>OZ014530.1:131125985-131725985 GCA_963966105.1 Volucella zonaria | reverse complement strand
CTAAATTCTCGAAATCGTTTATTCCGCAATAGGGCAAATAGTACCTATTCACGTTGGTTGGTTCTGGTATAATGTATGGTTTAGTGGAAACACTTTGGTTCCGCAAGTTGTTGGATTTGTGTTGCCGGAGATTAATTGATTGTAAGATACAATGGCTGATGTTGCTTTGTTTTTGGTTTTTAAATTAACGCGCGCTCAAGGGGTTAAGGCGCCCATAAAATGTTTGCACACATCGCGGGCGAAGGAAAACTAGGGAGGAAAGAAGGATATATACCGATGTACTTTGGTTTTAAATATCTGAATGTTATAATGACTAGGAAATAGAGAGCTCGGCAGGGCATTCCGTAAGCGAGTTGTTCGGCTTAGGAACTTGAGGGTATACTGATGAGCATTCAAAGCGAGACAGGTGTTACGGTTGAAGGTTTGTAGGGCCGGAATGCTACTGGCGATTTCGATGGAGTACTGATGGTGGAAATAGCGATAAAACAAAGTGAGACACGAGACATTTTGTCGGCGTTCGAGGGTGTGCATTGACTGGGTGATATCAGCATCATCTATGAGTTTTATCGCACGGTTGAATCCTATCTAGCAGGTGCAGATATATTTAAGAAGCACCTGATATTTGCAACTATTGTTATCTGGTTTTCTGACAAGTGATACAAGTTCTCTTGCTCTTCTGGCAGATTTCATAACGCATTGTCTATCTCGCCCATTCTCGAATTTGACTGACATTTTTGAACAATTGGTAAAATTTGTTCCATGGTCGGTGATAATAATTTTCCTTACTAGTGACTCATCCACTGTTTAGGCTTCCTGATTTGGTATTGCGGCTGCTTGGACGAATTTACATAGTAACATCATCCTGAAATGTAAGTGTATGTACTCGTATTTGTTATAATTTTCTGTGATCGGAAAGGAACTTTTGCCGATCTGGTGATGACCATTGCTATCTTACTACGTGAATATAATTTATTTCTCTGACATAGGTCGCAGGATTTGATGTATCTATTCGCATCTGTAAGCATTTTTTGCATTTATACTCTCTTTTGATGGATTTCAGGGTTCGCTTAGCCCCTTGATGGCCTCCTAAAGGAGTATCATGATTTTCGCACATTATTTGCTTAATTTTGTTTGGATCTTAGATCTCCGTGTTATCTTAGCTTTCTTGCACAACGTTGCCTAGGAGTAATTTACTCTGACTGTAAGTCACTACTTTCACTTCGGCTGTATTTAACAGTGATAGGACGTCTGCATTTTTGTTTGGATATCTAGTTTTATGAATTACCTCAAAATCGTACTCTTCTAGCACAGATAATAAACTTGCCCAGATGTCGCATCCCCATACAAAAAAATGTTGATAATTTTTTCGATAAGTAAAGAACGATGGGCAAACAAAAAGCTTTTCTGCTTCGCAAAGAAAAAAAACGGAAAATAAATTTTCTGTGCAAAAGCACTTCGTTTTGCTTTGCGAAAATCTTCCACCACCAGCGTAGAGTTTGTGACATACCCACAGCAAAATATATTTTTTGTTTTGTTTCGTATTCTCGAATTTTTTTCCTGGCCTGCGACTTCGGTACGGTGAGGAACAGACAGAGCAGAAATATACCTATACACTGCGAGACACAATTTCATTTATATGTATGTAGGTATTTTCCCTTTTCATTTTGCTGTATTGAAGATTGAATGCAACCCGTCTCCTCCCCGACTTTATTTTCTCCATGGTCAACCAATTCCCCGGGTTCAGTCTTTCCAAGACCTTGGCATATTATTCGACAGTGAGCTTAATTTCCATTCGCATATCGATAAGATGATCCTCAAAGCCAACTCATCACTTGGCTTTATTAAACGGTGGTCCAAGGAATTTTCCAACCCGTATGTAACCAGATCTCTCTATATTACCTTTGTTCGCCCCCTACTTGAGTATCCAGTCAAGCTTGGTCCCCCTTTCACCGGGTTCATGTTTCCCGAATCGAGGGTATTCAACGTCGATTCCTCCGATTTGCCCTCCGTGGCCTGCCATGGAACGACCCTTTAATCTTACCTCCCTATCAAGACCGCCTCAAACTTCTAAATATGAATTCGTTAGAAGATCGTAGGAATATTGCTGACGTTCTTTTCATTCATCGTCTTCTCTCAGGTTACATCGACTGTGCATCCATTTTGAACTCCATTTCCTTCAATACCAACCCCCGCAATCTACGTTGTCCTCGTCTCTTCTATCTACCGGTCCACCGCACCTCTTATGGCTCCAACGAACCTATCTCCCGAATGCTCCGCAAGGTCAACTCAAACCTCTCCCTTTTTCATTTCCACCTGAGCACTCCTCGTCTTAAACAAGATCTCCTCCATCACTTCCTTGGTCACTAGCTCTTAAGTGTTTCTGTTAGTTTTTAAGTTAGATTAAGCTTGTATTAAGCCAATAAATCGGGGCCTCAGCCCCCACCAAAAATAAAAAAAAAATTAAAAAAAATTCAAAATTTCGATCTGTGGTGTCGAAAAAAATCGACTTAGAAGAAATGTCGGGGCGAATAAAGGGCGCTATTATTGCAATGCAACAACTGCCCAATTTCCGAAAAGGAAAATGGTTAGATTTCCTAACAAGGTAACTAAGAAATATAATAACCCTCTAGCACAGACAAAAGAATCCGGTGATAATGTTGAAAATCATAAACGGCCGTACATTTACTACAAACATTTCGGTTTGAAATTTTTTGGAAAAAAAAAAATGAAAACACGATGCTGTTCCTACAATACACTTTTTATGAAAAGGAGTAAAATGTTTTTGGAATCTTATGACACTGGACTTGCTTTTGATCTTAAGAAAGCCAAAATAAACTACTCTAATCGCAAAAGATTAAAGGTGCAAACGAGTACCGATATATCCATTGATGAACTAAACGAAGTTTCACCACTTATAGTCTGCAACAGATCTATAGATTCCATGGAATCTGTATGCAAGAAATACGAAGCGAACACAAAACAGCGATTGTTTTATATTCAATAAATAAGTAGACTGAAAAAAATTAACAAAATCCTCAAAGACAGAGCTAAAAAAAGTGGGAAATTCAGATAAAGCACAAGTTAGGGAATATCAAAAGCAAACAAGAGAAGAAAAACAAGATTTCTTACAATGTCATGATGTAAATAAAAATTCGGTTAGGCCAAAGCCCTGGTAGCTGGTGCTGTAATTTAAGATTAATCCTGTAATTTATAACTGATTAATAAAGTTATAATAATAATAATAATAATAAAAATTCGAAAACATTTTGCAAACTCATTTTACCACAAGGCAAACGACAATTTACCCAAGGAGAAAGGTGGGTTTGCCAATGTATATTTTTCCGCTCGTCGTCTGGATATAATTTTCTTCGCGATCAGCTGCAATTGCACTGGACATAACCAGCTTCATTGCATAGGTGGATAAAACTTAAAAGTTTATTTCCTGGTCTAAACGAAAATGTTTTTGAGGAAGTACAAAAAATGTTTTAACATCGGAACCAAAAGATAAAGAAGTCATTTTAATATTCGATGAGTTGAGTATCCAGGCGAATTTAACATACAACAAATATAAAGACATAATCGAGGGCTCCGTAGATCATAGAGAAAATCAAAGATTAGATTTGTGTGTGAAATCAGTTTGCATGTTCATGATTCGTGATGTATATTTTAAATATAAACAAGTGATTTTTTTTTTACACTTATAATGCCTCAGCATATGCTAAGTTTTTGGAAAATGGGATAGAGAGGGAAAGAAAGATGTTTGGGCTCAGTGGTTATTTCGCTCCATGGATGGTATCCAACATTTAATTGGGAGACTAAATTCTTAGTGGAAGTTGGCTTGATGTTGATTTCTAGTCAACTTTTCGTTAACTGAAAAAATGGATGATATGTCTTTCGGGCGAGGCTGGGATTCGAACACCGAACCTTCCGATTTGGAAGATAGTCAACAGTTCAGTTCAGTTTTTTTTCAGTTAAATGCATTTTTATTAGACTTTATTAATTAACTCTTACATGCTATACAAAAAAACGCTTACAAATTAGCTTAAATAACTTAAAAATAATCTTATTCTAACTTACTGGCCCCATGCGGGCACTCTAGGTTAAACATAATACTTAATCTATGTCTTTCGACGTTTCTTACAGTCTATTTTGTTTTTGACATTTATTAACACTAAAACTAAGAAAAGTAAGGTAGTCCACTACCACTTGAGCCACGACCACCCATCATGTGATCTGTCCAAGTAATATGCCAACAAAGTAGCTAGAAATTGAAGTGTACAACTGTATTGCCATATGTAGAAATCTGGGACTAAACGTAAGAGGCATTTGCTCTGACCAAGACCCTACGAAGCAAAGCCTTTTCAATAAATTGAAGATGGATGAGGAAAACAGTTCCTTTCTTTACAAAAAAAGTGTATGCAATGTATTATGTGTCACATCAAAGGTGTAAGAAACAGTCTTTTAAGATCAGACTTACAAACTCTGGATGGAGATGTAAGCTGGAAAATAATTGAGTATATCTATAGTGCAGAAAGAAACAATACCACAAAAATGTGTCCAAAACTGAAATATGCTCATATACAATGGATCACACAGAATTTCAAAAAATTAAAGTAAAACTAGCGGCACAAGTACTTAGCAGATCCGTGGTTTGAGCAATTAATGCATTACAGTGCTTGAATAAATTTCAAGTGAAAATTGCACAGTTAGTGCAGCCAACAGCAGAATTTATAAATAAAATCAGTAAAATATTTGATTTATTGAATGGAAGACCTGCACTTATTCGAAATGACCCAAATATTCGATTTTTAAAAAAAATTCAGCCAATCAATGCAAAATATATACCCTCCTGCTTTAAGGGCCTGATTATGACAATTGAAAGTATTTTAATGATAAAAAAAGAATTATTCAATGATTACTGTAGGTTACATTATGCAATATATATGTTAACAAGTTCAATCAGGACCCACATGAAAACTTTTTTGAATAAATAAGAGCATGAAATTTTAATAAAAATAATCCAAACGCGTCTGAATTTGGCTCATTCCTGGCCAAAATTATGGCTCTAAAATTGTTGTTTAAGTCAAAATTTTCTAATTGTGAAGAAGAAGATTCTGAATATTTACAGTTAGATTGGAATGCTCTGTTGGATACTGAAAATAAAACAAAAATTGTTCTAACACAGGAGCAAGAGAAAAATTAAAAGATATTCGATCTAGCTAAATATTGTGAATCCGAACTTCTAGCGATAGAATTACCAGATGAAGACACGATTTCAATAAAAATCACAGAAATGAATGACATATGGTAGCCACAAGATATTTTGCAGGTTACTGTTTTTTTAAAACACTTAAAAATATGAATGCAGTTTGTGAGAACTGTGTCAAAGAAATGACAATATGAGGTCTCGTATGAAAATCCAATACTTGTCTGGCCACCAAACAAGTATTTCAAAATGTGTTAACTTCATTTACAAGTATTTACCACTTGCTTTCAGAAATGTCCATTTGCATCTAATCTTAGAGAAAATATAATTTAGCAATGTATCTCAAAACCAAATTAGCACTATCCAGTTTGGTTTGAAACGACAAGAAAATGTTATTCTCACAAAATTGATACTTTGGAAAAATTGCAAGTGGATCCAAAGCAAAGGGATCCAAAACAAAAGACAAAAAAGTTGCAAATTTTAATGAATATGTAAACTAAAATAAATATTTACATATGTACATAATGAATGAATATTTGAAAAAAAACTAAGGTGGGGGTGTGGTAAGGGAGGTGGTGGGGGACAAGATCCTGCTTTGTCCACATTCGTGTCCCCTGGAAACCACTTTGGATAAGGCACTGTGAATAGCTATAAATCATACTTCTAATATGTATTATGTAAATGTCTAAAGACAAAAGTAGTTTGCAAATGCATTTGCACTAAATGTCTTTAACTAAAGTGGGCTAAGAGCAGAGTTGATTTTGTTTCCTATTGTTTAACGTGCATGAAGAAAAATATAACAATAAAGTGGCTATGGCTATCTATCAGACCCCTTCCTTTATCTAAAATGTAAGGACCAAACATCAAATATACTCTAAATGAGAGTATACACAAGGATTTGTAAAAGACAGATGTATTCAAACAATGAGGAAATAAGTAAACACAATTAATTGTCTCAGCCTCAATCTTATAATACGTACATACCTACATACATATGATTAAAGTTAGGTAAAATAAAGATAGTCTACAATACCTACAGTACCTATTATTTAAATTTTTTGTACCGTACTTACAATGTTCATCGTAGATCGCATTAAAATTATTCCTGATCTTAACCTGACCTAATTTCTTGTACATATGTAGATATATTTCTGTTCTGTCTGTTCCTCACCGTGCGAAAGTCGCAGGCCAGGACAAAAAATGTGAGAAAGCAAAACAAAACAAAAGATATATTTCGTCACACACACTCTACGCTGCTGGTGAAAGCTTTTCGCAAAGCAAAAGAAAGTGCTTTTGCACAGAAAATTTATTTTCCGTTTTTTTTCTTTGCGAAGCAGAAAAGCTTTCTGTTTCAACCTTTATATGGGGATGCGACATCTGGGTAAGTTTATTATCAGTGCTTCTAGCTTGACGCGCCAGCGCATGATCCTTGAAGAGGGATCTTTTAAGTTGAACATCCAGACAAGCCGCTTATGGTAGCTAACGACATCAAAACGTCGACCGTAGATGTGGAGTGTTTACCATTCTCTCTATATATACACACATATGGTGTATACGTACAACGAAAGGTGTATGCATCCGGAGTATAACTTATTATGTATGACAAACGAGTTATTAAACTGAGCTAGTGAACAACGGCGGTCTTTGCTTTAGTCGTGCGAACACAACATGGTGGCAGCGGTGTTGGGTGACTAATATTCGATTCGGTCGTTCGCAATAATTGAAATAAAATATTCCTACACAGCCTGGCCGAAGAAAATTTAGGGAGGAAGAAAAGACAGTGTACATTGTTTTTAAATATTTGTAAATTATAATGACCAGGAAACACAGAGATCGGCAGGGCATTCCATAAGCGAGTTGTATGGCTTAGGAAAGAATCACGATATTTTAGGGTAGGTCCGAAAATGGGCTTGAGGATATACTGATGAGCATTCAATAGCGATAAAATAAAGTGAGACAGAATAAAAGAAACGAAGAAGAGCAGCTGAATACTTTAGTGTATCTTATAGGTGATCAAACCGACAACACATTTCTATCGTTTAATTTGCTGCTGATCAGAAGAAATTTAATCCAGTGTTAAATGCATTTGAGCATTTCTTTGTTCTAAATAATAACGTGATCTAGGAACGGGCAAAGTTCAGTTTGCGTTGTCAATTCGAAGGGGAAACAATCGGAGATTTGAGATAATGTCGCTTTATTTGCTTTCAGAAAATTCCAATTATGTTACTCTGCGCGATGAAATGTTGCGGGATCGTTTAGTCGTGGGAGTGCGAGACAGGCGGTTGTCAGAAAGACTTCAATTGGAAGCAGGATTAACGCTAGAAAAAGCCATGCAGACGGTGAGGCAACATGATGCAGTAAGAAAAAAACAGAAAGAGTTGTCATTACCAAATACCATCACAAGCGGCTCCTTCATATCAATAGTTTACTTTTGTCAAAACAGAAGTCATGATTACCCACACATAATCAATTCGAAAAATCACGGGGAGCAACAAAGGCAAAATAAGTTCCATGTCAGTGGTGTGGTTTGAGAGAGCAGCCTAAGGAAACAAGGTATTCCGCAAGAGGAAAACAATGCCGGTCGTGTAACAAGTGAAATCATTTTATCAGGGTGTGCAGAAAAACGAAAAGCAACAACAAAATATTCCACGTGGAGAAAGAAGACTAAAAAATTGTTCGTTGGAAAGTTGACAGATGAAAATTTAACGTGGAAATATGGACAGCTGAGATAATTGTTAACGGAGAATTATTTACTTTTATGTTGGACACGGGTACACCAGTTGACGTGCTACCACTTCAAGAGTTCAAGCCTAAATTTCCTAGCGCGAAGGTAAGAAAATCAAACAAATAGTTATGTGGTCCGTCTGGGTAACGTGTAAAAGTCATGGGAATACTGCAGTATGATCAAAGATACGGACAAAGTTGCTGTAAACACATTTTTATTATATATTATAAAGAATTTAAAATCACCGCTTTTGAGTTTAAGATCTTGTCAAAATTTCCAAATCATACAACGGATTAATCCTTTAAATACTGTTTCTCGAAAAGATCAGAAGTCAAGTGTACAAATCGAAGAGGAGTTTCCAAAGTTATTTAACAATGTCGGTTGTCTAAAAGGAGAGTATGAAATCTAATTACAACCGAATTTGGAGCCACATGCGATACCGACGGCTAGGCGCGTTCCTTTACGTTTAAAAACAAAATTATGAGAAAAACTCGATGAAATGCTCCGATTGGGAGTAATAAGACGTGTAGGTGAACCGACGGATTAATTGGCGCAATTAGATAGTGCGAAATACTACATGAAGCTCGATGCAAAATACGGATTCAGGCAGATAAAATTATCACTCAAATCACAACACCTTACAACTTTTCTAACACCATTTGGGAGGTTTTGTTTCCTAAGGCTCCCATTTGTACAGCTCCAGAAGTGTATCAAAAACAACTGCAGCTCATTCTGGAAATGCTTGATGGGGTCATATGTCAAATGGATGGCATTTTAGTAACAGGAAAAGACATTCAAGAACACGAGCAAAACATGCGAGCTGTGCTAAAAAGGCTGGAACATAATGGAGTCACACTAAATAAAGCGAAATGTCAAATAGGCGTCACATCTCTCTCGTTTCTGGGACACAAAATCGATGAGGAAGGTATACATACTAGCGAATCTAAAATCCAGGTAATTGATAAGTTCCCACAAAACGTAAGGGAATTACGACAGTTCCTAAGATTGGTCAATGGGTAAGTTCGTTCCATATTTGTCCTCTGTTAGCTATCCTCCCAAGCAGATTTTGTTTGGACGCCAATGAAACAAATGGTTTTTAGTGAATTAACGCGATCACTTACATCAGCACCATATTTATTGTAAAACCATGTGACCCAGCCCATAAAACCATTGTGTGTCTTTTGGACTGGGAGCAGTTCGACTTCAAACGGATGCAGACGGAATCCCGAAGTCTTAGACTTTGTCAGAAACTGAGAAAAGGTATGCGCAAATCGAGAAGAAGGCATCCGTCAGGCATCACCGACCACAAGCCACTCACCCCCATTTTCACGTCTAAAAATCTCGACGATTTAACACCTAGAATTCAACAATCCCTATCAGTTAATAGCGAATTGTTAATGCATGAAAATCGGCTAATACGATTAATGCGGAAGGAGATATTAATGACGATTCACAATGGCCATTTTGCATGAAATGCAAAGCCGAATGCGTCAATCAGCGTGGTGGCCGGGATGTTCGAAGCATACAATATCTAATCCCAAAGGACGAACCACTAATTAGTTAAACACTCCCGGAGTACTCTTGGCACACAGTAGCGATAGACCATTACAATCGTCGTAAGCGATTATTTTTCCAGCTTTTTCGAAGTAGTTCAACTAGAAAACCAAGGTCGCGGTGTGTCATCAAACATCTGAAATCAGTTTATAATCAAACAGATTATAAAGTGCTTTTGAAGAAAAATGAAGAAGATCCGCATATGGCTCTTTTGGAGCTTTTGGAGCAACTGCTATATTTTAGTCCCGGTTTCGCGGTAAAAAAAATAATTTTATTCGCTTTTACTATTAGTACTACTTAATACACTGTTTGTTGTTACAAGACCGAGGCTTGGCGTGTTTGCCAGTCCCTTTTATTAGTTCTATATCGTCAGCTCAGCAGTTTCTGGTGTGGGAAAATTTCATTCTTTTCGACTCGCGTGCATCGGACGAAGCAAGTTAAAAGTGCAGAGAATGCAAAAGATAGGATTGTGGGAAAAGAGAAAAAAAAAATGAATCAACTGAAAATTGTGTTGAGGTTCGGGTATCGTCTAGTATGCGTTACCGGATACGTAATTTGCTGATCTCCTTATGGGTCGAAAAATTCGTTCAAGAATCCGATAACAAGTGATCGCTTACAATCAATGTGTATCAAATCAGGTAGACTGCAGCCCAACTTAACCAAAAACAAGGAGAAAACTTTAATAAGTGACATGGAGTTTGCGATACAAAAAACTTCAAAATTGGACAATGGGGCCGAATTCAAGATAAGGCTGACACGCCTCGGTCTTTCTACATTAAAACAAATACCGGAATCTTCAGAAGGAATTGAAAGCTATTCAACAACACCCAGAAGACAGATTTTCCGTATAAACCGGAGGAAGTGGTGGAAGGAGGGTTCTCAGCTGGAGGATCTAAAGCTTCACAAGGCGAAATAAAGTTGTACAACGAGTGTGAATCTGAGACGAGAGAAGATTGTATACCATCAATAACTAAAATTCAGTATACGACATAATCAGGAAGAGCAGAATCAGTGCCCCACCGCTGGACTTATTCTACCATGTAATTTATTATAAGCAAGCTAATTTGAAATAAAGTGCATTTATGGAAGCTAAATCTAAAGTAATAATTCTCTCTCTCTCTATACACATACATATATGTGTATACAACGGATAGTGTGAACATCGGGAGTATAGCTTGTTATGTATGACAAACGAGTTAATAAAGAGAACTTGTGAAGAACGGCGGGCTTTTCTTTAGTCGTGCGAACCCAACAGTGGCCATAATGTCGAAAGTGTGTCACCACCCAAATGACTGCTAGATCTTCCCTTTCAGTGGTAGAATAATTCTTTCTTTCTTCTGCTTTATTTAATGTTCTACTAGCGTATGCTATAGGCAAATCGCTTCCGTCTTAATCTTGCGAAATTACTGCGCCTATGGTTTCGTTACTGGCATCAGTATAATGCATTAGAAAAGTTTGGATTAATATAGGTGGCTTCGTTTCGATTCATCACAAAACGCGTCCCATTTCAATAGCACGTCTTACGTGGTAGTTTGTTTAGTGGGTTAACTATTTTTGAGAAGTATTTCATAAAATTTATATAGTATCGCGTTAAACCCAAGAAAGGTTTCATTTGTTTATGATTTTGAGGAGGTTCGATCTTCTTTATGGCTGTAAACTTTTCTGGGTCGAGTTTTACACCGTCTGTCGTGACTACATGCCCTAGATACGAGTTTGGATGTTATGTTTGAAATGGTGAATTGTCACTGGGTTATTCGCAAATAAATGTGTCAAATCGCATGACCTTTGGGGCCAATTAACTTCTCCTCTAACAGAAATAATGCGATCTTCAAATTTCGCATGTAATAAATTGATTGATTGATGGCTTATATGGGGCGTAGCACCATCCTGTTGAAACCAAAGATCATCCAGACCCAATTCAATCAATTTTGGAAAAAAATAGACAGTCAACGTGTTGCGGCAACCTTCTAAATTCACTGTAACTGTCTCTCCAGCCCCCCCTTTGAAAAAGTACGGTCCAATGTTGCTGCGAATCCATAACCACAGAGTGGCTTTTTTGGGATGCATGATTTTTCTTTAATCTCGTATGGGTTTTCCGATCCCTAGAAATGACATGTAAACTTAAGTGTTTAAATAAATAAAGTTTTTTTTTATGAAAAAAAAAGTAGAGAAAATATTAATTTCTATATAGAAATAGGATAGGCACTGAGAGGTGTTAGCTTGGCGTGTTGTAACTGTTTAGAGACATTAATTGTGATTATTTTACTTCCAAGTGGTGACCACCGGGTACCGGCGATCTCATCCGGACTCCACTTTCCAAACTATAAGCGCTAGTGCTGACAGCAGACAAAAATAGCAGCACTATAAACGGGACAGCGGATGAAGATGAAATCTCCTGATGGAATCAACTGTGAAGTAAAAGGGGCTGATAATGCCTTAATGGACCAAAACTGGCGCTCACATTCCCGCGCTGGTTACTGGCTGCGGTCTAAACGACCCTCGGCCTAGGCGTATCTATAATAAAACTGGCCCCCCTGATTGGGGTTTGTGCTCCCGGGCTAGCTGTCGTGGCTGTGGGAACAAACAGTTACAAAGCAAACCAAGCCTCGCATACAGACGGATCCATTGTTGAAAAACCCTGCAAACGAAACAAGGATAACGATCTTCAGATCTACAAGTGGAATTTTAGGTCCCTTAATAGGCTACGTGCAGCCGAACAACCAGCCGAGGCCCTGGACATGCTACCGATATCCAGGAAATGCGATGGGATGAGCCTGAAAAAAAGAGGATGAAAAATTGCTACATCTACTACGGTGATTGTTATCGACGACAAAAGCAGAGCCTAATTGGATGCGGATTTGTTTTTATAATCAGACATAGGCAAAAAATTTTGAGTTTCCGGCATGTTAACGAGCACCTCGAAACATCCAAAATTAGCCTTATATGCACCAATGCCCCACAGAGGAGAAAGATGACGAGACCAAAGATAGCTTCAACGAGCACTTGGACAAGATTTACAAGCAGTGACCTAGCTATGACAATAAAATTCTCTTTGGCAATTTTAGTGTAAAGCTAGGAAGAGAGAGTATCTTCAATTGTACTGCCAGTAAGTGTAGCCTGCACAACACCCCTTCCGATAACGGATTCAATCTTTGCGACGGGGCGATACTTTGTCATAGCTAGCACGCGGTTCCCGTATCTCGATATTCATAAGGCGATTTGGGGAACTCCTGAGCAATCAACAGTCAACAGTATAAAATGTAAACAAAGTCGAAAGACATATATATAAGAGTTTAGAGTAGCTTAGAGTGCCTGTGTGGGGCCAGTAAGTTAGTATAACTTTGTTAAGTAATTTTAAGCTAGCATTTAAGCATTTTTTGTTAGTATGTAAGAGTTAATGAATTAGAAAATAAAATGCGTTTAAAACTAAAAAAAAAAAAAAAAGATTAACCGCATTGCGATCGACGTTGTGCACGCTCCCGAGGGGCCACCATCGACACAGACCATTACCTGGTTGCAGGTCAGGTGCAGTTGGGAATATCCCGGACATCGCAAAGGCAAGTTAATACTGTGAGGAAGTTTAACTTCAGACGTTGCAATTGCAGACCTGTGACAAAATTTTTTTCTTTTGTTTTTTATAAAAGAACTTAATATTCAAGTGGGTATGAATACACTTATGTGGTCCGATGATATAAGAAAACGACTTGTCTCTTTGCGTGTCAGGCAACAATTGTCCTTTATTCTTCGTTTCTTTGTACATAGTTGTCTCTTTAGGCTAGACTTTTGTGTATACCATATGTAACAATGTATGTGAATAATCATAATAATGATAATAATAATAATGATCTTATTTACTATTTGTAACTGGCCACTGAGAGTATGCTACTACTATATACCATATATGTATTGGGTCTATAATTTAATTCGTGCGGTTTGCTAAGAGTTGGCGTAACTTCTATTATTCCATTGTTATTATTCCATTGGAACATGCGTTGGAAAGCTACTGTCATTGTACGTCATTTCAGTATATGTCATTCATTTGAAGCGTAAACAACAATAATTTTTTCTCACTCAAATATGTCAAACTTTGTGCCTGAAAAAGTGTTTTTGCGGGGAGTTCTTCTTCATTACTTTAATATGAAGAAAACTGCTGCCGAAAGTCATCGTATTTTGGTGGAAGTTTATGGTGAACATACTCTAGCTGAGCGAACGTGTCAAAAGTGGTTTGCACCAGCAGCCAAAAATGTGTGAAGATGAAGAACTGGAAGCATTACTCTATGAAGATTGTTGCCAAACACATTGGGTTGGAAATTGGGATCCACATGAACTCAAGACGAGAGACGTCGAAGGGCGGTTTTGCATGTCCGAAATGCTGCTGGAACGCCACAAAAGGAAGTCATATTTGCATCGGATTGTTACTGTTGATGAAAAATGGATCCATTACGACAACCCCAAGCGGGGTTGCCTTATAGCCCAGACCTTGCGCCTTCTGACTACCATTTGTTCCGGTCGATGCAGAACGCCCTCACTGAAATATGGTTCACATCAGAGCAGAATATCAAAAATTGGCTTGATTCATTCTTGGCTGCCAACCCGGCG
Source organism: Volucella zonaria (assembly GCA_963966105.1). NCBI lineage: Eukaryota > Metazoa > Arthropoda > Insecta > Diptera > Syrphidae > Volucella > Volucella zonaria. Next base: position 131,711,901 of record OZ014530.1, on the reverse strand, counting down.
CAGTTCTTTTGGGATGGGATCCACAAATTGCCAGAAAGATGGGAAAAAGTCAAAAGCTTCAGATGGGCAATACTTTGAATAATACTATTGTACATGTATTTCTTAAATAAACGTTCAAATTTTGAAAAAAACCGCACGAAATAAATTATATACCCAATATATAACTACTACAATTCGGCCGTCCTGACCACCAAGATCCCCTGATCTTAGGAATCCTGACCGAATCGATCATTTCGACCATTCTGACCATTACATAGTCCTTTATGTTATATTCTGTTGGTTTCCAAAGTTTTTTGTCTACGTATTGTTTGTTATAATTTTGGAATTTTGCCTGCCTTTGTGTAGCTTTCTGTCGTATTTTCCTAAGATCACGGCTCATTTCACTTTATCAAACTATCTTTGAGTGCATCCTCCACCTTTCGCCTTTAGTCTGTACAAACAGCATAACGCTGGGATGTACCATGATCGCGCGGTGTGTTGTATTATTTAGCGTATGTTCTACCGTTTTTAGCACATGGTCCCAATGTACTCCCCCTTCTGGTTTAATAAGTTTAGCTATCATGGGACCTGGACTTCTATTAACTCTATCTACCTGACCATTAGCTGGGTCCCCGCAAGCGACATTAACATGCTGCACGTTTTGTTCCAGCAAGAATTCTTTTAACTCGACGAAAGTGAAACAACTTCCTATATCGGATATAGTGCACTTAGGTCGACTTAGCCCTGAAATAATCTACTAAGGCTTTAATATTTGTGGTCTTCGTTGGATATGGTCTTACATACTTTGTTACCACAAGTATGTGTTTCTTCACAGCCCTGGAATTGTCTTTCGGTCCATATTGGTCTATGTGGATGACTTCAAATGGTGTTTGTCCCTTCTGCATATTGTGAAGAAAACCTTCTTCTTTTCCTTTTTTAAATGATTAAACTACACACTTAAGATAGTTTTCAATGTGTACTTCCACTTTTTCTCTCATTTTGGGAAACCATTAATTTTTCGATATTAACTCGACCACCTTATTAGTGCTTCCGTGTCCTACTTCGTCATGGTATTTATAAAAAAATGTGGTTTTCCATATCCTCTGGTACAAAAAATGCTACTGTAATATCATATTTTTCTCTGTAAACAACACCTCATTTCATAGAATGCATGCTCTGACTTTTCTAACATTTCCCTGAGGCTGACTATCGTTTTATACATATATATATTTGACATATTATTAATTTCTCTTCGAACGTATTTGTTTCTAGTGTTAAGTCAATAGTAGACCTGCTCAACGCATCGACGTGTTTCATTTGGCTACCGGCGCGATGTTCAAGTCTCTAATAATAGTTTTGCAAATTTAATGCCCACCTAGCGACCTTTGGATTCAATTTTTTTTTTATTTAGGGCTAACGTAAGAGAGTCTGTTATTATCATAAACTTTTTACCCTGAAGATATACTCTAAAGCGGCTCAGCGCGCTGACTATTGCTAACGTTTCCAGTTCGAAACTGTGATACTTAATTTCAGAGTCGGTAGTCCTTTTGGATTAATAAAATACTGGGTGCATTTTTTCGTCTTTCTTTTTCTGTAGCAAAATTGCCCCGAAACCTGAAGCACTAGCATCGCAATGCAATTCAGTCTCATCCTTCGGATCAAATAGTACCAGAACAGGGGCTTCTACCAACTTTTTTCTAAGCAACTCGAAGGCTTCTAACTGATCCGGTCCGAATTTAAATTTCTTGTCCTTTCTAGTCAAATCGCGTAATGATTTGGCCATAGTTGAGAAATCTTTAACGAATCTTCAGAAATACGAGCGAAAACCAAGAAAACTTTGAACTGCATGTGTCTTTTGTGGTACCGGAAAATTTTGAATGGTTATGCCCCTATCGTTTGCCTGTATGCCTTCTCCCGTAATCGTGAAACCCAAGTACTTAACACTCTTTTAAAAAGCTTACATTTATCTATCCTTAGCTCTAACTTATTCCAGACCATTCTGTCAAACACATTCGCAAGTATTCTAAAATGTTGCTCATCACTATCTGTGGCTATCATAATATCGTCTAAATAGATTATTACTTCATCCTTTCTAACTATGTCTGTAAATATTTTATTTATGTGTCTTTGGAACACAGACGGTGCTTTTTTAGCCCGAACGGCATTCTGAAAAATTCACACTGTCCTAGTGGGGTGATAAAAGGCGTATATTTTACTGAATCTTTATGCATATGTACATGAAAAAATTCGGTTTTGAGGTCTAGCTTTCTGAAAATAGTTTTATTCGCTAATCTGTCTAATAAATCTTAGATTATGGGAATCGGGTAACTATCTTTTGCAGTTGCTTTATTTAAGGTTCGAAAATCTACACAAATTCCTAACCCTGCTGTCTTCTTCTTAACACTATCGGTGAAGCATATTCTGACTCACTTTCCCTGATGTATTCTTTGCCAAAATACTGTTTTAACAATTTGCTTAACTCGTTTTTTTCGGGACATAATAACCGTCGCGGTTGACAATGGGAAGGCTTTATCTCGTTTACAGTTATTTTCATCTCGGTTTTAACTACCAACTCAGCTGGGCCTACGGGAAATATATACGTAACTTTGCATATACGAATCTTTTTTTATGGATAAAATCCGTCTTATCTTCAATTTTTAATTCTATCTTAGTGCTACCATTATCTCGACGATCTATTGACATAAATGACATTGTAAAATCTATACTATCTTCTACAATACTTACTTTAATCTCACTGTCATTTTCCAATTCTGACACTAGCTTCAATTTTCCACTCTGAAGGAAATCTCCTCCCAGGATTGCCTCGTAGCACGTTGACTCATCATCTACTATCAGTAAATTGTCTTTTATTCTAAGCTTTTCGTAACAAACAACACACGTTAATTCTCCAGGACCCGTATTGGTTGAGGGTGCAGCACAATAGAAAGACTTATTCACTCTCGTAAGTTGAGGCCAAGGATGAGATAAAAATTTACGGTTTAGATCGTTAACGTCTATGTTAAAAGAAAAACCCGGATTTTGCTTTCCGATGCCCAAATCCCGTAGGTTTTTCCACAATACACGACTTCGCGCATTTGTTTGGAAGCGGTTAGAATAAAGCTGGACCTTAACAGCTCTAATCTCTCGTACGACATTATTGCGCAGGGTTTTGTAGGTGAAGTTCCTCAACCCGATAACGCTTCCAGCGACAATAGGCCTGATCACACTGCGCGATGAGTTCCCGTATTTCCCGAGAGAACCATAATGCTGACTTTCTTCCAGATACCCTAGTTTTTAATGGAACATGAGTATAAAAGAGAATATTTATATTGTTTTGCAGGAATTCGACCTGGTCATCTGGTGACCGCATGCGACGAACGTATTCGGAGAACGTTTCCGCTATTTTCCATTTTCGTGCCTCGAACTTCTTGCAAATCACAATCCGGTTTTCTTTGATAGTTGGCTACACAGCACATTAGCACTCTCGCAGGAAATTCGATTTCGAGTACAACCACTCTTGTGCTCTTCGTTTTAGCTTAGCAACACGTTGCGTAAGTAACATCTGCTCCTCGACCACATACACCTGTCGCACGTTGGCTGGGAATCCAAGGCGCTGCGACCATTCCCGTAACTGTGATTCTCTTCCCATGGAGTAGTCGTGTTTGTCAAAGCGGACCAACTTACTAAGCTTGATATGTTTAAAAACTGATTTTTGCCTTGCCTAACCTCTATCGATCTCTTTTACTTAAATACAAGCAGTAGCGTTAAGAATACCTGATCCAATAAACTGAATCATGAATCGAAGAAGATGACAAGCTCACCGTGTCCATAACCAACCAGTCTTCTGTCTCCGTCTTTAAAAACAATGACGTCAGAATACTTCTTCACCGAAGATCACAAGGCAAGGTGGGTGCTGAAATCCTTTGAATCATCTTTGAAGGATATTGAACAAAGATTATCCTCTCGAATCGAGTCCTTTTTTAACGACTTAAATGAGAAAATCGCTTGGTCGGAAAAGAAGTAGTAGAGCTAAAAAGCCGCGCTACTGCATTTGACGAATTTCCGGTTCCCATCAGTCTCTTGCAAATGGAAGTTCATTCAATAAAAAAGCAACAACAAGAGCAAGCGCAACTGAACATGCCAGATCAAAAAATGCTTGAAGCAACAAATTGAAACACTACACACAAAAAATATCGCCACTGATGCTGTCTTAGTGGGAGTACCTTTCCGTCCTGGTGAAAATCTAAAAATTGTCTTCACCAACATATGCTCGACATTAAATTGCGAACCACCCTCCTTAAATCAAATCTTTCGAGTGAAACGAAAGTGTAGTGTAATATGTGTCGCTCATAGTATTATTTGATACCAACATTCCTTTCCCACAGTTTCTTGCAATGTTTGATTTTGTCGTTTAATATCAATTTTCCTTTCCCACAATGGTTCATGCGGGAATTGAACACCGCACACAGCGACGGCACTTGAGATCGTCCAGGTGAAAAACGTTATGCTGAATTAACAGAAATGTAATATGGTATCCGCACCTATGTACACTGCAACTCTTTATGTAGATGCGCTGCGACGCACAGAATATATTTTAATTTTAAGAGTCAGTTCAAATAAAGCGATTGTAAAGTAATCAAGACGGAGTTTTCATTTGTTATGACGAGCATGGTCATTTCAAAAGTCTGACTCGGTAATCATAGTGAAATTCTTCTCGACCTATGAAAAGATGATGGTAATTAAGGGCATGTCGTCGTTTAGAAGGACACATTCGCATCAATTCTCATCCCGAGATGTTGGATTTGCGCCTGAGCATCGATCTTTTTACTTGCACGAGAGTCTGACACCCAAAAACCGAATTATCACGCGATGCGTATAAAAAAACAAACGAGCAAAATTGATTTTTTCCGCATTCTCGTCAAGACGAGCTATTGTTGTAAGAACCACCGAAACTTCAAATTCAAATGCTTGTAAACAACAAGACAATGATGGAGCAAATCAGATGTTAACTAGCGCTAACGTCACTCTCCCCTTAATCAACTCATCAAACCAGCACCTCTCAAAATATCATCTAAATCATTTTTTATTGCTTTCTATTAATAGTTCTTATTTTATATTATTGTACTTCCTTTTTAATGTTTTATTTTTCTCATTTTTCCTTTTTTACCATTCCCAGTTACTCTTCTTCCATCCATAATATCTCATTTCATATTTCGTTTAACTTTATCACCTTCTTTAGTTGTTTTTGTTGCGTATCTCGACGTTCTTTATACGTGACTGTTCGTAATCTTACGCTCCCATCATTTGTTTCTATTTTACTTCAATGGTGTTCAATAATTTAGCCAGGTCTGATAATATGGGTGGTGTCGCGAGGCGATCGATAATTAAGATCTTATCAAGCGCAAAAAATGGCCTAAAGGTATGCTACCTAAACCCCGTAGTCTAGGTTTGAGTAAGCTTGACTACGTGAAGTACATTCTCGATGATGCGGAAGTAGATCTGATTTGTGTAACTGAGACCTAGTTTGATATGAATATAGACGATCTGTCAAAAGAAAAGCTTTTCAAGATCCCTGGGTATAAACTCATATCAAACGATAGAATTACAACTACTACTGGTGGTGGAGTTGCAGTATACTGTAGTAAGTCATTAAGATATAAGGGGTTAACAAAATTAAAAGAAAGCGTGGTTGGGTATATCTTGATGAAAGTAGGCGATGGCTACACAAAGTGTCTCATTGGTGTTACCTGTAACCCTAACCGATGCTACTATAGAACCCTTATTTTCTGCAATTCACAATTACATTGCAACCTACGAGCTTATAATTATTTGTGGCGATCTAAATGCAGACCTTTTAAAAAGTGACAATAAAGCTCGACAGCTATTTGATTTTACGGCTGGTTCAGGACTATCTGTAGTGAACTCATTCGCCACCCGCCAAGCCTTCTTGACGTTCTTATGGTTTCAAATTGATCCAATGTTCTGCTTCTAGACAAATTATCTTTAGCTGGTATGTCTGATAATGACTTAATCTTCTGCACATACAACGCTGAGTTATATAGCCCCTCTTGTCCAGCATCATTTGGATTTAGAGACTACTCAAGCATAGGTAATGAAGCGCTGCAAATTGATGCTGGCCACCTACCTTCCCACAATTGTTATTACATCTCAAGTATAAAGGACAAAGTAAATTTTCTGCAAACACTAATATTACATAGATCTCTTCAATAGACATGTCGCCCTGAAAACTGTCGCAATTCGAAATAATAAATGCCCTTGGTTCACGCACGAACTCCACCAAGCTATTAAGAAAAGATATGTACTTTCTATCTAAATAAATTAAAACCTGAACAAAGCTCAAAAAGACTATGGAATAATTTGCTTCTAATTGGCATTGGTAAGAAAGTAATTGTTGATAGTATCCCTAATATTGACGATCTTAACAATGTGTTTATTTCCAATGCCATAACCGAACCACGTTTCACTCCATTGCATTGTTGTCATTCATTAAGTTCAGACATGCTTAATTTCGCTCCGCTTATTTATTTTCATTTAATTTGTTCCTTCCTAATTTGCAATAATTCGCAAAAGCTATTTCTCGGTCATCACCTTTGTTGTTTATTGTGTAAAAGTGCTTAATAACCCAATTCTCATTCACCGCCCTTTGTGTACATTTTCCACTATTTTGCTGACTCGATCTGTTTGCCTAATAATATTAAAGTTAACCCAATTTTCATTCACCGCCTTTTGCGTAAATTTTCAACTGACCTACCCTAACTTCATCGCCATCATGTCCGAATTATGTGGAAGTGCAAATTGCTCTTTAACAAATGATCCAAATGCTGTTATGGAGATCTGCAGTGGTCTTTGCTGCAAGTCGTTCCACGCCCTATGCATTGGGTTGAGTAAGAGATCCGTCGCGTATTTAAGGGACTTTAAAAACAACTTTTTGTTCTATTGTGATGAGTGCAAGGACATCACTCTGTCCCACATCTTGCTTGCTATTAAGTGTCTCAGTGATTCGGTCAACAATTTTGCGGCGGAAAACAACCATGCATTGAAATCGATTCAAAATCAATTCACCAAATATGATGACATTTTAAAAACAGTTGAAGACTTATCAATTTCCCTCGAACAATCTGCAAGCTATAATAAGAGTCAATTTAGAAACTTATCTATGCAGTTGGCTCAAAATAGTGATTTAATTAAACGAAACGATAAACACGAAATTAGTGAAGATTTAAAAAATTGTATATCCCACAGTGTTAAATCCATAATTAAATCGTACATCCCCACAATAACAGGCTCTTTAAGTTCTCTACGGTCTTCCCTCGATTTTCATCTCCAAAGTACGTCCCGAAGTAGCGTTCCCTCTCCGCCAAATAATGATCAGTTGCTCATAAATATCATGTGCCAAATGAGTGATTTGAGCAACGAGATAACCGAATCACGCGCGTTTTTAAACGAAATTACTGATCACATCCGGATAGCTTCCAGTAAAATCGACGATATACCGGTGCAATCCCAAGCTTTACCGACTGCACCATACAACACCTCGATTCTGACTGAGATGCTTGAATCTGCAATAATGGAACCACCAATAACTCCTGGGTCATCATCTCCTCCACCACAACCCGTCCCGGAAATTCATCCAAATACACCAACTCCTGAACCCACAATCTCACGACTTGGCACCTTATGGACACTTTCGGACTGGAACAATAGAATCAAAAAGTTGAACAATTCCAACAAAGCCGAATCGGTTGCGTTTTTAATAATCGATCGAGCCAGGCTAACTAGTCTCTTCAAATCTAAATTTAAAATTGATGTCATCAACTGCCGTAAGATCTCCACCAACACCCTCAAGGTAAGCATCCCATTAAAATATGAATGGATGTTCATCAACCCTGCTTCCGACGTCATCAATCTGGGTGGAATAACCATGGAAAGAGTAAAACTAAAGAGAGGAAACAACAAACATCGCAAGGATACTACCTTTAATTCAAATCCCACTAAACCTAGAAAACAGCAGTCTAACCCTTTACCAAAGCCCAACTCTCACAAAAAAACTCCAAAGCCTAACAAACAAGCTCCTGATCCAAACTGGAGTTTTAAAGTTGGGACATTCCCTTTCTTCACTCCTTCTTCACTTCATACTGCTAATCGCGTATACACAAAACGTTCTTCCACACCGTCTAACCCAATTCCCAAACGTGTATCTTTTAATCTTGATCCTCCTCTCAATCATTTAAAAAACCCAACAACTTCTCCTCATCCCACTCAAACTAAAACGACATACCCTAACTTTATTCGCTCCCATATTTTAAATCCCTCCCCATCTTCTAAGCTAGAGTCCCACTCTAATACCACACCACCTTCTTTTTTAGACCCCATACTTCCTCCAAAGGCAAAGTTAACCAAGCACCTTATAGATTCAGAGGAAGATGGCCGGTATGTACTCTCTCGACTACGTGACCGCAGACTATACGATAATGTTCGTTTATATCTCGCATATCTACATGATAAGCCAGATTCTGTCTGTATAGACGGTATAACGAAAACCAATGCAATGGTTTCCATTCTGCAAGAAGGCCTTCCCACTAATCACAATGATCTGCGGCAACTTTTTATACGTTTTCATGAGCAATTAGATATGACTCCTGATGATGTGGCTAATGATCTCTCTTCTTTTGCGTCTCACGTAAGTTCCAAACGCATACTACACCTCCAGCGAACACGGTCTAGTTTCAAAAACTACCATCGCTCCTAACCCACCACTCAATTCTTTGCCGAAGCCTCCCAAATATCTGTCCCTGTATTATCAAAATGTGAGAGGATTACGAACTAAGATTTCTGCTATATATCTTAATTCGCAGATTCTGCCCTACGACATTTTTGCACTCACAGAAACCAATCTCACCCCTAATATTAAGAATAATGAATTATTTTCCCAAGACTTTGATTTACACCGTGACGACGGTCTAGATAAAGAGGAAAATTTATATGACCGTGGGGTACTTCTAGCTATACACTCTCGTCTTGAGTCTAAACCCTTTAAAAAATTGTCCACTGCATTCTTTGAATTTGTATGCGCTAGAATTCCTATTTGCAAGCGCAACCTATATATTTGCTGCTGCTATATTCGCCCCTCTCAACCAATTCAAGGTTACCAGCTAGCTGTTGATGCAATCGACAGCATTTTTAATGCTACTGATTCCAACGACGTAGTTATTTTTTTAGGTGATTTCAATCTACCTAAGCTTGTATGGGCTCAGACTGACCAGTCCTACTTTACTGCAACAAATCCCACCTCTGATAAAGAAAACCTTTTCATCGACTGCCTTACTGACTCTGGTCTGTATCAATTAAGTGGTGTCACCAATAACATTGGCAGACAACTCGACCTAGTCTTCGCCACTGATACAGATAACGGCATCATTCTAGAAATCAGACATCTTCTTTCTAAGTTGGATAGTTACCACCCTCCCCTTTCTCTTACGCTAGCGTATGACAATGGTCTTAATCGCGTTTCTTATGAGTATTCTTACAGTTTTAATTTTCATAGGGCTAACTACGCCAAACTGAATAACCTCCTCAGTATGGCCAATTTTGAATTTCTTTACGATAATCTCAACCTCACGGTTAACGATGCTCTCGCATCCTTTTATACCGAAATTTTTGAATGTCTCTCCCAATCTGTACCTTTTTTACCCAAAAAGAATCCCTCATCATCACCACCCTGGTATAATAAAGAGCTGCGATCTCTTCGTAATAAGAGAAATAAGCTCTGGCGTACTTACTTAATATCGCGTTCCGACATCGAATTCTTTTACTACCAGTCTGCCCTAATAAATTTCTCTGTACTTTGTCAAACTCTATATGACAACTATTTAAACCAAATGGACCGCACACTCATTTCCGACCCCAGGCGATTCTTTCAGTTCATCAAAACTAAAAGTAAATCGGATAACTATCCATCACCTCTGAATTTTCTAGATAAGTCCTCGGAGGATCCCCAAATTATAGCAAATCTCTTCGCAACTTTTTTTAGCCAAGCGTTCGCCATCCATTCCCAAGAGCCAGACCACTCTTACTTTTCCTACTTAAATAGCTGCCCACAAACAACTTTGGAATATGTGTCTATAACTTTAGAGCAAGTCAAAGATAAAATAATAAACCTCAAAGATGATCATTCTACCGGCCCTGATGATCTTTGCCCTATATTTTTAAAGAAATGTGAAATGCACCTAGCCCAACCTCTTACAACTCTCTTTCAGCTTTCTATCACCCAGGGATTATTTCCCTCGACCTGGAAAACGTCATTTATTATTCCCCTACATAAAAAAGGCGGAAAAGATGATATTTCCAACTATCGACCAATTGCTAAGCTGTCCTGCATACCTAAGCTTTTCGAGAGCATTATTTATGATATAATGCTTTTCCATTGTAAACCTATTGTTTCCCAAAACCAGCACGGATTTCTCAAAGGTAGATCTACGACCACCAACTTAACGGAATTCGTATCAAGCACTTTATGTGCACTGGAATCTGGAAATGAAGTTGATGTGATTGCCACCGATTTCAGCAAAGCCTTTGATAGGATTTCACATGATATAATCCTTCTGAAATTAAAAGCTCTTGGTTTCCAAATAAACTTTATAACATGGGTTCAATCATATTTAAATGAAAGACAATACTATGTATTATTTAGGTCCATGATTTCTGACCCAATTAAAGCCCCCTCTGGTGTCCCTCAAGGCAGCCACCTTGGCCCCTTACTATTTATTCTGGCCATTAATGATGTTGATTGCATCATTAAAAATTCATACATATCTATTTACGCAGACGATATGAAAATCTTTAGATATATAACCTCTTCCTCAGACAGCCTACCACTACAGGAAGATCTTGACAGATTTTGTACTTGGTGTCAGAAGAATTTTCTTGAGCTTAACGTCAATAAGTGTCAGGCTATAACGTATTCCCGTAAGCGGCCCCCTACTTCACCCCGCTGCTATCTAATCTTTAATCTGCCTGTTCCCTTAGTGAAAGAGTTGCGTGATTTAGGTGTTATCTGTGATAAGGAACTCAATTTTCGTTCTCACATTGATAATATAATAAAGAAAGCCAACTCTGCCCTTGGCTTCATCAAGCGCTGGTCTAAGGAGTTTTCCAATCCTTATGTTACCAAATCTCTTTACATAACATTTGTTAGGCCTCTTCTTGAATATGCAAGCCAAGTTTGGTCACCCTACTACAGAACACACATCCTCCGGATAGAAGCTGTTCAACGCAGGTTTTTACGATTCGCTTTACGTGGTCTTCCCTGGGATGATAGCCGAAACTTACCACCTTATACCGACCGGCTGAAACTTATAAATTTACAACCCCTTTCTATACGTCGAAAAGTTGCCGACATTCTCTTTATTCATCAAATTTTAGTTGGGAATATCGATTGTCCTTCTTTACTTCGACTTATTTCTTTTAATACCAACCCACGCAATCTTAGGTCTGTGCCACTTTTCCGGCTCAATCTTCACCGAACGAATTACGGACACTTGGAGCCAATGTCTAGAATGCTTCGTGAAGTTAACGATATTCTGCCTCTCTTCGACTACCATCTCACCAAACTCTGTCTTAAAAACACTCTTATTTCCACCTATGCCTCCCATCCTAACTTTTTTTAACCGCTCCCACCCTTTAGTTTTTATCTTTAGTTTTAAGTGAAAATTGTTAGTTCTAAGAATAAGCTTGCAATAAGCAATAATAAATCTGTCCGGGGTTGACCCGGGCCGCAAATCAAAATCAAATCAAATCAAATTATGACTTTACTACCAGTTCTGACTTCAAATCCGGTTTTGAGGTCTAGCTTTCTGAAAATAGTTTCATTCTCCTAATCTGTCTAATAAATCTTAAATTATGGGAATCGGGTAACTATCTTTTGCAGTTGCTTTATTTAAGGTTCGAAAATCTACACAAATTCCTAACCCTGCTGTCTTCTTCTTAACACTATCGGTGAAGCATATTCTGACTCACTTTCCCTGATGTATTCTTTGCCAAAATACTGTTTTAACAATTTGCTTAACTCGTTTTATTCGGGACATAATAACCGTCGCGGTTGACAATGGGAAGGCTTTATCTCGTTTACAGTTATTTTCATCTCGGTTTTAACTACCAACTCAGCTGGGCCTACGGGAAATATATACGTAACTTTGCATATACGAATCTTTTTTTATGGATAAAATCCGTCTTATCTTCAATTTTTAATTCTATCTTAGTGCTACCATTATCTCGACGATCTATTGACATAAATGACATTGTAAAATCTATACTATCTTCTACAATACTTACTTTAATCTCACTGTCATTTTCCAATTCTGACACTAGCTTCAATTTTCCACTCTAAAGGAAATCTCCTCCCAGGATTGCCTCGTAGCACGTTGACTCATCATCTACTATCAGTAAATTGTCTTTTATTCTAAGCTTTTCGTAACAAACAACACACGTTAATTCTCCAGGACCCGTATCGGTTGAGGGTGCAGCACAATAGAAAGACTTATTCACTCTCGTAAGTTGAGGCCAAGGATGAGATAAAAATTTACGGTTTAGATCGTTAACATCTATGTTAAAAGAAAAACCCGGATTTTGCTTTCCGATGCCCAAATCCCGTAGGTTTTTCCACAATACACGACTTCGCGCATTTGTTTGGAAGCGGTTAGAATAAAGCTGGACCTTAACAGCTCTAATCTCTCGTACGACATTATTGCGCAGGGTTTTGTAGGCTTGGTGAAGTTCCTCAACCCGATAACGCTTCCAGCGACAATAGGCCTGATCACACTGCGCGATGAGTTCCCGTATTTCCCGAGAGAACCATAATGCTGACTTTCTTCCAGATACCCTAGTTTTTAATGGAACATGAGTATAAAAGAGAATATTTATATTGTTTTGCAGGAATTCGACCTGGTCATCTGGTGACCGCATGCGACGAACGTATTCGGAGAACGTTTCCGCTATTTTCCATTTTCGTGCCTCGAACTTCTTGCAAATCACAATCCGGTTTTCTTTGATAGTTGGCTACACAGCACATTAGCACTCTCGCAGGAAATTCGATTTCGAGTACAACCACTCTTGTGCTCTTCGTTTTAGCTTAGCAACACGTTGCGTAAGTAGCATCTGCTCCTCGACCACATACACCTGTCGCACGTTGGCTGGGAATCCAAGGCGCTGCGACCATTCCCGTAACTGTGATTCTCTTCCCATGGAGTAGTCGTGTTTGTCAAAGCGGACCAACTTACTAAGCTTGATATGTTTAAAAACTGATTTTTGCCTTGCCTAACCTCTATCGATCTCTTTTACTTAAATACAAGCAGTAGCGTTAAGAATACCTGATCCAATAAACTGAATCATGAATCGAAGAAGATGACAAGCTCACCGTGTCCATAACCAACCAGTCTTCTGTCTCCGTCTTTAAAAACAATGACGTCAGAATACTTCTTCACCGAAGATCACAGGGCAAGGTGGGTGCTGAAATCCTTTGAATCATCTTTGAAGGATATTGAACAAAGATTATCCTCTCGAATCGAGACCTTTTTTAACGACTTAAATGGGAAAATCGCTTGGTCGGAAAAGAAGTAGTAGAGCTAAAAAGCCGCGCTACTGCATTTGACGAATTTCCGGTTCCCATCAATCTCTTGCAAATGGAAGTTCATTCAATAAAAAAGCAACAACAAGAGCAAGCGCAACTGAACATGCCAGATCAAAAAATGCTTGAAGCAACAAATTGAAACACTACACACAAAAAATATCGCCTGATGCTGTCTTAGTGGGAGTACCTTTCCGTCCTGGTGAAAATCTAAAAATTGTCTTCACCAACATATGCTCGACATTAAATTGCGAACCACCCTCCTTAAATCAAATCTTTCGAGTGAAACGAAAGTGTAGTGTAATATGTGTCGCTCATAGTATTATTTGATACCAACATTCCTTTCCCACAGTTTCTTGCAATGTTTGATTTTGTCGTTTAATATCAATTTTCCTTTCCCACAATGGTTCATGCGGGAATTGAACACCGCACACAGCGACGGCACTTGAGATCGTCCAGGTGAAAAACGTTATGCTGAATTAACAGAAATGTAATATGGTATCCGCACCTATGTACACTGCAACTCTTTATGTAGATGCGCTGCGATGCACAGAATATATTTTAATTTTAAGAGTCAGTTCAAATAAAGCGATTGTAAAGTAATCAAGACGGAGTTTTCATTTGTTATGACGAGCATGGTCATTTCAAAAGTCTGACTCGGTAATCATAGTGAAATTCTTCTCGACCTATGAAAAGATGATGGTAATTAAGGGCATGTCGTCGTTTAGAAGGACACATTCGCATCAATTCTCATCCCGAGATGTTGGATTTGCGCCTGAGCATCGATCTTTTTACTTGCACGAGAGTCTGACACCCAAAAACCGAATTATCACGCGATGCGTATAAAAAAACAAACGAGCAAAATTGATTTTTTCCGCATTCTCGTCAAGACGAGCTATTGTTGTAAGAACCACCGAAACTTCAAATTCAAATGCTTGTAAACAACAAGACAATGATGGAGCAAATCAGATGTTAACTAGCGCTAACGTCACTCTCCCCTTAATCAACTCATCAAACCAGCACCTCTCAAAATATCATCTAAATCATTTTTTATTGCTTTCTATTAATAGTTCTTATTTTATATTATTGTACTTCCTTTTTAATGTTTTATTTTTCTCATTTTTCCTTTTTTACCATTCCCAGTTACTCTTCTTCCATCTTATATCCTTCCATCCATAATATCTCATTTCATATTTCGTTTAACTTTATCACCTTCTTTAGTTGTTTTTGTTGCGTATCTCGACGTTCTTTATACGTGACTGTTCGTAATCTTACGCTCCCATCATTTGTTTCTATTTTACTTCAATGGTGTTCAATAATTTAGCCAGGTCTGATAATATGGGTGGTGTCGCGAGGCGATCGATAATTAAGATCTTATCAAGCGCAAAAAATGGCCTAAAGGTATGCTACCTAAACCCCGTAGTCTAGGTTTGAGTAAGCTTGACTACGTGAAGTACATTCTCGATGATGCGGAAGTAGATCTGATTTGTGTAACTGAGACCTAGTTTGATATGAATATAGACGATCTGTCAAAAGAAAAGCTTTTCAAGATCCCTGGGTATAAACTCATATCAAACGATAGAATTACAACTACTACTGGTGGTGGAGTTGCAGTATACTGTAGTAAGTCATTAAGATATAAGGGGTTAACAAAATTAAAAGAAAGCGTGGTTGGGTATATCTTGATGAAAGTAGGCGATGGCTACACAAAGTGTCTCATTGGTGTTACCTGTAACCCTAACCGATGCTACTGTAGAACCCTTATTTTCTGCAATTCACAATTACATTGCAACCTATGAGCTTATAATTATTTGTGGCGATCTAAATGCAGACCTTTTAAAAAGTGACAATAAAGCTCGACAGCTATTTGATTTTACGGCTGGTTCAGGACTATCTGTAGTGAACTCATTCGCCACCCGCCAAGCCTTCTTGACGTTCTTATGGTTTCAAATTGATCCAATGTTCTGCTTCTAGACAAATTATCTTTAGCTGGTATGTCTGATAATGACTTAATCTTCTGCACATACAACGCTGAGTTATATAGCCCCTCTTGTCCAGCATCATTTGGATTTAGAGACTACTCAAGCATAGATAATGAAGCGCTGCAAATTGATGCTGGCCACCTACCTTCCCACAATTGTTATTACATCTCAAGTATAAAGGACAAAGTAAATTTTCTGCAAACACTAATATTACATAGATCTCTTCAATAGACATGTCGCCCTGAAAACTGTCGCAATTCGAAATAATAAATGCCCTTGGTTCACGCACGAACTCCACCAAGCTATTAAGAAAAGATATGTACTTTCTATCTAAATAAATTAAAACCTGAACAAAGCTCAAAAAGACTATGGAATAATTTGCTTCTAATTGGCATTGGTAAGAAAGTAATTGTTGATAGTATCCCTAATATTGACGATCTTAACAATGTGTTTATTTCCAATGCCATAACCGAACCACGTTTCACTCCAAATTATGACTTTACTACCAGTTCTGACTTCGATTTTGATGTTGTGTCAGAGCTTGACGTAGTGCATATTGTACGTAACCTTAAATCGAATGATGTAGGAGAAGATGGAATACCTTCCCGTTTTGTGAAGGTTATTTTACCTCACATTTTAAGTTGCTTCACGCACATAATTAACTTTTCCACTTTTCCTGATTGTTGGAAGTTGGCCACAGTCATACCCGTCCCGAAAAAGCCCCAGCCATCTTCGTTAACTGACTTTCGACTTATAAGCATTTAACCATGTTTATCAAAAGTTATCGCGAAGCTCTGGCTCACCAAATTGTAAAATTCATCCACCAACACAGTCTGTTATCCCCTTTGCAGTCCGGCTTTCGAGCTAATAATAGCTGTTCTACAGTCATGGTCAACATACTCGGCTACGTAAAGGTTAACTTTGATAGGCATTACTTAACCGTGCTATGTTTGCTTGACTTCTCAAAGGCTTTTAATAGCGCTAACCATAAGGTACTATGCCAAAAACTTAGGTTATATTTCGGCATTAGTGAAAATTCAGTGCGCCTTACAATTATCTCGACAACCGTTATCAAAGAGTCGTTCACAAAAACGCCTGGTAAGAATTTGGCCTCTTAGCTGCAGGAGTTTCTTACTTTGACCGATTCTATTCTGTCTTTTTGTCAATGATCTACGAAAAGTCTGTTTTAATGCTGATATCCACTTATATGCTGACGATGCAGAAATCTATATTTCTCAGCCAATTGGACGCGTTGAGGACCTAGTCGTCAAATTAAATAAAGACCTGTCCAAAATTTATGACTGGTCTATTTGTAATGGACTTCATTTCAACCCAATGAAATCACAACTGATTTTAATATATAAACATCACTTCGACACGGACGGAATACCACCACTATTCCTGAATGACAGACAACTTAACTTTGTTGACGTTTAGGTTACAAATTAAATAGATCACTTTCCGCTATTGACCACATAAATTATGTTATTGGGCGAATGTAAGCTGGACTGCGTAAACTCTGGCTCTCTTCTAACCTCACGCCTGTAGGCACAAATCTCAAACTTATAAACTCTCTGTTCTTGGTTGTTCCCTCAAACAATTTTTCGACCTCAGATGTTGTGCGTTCATGCACCCGCTGCGAGTTTACCCCGTCTTTTCTTTTTAATTTCCTCCCGCAAATTATGCAAAGTGGAAGCGTAGGATGTGGCGTTGATGGTTTCACCTTTTCTTTTGTACTCAATGAGCAAGATTCCCTTTGAGTCCCAAAAAACTGTGGCCATGAGCTTCCCGGCAGACGGAGTGACTTTGAACTTCTTGGGGGGTCTGTTCCTTTTTTATGCCACTGCATGGACTCTTGTTTGCTTTCAGGGTCATAGTGGTGGACCCATGTTTCGTCCCCAGTAACAATTCGATCCATAACACCGTCCGCGTTCTCACTACACATTCGTGGCACCCACCTTGCACTGACCTTTGAAAGGTTAAGATGGTCATGAAGAATGGTGTGAATGGTACCAATTGAAAGCTTGGTGATCTCTGCCACCATTTTCACCTTTATTCGGGCATCCTCAAGAACAAGTTTTTCGACTTCTTTGATGCTTTCTCCGTACAAGCAGTAGCCTGGGCGCCGGAACGGGGGTCGTCTTCAATGCTCTCTCTGCCTCTCTTGAACTCACTTGACCACTTTTGCACAGTTGATAATGAAGGTGCGGAACCCTGGTAAACAGCCACCATCTCTTCATGAATAGTTTTTTGACTTTCTCCTTGCTTAGTGAGAAATTTAATTACAGCGCGATGCTCAATTTTCACCATCATCGTCTCAGTTGCCATTATGATTCTGTTTAACTAGAGATAAAACGCGAATTAATAATCACATTTATATGAAATTTTACACGAGTGCACTAAAATAATAGTATTACTTGACAAATAAGTCAATTTATATATACAACCACAGCTTCACCCCGATACCGAGAATAGTTTGAACGCCCCTCATATGTTAATGACCTCAATTTTTGGACCTGATCTGTACGCGATTAAGTCGTCTGCGTACGCTATGCTGTGGGGATCACTTGTGTAAATGCTGAACAGGATCGGCGAATTTACCGCACCTTGTTGCAGACCGTTTTTAATGTTAAATGTTCCAGCAGAAGTCACATCGCCATTCTTCACGATGAACTGTCTACTGGAGAGCATATCAAAAAGAATATACAGAAGTGGTTTACTAATGCCCAACCTATCCAGCTTGAAAAAGAGTCGTTCTAACCATACGGTATCGAAGGCCTTCTCCAAGTCAATCAGGCAGGCAGCAGTGCACTGGTTCTTGCCTTTGTTCCATTGGATATCAGAAACCAGTTTCGACACAGCATGAATGATGTCATGCCCCGCCTTGAAACCGAATTGATTATCCGGAACTATATGTTTGTCCTCAACCCACTTAGTCAGGACTCTATTGATTACCTTCTCGAAAACCTTACTGATGTTTGGAAGAAGACTGATCGAGCGGAGATTCGCCGGATTGGAAGTATCTTTAACCCTTTTAGGTATGGGTGTACCACAGCAGTTTTCCAATGCGCTGGATAATGTGCATTATTCATTGCATTATTAAACAGGGTGGTATAAATGTCCACCGCTTCTAGTGGGAGATGTCGAAGTACAATGTTCGGTATTTCATCGGTTCCCACTGATTTCTTACTTCTAAGTGATTCGAAGATCGTTTGGAGCTCCTCCTTAGAAATGCAAGGAGGTAGTACCCTGTCGTTGGTGATGACGTTATTTGACATATCCTCGTCACTAAACTGGGTGAAGCCCAAGTTCTCGAATCGCCAATTCTCTATTTCATTTCGAAGGTAGAAATTGTGCACAAGGACTCGATTCTTCAGGTCGTGGTTCAGGCCAATGATAACATTCGCCTTGTACACTTCCTGGAAAGTCGCTCCTATGGCCTCTGCCTGCTCCTGCGGATCCTCGATCACAAAGAAGTTGTCATCATCAACTGCTTCATTTGGATCGATGCCTGCTGCTATGAGTATGTTCTCGGTGTCCATCGTTCAGGTGATTCTAAGACATGGAAGGTCGTTCTGATTATTTCTCCGAAATATTTTATTTATGTGCGGGAACATATTCGGGTTGCTGGTGTTTACAGCCCGAATTTTATTGCCCCAATACAAACTTACAGAGTTTCTGTAATTTCCCTTTATTAATGTTTGGAGGTTTATAATCGACGACTTCAGCGTAATGATCTCCGGGTTATTTCTGTCGGTAAACTGTCTGTACAAGGTTTTTAGTCTTGACAGCAGTCTACTTTTATGTCGGTGCAGTGCGTCAATAGTTGCGTTGCGGAATAAGTCTTCGTTGTCAGTATGTTGATACCGAGGTATCGTTTTGTCCATTGTTCGTTTGATTGTCTTGTCCATAAGTTTTAGATACCTGTCAATCTCCTCGTTTGACAGATTTCTGTTGGACTGTGGGTAGAGCGAAATCGAGGAGAGTGCTCTCGTCAGTGTTCTGGTGAAGTGTGTCCAACGCACTCTACTATAATTGTAGGAATGCCTTTGAACAAACTCATCCAATTCCGCAATCTCGTTGGGAACAGTTATTTCGGTGCTGAGACCGCAATGGTCACTGTCATACACGAAAGTGCGTAGACAGTTTGTAGTTTGTTGGTTAGTGCATGTCAGTTGTATTCGTGAGTCGAACAGCAGAAGATCCAAATAGGACCCGTGTCTGGGAAACGACGGACTATCCGTCGCCTTAAGCCCGAGTCGATACATTATTCTGTGCAGACCCGACCAATTGAATAGTAGGTTCCCTCTAGTATTTGGTGTATTATTTCCCCAATCACTATGTTTGACGTTGAAATCTCCGTCGATAATGAAATAGTTATCTTCCAATTCCAGCCTAGCTTAGCTTAGTTTCGCTAACCAAAAGGACATCAGGGGCTTGGTCTTTAAGCAACTTAAATAGTGCGGCTCTTCGTTAGAACCTATTCAGTGAATTCACATTCACTGCAAGGACCTTCAGGGTCTGCTCCGCCACGTACGTACCCATTACGACAAAAGGTTCGTTAGGCCAGGCAGCAGCGCATATACTTGATCCACCCGCGCGGTCTGTTCAGTTAAATGACGTTGTAGCTGAGCCATCTGTCCTTGTATAGAGAGCAAGATAGCTAGCATGTCAGGTACTGGTTCCGGTGCTCTAGGCGCTGCGGCCTGAGAAGCACCCTTCGCTTGCTGTACCGTAGTTCCCCTACCTGCCGCCATTTGGGCGTAGGTAACATGGGGAGTAACGGCTGGAGTTTGTGAATGCACGGGTGGAAGTTTAACTAGGACTTTGATACTCCTTAGTCCATCCAGTTTGCTGTCGGGACTTAGCTGGACCAGAAAAATGGGCAGTTGCAGCTTCTCCCTTTTAGCTCTCGCTGTGTTGAAAGGCTTGACCCCCACGAATTTGAGCCCTTCGCACTTCTTCTCTTTCAGCAGTGCAAAGAGCTCCTCCGGATCAGTCGACGGTTCCAATCCCCTCAGCAGCATTGTTTGCAGCTTTTCACCCTTAGGGGTGTAAGAGAAGAATTCCGTCGTTGAATCCCTCAATAAATTTCTTACTTTATGATAGCGCTCCTCTGTGTTACAGGACTATCTAGAGATAATCTTTTTATAAAAATATTGTTGCCTATGGCCGACTTACACAGTTCGATGGTGTCCTTTAATTCCAATTTAAATGTGTGGATTGGTGGCACTTTTTGCTTGGTGGGTTTCTGCTCTGGCTGTGGTTGTTGTCTCTGCTGCTGATGCTTTTGCTGCCGTTGTTGTGGATGCTGCCGTTCTTGTTGCTGCTGTTGCAGCTGTTTCAGCTTGTGTTGTTGTTGTGACGACTGCGAATGCTTTTCTTGTTCTTGTGGTTGAATTTTTTGCTTTGGCTGCTGTTTTTGTTTTATTGTGTCCGTATGTAATAGTAATTGTTGCTCGCTGCAACCTTTTGCTGTTGTTGTTTTTCGTGTGGTTGGGAGCGAAATTGTTGCTCCTTTTCTCGCCTGGCTGTTTGTTTTGCTTTAATGGCAAGAACCTGTTCTTGAAGCTGCTTGATGCTGCTATTTATAGCTAGAACTTCATCATCTTCTTCGTCCGACTCTGAGACAGCCAGAGCTGCGAAGCTGTTATCGCTTCCCACGTAACAACCTTCGCACACATCAGATATGTACTCATCATTGTCCGGCTCATGACACATAGGGTTTGTTGCTGCCGTTGTAGAAGTTGATGGCCCTGTCTCCCTTAATCCACCTGACAGCTTTTCGGTTGAATTTGATAGAGAGGGGCGTTTTACTAAATTGGGGGTAGGCCTTAGCTTCCTCCTCCGCTTAGCATTACCTTCTGTTACCACAAGTGGTAGGTGGCTTGATGTTGCATTTACATCAGTTCTTTTTCTGCTGCCACTAGCTTTTGCCGCTAATGGGGGAGCAGAACGCTCTTCATCACACATCACGTGATTCTTTTTTTTTTTGACACTGTCACTTGTTACTGTCTTAACAAAGCAAAAAAAAATAAATAAATAAAAAAATTTGTCTATAGTCGGGAATCGAACCCAGGCCTCGTGATTGTCACACCAAGTACACTACCACTGCACCAACTATGTAGGCTTTTAGGTTTAAGTTTTATAAAAAAAATAATATGTCCATATACTAAGTTTTTACTTAAAAATGATTTTCTTAGATTTAGTTTCGTTAAATATAAAAATAAATATAGACTGTAAAATCGGTCGAAAGACATAGTGTAAGTGTTAGGTTTAACTTAGAGTGCCCGCATGGGGCCTGTAAGTTAGTATAAGATTATTTCTAAGTTATTTAAGCTAATTTTTAAGCGTTTTTTTCTCTAGCATGTAAGAGTAAATTAAGAAATATAAATAAAAATGCATAACAAAAAAAAAAAAAAAACAAAAAACCACTGCACCAACTGGATATACAAAAAACTCCGTATCAAAATGGGAAATTAAACTTTACTTCACTTATTGAAAGAGAGAAGCCGAAACACATCTGCACTGTATGAAATACCATGAACGACTGAAGGAGTCAAGTGTGTTAAGGAGTGCAGTGGAAAAAAAAAGAACTGTCGATTAGCATAACGCTAGTATTTAATTAATTAAAACCAGTTCGAGCAGACAAATGGTGGGTTTTTGTTTTTGGTTTCTGAAACGTTAGCCTGACGTATACTTTAACTTTATTTGGTTAGGACCCTAACTTCAAAATCGTGGTTGGAGGTTCTAGTTTTTGGTTGCATAAAACCCTGGACTAGCTTGGTGCTGTTGGGCGATTTATTCTTCCCCAAGTCAAATACTAATTGGAGTTGGAAGTTGGAATCGGAGCGAGACGACCGAAGCAGAGCCAGAGCCAGCTAAGTGCCTTAAAGTTTTTTGTTAATTTCTTACAACATTTATAAGCAACCCTTAGCCAGTTGCGATAATAAGAGCGTATTGCCAAAAAAAAAAAGCAAAAAAATAGAGGGGGAAAAAAAACACGTGTTCGGTGCTAACTTTTATACGGCGTGATTACTTATACAGTTTTAGTCAAAAGAGAATATATGCGGTCGGTGGTCGTGACAGCCAAAGCGCTGACTTCAGTCGTTCATAGACCTCCGTGAGGAATAAACGTGTTTCGGCTTCTAGTAAAGATAAAAAGTTAAAAGTAAACTTAAGAAAACGGTAATTAGCAACGTTTTGGCCAAGTGCTTCGGTGGTAGTGGTGTCGGCCGCTTTTGCAACGTGACTTCTATAAAATTAAGCGATATTGCGATGACTGGAAGTTGAAAATCAACTTTCAGAAATCGGAAACCATTTTGTTTAGGACGCCTTTGTCTGGGGCCTCTAGGGACACCAGAAAGAATTGGCGAAAGTTCTCTATCGTCGGACAACATGGACAGCCACTTGCTTGTCGAAATGTAGTCAGGTACCTTGGGATCTGGTTAGACCAATATCTGTATTTTAACAAACATATAGATGTTGCTCTGGCCAGAGCCAGAGGTGCTTTTGCCCTTACAAGGAGACTGTTCTATAACAGCCAACTCGATGCGAGGGTGAAGGTGATCTGCTACATGGCCCTTATCCGGCCTATGCTTGTATTTGGTTGTCCCGTGTGGTTCAACGTGAGAGCAAGCTTATTGGAAAAGATTTGGGTGTTTGAGAGGGCTTGTCTTCGGGCTTGTCTTCGCTTATACAGAACACCAGAGTCCGAGTACATAAAATTCTACCGTAATGAGGTCTTATACAATAGGGCGAACCTAATAAGAGTGGACAATTTTGTTATTAAGTTGACTCGAAGGCACATTGCAAGAGCAATGGCCTCATCGAACAACCTGATCTCTGGGGCTTACTACCCTAATTATATGTATCATGAGAGAGTTCGCTTTGACGGCTTTATTCCTCCAGAAGCGTTCCTCTACCTAGATATGAAAGGTCTGATCCAGGACAGATTAGCGGTGCCGCTAATCTTCCACGTCGCTCGGACAGCTGCGGACAGGCGACTCAACTACGACAGAGACGTCGCACACGGCAGTGCGGAGCGTCTCCGGTTCAGTAGGGCGGTAGGGAGTCGCGACATAAGGGATGTTGCTCGGCAGCACCAACAATTTTGGTGGCTAGTTGAAGGAGGGGAGGGTTCGTCGTCTAATCCCTTAAGTAATAGGTAGCTTCATGTGAAGCAAAGTCGGTCGTCTGTTAATTTCATTAGCCATGGCCGGCTTACATAGATTTAGGTAGTATTAAGTTAGATGTAAGAAAAAAAAAAACAAAAAAAAAAAAAAACATTAAAAAATAAAAGTAAAAAAAAAAATATAAAAGAACTAAAGAGATGGGTGACAGCTTTTTTTTCTGCTAAAAAAAGGGGTAATCCATACAAGAAAAAAAAAATTGTATCGTATTATCTGTTACAATAAGGTAGGATAAGTAGGTTAAGAATTAGATTTCTATTTTTATTTATTTTTTAGGTAGTTAGTTTATAAGTTTTTAGTTTTATTTTATTTTTATTTGCTTTTATAAATAAGTCCATATACTAAGTTTTTCCATTGCCTAATAAAAATTTTTTCTGAGTTTTAGTTTAAAATAAATATATAAATATAAATAAAAATAAATGTTCGAAACGTCGAAAGACATAGTTTAAGTATTATGTTTAACCTAGAGTGCCCGCATGGGGCCAGTAAGTTAGAATAAGATTATCTGTAAGTTAATCAAGCTAATTTTTAAGCATTTTTTTGTCTAGCTTGTAAGTATAAATGAATTAATGAAAATAAAAATGCATTTAAAATGAAATGAAAATGTGGTGTCGGCCGACAAAGCAAGGGTCGTGGGTTCGATTCCCGAAAAAAATTACGTCGAGGTTTTATTTTTAAAAATTTTAAAACAATAGACAACTGCATAAGCAGAAAGTGTTCAGATCGTCGTGTGATGAGTGGTAGTGAGCGGTTCGCTATACTAATAGCGGGGTCAGTAGATGGAGTGATGTCATCTGATGACCAGACCGTAATTTCGGCACGTTCGGAAATGACAGCAAAGAGGAGGAGGAAGCTGAAGTCTACTCCAAACCTCGTGAAGCGCCCTTCCCTATCAGCATCTACTGAGAAGCTGCCTGGTGGAGCAAGGGAAGAGGCGCCAACAACCTCAACAAAAGCAGCAACGCAACAACGAAAGACGCCAGACGAATACCCATATGTGTCTGACGGCGGAGAAGGCCACTATATGGGTGGAAACAATACCTTTGCATCCCTAGCTGCCTCGCAATCAGATGACGAGGAGGATGAGGTCAAAGCATTATATAGTAGCATATAGCAGCTACAGCAAAAAGTGCTTGCTATAAAAGCCAAGCAAGTGGCAAGGAGGGAAAGGGAACAACTACAACTCCAGAGCCCTCAGCAACAACAAAATGTCAACGTGGAGCTACCACAAAAACAAAAACAGTCATTAAAACAACAACAAACACAGAAACCGGCACAAGAACTTACAAAGAAAGATGCACAACCACAACAAAAGCATAAACAGCAAAAACAACAACAGCCACAAAAGTCGCAGCAACAGAAGCAACAACAACAGCAGCAACAACAGTAACAGCATAAACAACATCAGCAGCAACAACAACAACAACAGCAGCAGAAATCAACAAAACTACGGGTACCTCCAATCAACACGTTTAAGATGGAGTTGAAAGACACAATAGAATTATGTAAGTCGGCCATAGGAAATAATTTTTTTGTTAAAAGACTTAGCTTAGATAGACACGCGATCCACTGCAATACAGTGGAGCGCTACCACAAAATTAAAAGTTTATTGAAGGATTCGACGACGGAGTTCTTCTCCTACACCCCTAAGGGTGAAAAGCTGCAGACAATGCTGCTGAGGGGGTTAGAACCGTCGACTGATCCGTAGGAGCTCCTTGAACTGTTGAAAGAGAAGGAGTGCGAAGGGCTCAAATTCGTGGGAGTCAAGCCATTTGTCACCGCTAGAGCCAAAAGGGAGAAGCGGAAACTACCGTTCTTCCTGGTTCAGTTAAGTCCTGACAGCAAACTGGATGGTCTAAGGAGTATCAAAATTCTAGACTACCAGGTTGTACACTGGGAAAAATTAAAGAGGAGCGAAAACATTTTACAATGTGTTCGCTGCCAAAGGTTCGGGCACGCTGAACTGCGAAATGCAGCCTCGATGCGTGAAGTGTGGAAAGAACCACAAGTCAGAGGAATGCGTTCTGGGTAAGGACGGAACGTCAGAAAAGATCCAACTCTCTTGTGCTTTATGTAGGAACACGGGACACACTGCAAACTATCGGGTTTGTCCCAAATTCCAATACATAAAAAGAGTAAATCTGGCTCGGCAGCAGAAAGTGGAAGTTAAACGTCCACTCGCGCAGGCACAAACACCAGCCGTTACTCCCCACGTTACCTACGCCCAAATGGTGGCAGGTAGGGGAAATACGGTACAACAAACAAAGGTTGCTTCTCAGGCCCCAGCGCCTAGAGCACCGGAACCTGTACCTGACATGCTGGCTATCTTGCAGGTGCTGGAAGCATGCGTCATGTACATCCCTCTCCGTAGTGGAAAGCGGTTATACATGGTGTCTGTTTATGCACCTAAAGCTACTCAATCCACCTTATTCATCTCAGAGCTCGAGACACTTTTTCGATTCCTAAGACTGGAATTGGCGGAGAACTACTTTATTATCGACGGAGATTTCAACGCCAAACATAGAGATTGGGGAAATAATACACCAAATACTAGAGGGAACCTACTTTTCAATTGGTGGGGTCAGCACAGTATAATGTATCGACTCGGCCTCAAGGCGACGGATAGTCCGTCGTTTCCCAGACACGGTTCCTATTTGGAGCTCTTGCTGTTCGACACACGAATACACCTGACATGTACTAACCAACATACCATAAACTGTCTACGCACGTTTGTGTATGACAGTGACCATTGCGGTCTCAGTACCGAAATAACTGTTCCGAACGAAATTGCGGAATTGGACGAGTTTGTTCAAAGGCATTCCTACAACTATAGTAGGGTGCGCTGGACGCACTTCTCCAGAACACTGACGAGAGCACTCTCCTCGAATTCGCTCTACCTACCGTCCAACAGAAATCTGTCAAACGAGGAGATTGACAGGTATCTTAGACTAATGGACGAGACAATCAAACGAACAATGGACAAAACGATACCTCGGTATCAACACACTGACGACGAAGACTTATTCCGCAACGGAACTATTGACGCACTGCACCGACAAAAAAGTAGACTGCTGTCAAGACTAAAAACCTTGTACAGACAGTTTACTGACAGACATAACCCGGAGATCATGACATTGAAGTCGTCGATTAAAAACCTCCAGACATTAATAAAGGAAAATTACAGAAACTCTATAAGTTTTTATTGGAACAATAAAATTCGGGCTGTAAACACCAGCAACCCGAATATGTTCCCGCAAATAAATAAAATATTTAGGAGAAAAGATCAAAACGAACTTTCGTGTCTTAAAATCGCCCGAACGACGGACAACGAGAACATACTCATAGCAGCTGGCATCGATCCAAATGAGGCCGTTGATGATGACAACTTCTTTGTGATCGAGGATCTACAGGAGAAAGTAGAGGCTATAGGAGCGACTTTCCAGGAAGTGTACAAGGCGAATGACATCATTGGCCCCAACCACGACCTGGAAAATCGAGTCCTTGTGCACAATTTCTACCTTCGAAATGAAATAGTGAACTGGCGATTCGAGAGCTCGGGTTTCACCCAGTTCAGTGACGACAATATGGCAAATAGGGCCATCGCCGACGATAGGGTACAACCCCCGTTCATTTCGAAGGAAGAGCTCCAAACGATCTTCGAATCACTTAGAAGTAAGAAATCAGTGGGAACCGATGAAATACCGAACATTGTGCTTCGACATCTCCCACTAGAAGCGGTGGATATTTATACCACCCTGTTTAATAATGCAATGAATAATGCACATTATCCAGCGCATTGGAAAACTGCGGTGGTACATCCCATCCCCAAAAGGGATAAAGACACATCCAATCCGGCGAATCTCCGCTCGATCAGTCTTCTTCCAAACATCAGTAAGGTTTTCGAGAAGGTAATCAATAGAGTCCTGACTAAGTGGGTTGAGGACAAACATATAGTTCCGGATAATCAATTCGGTTTCAAGGCGGGGCATGACATCATTCATGCTGTGTCGAAACTGGTTTCTGATATCCAATGGAACAAAGGCAAGAACCAGTGCACTGGTGCCTGCCTGATTGACTTGGAGAGGGCCTTCGATGCCGTATGGTTAGAAGGACTCTTTTTCAAGCTGGACAGGTTGGGCATTAGTAAACCACTGCTGTATATTCTTTTTGATATGCTCTCCAGTAGACAGTTCATCGTGAAGAATGGCGATGTGACTTCTGCTGGAACATTTAACATTAAAAACGGTCTGCAACAGGGTGCGGTAAATTCGCCGATCCTATTCAACATCTACACAAGTGATCTGATAGGTTCACTTCACCATGCCATAGCGTACGCAGACGACTTAATCGCGTACAGATCAGGTCCAAAGATTGAGGTCATTAACATACTTTTGCAATGTGACTTCGATAAAATTAAACAATATTGCGATGACTGGAAGTTGATTTTCAACTTCCAGAAATCGGAAACCATTCTGTTTAGGACGCCTTTGTCTGGGGCCTCTAGGGATACCAGAAAGAATTGGCGAAAGTTCTCTATCGTCGGACAACATGGACAGCCACTTGCTTGTCGAAATGTAGTCAGATACCTTGGGATCTGGCTAGATCAATATCTGTATTTTAACAAACATATAGATGTTGCTCTGGCCAGAGCCAGAGGTGCTTTTGCCCTTACAAAGAAACTGTTTTATAACAGCCAACTCGATGCGAGGGTGAAGGTGATCTGTTACATGGCCCTTATCAGGCCCATGCTTGTATTTGGATGTCCTGTGTGGTTCAACGCGAGAGCAAGTTTGTTGGAAAAGATTCGGGTGTTTGAGAGGGCTTGTCTTCGCTTATACAGAACACCAGAGTCTGAGTACATAAAATTCTATCCTAATGAGGTCTTGTACAATACGGCGAACCTGATAAGAGTGGACAATTTCGTCATTAAGTTGACTCGAAGGCACATTGTAAGAGCAATGGCCTCGTCGAACAACCTGATCTCCGGGGCTTACTAGCCTAATTATATGTATCATGAGAGAGTTCGCTTTGACGGCTTTATTCCTCCAGAAGCGTTCCTCTACCTAGATATGAAAGGTCTGATTGAGGACAGATTCGCGGTGCCGCTAATCTTCCACGTCGCTCGGACAGCTGGGGACAGGCGACTCAACTACGACAGAGACGTCGCACACGGCAGTGCGGAGCATCTCCGGTTCAGTAGGGCGGTAGGAAGTCGCGACATGAGGGATGTTGCTCGGCAGCACCAACAAGTTTGGTGGCTAGTTGAAGGAGGGGAGGGTTCGGCGTCGAATCCCTTAAGTGGGAAGCAAAGTCGGTCGTCTGTTAATTTTATTAGCCATGGCCGGCTTACATAGATATAGGTAGTATTAAGTTAGATGTAAGAAACAAAAAAAAAAAAAAAAAACATTAAAAAATAAAAGTAAAAAAAAAATATAAAAGAACAAAAGAGATGGGTGACAACTTTTTTTTTTGCTAAAAAAAGGGGTAATCCATACAAGAAAACAAATTGTATAGTATTATCTGTTACAATAAGGTAGGATAAGTAGGTTAAGAATTAGATTTCTATTTTTATCTATTTTTTTAGGTAGTTAGTTCATAAGTTTTAGTTTTATTTTATTTTTATTTGTTTTTATAAACAAGTCCATATACTAAGTTTTTCCATTGACTAATAAAAATTTTTCTTAGTTTGAGTTTAAAATAAATATATAAATATAAATAAAAATAAATGTTCGAAACGTCGAAAGACATAGTTTAAGTATTATGTTTAACCTAGAGTGCCCGCATGGGGCCAGTAAGTTAGAATAAGATTATCTGTAAGTTAATTAAGCTAATTTTTAAGCATTTTTTTGTTTAGCTTGTAAGTGTAAATGAATTAATGAAAATAAAAATGCATTTAAAATGAAAAAATGAAAAAACTGTGGTGTCCGACTGATAAATAAGGGGTCGTGGTTCGATTCCCGAAAAAGTTGCGGTGACTTTTTATTTTTTAAAATAGAATCAAACAAACATTAATTGTACAGTGGATACAAAAGTGTGATCGGCGATGAGTGACAACGAGCGGTCCGCTATTCCAATAGCGGGACCAGCAGATGGCACGATGTCATCTAATAATACAGCGAAAAAGAGAAGGAGGAGGTTGAAGCCAACTCCGAATCTTGTAAAGCGCCCCTCCCTTTAAGCTTCTACCGAAAAGCTGCCGGGTAGAGTAAGGGAAGAGGCACCAACAACATCAACAAAGGTGGCAGCTGAGTCAGACCTCAACGAATACCCATACGTGTCTGATGACGGGGAAGGTCACTATATGGGTGGTGAGAATACCTTCCAACCTCTGGCGGCCACAGAGTCAGAGGATGAAGAAGAAGAGGTGCATGCACTAAATAGCACCATTAAGGAGCTAGAAGAAAAAGTGCTAATTATTAAAGAAAAACAAGTGGCGAGGAGACTAAAGGAGAAACAACAACAACTCCTGCGCTCTCAGCAGCAGCCCAAAATTAGCGAGGCTGAACAAAAAGACCAGCCCCTACAACAACAAAAAACAGTGCCAACGAAAAAACCGGCACATACACAATAAAAACAACAACAAAAAGCACAACAGCAGCCGCAGCACAAGCCGCAGAATCAGCAGAAAAACAGCAACAACAACAGCAGCAGCAACAGAAACAACAACAACAGCAGCAACAGAAACAACAACAGCAAAAAGTCCACACACAGAGGGTACCTCCAATCAACACATTCAAAATTGAATTGAAAGACACAATAGAGCTATGTAAGTCGGCCATAGGCAATAATTTTTTTGTTAAAAGAATTAGTTTAGATAGGCACCCGATCCACTGCAATACAGTATAGCGCTACCACAAAATTAAAAACCTTTTAAGGGATTCGACGACGGAGTTCTTCTCCTACACCCCTAAGGGTGAAAAGTTGCAGACAATGCTGCTGAGGGGGTTAGAACCGTCAACCGATCCGGAGGAGCTCCTTGCACTGCTGAAAGAGAAGGAGTGCGAAGGGCTCAAATTCGTGGGGGTCAAGCCATTTATCACGGCTAGAGCCAAAAGGGAGAAGCGGAAACTACCGTTCTTCCTGGTCCAGCTAAGTCCCGACAGCAAACTGGATGGTCTAAGGAGTATAAAAGTCCTAGACTACCAGGTTGTACACTTGGAAAAATTAAAGAGGAGCGAAAACATTTTACAATGTGTTCGAACTGCGAAATGCAGCCTCGCGATGTGTGAAGTGCTGATAGAAAAAAGCCAACTCTCTTGTGCTTTGTGTAGGAACACGGGACACACCGCAAACTATCGGGGTTGTCCCAAATTCCAATACATAAAACGAGTAAATCTGGCTCGGCAACAGAAAGTGGAAGTTAAAGGTCCACTCGCGCAGGCACAAACACCAGCCGTTACTCCCCACGTTACCTACGCCCAAATGGCGGCAGGTAGGGGAAATACGGTACAACAAGCAATGGTTGCTTCTCAGGCCCCAGCGCCTAGAGCACCGGAACCTGTACCTGACATGCTGGCTATCTTGCAGGTGCTGGAAGCATGCGTCATGTACATCCCTCTCCGTAGTGGAAAGCGGTTATACATGGTGTCTGTTTATGCACCTAAAGCTACTCAATCCACCTTATTCATCTCAGAGCTCGAGACACTTTTTCGATTCCTAAGACTGGAATTGGCGGAGAACTATTTTATTATCGACGGAGATTTCAACGCCAAACATAGAGATTGGGGAAATAATACACCAAATACTAGAGGGAACCTACTTTTCAATTGGTGGGGTCAGCACAGTATAATGTATCGACTCGGCCTCAAGGCGACGGATAGTCCGTCGTTTCCCAGACACGGTTCCTATTTGGAGCTCTTGCTGTTCGACACACGAATACACCTGACATGTACTAACCAACATACCATAAACTGTCTACGCACGTTTGTGTATGACAGTGACCATTGCGGTCTCAGTACCGAAATAACTGTTCCGAACGAAATTACGGAATTGGACGAGTTTGTTCAAAGGCATTCCTACAACTATAGTAGGGTGCGCTGGACGCACTTCTCCAGAACACTGACGAGAGCACTCTCCTCGAATTCGCTCTACCTACCGTCCAACAGAAATCTGTCAAACGAGGAGATTGACAGGAATCTTAGACTAATGGACGAGACAATCAAACGAACAATGGACAAACCGATACCTCGGTATCAACACACTGACGACGAAGACTTATTCCGCAACGGAACTATTGACGCACTGCACCGACAAAAAAGTAGACTGCTGTCAAGACTAAAAACCTTGTACAGACAGTTTACTGACAGACATAACCCGGAGATCATGACATTGAAGTCGTCGATTAAAAACCTCCAGACATTAATAAAGGAAAATTACAGAAACTCTATAAGTTTGTATTGGAACAATAAAATTCGGGCTGTAAACACCAGCAACCCGAATATGTTCCCGCAAATAAATAAAATATTTCGGAGAAAAGATCAAAACGAACTTTCGTGTCTTAAAATCGCCCGAACGACGGACAACGAGAACATACTCATAGCAGCAGGCATCGATCCAAATGAGGCCGTTGTTGATGACAACTTCTTTGTGATCGAGGATCCACAGGAGAAAGTAGAGGCTATAGGAGCGACTTTCCAGGAAGTGTACAAGGCGAATGACATCATTGGCCCCAACCACGACCTGGAAAATCGAGTCCTTGTGCACAATTTCTACCTTCGAAATGAAATAGTGAACTGGCGATTCGAGAGCTCGGGTTTCACCCAGTTCAGTGACGACAATATGGCAAATAATGCCATCGCCGACGATAGGGTACAACCCCCGTTCATTTCGAAGGAAGAGCTCCAAACGATCTTCGAATCACTTAGAAGTAAGAAATCAGTGGGAACCGATGAAATACCGAACATTGTGCTTCGACATCTCCCACTAGAAGCGGTGGATATTTATACCACCCTGTTTAATAATGCAATGAATAATGCACATTATCCAGCGCATTGGAAAACTGCGGTGGTACATCCCATCCCCAAAAGGGATAAAGACACATCCAATCCGGCGAATCTCCGCTCGATCAGTCTATTACCAAACATCAGTAAGGTTTTCAAGAAGGTGATCAATAGAGTCCTGACTAAGTGGGTTGAGGACAAACAAATAGTTCAGGATAATCAATTCGGTTTCAAGGCGGGGCATGATATCATTTATGCTGCGTCCAAACTGGTTTCTGATATCCAATGGAACAAAGGCAAGAACCAGTGCACTGGTGCCTGCCTGATTGACTTGGAGAAGGCCTTCGATACCGTATGGTTAGAAGGACTCTTTTTCAAGCTGGACAGGTTGGGCATTAGTAAACCACTGCTGTATATTCTTTTTGATATGCTCTCCAGTAGACAGTTCATCGTGAAGAATGGCGACATTTACACAAGTGATCTGATAGGTTCACTTCACCATGCCATAGCGTATGCAGACGACTTAATTGCGTACAGGTCAGGTCCAAAGATCGAGGTCATTAACGTACTTTTGCAACGTGACTTCGATAAAATTAAGCGATATTGCTATGACTGGAAGTTGAAAATCAACCTTCAGAAATCGGAAACCATTCTGTTTAGGACGCCTTTGTCTGGGGCCTCTAGGGACACCAGAAAGAATTGGCGAAAGTTCTCTATCGTCGGACAACATGGACAGCCACTTGCTTGTCGAAATGTAGTCAGATACCTGGGGATCTGGCTAGATCAATATCTATATTTTAACAAACATATAGATGTTGCTCTGGCCAGAGCCAAAGGTGCTTTTGCCCTTGCAAAGAGACTGTTTTATAACAGTCAACTCGATGCGAGGGTGAAGGTGATCTGCTACATGGCTCTTATCCGGCCTATGCTTGTATTTGGTTGTCCCGTGTGGTTCAACGTGAGAGCAAGTTTATTGGAAAAGATTCGGGTGTTTGAGAGGGCTTGTCTTAGGGCTTGTCTTCGCTTATACAGAACACCAGAGTCCGAGTACATAAAATTCTATCCTAATGAGGTCTTATACAATAAGGCGAACCTAATAAGAGTGGACAATTTTGTTATTAAGTTGACTCGAAGGCACATTGTAAGAGCAATGGCCTCGTCGAACAACCTGATCTCCGGGGCTTACTAGCCTAATTATATGTATCATGAGAGAGTTCGCTTTGACGGCTTTATTCCTCCAGAAGCGTTCCTCTACCTAGATATGAAAGGTCTGATTGAGGACAGATTCGCGGTGCCGCTAATCTTCCACGTCGCTCGGACAGCTGGGGACAGGCGACTCAACTACGACAGAGACGTCGCACACGGCAGTGCGGAGCATCTCCGGTTCAGTAGGGCGGTAGGAAGTCGCGACATGAGGGATGTTGCTCGGCAGCACCAACAAGTTTGGTGGCTAGTTGAAGGAGGGGAGGGTTCGGCGTCGAATCCCTTAAGTGGGAAGCAAAGTCGGTCGTCTGTTAATTTTATTAGCCATGGCCGGCTTACATAGATATAGGTAGTATTAAGTTAGATGTAAGAAACAAAAAAAAAAAAAAAAACATTAAAAAATAAAAGTAAAAAAAAAATATAAAAGAACAAAAGAGATGGGTGACAACTTTTTTTTTTGCTAAAAAAAGGGGTAATCCATACAAGAAAACAAATTGTATCGTATTATCTGTTACAATAAGGTAGGATAAGTAGGTTAAGAATTAGATTTCTATTTTTATTTATTTTTTTAGGTAGTTAGTTTATAAGTTTTAGTTTTATTTTATTTTTATTTGTTTTTATAAATAAGTCCATATACTAAGTTTTTCCATTGACTAATAAAAATTTTTCTTAGTTTGAGTTTAAAATAAATATATAAATATAAATAAAAATAAATGTTCGAAACGTCGAAAGACATAGTTTAAGTATTATGTTTAACCTAGAGTGCCCGCATGGGGCCAGTAAGTTAGAATAAGATTATCTGTAAGTTAATTAAGCTAATTTTTAAGCATTTTTTTGTCTAGCTTGTAAGTGTAAATGAATTAATGAAAATAAAAATGCATTTAAAATGAAAAAACTGTGGTGTCCGACTGATAAATAAGGGGTCGTGGTTCGATTCCCGAAAAAGTTGCGGTGACTTTTTATTTTTTAAAATAGAATCAAACAAACATTAATTGTACAGTGGATACAAAAGTGTGATCGTCGATGAGTGACAACGAGCGGTCCGCTACTCCAATAGCGGGACCAGCAGATGGCACGATGTCATCTGATAATACAGCCAAAAAGAGAAGGAGGAGGTTGAAGCCAACTCCGAATCTTGTAAAGCGCCCCTCCCTTTAAGCTTCTACCGAAAAGCTGCCGGGTAGAGTAAGGGAAGAGGCACCAACAACATCAACAAAGGTGGCAGCTGAGTCAGACCTCAACGAATACCCATACGTGTCTGATGGCGGGGAAGGTCACTATATGGGTGGTGAGAATACCTTCCAACCTCTGGCGGCCACAGAGTCAGAGGATGAAGAAGAAGAGGTGCATGCACTAAATAGCACCATTAAGCAGCTAGAAGAAAAAGTGCTGGTTATTAAAGCGAAACAAGTGACAAGGACACTAAAGGAGAAACAACAACAACTCCTGCGCTCTCAGCAGCAGCCCAAAATTAGCGAGGCTGAACAAAAAGACCAGCCCCTACAACAACAAAAAACAGTGCCAACGAAAAAACCGGCACAGACACAAGAAAAACAACAACAAAAAGCACAACCGCAGAAACAACAACAGCAGCCGCAGCACAAGCCGCAGAATCAGCAGAAAAACAGCAACAACAACAGCAGCAGCAACAGAAACAACAACAACAGCAGCAACAGAAACAACAACAGCAAAAAGTTACTCCAGCCGTTACTCCCCACGTTACCTACGCCCAAATGGCGGCAGGTAGGGGAAATACGGTACAACAAGCAAAGGTTGCTTCTCAGGCCCCAGCGCCTAGAGCACCGGAACCTGTACCTGACATGCTGGCTATCTTGCTTTCTATTCAGGGGCAGATGGCTCAGCTTCAGCGTCAAATACAGGAACAGGCTAAGCGGGTAGATCAAATATACGCGCTGCTGCCGGGTCTAACGCACCTCCAGTCGTAATGGGTACGTACATGGCGGAGCAAACCCTGAAGGTCCTTGCAGTGAATGTTA
Organism: Volucella zonaria; assembly: GCA_963966105.1. Taxonomy (NCBI): domain Eukaryota; kingdom Metazoa; phylum Arthropoda; class Insecta; order Diptera; family Syrphidae; genus Volucella; species Volucella zonaria. The sequence continues at coordinate 131,675,967 of OZ014530.1, read as the reverse complement.
ATTCACTGATTAGGTTCGAACGAAGAGCCACATTGTTTAAGTTGCTTAAAGACCAAGCCCCTGATGTGCTTTTGGTTAGCGAAACTAAGCTGCCCAAAAGACACAAATGAGGCACAGAAGATATAAAATATTACGAAGAAACCGACCCAACTCCATTCAAGGAGGAGGTGTTGCAATCTTTGTTAGAAAAAGACTGCATTTCAAAAGAATATACAGTCGTGTAGTAAGTAGGTTCCAGGTGCTGGAAGCATGCGTCATGTACATCGCTCTCCGTAGTGGAAAGCGGTTATACATGGTGTCTGTTTATGCACCTAAAGCTACTCAATCCACCTTATTCATCTCAGAGCTCGAGACACTTTTTCGATTCCTAAGACTGGAATTGGAGGAGAACTACTTTATTATCGGCGGAGATTTCAACGCCAAACATAGAGATTGGGGAAATAATACACCAAATATTAGAGGGAACCTACTTTTCAATTGGTGGGGTCCGCACAGTATAATGTATCGACTCGGCCTCAAGGCGACGGATAGTCCGTCGTTTCCCAGACACGGTTACTATTTGGAGCTCTTGCTGTTCGACACACGAATACACCTGACATGTACTAACCAACATACCATAAACTGTCTACGCACGTTTGTGTATGACAGTGACCATTGCGGTCTCAGTACCGAAATAACCGTTCCGAACGAAATTGCGGAATTGGACGAGTTTGTTCAAAGGCATTCGTACAACTACAGTAGGGTGCGCTGGACGCACTTCTCCAGAGCACTGACGAGAGCACTCTCCTCGAATTCGCTCTACCCACCGTCCAATAGAAATTTATCAAACGATGAGATTGACAGATATCTAAAACTAATGGACCAGACAATCAAACGAACTATGGGCAAAACGATACCTCGGTATCAACATACTGACAACGAAGACTTATTCCGCAACGCAACTATTGACGCACTGCACCGACATAAAAGTAGACTGCTGACAAGGCTAAAAACCTTGTACAGACAGTTTACTGACAGACATAACCCGGAGATCGTGACACTGAAGTCGTCGATTAAAAACCTTCACATATTAATAAAAGAAAATTGCAGAAATTCTGTAAGTTTGTATTGGAACAATAAAATTCGGGCTGTAAACACCAGCAACCCGAATATGTTCCCGCAAATAAATAAAATATTTAGGAGAAAAGATCAAAACGACCTTTCGTGTCTTAAAATCGCCCGAACGACGGACAACGAGCACATACTCATAGCAGCAGGCATCGATCCAAATGAGGCCGTTGATGATGACAACTTCTTTGTGATCGAGGATCCGCAGGAGAAGGTAGAGGCTATTGGAGCGACTTTCTAATACAAGGTGTCCAAGCGAATGACATCATTGGCCCCAACCACGACCTGGAAAATCGAGTCCTTGTGCACAATTTCTACCTTCGAAATGAAATAGTGAACTGGCGATTCGAGAGCTCGGGTTTCACCCAGTTCAGTGACGACAATATGGCAAATAATGCCATCGCCGACGATAGGGTACAACCCCCGTTCATTTCGAAGGAAGAGCTCCAAATGATCTTCGAATCGCTTAGAAGTAAGAAATCAGTGGGAACCGATGAAATACCGAACATTGAGCTTCGACATCTCCCACTAGAAGCGGTGGACATTTATACCACCCTGTTTAATAATGCAATGAATAATGCACATTATCCAGTGCATTGGAAAACTGCGGTGGTACATCCCATCCCCAAAAGGGATAAAGACACATCCAATCCGGCGAATCTCCGCTCGATCAGTCTTTTACCAAACATCAGTAAGGTTTTCGAGAAGGTGATCAATAGAGTCCTGACTAAGTGGCCAAACAAATAGTTCCGGATAATCAATTCGGTTTCAAGGCGGGGCATGATATCATTCATGCTGCGTCCAAACTGGTTTCTGATATCCAATGGAACAAAGGCAAGAACCAGTGCACTGGTGCCTGCCTGATTGACTTGGAGAAGGCCTTCGATACCGTATGGTTAGAAGGACTCTTTTTCAAGCTGGACAGGTTGGGCATTAGTAAACCACTGCTGTATATTCTTTTTGATATGCTCTCGAGTAGACAGTTCATCGTGAAGAATGGCGATGTGACTTCTGCTGGAACATTTAACATTAAAAACGGTCTGCAACAGGGTGCGGTAAATTCACCGATCCTATTCAACATTTACACAAGTGATCTGATAGGTTCACTTCACCATGCCATAGCGTACGTAATCGCGTACAGATCAGGTCCAAAGATTGAGGTCATTAACATACTTTTGCAACGTGACTTCGATAAAATTAAACGATATTGCGATGACTAGAAGTTGAAAATCAACTTTCAGAAATCGGAAACCGTTCTGTTTAGGACGCTTTTGTCTGGGGCCTCTAGGGATACCAGAAAGAATTGGCGAAAGTTCTCTATCGTCGGACAACATGGACAGCCACTTGCTTGTCGAAATGTAGTCAGATACCTTGGGATCTGGCTAGATCAATATCTGTATTTTAACAAACATATAGATGTTGCTCTGGCCAGAGCCAAAGGTGCTTTTGCCCTTACAAAGAGACTGTTTTATAACAGTCAACTCGATGCGAGAGTGAAGGTGATATGCTACATGGCCCTTATTAGGCCCATGCTTGTATTTGGTTGTCCCGTGTGGTTCAACGTGAGAGCAAGTTTATTGGAAAAGATTCGGGTGTTTGAGAGGGCTTGTCTTCGCTTATACAGAACACCAGAGTCTGAGTACATAAAATTCTATCCCAATGAGGTCTTGTACAATAGGGCGAACCTAATAAGAGTGGACAATTTTGTTATTAAGTTGACTCGAAGGCACATTGCAAGAGCAATGACCTCGTCGAACAACCTGATCTCCGGGGCTTACTACCCTAATTATATGTATCATGAGAGAGCTCGCTTTGACGGCTTTATTCCTCCAGAAGCGTTCCTCTACCTAGATATGAAAGGTCTGATTGAGGACAGATTAGCGGTGCCGCTAATCTTCCACATCGCTCGGACAGCTGGGGACAGGCGACTCAACTACGACAGAGACGTCGCACATGGCAGTGCGGAGCGTCTCCGGTTCAGTAGGGCGGTAGGAAGTCGCGACATGAGGGATGTTGCTCGGCAGCACCAACAATTTTGGTATCTATTGGAAGGAGGGGAAGGTTCGTCGTCGAATTCCTCAAGTTATAGGTAGCTTCATGTGAAGCAAAGTCGGTCATCTGTTTATTTGGTTAGCAATGGGCGGCTTACATAGTTTTAGGTAGGATTAAGTTAGATTTAAGGCAAAAAAAAAAAAATAAATAAGTAAAAAAAAAATTTAAAAAAAAAAAAATATATATATATTAGAACATTAGAGGTGGGTAACACACTCTAAAATAAGGGGTAGTTTAAGTAGGATTAAGTAGGTTAAGATTTATTTTTAGGTTGCTTATAGGTTTAGTTTTAAGTTTTATATTATAACAAAAAGTCCTGATTTTTAATTAAAATGCATTTTCTTAGTTTTAGTGTTAATAAATGTAAAAAACAAAATAGACTGTAAGCAACGTCGAAAGACATAGATTAAGTATTATGTTTAACCTAGAGTGCCCGCATGGGGCCAGTAAGTTAGAATAAGATTATTTTTAAGTTATTTAAGCTAATTTTTAAGCGTTTTTTTGTATAGCATGTAAGAATTAATTAATTGAAATCTAATAAAAATGCTTTAAAATTGAAACTGAAAAAACTGAAAGCGCTGACTGGGTCGTATCGTGCGGAGGTTGCAGGTTCAAATCACGGAGTTCTTTATTGTTTTTTTTTTAATTTCTTCCTCTTTCTTTTTTTTGTTGCTACTTCAGTCAGTGGGGGAAACTTGTTGTTATTTTCTTTTTGCGATATTGCTACCCAGAACTAGAATTAAGTTAGAGTTAAGATTCCTATATTAAATTTAAGATACGATTAAGTTTGTATTATTTGAATTGAAGCGTACTGAATAAATTGTAAGAATTGTAAGGATTGAAAGAAATCGTTTTGTGCTAATCGAGAGAGGACTGGAATTGTTCGCGATCGTCACAACCAATTCGCGATTACAGTTGTGCTGAAGTTGTACGGAAGGGTAATCGCGTGGAGCCCATTTATTTAACATTTTCACCCACGGCCAGTCTTCGCTGTTGGCTGAGCAACTTTCGTACAACGCCGCCGGGCAAGGGGGTAAAAGGACGGTAACAAATTGAGGGATACTAATCCAGGAATGAGATTCGGAAATTTTAGAAAATTGTACAAAAAACATACTACGATCACAAACTCCGAACCAAGGGCTGTAGAAATGAACAAGGGAACATAGTAGTAGAGTCACAGTTGATTTGGATTTGGAAAGAGCATTTCTGTAGACTGTAGAACTGACGAACGCTGATAAACCAAATACTGGTGTCGATACAGAGTGAACCTTTTAACCTGGAGGATGTAGACCAACAATTCCACTCGAGCTGGATGAAGTAAATATCTAAGCTTGAGTCCAACCAAGCTGCTGGATCGGACGGCCTGGCTGCCCTGCTCTTCAAAGTAGCAGACGATGACTTGGTAAAGAGCATTCACTATTTCATCTGGCAGGCAAAAGTGTGCCCTATTAATGGAACACTCCTCTTGTCCGGTTCACAAGAAGAAAGACCCTCTGAATAGCGCCAACCACTAAATCTCTCAACCTTTTTAACCTTCTTTGAGTCTAGATGTTTTTAAATTCTGCTCCGTGACAATTTTTCTTTTAAAGTTAACTCTATTTTTGCCATTCTCTCAAAGTTTGACCCTTCATATCTCAAACTCCATATCTCCAAAACTCAATTTCGTGCGACAGTAACAATTAACTTCAACCTAATTTAATCTTTGTAAACCGCGTTATTGTTTTTTGCCGGTGCTAGCACTGTTTCCGTTTAATTTCTCACCATTGTCATCAATTCCAGTGTTTAACCCAATTTAATTTTTTTAAACATATCTGTCTGTGGGCCAAATAATTGTACAGTCACCGATAATGCAATTGAAATGATCGCATACAAGGCAATATGCGAAAAGTCGTTTCATCCTATATGCATTGGACTGCGTCGGAATGCTAAAATGTAGCTGCAGGAGTACAACAGCATCTTCTGGTATTTCTGTGATGAATCGAAAAGCATATCACTCTCCCATATATTCCTAGTGATAAAATGCAATAATTAGCCGCTTATCTCTCTGGGTGATTCTACCGCCGACCTAAGACCCGAATTTCGTCATAGTTACATAAACTCTGACGAGTTGCAAGATGTCAGTTTTAATCATTCTAATACAACATTGGACAAAGTTTATAGTGAATTAAAATCATGGTACACGTGCAATAAAATTAATGAACTGGTGATAGACAATAATTCTGGGTGAAAACTTCAACTCTCTTCCCCCCCTCCTCTTAGTGTTCAAGTATTCAAAATTATTAATATAAGTCATAGTATATTATAATCCTTAAACCAACTCAAGTGCATTACTCCCTCACCTGCGCAAGACAATGTCTCATAAGGCGTTAGAAAGATACAACAGACTCTCTGCCACCAATTCGCGTTATTTACTCGTAAATCCGTCGCCAAAGTGTTAAAGAATTAGATGATCGGGAACGAATAATCCAATCGAACATTACGTCGACAATTACAGTCGCAGGTATAATCGAGAGCAAAAATACACAAAAATACAACGTGAGAGGTAATCATCTCCTGGACTTAATTTTCATTTCATTTATTAAATTCATTTAAAGGTTTGCACATTAAAATAAGCAATCTATTTTAGTACTTAGCTTTTTAAGCTAGTAGCATGATTTGACAACTTAATAACTAATTTACTAATAGTGCTTAATCTAAAAAACGGTGCAGGATGGGGGTTTCATGATGCAAGGAATTAAGAAGTAGGAAGTGCGATTATATTAGGAGTGTAGTAGTGGTGAAATAAAGTTGGATTGCACTTTTAAATTTTGACGGATTTCTAATCTATTTGATTTGGGTTAGTAATGAGTTCCATAATCTTACGGCATGAACGAAAAAAAGACGGGAGGAGTTAAGGTAATTGCTGCGAGACGAGATTAAATTAAGAACTCTGTGGGGCCTAGTAAAACATAATCTGTAATAGGATGGACGCTGGGTTTAAATAATTTTGTTTAGAAAAATACAATTTCGTGCGCAGATGTGTTCTTTGATATTACAGCCTAAGAAAGCTCTCACATAACCATATCTACGAATGCTGTGAATATAAAGCACTGCATCGTTGAGGGCGACTTGCAATTTACTAAAGGATAGGGAATCAAGGATACTAAAAACAACCTCAGAGTACGTTATTTGGGCAATATTAGCACTTTTGCTAGCCTTTGACGCATTTGCAGTGGAATAAAAGAAGCACTGAGCCACGATTTGCGAAGCCATCCGTATGTAAGGCTGATAACTCTATTGGCATGGTTATATCCCGATAAACTACATTTTATTACGTAGCCAAGGCTAATGAAAATCTACAGCTTGAACTTTTTTATTGTTACGGTAGATGTTAGGCAATAGGTTTAAATTTAATTTGGTCATGTAAATTCGGATTACTTGAGACTCGGACTGAGTGGTAATCCATTAGCTTCAGACCAGATTTTCTGCGCGAATCTTGGGAGTTTCAGTGTCCACAACAACCGACGAGCTTAACTACAAACGAGGAGAAACGGTCAATTAAAGCTCACAAGGAGATTCAAGTAAACAATGATTTTTATACTTTAATATCAAAACACTCTAGGCTTACAAAACTTATAAGGATCATTGCGTACTATCAACGATTTATAACAAATTTACGAAACATACCTGAGTCGAGAAAAGGTAATTTACTCCTCCAGTCGAAATTCATTCTGCCACACTGTTCGCCGTAAAGCTTGTACAAGCAGACGTGTTTACTCCCGACGTGAAAGCCAAAGCCCCAAGCTCACTCTGCCCTTATACGGACTCTGATGGAATCTTGCGAGTCGGAGGTAGATTGCAACAGGCGGTACAAAACTGTGCGTTGTACTTGCCGTCGGCATTCTGACTTTTGTGGTTTGCCGTCGGCGTTTTGAGGGCTTTGTATGAATATATTTTACGAACATTTATTATTGCTAATTTGGATTGTGTTTGTTTTGTAAGAGATGAAGTTTCGGTCATAGGACACAATGGTCTCGAATTTAAACACGCTTCTATTTGATGTAGAAGCGTGGTGAGTTCCTCAAATGTGTAAGTGTCGGTGCCGATGATCCTCACGATTTCACCGCTCCCACCCCCGGACACTACCTTGTTGGACGACCTCTAAACTCAATCCCTCAACCTGACTTAGCGGTGACCGAATTAAGCGTTCCATGTGTTGTGTAGTGTTGGGTATTTGTTATGTGTGAATTGAATTGTGAGTGTGAAGGGGGGGTTAATGTGTAAAAGGGAGTGGTGAAGCTGTTGGCAAAAGTAGCATTGGACTCTGCTGGGACACTGTTGGGTTGCATGACTGTATGCCAGACAATTCTTGCATATGCAGATTTTATTCACGATATTCCTGCGAGACACGATGTCCATTTTTATAAACCGGTTGCAGGTCCGCAGTGAATGAGATTCTGCTTCAAGTAAAACGATTTTTTTTTTTAATGGTGCCCTAGAGATCTTACTGACTCCTATAACTTCCCGTTGACCAACTGCTTCCAATGTCCTATACCTCGCTTCTAAAAATTCGGTGAAACCTTCAAACTTTGGTAATTCCTTATCTGTCCCTAGCTTTTCTTCCCAAAGTTGTTGTGTTATTGTAGGAAGTTTTTTCACTAAACAAAAGGTAAACCAGTGTTCCACCGGTACATCGTGATTTTTCAACATTCCACTGATGTATCTAGTAATTTTTTCAGATGTGCAGCGGTCTCGTGGCTAATGGTCTCTTGTGCAAAAAAGATTCTCAGCTGTGCATTAACCAGGACACGTTTATGGTCGTAGCGAGATGTGAGAATGCCCCATCCTGGTTTATAGTTCCTGTTGTCAGTGATTAAATGTTGAAGGAGACGCTCGGCTTCACCGCCCAAACTAGATTTCAAATAATGTAATTTCTCAACCTCGGTTAATGCTTTATTCGTATGTATTAAAGATACAAAAAGATCATGAAATGATCTCCAGGACTCATATTCTCGCAAAAAGACCGGTAAATTTATTTTCGGCAATCGAATTATGTTCTTATCGCTAGAAGTACTTATATTATCACTTACCGGAGTCTGAACTGTTGCTTGAAGTTTATCCTTGCTATCTAATAACGCTGTTTTGTAGTTCTGGTAATTGATTTTAATCCTGTCGAATATTTCCTCTTATTCATCCTCCTTTTCAGCTTCAATTGAGGATATGCCATCGGTGTTATGTTGGGTACTAATCTTGAAATTTTCCTCCAGCGCGGCTATTCTATTGGAGATGTAATTTTTTGTCCTCTCCTTAGGGGATCCCTTTCCAAAATTTTCCCTTGTTTTTGTAATTTGCTTTGGCAAATTCTTTTGGAGTTTCAGAGCCGTGCTCATTGTTGAAATCAAGTAAAAAAAAATACTCGAAAGAAAAAAAAAAGTTAAAATGGGGGTGTATTTCAACTTACGTATCTCTTAGATTATTTAAATTGCCGGAGATCTGCAGAAAATTGATTTGAAATCGAAGAGGTATCCCAAATATGTTTCGCACAGTTGTAGCGGATATCGCAACTGAGCCTTTACGGTAGCAACGGACTCAACGGTGGATGTGCTGTTGCAAAGTAGTCGAATGGTAAGCAGAACTGTTCACTGGAACGGCCAAATGGTCGAACAACGAATACGAAGGTTATAGCTGCGATTTTACTGCAATCTTTTATTGTGTTTTTTAAAACACAATTTGAGAAAAAGGAAGAAATTGCACGACGCGCGAAACCGATTTGCACCTTATAACAAGAAACTCACTGGTAGAATTGTTCTTCACTTTTTGTCAATAGTTTCTTTAAGTTAATGTCTACTAATTTACTTTATCTTAAAGCTCTTTCACACACGTTGATTGATTTACTATCAATCGTAAGGACTCGAAAGACCATGAAATTCTATAAAAAGATCACCACACGGACCAAGAAAAAAGAGCGGAGAAAAATGAAACACGTCTTGTTCACTTGGTTATAATTTTGAATATAATTGGTTTATCCCCAAAAGGTATGCAATATACTGAGTCTTAATTACAATCATTTATATTGGGAATTTTCTGCATATCATTATTTTTGGTAATGCAGGGGATTACTAATGTTTTACATTTACCCCTTTTACATATATTATATTTTACATTATCATATATTATATTATAATTAGTTAATCAATCGTAATCTCGAACAGAGTTTAAGGTCTTCATTAATAAGAAGAGCTAATTCAACTAGTCTGCAGTGAGGCTTACCTAGATGAAGTCGGACATCATCTGCATATAGGTGGACGGAAGTCCACTTGCACATAGATGGGACATCATTTATAAATATGCTGAATAGAAAAGGACCCAAAATTGAGCCCTGGGGTACCCCCTGCTTGAGCTCTTTGAGGCATGAATAACGTTCATCAGAGGACACCCTTTTTACCTAAGGGAGAGAAAACTATTGATTAGCCTTACCTTTCTTACTATTGGTAAGGGTTTTAAGCTTCCGACACAGGGTAGAATGGTTTACATTATCGAACGCCTTAGAAAAATCTAATATCTGTGTATATTAGAATCATATCCCTTATAAAAATCCTGTCTGATCCCCTCAAGTAAGTTGACCATAGCAGCTGTGATTTACTCTAAAACCCGATTGTTTATCACCTTACAACTTACCTACTGCAAAGTATTTGAGATTGGTAAAACATTTCCACATTTGGGGGAAAGTGGAGGTTATTATACACCAATTCATTATATGAGTGAGGTGAGAAATAATTAGAGGCTAGATTAGTTTTATGAAACTAATCGAAACGTTATCCTCATCTACTGAGTCGGATTTAATTAATATTATTCACTCAAATATTTCACATTTGCTTGAAAGTCATGCAGTATCGTTGGGAGGACTACTTCTTCAGATAAATTCTGATGGAAATTATGAGTTGAAGAAGCATCTCCCAGAAAAAGTTGTTGAGCTCATCAGAGTCGAGGGGACACTAAGCATCGTGTCCCTTTGATATACCAATCGTACGAAGATTTATCCAAAGCTTTTTTTGCGGGGAGGGAAGTACATAATTTAGATAAATAGAAGTTTTTCTTAGCACCCCGCACTTTAGCAGTTGACAAATTACGCGCCGCTTTATATTTCGACCAGTTAGCAACGCTTCCATTTGCTGTATAATTTATTCCTATTTTTAAATGAATTAACCACTTAAGTATTTTAATGGTTTTAGGTGGCACACATTTACCAAATAGTTGAAATGTTTTAACTTTTTTATTTGGATCCGAACAAAGTTGGCATAGCTCCCAAGGAGCTGAACAAGTCGCAATTTGCAGGGTGTTGAAATCGGTAGTACTAAAATCTTTAAAGGTAAAAGTACTCGTATCTTAAGTAGTAGTTTTGAACAAGTTCACATCATATGTATGGTAGAGTAGATCATGATCAGAGCCATCAAAGGGTAATTGATCAAATAAAAGAATTAGAGACGGATAGGAAACAATAGCTATATCTAGAAGGCTTGGTACTCGATTGTCGGCAAAACGTATAGGATAAGTGGGGTTTAATTTCTCCATTCCTATTGAAGATACTAGATCCTTCAATTGAAACGATAGTGAGTCGCTTATGAGTAAATTTGTGTTAAAATCACCACAAATTATTATGTGCTAATGTAGCGCAGAGTAATTGGAAATATCAGCAAAAAAGGGTAAGGAAGAGCATCTCCTATTCTTGTTGTACACACACATGAAACCATACATTTGGTGTTGCAGTCAAATATCTCGACTAAAATACATATATTCAATCCCGTTGACACTGGATTTAGTAACCGTTTTACATTTTAGGTTTGATTTACAATAAATCGCTACCCCACCACCAGTAGTGTCGGTGAGTCTATCATTGCTAAAAATTTCATAGTTATGTATTTTGTAAATTGGATCATGTATATTGGGCTTAAACCAAGTTTCACTTACGTAGACTACATCAACACATGAATTGAAAAGCAAGTACTTTAAATAATCTGATTTGTAGTCATTCAAACTACGTGCATTTAGAATATACAGATGCGAGCAAAAATGAATACATGTTTCAAGAAAATGAAATAAAAGACAATAATTTTATGTTTTTTCATTATGAATGATAGCACTATTCAAGAGGAATCGTGTTTGCTTCGTTAAGCTCTCATTTTCTGATTCTATACCGAGGTCATAGAGTGGAAATTCGGTTGCATTTTGTTTTCGGTAGTTCGCTGCAGTCATGAGATCCATGTTTCACTCTGAAGAACTGCTATACTCGTACATCAACACTATTGGAGACGTTTGTGTTACGCTTGTTCGGGCGAAAAACCTTTACTAAGAGATGCGGCTTACAGTTGATAGTCTGACAGAGAGGGTTGAATAGTGTTTTGAGGTTCTCTTTGGGTATTTCAGGTACTCCAAAGAGCACTGCAAAACATGCAACTTCCTTCCTTTCCAAAGCATTGCAACGTTGCTGAAGAGATTTGATCTCGGATTCGTGCAATTGTAAAGCTGTATTGTGTTTAGTTCGACTGCATCGATGCACTCGATTATTCCAGAGATATTGGATTTGAGTTCGTCGAATTTCTGACTCCAAAGTTCTCTGGTTTCCTCAATTTTGCGAAGAAAATTGTTTTCCATCTTCGAGATTTGTTCAGCAAAGCCAGGCCGCTTCAGTTCAGCATGTTTGATAAGATTCTCTACTAGGGTTTTGGCTGTGAGAGCCTTTTAAGGACTCAGTTATTTTAAAGAAGGTGAAGATGATGGTATTGGTTGGGTAGCCGTTGATGGTAGGGCTTTATTTGAGGTTGCTCTTGGACGAAGGTTAGGACCGACATGTTGTTAAGAGAAACGACATTTAGAAAACGAGGCGCGAAACAAATAACATACCGGAGAACACTTTCGGTAATGACTGTCAACATTGTTGGCTCTCAGCGTTGTTCCGAGAGTACGATAGCTAGTAATCGACTTAACTTTATTCAAGAGTTATGCTAAAGAGATTACTAGAGGTACTATCGACATCTCTATGTCAGACCCTAAATACATTGAATTCAGAAACGGATGCGAGCTTTTGTCCTTGTTGAAGAGGTGGAATCCGCATGAAACCAACTAGACACGGTTTATGGAAGAGCTCGATAAGTATAATAGTGCTAGTTCAGGATAAAACAAAAGCTTGCGGAAGATGTTCAGAACATGAACGGCGCCCTCGCCAAGTGTTTGGAAATGGCATGCCTAGTGAATAAGCGATACTGCAGATCGCTCGTTCCTTGGTGGAACGCAGACCTGCAGCGTCTTCGTAAAGAATTCTTAACAGATCGAAAAATTCTTAACAGATCACTTAAGACTAATTTGGAGGAATCTTTACTGTCCAAAGCAAAAAAATTGTAAGAGGCTTTTTCGGATTTCGAAGAGCTCCTCTTACAAAGCTTTTTGCAGAAATTAATCAGTGGGCTGGTCAAAGGCCTCAAAACGGGAAGTTTAACAAGATTGGAACCACTCATAAACCTGTTATGTTACAAAACGGTATGGATCAGCTGCTGTCAACTCTGAGGACAATTTTCACCGCTAGCCAGTCACTAACTTACATACCGAATCCTTGGCGAATAGTGACAGTGGCCTTTATACCGAAAATCAGAAAGGAGGACTACTCGCTCGCCAAGAGTCTCAGACCTATAAGTCTGACTTCCTTCATGCTGGAAAAGGTCGAGAGAATGGTCGGGATCCTTGTGCGTAAAACCGCTTTGCAAATGCTTCCTCTGTCGACGATGTAATACGCCCATACGTAGGCAGAATTTAAGGCGCACGCAGACAAGAAGGAATACGCCTTGGGAATTTTCATCGACGTTGAGGGCGCTTCCGATAACGCAACTTTGGGAGAATGTGCAACTCTCCCACGCAACACGGGGTAGATGATCACTAGTTTTGCGGATAGGACATTGCAATGCTGGTGAATAGGACATGGATTGCTGCTGCTGGCTGCGGCCAATATGTGGTGACGGGTGTAAATAGGGGTTGTCCGAAAGGCGGTGTTCTGTCGCCACCACTATGGTGCATGTTGGTCGACTCACTGCTCAACGCGCTCAATAGTTCTAACGTCTATGCACAAGCATACGCAGATGATGTAGTTGTACTGTCAGTTAGATCGTGTCTAGCGACTGTCAGCTTTAAATCGCAGGCTGCCGTAGACGTGATCTACGACTCGTGCAATAGGAAACTGCCTGGTCTTACTCATCTAATGCTTAAAGGCATCACTATCCAATTCTACAAAGAAGCTAAGTATTTGGGTGTTATCCTGAATAAAATACTTCTCTGGACTAAACATGTTGCGTCGAAAGCATCTAAGCCGCTATCGACCTTCTAGCAGTCCAGAGGAGCTATCGGCAGGACATGGAGCCTGTCATCGAGAAGGGTCCTTTGGATCTGCACGGCTATGATAATGCCAATTATATCTTATGCGTCAGTTATATGGTGGAATAACCTCTCGCGAAAATACGTGGTTGTAGAATTCACAGGACTCCAAATAACGGTTTGTTTCGTATGAATGGAGGCTCTCCCCATCACTCCTGGCTCTGCTTTAGATGCATTGATGAATCTACTACTCCTATATATTCATATTATCCGCTGCACTCTTAGAGCCATCGTCCATCTAAAAAAAAGTGATCTGTGGTGCACACGCACTGGATGATCTTAGCAATGGCTGTCTTTTGACTCTGGGCTTGTGGACATGCCGTCCGATGAAATAACACCAGAACTAAGAACTACTGTTGTAGAAAAAATACGAAATCGACTTTCCTTGTGGGCAGGACTGGTTTCGGACAGTATTTGAGCCAGGAAGGGAATGCAGTCGGGTCTTCACGGACGGCTCCAAAATCAATATAAACTGTGGCTCTTGTGTCTTTCTGTAGGACGACCGCGTTAGATGGAAGGCGTGAAGCACTCGCTGCTGTAGCGACAGCTAAACTGCGCTTAGATCCTTGCTGAATCCTTTTACGACTTCCATGCTAGTTCAAGAATACGAGAAATCACCGAACGTAGTAGGAAGGCTAAATTCAGTGACCCTTGTCTGGGTCCTAAGTGACAATGGGATCACGGGAAATGAAAGCGCCGATGAACTTACCAAGCAAGGTTCAGAGGAGAGATTTTCAGGACCCGAACCTACGTTGGGCATTCTGCGTCCTCGGTTAAGGCTTCCATTGACAGTCGAGTATCATATGAGCACAACTACAGATGGCATATTTTCCCGGGATGCGGGCAGTCCAAATGAATGTTTCCCGACGTCTATAGGAGGCCTGCGGCCTTTCTGCTGTCCGTGCTTACTGGCGTCGTGACAGGGTATTACACTTTTGCAAGGCACTTAAATCTGCTTGGCATATGTGACACAATACCCTACGATGCCTGATGTGAAAGTGATTATGACACCGCGGAGCACTACTTCTGTGACTGTGCTCTTTACGCTCGCATCAGGCTGCAGGTAATCGGCGCTGACGTGGTGGGTGTTGCTACTGTAATCACTTTATCACTGAAGCACTTACTCATATTTTTTTATTAGACTGAAAGATTTCATTATAAGGAATTTACAAAGAGTGCAATGGACCAGTTCTTTGTCTGAGTACTCTGACAGCAGAAAAAAAAAGAAAATCTCGATGTTATACCTTGCGCTTTCACACTCCCATTTCACAATACCTCAATACTGGAAGAAATTCTTACCGAGAGTATTGCGCCAAACCTCATTGATATTGAAGTAACCACCAACACCATTGCTTCAACTTCTTGCCTGCCAGCCAACATCGAGGATACTAACAAACCAACAGCTTCCCCAAATCTTCTCACCGCCAAAGAAATTGACACAAAATCCGTTTTTCATCTCGGGCACTGGTGAACACCAACCAAATGGAAAAACAGGCTTGGAAAATTTAATAAAGCGAATAAGAACATATAGGGCTCGTCATCCTACTTTTGAAGAACTCGAGTTACGAAACGAGATCCCACAGCCACATAACAAACACATGACGTAATGCGATCATACCATTTTGCTTACGTTTGTTTCCCACGTTACCTGAAACACGTAAAGCGATCATATTATTTTGCTTATCTTTGTTGTTACCTCTTGCGTTCTTAATATTGTAACATAATCTATTAATTTTTAAAAAAACAACTGTAATAGTCATAAGTAGAAATAAAGAGTTTCAGTTGATTGTGGGGCGTAGTCCGAAAAGTTGTGTTTTTTTTTTTTGAATTAAAATAATCTAAGACTGTTAAGTGTCGCAGTCGATAGAATTGCAAAAGAATCCTAAGTTGTCATGAATTTAGTATCGGTAAATAAAAA
Organism: Volucella zonaria; assembly: GCA_963966105.1. Classification (NCBI taxonomy): domain Eukaryota; kingdom Metazoa; phylum Arthropoda; class Insecta; order Diptera; family Syrphidae; genus Volucella; species Volucella zonaria. The sequence continues at coordinate 131,660,492 of OZ014530.1, read as the reverse complement.
AAAAAACCAGCGGTTTACTGGTAGGGAAAGTTTTCTGAATTCGACTGATTGAGTATCAGCGGCTTACTGATATAAGTGATAACAAATAGAAGCAACACAAACAACATCCAGTTTGGCTGGGTTTCAACTCGTCAGTTCCAATAACGGCTCTATGACACTATCAACCAACACAGAGGACCAAGCCAGGGAACATGACAACACTCATTTTACTGTAAGTTAGATTTTAATATAGTTAAGATAGCTTAAAAAAAATAAAAATAAATAAATAAAAAGGGGAACCTTTGGAATTTCATTACCCTTGAAATAAATGCCCAACTCAATAAAAAATAGATTAAGGAATAAACCATATCAAAGAGAAAGTGAAGTGAATTCTGCAGAAAGCAGTAGAGATGAAGGTGATATTGAAATTAATAGTGAAATAAAACTCTCTAATATAAATAATAATATGGAAATGGCGACTAGTGGTACATCAAATCCCTCTAGTAACGTCGATCCAAATGACATTTTCAATTCTTTATGAACACCAGATTCTATCAAGGATTTGTCCAAATATGAAGGCCATGTACGATTGCTCTATGATTTTATAACAAACGTAGAAGAAATTTTCTTATTAGTCACATCTGTAAATACTAATACCTATGGCGAACATCTATTACGAGAGATTCGTAATAAAATCGAATAATCAGCCAACGAGATTCTCAACATGTATGCAACGCCATTAGAGTGGTCCCAAATTAAAGCTAACCTCATATTACATTACGCTGATAAGCGTAACGAAACTGCGCTTATCAAAGACTTTCATAACCTTCAGCAGGAAAGCAAAATAACAGAGCAATTTTATAGCGAGGTCATCGAAATTCTTTCCACAATAAGGAAACATATTCAAATACACAACAGTGACCCCAATGTCATTAAAGCAAAAAGAGAACTGTATAACGAAATGTGTCTTAATATATTAACCGGACAGAAAGAACCATTGGGTTCTACAGTAAAATCTATGAAACCGGAGGCATTAGCCTAAGCATTCGCTAATTGCATCAGAGTGCAGAACATGCCTTATATCAGATATGAACATAAGCCACTTTCTAAGCCATCTGTGAGTGCTAACTCTCAAATTAAAAGCCTACCGTATAGACCATCTCCTTCAAATCCTATCCACTGAATTTTTCACTATCCAAATTTCATCTATCCAGGATTTGGTCAACCAAACCTGAGGCCACAAATTGTTCAACAGTCATTTTGACCCCAGCAGTAAATAAATTATCAGAGACTACCGTCTATCCAACAACAATACGGACCCCAACAAAATAATTATCAAAGACCAATTACATAAAACCCAAGCACTCTCCCATCAAGACCACCTAAACCAGAGCCAATAGATACACTTTCGGCGCAAACTTTAATAAAAAGGCCATCTTCCGGACAACGAAATAATTCATTCCGATAATCAATGCATTAAAGAAATTGATACCATTGAAGAATCAAATACATTTAAATCCTACAAAGTTTATAATAACTATTATAACAACCCTTTCATACAGAATCCTACAGACCCAAAGTAATACCCAAGACTACTATACACAATTGGTCCAATATTACTTTATTCCAAATGAACCCATTCTCAATAATTCTGAATACAAATGCGAATCAAATTTTCATCTTCTAGCCTCGGATCCTCAATATATTTGGACTTAAATAAACATGGAGAATCACTTCCATACATGCATATATAGTATCCTCTCTTTTTGCAAAATTTTTAAAATTTCTTGTAGATACAGGGGCATCCGCCTTATTTATCAAACCAGAATACGTTTGCCCTGACGACAGTTTACACAGTGAACTTTGAGGGAGCGGGTGTGTTTTGTAAGCGCTCTGTGAATTTAAGCTTTTATCCGAAGTAAATATTTCTCTTTTGGTTTTGCACTGACTAATTAAAAAAAAAAACTCTTTAAAATCGGCAAAACAATCTATCTGACTTTACAAAATCACTTTGTCATGACAATTTCGTTTGGCTTGATTCTTGTCTTTTCCCGTAACTTCTGTTAATTTTTTACCTACGGTTTCTTTACTTTACGACAATGACCAAGTGCGGAAGCTGTAACAATGACCTTGCCCCCGCCCCGGAAGAAAGTTATGCTATATGCAGTGGTTGCTTGCAAAACCTTCATTTTGAATGCACCAGCATCACCGACAAATCTTGGCGGAATAGGGGTTCTAAGAAAGATACTTGGATTTGTCAAATGTGTAGGAGCATGTGTGATCATCCAGCTGCTACGGGTCAAAATACTCAACAAAGTCCACTAATCCAACCTGCTTCCAAGAGAATGCGTAACATCTTGTCGCCAGAAAAAGAGAGTCCTCACTTGCAGTCCTCCGGAATGCAAGAGGTGCTAAAGGAGTTACGGCAAATGCGCAGGAAAATGAAAGAGATGACGGATTCTTGTGAATTTGTTGGACATAAATATGATGAGCTTAACAAAAATATGTCAAAAAACAATAAAATCCTTGAATCCCTCATGACACAAATAAACGAACTAAAATTGACTAATGCGGAAAAAGATAAAACAAGAGCAAATATGCAAATGCAAATAAATTCACTGGAAAATCCTAAGAAACAACATCGAAGTTAAAAACATACCACCGACACAAAATGAAAACCTTACGGAAATCATAAAGAACATAGAAAAAGCGGTAAACTGCAAACTAGAAGAATAGAAGCGACGTGTACAGAACAAAACCAAAAAACATAGAAAAATCCATAATCATTGCAATTTTTACAAGAAACTCATGCAAATCCACAAGCGCTCACGGCGCTAAAGCGCGTGAAGTTTAACTTAAACTGGGGAAGGTCATGGATTTGCCAAATCCAGCAGCGGGTGATATATATGTCTTCATCAACAACCAGCTGACACCAGTAACCAAACTGTTGCTCTGAACAGCGAAGCAACAAGCAAAAAAAGAAGGGTGGTCATTTGTGTGGGAGAGCTCCGGGAGAGTTCTGGCAAGAAAAAGCAAGAACCCCACTGCTTTGCAAATAAGCATAATAGAATATGTAAGTAAAATTAAGCGTATGTAATAATTCCAATTTGTCAGAGTGAGATAGTCAATAATTATTTTTGTAACAATGGATGACGCAGAAAAAATAATATTAATATTATATATCGAATATTGGGTAGGGATTGGATTTAACAGCACAGGATTTAATGAATTTAAAAAACTGGATTTTAGCTGTATATGTCTAAACATAAGATCAATTGGCAAAATCTGGGATAATTTTGTCTGCAATATTAATAAATTGTTAATTATGTAAGTGCCATTGTTTTGGTTGAAATAAATGTTTAGGATGAAGATAACGAATTTTTTAAGATCGAATCAAGGGGCGGAGGGATTATGATGTTTCTTAAAAATGATATAACTTATGAACGAGTACTATTAATGACCTATGCATATGAAAGTATATCTGTGAAAGTAACAGATTCATTTAGAAAAAAACAAATAACTGCAATCTACAGACCACCAGGTTTTAGTATAAATTCCTTTATCACTGAACTTGAGAAAAATGTTGCAGGTAATGAAGAGGTAATACTGATGGGTGATATAAATATAAACATTCGTGATGAAACAAACTCCTATGTCAAGAATTATTTGGAAGCACTCGCATCCAAATATTATAAATAGCAATACTCCAGTGGATTTGCAAAAAGGAACCTCTACTGTAATAGACCACATGATATATCGGATCATTATGCTGTAGTATTTGGGACCTTTAAAAACAAACTTCCAGTAGAAAACTTCAAGGAACGTGTGGATAGTCTAAAAAGTGCAATTGTTAACAATCTCATCTCCACAACTGATTGGTCAATTATTGAAAGCTGTGCGGATGTAGAAGGAGCGTATGAGAAATTTGTAGAAAAAATGAAAGCGATCTATGTAAAAACCATAAACCATGGATATCAAATGGACTTGAAGTGAAATGTAAAGAAAGACACAGACTGTACCGGAGATGGAAAAATAATAGACTGAACAAATCTTATGAAGCAGAAGTTACTGCGAAACCAAATAAATAAAGGAATCTTTATACAAAAGTCGTCGTTTTACAAGAATCGTTTCTACCAAGCGAATAATAACCCAAAGGAAACTTGGGAAATAATAAATGAATTATTGGGAAGAAGAAAAACCAATTTGGACGACTTCATTATAAAACATTGTGGCTCAAATAAAAATGTCAATTAGTTAATGAATGTGCTAACGGGTTTAGCAAACAAGCTTCTGAAATTATTCACGACTGCAGCATTAAAACTTCGAATCATATATGTACGACTACTCCCAACTCGATATTTGTATAGGCAACCAATGAAGACGAAATGTATATGATCCTGCAATCTATCAAAACCAAAAAATCTTCAGGTGCAGATGACATAAGGGCATGCGACCTAAAAAATAATGCAAACATCTTCGCCCCAGTTTTAAGCCAAATCGTTAATAGGTGCCTATATGAGCGGCAAATTCTGACTATTCTTAAGACGGCAATTGTAAGACCAATATAGAAAGGTGGTGAAAAGAGGGCTTTAGAGAACTACAGACCCATCTCTATATTACCAATAGTTGAAAAATATCTTGAAGAAGTTGTAACGAGAAGACTTTGGAGATTTCTAGACAAGGAGAAAACAATAACGAAGAACCAAAAGAATAAAAGCACAGGAAAACTACTTGGTGAACTTGCAAATTTAGTCAATCAGAGTCTGAATTTAAATCATCACGTATTGATAATGTTCATCAACTTTAGCAAGGCATTCGATACTTTGAATCCCCCTAAACTAATGGACATCCTGAATCGTGCTGGAATAAGAGGGGTCTTAGCAGATTAGTTATGAAATTATTTAAATAACAGAGGTGAAAATAGCAGGCGAATTGAGGCTCGAAACTAGGGCCCGTATTATTTATCCTATACACGAACGAACTTCATAAAATCTTCAAGAGTAGTATTTCATTCGCATATGGCGATGATATGGCCATTGTAGTTCAGCATGCATGCTTCGAAACAGCTATGAGGATAATACAGGAGGATTTCGGGGAAGCTATAAAGTGGTGTCATGACATGGGGCTTGTAATAAACGCAAAGGAAACTAAGTACATGCACATTAGGGAAACAAACCCTACTATTCATTTTCGGAACCCCGGGTGTCCACATGCGAAAAGTGAGGAAATAGAATTTGTGGAAGAATACAAATATCTTGGAATTGTAATCGACAGTCACTTTCCTTGCGAAAACCATATTCAGAGGCTTAGGTCAGATATGAAAAATGCACTTTTCGCGATGATACATCTGAAGAAATGCTCAAGAATTACAGTGCTTAAAAAAGTATATTACACATTAGTGGAATCCAAACTAAGCTATGGAATATTGGCCTGGGGAAGAGCAAAACACCATTTAGATAAACTGCAAAAGCTGCAAGCAAAAATATACTAAAAGTAATGCAGCGAGGAGGAGGAGGATTTCAAAATTCTTACTGTAGAGCAAATCTTCAAGATGGTGACCGTAATGGAGTATGGCAGAGATGAAATGAAAGATTCCTGAAACCAATTTCACATCAACTAAATGCCTTGAATACACTATAGATCAAACCAAGTCTTATGCCGCAGAAGTTTAGAATACCTTCCCACTCTAACACAATTATAAGGTTACCGGTAGATAATCAAAGCGGTGCCATCCTTGTTCCCAAAATGGAAATTGAACCAAACTTATTCATAACCGAAGGCATATATAAAGAAACAAATTGGCATGCTGAAATCGAAGTCCATAATAATACCAGCAGACCAAACCCTCTTTTTACAACATCCACTTAAAGTACAATCACTTACAAACTTTGAAACAAGAGAACTTAACAATTTAGAAATCCAGACTCACGAGTATGATACTCCAAATTTCAACGATATTTCTCAAGAAATTCCGTCAGAACATCTTAATACTGAAGAACGCAAATCTATTTTAAAATTATACAGGAACTATAGTGACATCTTCTATAAGGAAGGACAAAAGCTAACATTTTCAAATGCAGTGAAACACCAAATTAAAACCAGCGACATAATACCTATTTACACCAAAACCTACAAGTATCCATACGTCCACAAACAGGAAGTACAAGGTCAAATTTCATTTCAGGTATGATCAGACCTAGCTTCTTTCCATGGAATTCACCTGTATGGGTTGTGCCAAAAAAAAATGGACTCCACAGGCAAACAAAAATGGAGGGTAGTCATCGATTACCGCCGCCTAAATGATAAAACAATAAGTGATAAATATCGAATGCCTAATATAAGCATGATTTTGGATAAGGTAGGCAAATGTCACTACTTTACTACCCTAGATTTGGCTAGTGGCTTCCACCAAATTGAGATGGATGCCCAAGATATTCCAAAAACGGCCTCCACGGTCGAGTCAGGCCACTATGAGTTTGGCTTAAAAAATTCTCCTTCCACATTTCAGAGAGTGGTGGATAATGTTCTCAGAGATTATATCGGCAAAACCTCTCTTGTATACTTATATATACGACATAATCGTATATTCAACATCGTTGCAAGAATATGTAGAGAGTAGGGGCTTTTATGGCAATAAATTTAAGATAGTTACTGGCCACAAGCCTTTGCAGTGGCTTATGACTTTGAACGAACCACACTCAAAACTTGTTCGATGGAGATTGAAGTTGGGGGAGTACGATTATGAAATCGTCTATAAATCCATATCGCTGAGAAACCAATTGATTAATTTAATTTGCAATTAATATTACAAACATCAGCTACCTAAAAATGCACTAAAAACAATTCTGAGGAATAAACAAAGGCATACTATTAGTTATTACTAGAGAATCGTTTTCCAAAAACAACACCATTAACATTTTTAAAAAATACTTCCCTTCAAACAGACTAATTGCAATAATGGCAGAAGAAGAAACATTCAAATTAATACAGCAAGTTTATTCAAAATATTTTGCTAGAGGAAAAAAATTACGCTTGGTAAGATATGAAGAGCTTTCGATTGACATTACGGATAACGACGACCGAGACACATCAACACTTACAACGAGACTACTTTTTCTCTTATATGAAGAATAAAATAACCCAGATAATTAATAATTGCACACAAAAATACCCCCTAAAATAGCTTTCGAAAAAACCGAAACACCCACAAAACCTTTAGACATTGTACATGTACTCGTAGATATATGGTATACAGTATTAATCACAAAAGCAGTCACACTATAATTGATAAATTTTCTAAATTTGGTGCAGCATATACTTTGCCAACCCGGAATAGTTTAAATATAGCAAAACAAATTAGATATTTTATTAGCCTGCACAGTATCCCTCGACAAATTGTGAGTCACCAAAGGTCAGCAATGCTTCTGTTGAAAGGATGCATTCTACGTTAACAGAAGTCTATATAATTATCCAAAATAAATATAAAGGAAAAGACCATGAAGACATACTCAACGAAACGACCATTACATACAATAACGCGATTCATTCCACCACAAACCACACACCATACGAACTTTTCGACGGACGCACATTCGCCTTCGATAAAACTTTGACATACAATAATCAACACGATTACTTACAAAAACTGAACACTTTCCAAACAGAATTTTTCCAATCCATTTAAAAAACAAAAAAATATACAGAAAAAAGAGACAAATATATGGAAAATCCCAATGACCTTAAAGGAGGAAAATTGGTTTACCGCAAAGAGTGTAGACGAAACAAAAGTACCCCACGATTAAAAACACAAATAGTAAAAACTAACAATAGACTCACAGTTATAACTAATGACACCAAAAAACTTCACAAAGCCAGAATAAAAAAAAAATGAAAATTTCAGATTACTAATGACGCCAGCGACAACACAAGGACAGAACATAGAAATACATAACTTGGCCGACAGCTATGGGCTACTTCCCCTTCGGTTAGGAGCGACTAAGGTAATACAAAGATATAAAAAATTCATCCATATTGTAAACATAAACAATTTCGTACAAAGTATTGAGAAAATTCGCAAATCAATAGAAGCATTGGGAAATAATTAAACGAATATCGACACAATAAACATAGTACACATTAAATTCAGAGAACTAGAACTAAAACTTCAAACACTCTTACTTAGGCAAAAACAAAAGCGAGGTATAATAGATTGATTAGTTACAGTCATTGGAAAATCAACAGCACTTACAGATAGAGATTAATAAAAATATGATAGAGAGATTTGATGAAATTACTCGTCACAATAATAAACAGAAAACCATAATAGAAACTTTCTTAAGCCTTTACAATGTTAACATAAATAATGCACTCAAAACAGTCCAAGAGACTTTGAAACATCTCCAGAATTAATTTTAATATTGACTTGCTCTATAATAATCTAGTAAACACAGCTGAAGCTATCTTCAGTTACAAATTATTTCTAAACACATATTAAGCAAAACTAATCTAGATGTTATAAGGGATTTACGGCAGAAACAATCGATTGACCTCTCTTCTGACGAGCAAATTTACGAAATTTTACGACTAAAAGCATATTAATTCAACAGTCATCAATCAACCATCTAAAGAACAAAGAAAAAACTCAACTACTTACTGTAAACGCTAAAAGTCACCTCACATCAATATGGACCATACTTATACTGACAACCATCATAATAATACGAGTAGCTGCTTACATCAAAACAAAGATTAAGACTCCACAAACTCCTAGAATCAATCCAACAGAGGGCACCATTGGCTCCTTCGAGAAGTAACACCCTCTGGCAGTAGCTTCACTAAAGGGGGAGAAGTTATGAAACGAGATCCCACAGCCACATAACAAACACATGACGTAATGCGATCATACTATTTTGCTTACGTTTACGTTTCCCACGTTATCTGAAACATGTAAAGCGATCATATTATTTTCCTTATCTTTCTTTCCAATGTTACCTGTTACCTGTTGCGTTCTTAATATTGTAACATAATCTATTAATTTTTAAAAAAACATAACTGTAATAGTCATAAGTAGAAATAAAGAGTTTCAGTTAATTATGGGACGTAGTCCGATAAGTTGTGTTTTTTTTTAATTAAAAAAATCTAAGATTCTTATGTCTCCTTCAGAAACAGTAGTGCTACTTGCGTAGTGCGTTCACCGTTTATAGTGAGAAGATAAGCAGCAGATGCTTCAAAGTTTATATGCCTTGCAAATTTGAGTGGCTATTTGCTAACGCTGCTGTCTTGAATCTCGACGGGATGAAGTTATTCAAATGGAGCGAAATAAAAAAGATTTGGTTCATGAAAGGAGTTAAAAGGATGTCCAATCAAAAAGTGCGCTAGAGTCAGTTAGCTGACATCGCCGGGGTCTGAAGACATTGGAGTAATATGTTTGGAATTTAAAATTGCCTCGATTTCGGCTAGTGCTGTCGCCAATTCCTCAAACGTCAAAAGCGCGCTACCCAAGGATTTGTGCATCAGTCCCTTTGTTGACTTTACTGCGGCTTCCCAAAACCGTTCGAAGTGAGGGAACTCAATCATCTTTTCTGGAGCGAAATTTAAAACATTATTTTTACTACAATTTGCAAAAAACTCTTTTCAGAATTAGAACAGTTTTGTCATGGCTCCCACAAAGTTGGTTGCCTTGTAGTAATGGATTTTCATTTGACAACCCCTTCGACCTATTAATAGCGCTGCTTTCCACGAATCTGCCATGAAGTCGGGGTTGGTCCACAGAAGTCCACACCACGCACAGAAAATGGTCGGTTTGGTTTTACCCTATCTTTTGGAAAATTTCCCATTAGTTGCTCCGAAAGATTCGGCCTGTACCTTCTACAATGTACACAATTGCGCACCACTTGCCAGACCAACTTTCTTCCATTAACGATCCAAAACCGATCCTTCACGAAATTAAGCAAAGCCTGCGAGCCTGCATGAAAATTGGTGAGATGTAAGTGGCTCACATATTTTTCCACAAAGCTATTGTTTCTCGGTAAAAGAAGTGGAAATTTTTGGTCATATGGTACGTCAGCGTTGCATATTCGATCACCTACCCTGAGGAGAATCCTATTACAAACGTCATCGAAAAATGGGACCAAATTGCAAATTGTTGAGCTCGATGTAGTACCTCTGGACCTTATCTCAGCTATCTACTTTGAAAAATATTGCTGTTGGATGTGCCACAATTTTATTATTTCGGGCTGCTCCTTTTTGGACAACCGCGATGAATTTTAAAATATATGCTACGACGTGAATTATCTTAATATATGAGCTATGTTTCTCGAACACTTCCATGAATTGCATTTCTACGACTTCGCATACGAATATGCTTTTCCGTTTCTTCCATATCAATAACGGCTCCCCAACATCGACTTCTGTGAAATTAGCCGGACATGGCCAATCATTGTACCCTTTCCCCAGGAAATCATACGTCGAAAACCAAGATGAGTGCTGTAAGTTCTCTGTAAGTTGCATCCTCTGGAAATCAGATTTGCCGGATTATTTTCCGACCTTACGTGCCCCCAACAGACACCAGAACTTAATGATTGTATGTCGCTTACTCGGTTTACGACGAAAGTTTCCCAAGTACTTGGAGCCAGCAGAGAACAATCTTAGAATCGATCCAAAAATAAATGTGATTAAAATTGAGTTCGAACGCTCTTTGGATTTTGTTACACAATTTGGTTGAAAGATGAATCGGGGAATACTAATATTATTTAATTGATTTTTGCAAATCAGAAGTGTATCATTTCTAACATGAATCGAAGGCAGCGGGCAATGAATCGTCCAAGTTTAACTTCTCCATCGACAAAGATTTTAAAAATATTTTCGCTTTTACGACGATTGGACAGATTAAGCCCAGAGGATCAAACAATCTACTAGGCGAAGAAAGAATTATACGCTTAGTAAGCCTGCTTGTTACAACGCAACATGACATCTAAACAAAGATTGTCAATCAATTCCCGGAATAATTCCGTCAATAAAATGCCGTCGGCAATCGAACCAATTTGGGCAATGATGATAGTGGAGATCAATGCGTGAAGCAACTCGCAAAAGGTGCATATGCAAAATTTTATGTTTTGTCTATGGCCCCTCCCACTACAAAGGAAGAACACAAGATAAAAAGAAAAGAGGAAAGAAAGAGAAAGGGAACTATCAATAGTTGCTTTGGTATGCACATTCTATTAATCGCCGATTGGGGAAATGAACTCTGAGGTCAATGACCGGCGGACCGGTTACATAATACGCTGGGACAACGCCGTTTATGCTCAGCTGTTTCCTAAACTGCATCAACTGCGGAATTAAGAAGCAATGACCGAGATGCACTTTCAAGGCCATGACATCGATAGTTTTCGTTAGAGATGAAGAAACAAATTGTAACACTCTCCAGTAGACCACCGAAAAGAAAGGTCAAAATAAATATATATAATATCAATACAATCGGTTCGTGTTTTCCTTTTTTTTTGTGTTATTAATTAAAACAGCTGACTAGATCCAGTGGCGCCGGTTGCCTTTGGGGTCTCTATTTAAATTTAATTTTTTAAAGAAAGTCCTCGCGAAGTTTGCTCGCTTCTACGCGAAACACTGCTAGTTAAAAAAGCATCTTTGTAGGTGTATTGAAAGTTATCTTGTTTTGGATACCAAACAATTCTTAAAGTGGCGCATTATAATGCCACTTGTGAAGTTCGAAGTGTGCCGATGTGAGGATGATGGTATTTACTTCCCGTTGAATTTGACCCAATTCGTCAACAGAACCAGCTCCTGTCGAGAGATCATCAACACAACACGAAGGGGCCGACGAAGTTCCGTATGTGACAGTGTTAAGACTGTAAGTCATGAGTTGCCCATTTGGATCGTCTCTCCATAGAATAAGTTGATATTTCCAACCATCTGCATCCATTTCGATTTGTCGATACATCTTTTTTATGTCATCTGTTAAAACAAACCTGTGACACCAAAATCGGGAAAAAAAACCATATGCATTTCCTTCTGAATCATTGGTCAATCAGAAAATTGTTAAGCGACCATATAGAAACGATGCATCGAAGACTACTCTAACTTTTGTGGAAGAACTTTCAGGTCGAAGAACATACTGATGTGGCATAAAATAATGTGGCTGCGTAAGATCAAACTCTTTCTGGCAATTCCCAGAGAGCTACCAAGTTGTTGAGGTCTATCTCTGAACGGAAGCTTTACCCTGCAGCTTCGTCCATCTAATTCCTTTAGATTTTTCACAAAATTTTGTTAGTAAATAATTTGCTCAGGAGAACGAATAAGTTTATTGGGAATCTCTCCTAGTTTCCCATAGGATTCAACCAACTTCTCCAGGCTGACGCCAAGGTATCTCGACGAGTTCTGTACGAGATTACTTGACTTCCGATATGCTCCATGAGCGCACCCATCTACTGATACCACCCAACCCAAAAGGGTTGAAGTATTGGGATGTTTGGACCTAATTTGATTTGTCCCATTTCAGTCAAATCTGCTCCCAACAGCATGTCGATTTTTTGAAGCTTGTAAAATAATGGATCAGCTAAGTGAATGCTGCTAGGTATTTTCCAGTCCTTTATTTGCAAACGATGCTGAAGTTGAAAATCACGGATTGAATGAGCAAAGCAAAACTCCACGCTTTTCTGGAAGTTTTCAAACCTTGACTTGACTGTCGTTCTAGCTTTGCAATGAATTTTTGCACAAATATCTCCGATCCCGCTAATATCAACTCGACTACTCGTAGTCTTAATTCGGAGATTATTTGCCAACGCCTCAGTCATCAAATTACGAGTAATCTGCGAATCTGAATCTAGTAGAGCTCTGGCTGACAATAAACATTCCGTAAAATTCTTGACCTGTACGACTACTGTAGCCAAAATAACCTGGTATTCAATACCGGTGTTAATAGGATGTTCTCGAATATTCGTTCATCGCAGGGGAATTGGAAGGTTCACCCTGAGTACGAGATACATTGCATCTATGCAGCAGTAGATGATGAGGCTCGGAGCAGACATCACACCTGTTTGCAGAGCAGTTACTTACTTCACGCCCCTTTCCTAAACTAAGCAATTAATGCACAACGACAACCGATCGTATACATTCAAGCTCTTGAACTTATTGCAATCGTTAATTTTGTGACATGCAAAATCTACATGATAAATTTGTCACCTGTAAGGAAGTATGCGCTGTTTTCGACGAATTTGCTTAGACCTCTGATCTAGTCTTCCGGTATCGGCAAACAGACATTTCCACTCCCCGCTTATTCAAAACAGTGGTATGTTCCGAATAATCGAGCGACTCATCCCATTTAATTTGTGTCTCCGACTCCACCCTGGATATCACCAAACATATTGTGATCGCATTGGAAATGTCTTCATGACTTCCTAATGACGAGAGTACTATCTACCAGGTTCTTAACTGAGTGAGCGACTCAGTTTTCATTTTTGGTAGCTCAAAGAGCATTGAAATGTATTCCAGGAATATGAGACATTTATTGTCATAGCGCTCTACAAGCCTTTATAGAGCTTTTGGGTAATTATCGTCAGTAATTTGGAAGGCCTTCACTGTTTCTAGCGCTTGCTCGCCCAGACAAGACACCAAATGATTAAATTTTTTGATGTTAGTGCATTGTCTCTATACACTAACGTTTTGAATGTATTGATAAAATGTTTGTACTCAGAATATTTGCCTGAGAATTTAGGTAAATGAAGTTGTAGCAATCAAGAATTCTGTTATTGAGGAATAGCGAACGAAGTTTCTATCATATTGGGTCTCCTAGTTTTAACTATCAACGAAAGTATCTTCGCCTTTGTACTGCAGTATAGGTGCTCTATATAACCACGGCAAGCAGACGACATTCTACTCTAAGCTTTCTGCCTTTAAATCAATGAGATTCTTAATACGAGAAATGCTTTCCTTTGTAGACGCCCTACTGGTCTTTAATAATTCCAACGATTTTTCTGTTTCCGTCATCGATTTTTTTTATATGAAAATGTTCGTCTCTATGCAACAGATCAGCTGTTTCTAAAATTCTAAAAGCTTGGTTTATTGGCAGTTTTTAATTAATACTGTGTACTATTTAAGTACGCGTATGTGCGTTCAGTAAAAGACGATAAAGTTCCGCAATGAATTTTTCTAAAGCTCCTTACTCTAAGAGTGTGTTCAATGAGCTGATATGAAGCCAACGAATTTAGAGAAACCAAAGCAGGCGAGCTATGCTGCTTGTGGGACGATGGTCATGCGGAGTATTTGCTAACTTGCGGAGGGCGAGAGTTAATCATGGAAGTCAGACCAGTCTATATATAATACATGGGTACATACATGTGTACGTATGATTTCTATTTTATTTATTATTATTTTTTAATCAAATGACGATACAGACTCACCAATACATGGATGTTGAACGGCATTTGAACATATCGGATATTGATGATGCCGTTTGTAACTGATCGCGAACAGCAGTCGAACACTTCAGTTATTGAACTTAATCCGTTTTACTGAAAATGTCACTGACAAAACCGAAAATTGCCACTTTGTTATCACAAAATTTGTTTTTGAGAATGTCTCTTTACACTTTCATTCATTTTCATTTTAAATCCATTTTTATTTAAGTTAATTCATTAATCATCCTTAAAAATTAGCATAAATAACTTACAGATAATCTTATTCTAACTTACTGGCCCCATGCGGGCACTCTTAGTTAATCTATGTTTTTCGGCGTTTCTTACAGTCTATTTTTATTTTTGTTTTTACATATATTAACACTAGAACTAAGAAAATTAATTTTAATTAAAAAAAACTTAGTGTCTGGACTTTTATGTTATAATATAAAACTTAAAACTAAACCTATACACTTTTGTTCACTTGTATTGTACAGTTTTTTTTTTTTTTAAACAACTGTCCTGTCACGGTCTCCATGAAAATATTCCTATGAACAATTTGACAATTAACGAAAAAAAGCCGATTCAACACGTTATAAATTTTATTTGAATTTATGAGTGGGCGAATTGAAGGTTGCACATCGGATAAAATTGGTAGGATGTATGGGATGGATTTGGGGTGGAATCGAGTGTGGTTAGGGTGAATACAAATGGAGGGCAAAAGGAAGCATACAATTTTTGGACGAATTCCCATATTTATTTTTAAAAGGCATTTGAATAATTGGCGTGAACAAGGCCCATACTGGAATATGCTACCGAAGTTTGGCCCCCTTATTACGAAAGCCACTCTTGGCGAATTGAGGCTATTCCACGCAGATTCATTTGTTATATATGATAAATAAAGTGAATTTTATGAGCTCGGAGCCTTACCTCTAGTGGGGGTCTCACATTAACAAATACCTTGTACTATCATTTATCAACGATAGACTATTTATATACAAATTTTACAAAAATGAAGAGCATAAATATTCCGAACAACTCATTTGTGATGGTTCCAACAAAATCAAAGGGTGAACGTCTGAATCTGCGTTGTGGATCGTCGTTGGCATGGAGCAATACTTCATTTTTTAGTTCCATTTGCTGAAGTTCGATTGAGTCAGATTGGTGGTGGAACAAATTTCATTCATTTGCCTTAGACAATTCTTGTACACATTGTATTCCATCGAACAATAAGTTAAGTAGAAAAATACCACAGTTTTCCAAGCACTCACTACTAAATTCGCTCGACCGATATCCTCAAAATATATGCCTTAGTTTGTCGCGAATGGGCTTATATTAAAGTTATCGGTGGTTTGTTGAGTGGTTATTGCACTTATAACTATTGCTATGATACACCTCCAAAGAACAGGTTTAAAAAATGTGTGTCCCATGAAAAATGTTATAGCTGAGTTCTTAATTGCGCCTGCCTTGCTTGATTGATTTCCTGTTTCTGCGTCAGTGTTGTCTTTGCTTTATTCCGCATTGCTTTCAATCGAGAGTGGACTCAACTTCGTTATTAATCTTTCTGCGTGCTGTTTGTTGCAGTCAGCCGTGACTGCACGGACATTCTTGTCCTTTCCTTGATGCAGTTCAACTTACAAACATTTAAAAACAACGTACATCGGTACCTGTCTTTTCTTCCTCCCTAAATTTCCTTCACCCGCGCTGTGTACGAACATTTTAAGGGTACAAAAGCCCTTGAGCGTGCGCTAATTATAAAAAAAAAAAAAAAGTTCAGTTGCTTTACCTAAGTTTGCTATTTAATACTATATCACCAATTGAAAGGTTTGATTTTTCTTGCTTCCACTTTGTTCTTTATTGTAGTTGTGCCAAATATTCGGAAGACCATCTCTATCAAAAATCTTTAGTGACCATTTGAGTTAGCAGCCACCGCGAACGAAAACTTCGCTTCTGATCTAATCTTGGATCAAGTACTGCATTCAAAGTGTCCAAGTGTCGAAAATATGACCCAATTTCACGACTTCGTCTATAAATTTTATATATTCCAATCCCAACTGCGGGTCCGCGGCTAATCTTTTTTCTAATTGCAGTAACCTAGCTACAGCTCTATTTCTTGATGCACTCAAACAGGTGTTGGATGACACCACTTAGACGGTGATACGACATCTTCGATGTCCAGTATATACTGCTGATTGCATAGAAATTATGTTGTTCATAACGCATTCGATTTGCACTACGGGGTCTATCTTGGTCAGATATCTGTAACTTGCCTCCGTACAGCGATCGTTTAAAGCTAATTAATCTTCAGCCCCTCAAAGAACTTCGAGAAATTTCTGATGTACTCTGCGTTCATCAACTACACACTGGTTGCATTGACTGCCATACCCTGTTCCAAATGATATCCATTAATGCCAACCCATGCAACCTTAAGTCTGCATCCCTCTTCAACACCAAATTTCACCGAACTAAATACGTCTGTAACGAGCTTTGGTCCAGAATGTTGCGAACTGTGAATAACATGGTCTTCGAAATTCCTTTTCCCAATTTCCTTCATCCTTTGCCTTTATTGTAGTTTTTATGTCATATTAATGATAGTTTTAAGTTATATTTTTGTGCTCAAAACATGAGCTCCAAATCGATACACATCACCTGTTCATCGATTTTAAGGCCGTGTATGACCAATGAGGGCAGGACCAAGTACATGTTGTCAACAAAAAGAAACACCCAACACCGACATGTCGGGAAGAACATCACCGTTAACATATATAACTTTGAGGATTGAGGCTCCGCTATCAATTCAGACAACGACAACAGTGCTGAGATCAAACAAAGAATAGCTCTTGCCAAGAGCTGCTTTATTGGTCTAAAAATGCAATTGACTAGCAAAGCAATCTCTCGAACAACAAAAGTGACCCTATGTGAGATATTAACAATCCCAGTCCTCCTCTATGGCGCATGGACATGGACTTTATAAAAATGGGTGAGGGCGCTTTGAGAGGAACATTCTTCGGGTAATTTTCGGTCCCGTCTGCATAGACGGTGTGTTGAGGAAGAGATACAATGAGGAACTGTACGGGCTGTACGGAGACTTTGACGTAGATAGAAGTGTGAGAGTCTAATGACTGAGGTGCCTGTGTGAGGTAGAGCGGAGCGAAGTACAGCTCAGTAGAGGAAAATCTCGATTCTGGTGCCACACGGAAGTGGAAGGAGACCTCAATTAACTTAGCGTATGAAACTGAAGGCAGCTGGCTAAAGATCGATCTGGTTGAATACCCTTATGGGTTGAGACCCAGGTCTACCCCTGACTGCAGCGCCACTCGTCTTGTATAAATCTGAATAATCCAAAAAAAAACCAAATCAGCTACCTGATTAATATTATATAAGCCGTAATGTGTTAAAAATCAAATTATATTCCTCTCTGCGTGGGGGCTTCTGCAATTGTTAGTCCTAATATTTGACTGACTGAAATGGAAAACCATGCTGCACTTTTACCAACGTGAAATGTTCTTATGTTTTTATGATCCGTTATGACTACTAAATTACTTTATTTGATAAAAGTTCTTATAACTAACAAAAGCTTTCTTTTAAGAGAAAAAAGTTTAACATGATTACAAAAAATATTTTAGATACACATATTTATGAATATACTATACAACTAAATGAATTCATTTTTCAAAACAAGCTGTCAAAAATAATTAATAAAGTTTCCTTGCCTTTTTAGCCTTACTTTGAGTAATCATTTATCAATCACAAACATCTGTATCATCATGAAACTGACGTCTCTTATGGTTAATTCTATTTTGTACAATTGGGCATAAAAGCAAATAAACTTCCTTAATACTCGTATATGTATACTTTTTCCATCTGATCGGTATATGCTTGTTTATTGATTCCATTAACAGTAGTCAAATGTCTAAAATTAATGGGTTTCTTAATTATTTTGGCTGGAATCCAATTAAAATAATGTGATAAAACAATTCGATGCAATACAGTGTCTCCTACTTTATGGTCTTGAGTCATAAGTTTATGTTGCTGTACATTAAAATTCCGATCTTTTGAAAAAATGTTTGTCTCATCTGAATTATTGTACTTCCTCGCTACTGATGTAGAATTAAATGAAGCATTGTTTTAGGTTTAACTTGAATAACATATTTGCGAGTGATAATTTAGTGACGGTGTAAGAAGTATTTCTATACTTTGTCGAAAACGTTGGATGGAACTCTTAAAAGTTTGAACGGCCAGCCCTGCAATGCCGTTTGATTGTCACTGACTGACACTTTTTGCTGTAGTAGTGTTCATAAGAAAGGCTTCTATTCATTTAGAGAAAATATCGGCCACTATTCAAACAGATATGTAGTCAACTAAGCAAAAATCTAAATGGATTCATTTGAACGTATAGCTATAAGCATGCCACATACTCGAAAACTTATTTTTGAAATTGTGTGTAATTTGACACACTTCTACGTTATTATCAATATTTGGCCCCCCACATATCAGTGTGCTAACGACTTTACTTTTACTACCCAATACGTCCTTCATGCACCAAATCCAAGGTGTTTGGTACAACTATTCGATCACTGTAAAATAAGCTTAGTCTATGGAAGAGTTTTCACAATTGTTATGTTTCAGCTGCTGTAAAATGATCAATGACATCCAGCTGTCAAAATATTCAAAAAGGTTTGCCATTTCATCGTTTTACGCTTGCCGAACATGCGGTAATTATTAAAAAATATTATCGAAATTCCAGCTCAGATGGAAACACGCAACGTGAATTTCTTCATGATGTCGGTCATCATCATGGCTTCGGTGTGCAGGCAATTCGTCGCACCACGGGAAAGTTTGAGCGCGAGTATACTCTTTTGAATCATAAGCCACCAACTAGATAGAGATTGGAGCGAAATGAAGAAATCAAAGCCGCCGTAGTATCGAAGAAGACCTAGAAATGTCGATTCGGCGCCGTTCAGCTGAATTGGCCATCGCCAGAGGCTTAACCCGTTTTATTTTTCGGTTGCATTTGGGCCTACATCCCTATAAGATTGTGCTGACGCAAGAATTGAAACCGAATAACCGTAGACAACGCTGTGAGTTCGCTAATTGGGGAATGTTGGCGGGAGATCCGGATTTTATCCAAAAAATCATCTTCTTGGAACAGGCTTATTTTTGCCCTAGCGGCTATATCAACAAGTAAAATTCCCGTTATTGGAGCGGATACAATTCAGAAGTGTTCGGCCAGGAATCAATTTATCTACAAAGATTGACTGCTTGGTGTGGTTTTTGGCGTGGCGGCATCATCGGCTATGTTAACCAACTTTGTGTAGTCAGAGCTCGACAAGATCGATATATCCGAACTGTGGTTCCAACAAGACTTCGCTACATGCCATACCAGAGACGCAACGCTCAAAGTTGTGAAGGAGAAATTTGGCGACTGGTTCATCCCACGGCGAGCGTTCATCAATTCACCACTCGATTATTTTCTCTGGTGTTGCGTCAAGTCCTTAGTCTACGCTAACAAGCCAACCACTATGCACGAGCTCGAGGCCAATATTCGAACGCTATTGCAGGAGTAACGCCGCACATATTGGACCGAGTCATCAAAAATTGGACCGAGTCATCAAAAATTGAAATACTGCCAGAGGAGTCAAGGCGGCCATTTGAATGATGTGCTATTCCACACATAACGGGATAAACGTAGCTTCAAAAGGAAGTGAAAATCAACTTTATACCTCAAACCGTTGTTATTAATTTACCTATCGTTCTTATCTGGTCACTCTATATTTATGGAATTTCTGAACCGCAAAAGCATTTGCCAACGTTTCCTGATGTAATTACCTCTATTGCGTTATTCCGAATTCGCTCTATATATCCTAGCGATCTCAGGCGTCTGATGCGCAATTTACTGACTGAATCCACATCGTTCTACGGCTCCAAGAGTTCGTTGTTGAATGTTCTCTTCTAAAGCCCGTCAACGCAACATCGTACTATGTGTTCCTCCGATTTCGATAGAGTCCATGCTTCAGCCCCTTACTACTCAATTGCCAGCTAAACCCAAAGAAGCTGCGATTGATAAGAGTCATTCTCCTTTTTATTTTCATTGGGGTGCTGTTGGCAGAATTGATTGCAGGGCCAAGGTAGACTTTCTACTCCGAAACAATGACTGTCTACTACCAAGTTTGGTGTCCCTTCCTGTTGAAAACATATATGATTTTTTTATTTCCGCTCATTTACGGCTAAACCCATTTTGTCAGCTTCAGCGTCAATACTAGCGAAGGCACCGGTGAGAGCGCGCTAAGTTCTGACAATTATCTCAATTCGAGTATCATCTGATCACTCTGGCAGTTATTCAAACTTTTGAAAGATTATGCCGCCAGTGTTTGCTGGTAAGTTCAGTACGAATTTTTCAAGATGTTGTTAAAAAAGTCATATGACAGCGTGTCACATTGTCTAAAACCTTTTTTGATATCAAATGTCTCGGTTGAGTCATTGACGAATCAACGAGCGTTTCCATCTTCGTTCTGCACAGACGGACGGGTTTGGTATTGGTTCGAAAACTAGACATGGCTCTATATGTATATTGTAGTTCGTCTCCATAAATCCGGCCTTAAAATCGGTGAAAAGATTGTGGGTAAAGATTTGAATTTTGTGTTCTTTCCTGGACCTGCCGGAGTATGAGGATTTGGCCGATTGTGGACTATACTAGTCTGACACTACACTGATAGGGGTCAATCAAATGGGGTCTCCAGTTTTGTGGATCGGGCAATGTTAAGATTCCATTCATCACGTATGAACTCTTCTGACCGGATATGAAAAATGAGTTGGTGTACCGTCTCCACAAAGTCACTTCCAGCAGCTCTAAATACCTCGGCCAGTAAGCCGTCAGGTTCAGCCGTTTTGTTGGATTTAAGCTCAGCACAAACGCACTAAAAAATTGATAGCTTTATAAAGAATCTGATTGAAAATATTGTGGCTAAAAACTAGTGCCATTATTCTTCTCTCACTGCGGTCTCGCCGTTTACGTGCGTAGTATTGTAGCTTACTAAACTCCACTACAATACAGTCCCTGTTCCAATCCGGAATTCAATATCATGTGGTTAAAATTCAATCTCCGTAAGTAAATTATCCACTATTGCTTTATTTACAGAAGCCCCAAACAGGATAGCAACTCGACCTTTAACGAGCTTGATGCGCTGTCTGACTACAAAGAATTGTATCCCAGTAACCTCATACTGAAATCGTCATTACGGGCCATTTTAATATACACAATTCTGGGTGGATTCGACATTCTAGAGAGACAGCACCTGATGGATGGTGTATTGAGATCTTCGCTGCAGAAAATAACTTAACTCAGCTTGTAAATAAGCCTACACGAATACCAGGCGTTATTCGACATACCACCAAAACCCTGGACTTGTTTTTAGCTTCTCACCCTGATAACTACACCCTCTAAGCTCGACGAAACAGCTAATTTCTCATACACCGACCACACAGTTAAAGAAAAGATTCCTAAAAGAACAGTATGACAATACAGGAAAGCCAACTGGAGCGGTACTAACAGCTTCTTTAGGAATTTAACTGGTCGTTAAGTTTCCTCTATAACGACGTGGTTGCCGCCGCTGAAATGATCGCAGACACCATTCTCTTTGGAATGAGAAACTTTACCCCCCATCGGATGAACAGCATCAAACCAAAAGAAAAGGCATGGTACGACTCGAGCTGTAAGAGGCTGTCTGGGTTAGAGAAATGTTTTTTCGATCCTTCAAGACTAACCAATAGAGGAAAACCGAAAAATGTTCAAACGATCCAGAAACGACTGCAACGTCTTTCTTAATCGTTTTAAGATCCAATACGACCAAAAACTGAGGCAAAAAATACTACAATGTCCCAAAGGTAGTAAAAATCTTTAGTGGTTCGTCGAAAATATTAGAAATTCTGCCTCATCCTCCATCCCAACGCTCATTTACAGTGACATTCCAGCTGTCAGCTTTTTGGACAAGGCCAATCTCTTTGCTGCATACATTACTGCCAGATTGTGCTTTGTCTCCGCCTACACTTGCATTCTGATCAATCCTACTCCTTAGGACTCTTTCCGAGAAGATGGAAAACAGTGTTTATCCAGCCCGTCCCTAAAAACGGCGATTCTTAATTTCTCTCCTGTTACACACCCATTGCACTAACGTCCTTTATTTCCAAGGTCATGGAAACGCTGATAATCCGTCAGTTCATAAAATAACTCGAAACACAAAAACTTCTTAATGACCGGCAGTGCGGTTTTCGTAGCAACAGGTCCACTGGTGATCTGATGGCATATCTCACCGAAAAGTGGAACCGAAGCGTACATCCATCTGGCGAAAGCAAGATAGTTTAACAGTCGTTCATTGACCTCCGCAGAGAGCAGAAGCATTTTGTGTTCGGCTTTACAAGTGTCAAAAGTAAATAAAAAAAAAGTAAATAAGTATACTTTTAAACAACAATTCCGCAAGTGTTCGGTAGCAGAAGTAGTAAAGACTTGGTCAACACAGTCGTTCATAGACCTCCGTGAGGAATAAACGTGTTTCGGCTTCTAGCAAAGAGAAATAGCAAAAAGTGAAGAAAACCATAATCAGAAACATTTTGGCCAAGTGCTTCGGTGGCCCAGTGGTAGTGGTGTCCGACAGAAATCTGTCAAACGAGGAGATTGACAGGTATCTTAGACTAATGGACGAGACAATCAAACGAACAATGGACAAAACGATACCTCGCTATCAACACACTGACGACGAAGACTTATTCCGCAACGCAACTATTGACGCACTGCACCGACAAAAAAGTAGACTGCTGTCAAGACTAAAAACCTTGTACAGACAGTTTACTGACAGACATAACCCGGAGATCGTGACACTGAAGTCGTCGATCAAAAACCTCCAAACATTAATAAGGGAAAATTACAGAAATTCTGTAAGTTTGTATTGGAACAACAAAATTCGGGCTGTAAACACCAGCAACCCGAATATGTTTCCGCAAATAAATAAAATATTTCGGAGAAAAGATCAAAACGACCTTTCATGTCTTAAAATCGCCCGAACGACGGACAACGAGCACATACTCATAGCAGCAGGCATCGATCCAAATGAGGCCGTTGATGATGACAACTTCTTTGTGATCGAGGATCCGCAGGAGAAAGTAGAGGCTATAGGAGCGACTTTCCAGGAAGTGTACAAGGCGAATGACATCATTGGCCCCAACCACGACCTGGAAAATCGAGTCCTTGTGCACAATTTCTACCTTCGAAACGAAATAGTGAACTGGCGATTCGAGAGCTCGGGTTTCACCCAGTTCAGTGACGACAATATGGCAAATAATGCCATCGCCGACGATAGGGTACTACCCCCGTTCATTTCGAAGGAAGAGCTCCAAACGATCTTCGAATCACTTAGAAGTAAGAAATCAGTGGGAACCGATGAAATACCGAACATTGTGCTTCGACATCTCCCACTAGAAGCGGTGGACATCTATACCACCCTGTTTAATAATGCAATGAATAATGCACATTATCCAGCGCATTGGAAAACTGCGGTCGTACATCCCATTCCCAAAAGGGATAAAGACACATCCAATCCGGCGAATCTCCGCTCGATCAGTCTTCTTCCAAACATCAGTAAGGTTTTCGAGAAGGTGATCAATAGAGTCCTGACTAAGTGGGTTGAGGATAAACATATAGTTCCGGATAATCAATTCGGGTTCAAGGCGGGGCATGATATCATTCATGCTGCGTCCAAACTGGTTTCTGATATCCAATGGAACAAAAGCAAGAAACAGTGCACTGGTGCCTGCCTGATGGACTTGGAGAAGGCCTTCGATACCGTATGGTTAGAAGGACTCTTTTTCAAGCTGGACAGGTTGGGCATTAGTAAACCACTGCTGTATATTCTCTTTGATATGCTCTCCAGTAGACAGTTCATCGTGAAGTATGGCGATGTGACTTCTGCTGGAATATTTAACATTAAAAACGGTCTGCAACAAGGTGCGGTAAATTCGCCGATCCTATTCAACATTTACACAAGTGATTTGATAGGTTCACTTCACCATGCCATAGCGTACGCAGACGACTTAATCGCGTACAGATCAGGTCCAAAGATTGAGGTCATTAACATACTCTTGCAACGTGACTTCGATAAAATTAAGAGATATTGCGATGACTGGAAGTTGAAAATCAACTTTCAGAAATCGGAAACCATTCTGTTTAGGACGCCTTTGTCTGGGGCCTCTAGGGATACCAGAAAGAATTGGCGAAAGTTTTCGATCGTGGGACAGCACGGGCGGCCACTTGCTTGTCTAAATGTAGTCAGATACCTTGGGATCTGGCTAGACCAATATCTGTATTTTAACAAACATATAGATGTTGCTCTGGCCAGAGCCAAAGGTGCTTTCGCCCTTACAAAGGGACTGTTTTATAACAGTCAACTCGATGCGAGGGTGAAGGTGATCTGCTACATGGCCCTTATCAGGCCCATGCTTGTATTTGGTTGTCCCGTGTGGTTCAACGTGAGAGCAAGTTTATTGGAAAAGATTCGGGTGTTTGAGAGGGCTTGTCTTCGGACTTGTCTTCGCTTATACAGAACACCAGAGTCCGAGTACATAAAATTCTATCCTAATGAGGTCTTATACAATAGGGCGAACCTAATAAGAGTGGACAATTTTGTTATTAAGTTGACTCGAAGGCACATTGTGAGAGCAATGACCTCGTCAAACAACCTGATCTCCGGGGCTTACTACCCTAATTATATGTATCATGAGAGAGTTCGCTTTGACGGCTTTATTCCTCCAGAAGCGTTCCTCTACTTCGATAGTAAAGGTCTGATCCAGGACAGATTGGCGGTGCCGCTAATCTTCCACGTCGCTCGGACAGCTGGGGACAGGCGACTCAACTACGACAGAGACGTCGCACATGGCAGTGCGGAGCGTCTCCGGTTCAGTAGGGCGGTAGGGAGTCGCGACATGAGGGATGTTGCTCAGCAGCACCAACAATTTTGGTGGCTAGTAGAAGGAGGGGAAGGTACGTCGTCGAATTCCTCAAGTTATAGGTAGCTTCATGTGAAGCAAAGTCGGTTGTCTGTCTATTTTATTAGCCATGGCCGGCTTACATAGTTTTAGGTAGCATTAAGTTAGATTTAAGGAAAAAAAAAAAAAAAAGAAAAAAAAAAATAAAAAAAATAAAAAAAAAAAAATATAAAAAAGGAAAAAACACAAAAAAAAATTACATTAGAACAGATGTGGGTAACACATTCTAAAATAAGGGGTAATATAAGTAGGATTAAGTAGGTTAAGATTTATTTTTAGGTAGTTTATAGGTTTAGTTTTTAAGCTTTTATATTATAACAAAAAAAAAAGTCCTTATACTAAGTTTTTTTAAATTAAAATTCATTTTCTTAGTTTTAGTGTTAATATATGTAAAAACAAAAATAAAAATAAACTGTAAGCAACGTCGAAAGACAAAGATTTAAGTATTATGTTTAACCTAGAGTGCCCGCATGGGGCCAGTAAGTTAGAATAAGATTACTTTTAAGTTATTTAAGCTAATTTTTAAGCGTTTTTTTTTGTATAGCATGTAAGAGTTAATTAATGAATTCCAATAAAAATGCATTTTAAACTGAAAAACTGACTGAAAACTGTGGTGTCCGACTAATAAATAAGGGGTCGTGGGTTCGATTCCCGAAAAAGTTACGGTGACTTTTTATTTTTTAAAATAGAACAAACAAACATTAATTGTACAGTGGATACAAAAGTGTGATCGTCGATGAGTGACAACGAGCGGTCCGCTACTCCAATAGCGGGACCAGCAGATGACACGATGTCATCTGATAATACAGCAAAAAAGAGAAGGAGGAGGTAGAAGCCACCTCCGAATCTTGTAAAGCGCCCCTCCCTTTCAGCTTCTACCGAAAAGCTGCCGGGTAGAGTAAGGGAAGAGGCGCCAACAACATCAACAAAGGCGGCAGCTGAGTCAGACCTCAACGAATACCCATACGTGTCTGATGGCGGGGAAGGTCACTATATGGGTGGTGAGAATACCTTCCAACCTCTGGCGGCCACAGAGTCAGAGGATGAAGAAGAAGAGGTGCATGCACTAAATAGCACCATTAAGCAGATAGAGAAAAAAGTACTGGCTATTAAAGCCAAGCAAATGGCGAGGAGACAAATGGAGCAACAACAACAACTACTGAGCTCTCAGCAACAGCCCACAACTAGCGAGGCTAAACAGAAAGAACAGCCACTACAACAACAAAAAACAGTGCCAACGAAAAAACCGGCACAGATACATCAAAAACAACAACAAAAAGCGCAACCGCAACTGCAACAAAATCAACCGCAGCAGCAACAAAATCAACCGCAGCATAAGCCCCAAAAACAACAGCAAAAGCAGCAACAACAACAGCAACAGCAGAAACAACATCAGCAGCAGCAACAACAACAGCAACAGCTGAAATCAACCAAACTACGTGTACCTCCAATCAACACATATAAGATGGAGTTGAAAGACACGATTGAATTATGTAAGTCGGCCATAGGCAATCATTTTTATATCAAAAGACTTAGCGTAACACAGTGGAGCGCTATTATAAAATAAAAAACTTATTGAGGGATACGACGACGGAGTTCTTCTCCTACACCCCAAAAGGGGACAAGCTGCAAACAATGCTGCTGAGGGGGTTAGAACCGTAGACTGACCCGGAGGAGCTCCTTGCACTGCTGAAAGAGAAGGAGTGCGAAGGGCTCAAATTCGTGGGGGTCAAGCCATTTGTCACGGCTAGAGCCAAAAGGGAGAAGCGGAAACTACCGTTCTTCCTGGTCCAGCTAAGTCCCGACAGCAAAATGGATGGTCTAAGGAGTATAAAAGTCCTAGACTACCAGGTTGTACACTGGGAAAAATTAAAGAGGAGCGAAAACATTTTACAATGTGTTCGCTGCCGAAGGTTCGGGCACGCCGCGTCGAACTGCGAAATGCAGCCTTGATGTGTGAAGTGTGGAAAGAACCACAAATCCGAGGAATGCGCTCTAGGTAAGGACGGAGCATCTGAAAAAAGCCAACTCTCTTGTGCTTTGTGTAGGAACACGGGACACACCGCAAACTATCGGGGTTGTCCCAAATTCCAATACATAAAGCGAGTAAATCTGGCTCGGCAGCAGAAAGTGGAAGTTAAACGTCCACTCGTGCAGGCACAAACACCAGCCGTTACTCCCCACGTTACCTACGCCCAAATGGCGGCAGGTGGGGGAAATACGGTACAACAAGCAAAGGTAGCTCCTTAGGCCCCAGAGCCTAGAGCACCGGAACCTGTACCTGACATGCTGGCTATCTTGCTCTCTATTCAGGGGCAGATGGCTCAGCTTCAGCGTCAAATACAGGAACAGGCTAAGAGGTAGATACGCGCTGCTGACGGGCCTAACGCACCTCCAGTCGTAATGGGTACGTACATGGCGGAGCAAACCCTGAAGGTCCTTGCAGTGAATGTGAATTCACTGATTAGGTTCGAACGAAGAGCCACACTGTTTAAGTTGCTTAAAGACCAAGCTCCTGATGTGCTTTTGGTTAGCGAAACTAAGCTTACCAAAAGACACAAAATGAGGCACAGAAGATATAAAATATTACGAAGAAACCGACCCAACTCCATTCAAGGAGGAGGTGTTGCAATCTTTGTTAGAAAAGGACTGCGTTTCAAAAGAATATACAGTTGTGTAGTACGTAGGTTCCAGGTGCTGGAAGCATGCGTCATGTACATCCCTCTCCGTAGTGGAAAGCGGTTATACATGGTGTCTGTTTATGCACCTAAAACTACTCAATCCACCTTAATCATCTCACAGCTCGAGACACTTTTTCGATTCCTAAGATTGGAATTAGAGGAGAACTACTTTATTATCGGCGGAGATTTCAACGCCAGACACAGAGATTGGGGAAATAATACACCAAATACTAGAGAAAACCTACTATTCAATTGGTGGGGTCAGCACAGTATAATGTATCGACTCGGCCTTAAGGCGACGGATAGTCCGTCGTTTCCCAGACACGGTTCTTATTTGGACCTCTTGCTGTTCGACACACGAATACACCTGACATGTACTAACCAACATACCATAAACTGTCTACGCACATTTGTGTATGACAGTGACCATTGCGGTCTCAGTACCGAAATAACCGTTCCGAACGAAATTGCGGAATTGGACGAGTTTGTTCATAACCCGGAGATCGTGACACTGAAGTCGTCGATCAAAAACCTCCAAATATTAATAAAAGAAAATTACAGAAATTCTGTAAGTTTGTATTGGAACAATAAAATTCGAGCTGTAAACACCAGCAACCCGAATATGTTCCCGCAAATAAATAAAATATTTCGGAGAAAAGATCAAAACGACCTTTCGTGTCTTAAAATCGCCCGAACAACGGACAACGAGAACATACTCATAGCAGCAGGCATCGATCCAAATGAGGCCGTTGATGATGACAACTTTTTTGTGATCGAGGATCCGCAGGAGAAAGTAGAGGCTATAGGAGCGACTTTCCAGGAAGTGTACAAGGCGAATGACATCATTGGCCCCAACCACGACCTGGAAAATCGAGTCCTTGTGCACAATTTCTACCTTCGAAATGTAATAGTGAACTGGCGATTCGAGAGCTCGGGTTTCACCCAGTTCAGTGACGAGAATATGGCAAATAATGTCATCGCCGACGATAGGGTATTACCACCGCTCATTTCGAAGGTGGCGCTCCAAACGATCTTCGAATCACTTAGAAGTAAGAAATCAGTGGGAAACGATGAAATACCGAACATTGTGCTTCGACATCTCTCACTAGAAGCGGTGGACATTTATACCACCCTGTTTAATAATGCAATGAATAATGCACATTATCCAGCGCATTGGAAAACGGCGGTGGTACATCCCATTCCCAAAAGGGATAAAGATACTTCCAATCCGGCGAATCTCCGCTCGATCAGTCTTCTTCCAAACATCAGTAAGGTTTTCGAGAAGGTAATCAATAGAGTCCTGTCTAAGTGGGTTGAGGACAAACATATAGTTCCGGATTATCAATTCGGTTTCAAGGCGGGGCATGATATCATTCATGCTGCGTCTAAACTGGTTTCTGATATCCAATGGAACAAAGGCAAGAACCAGTGCACTGGTGCCTGCCTGATTGACTTGGAAAAGGCCTTCGATACCGTATGATTAGAGGGACTCTTTTTCAAGCTGGACAGGTTGGGCATTAGTAAACCACTTCTGTATATTCTCTTTGATATGCTCTCCAGTAGGCAGTTCATCGTGAAGAATGGCGATGTGACTTCTGCTGGCACATTTAACATTAAAAACGGTCTGCAACAAGGTGCGGTGAATTCGCCGATCCTATTCAGCATTTACACAAGTGATCTGATAGGTTCACTTCAACATGCCATAGCGTACGCAGACGACTTAATCGCGTACAGATCAGGTCCAAAGATTGAGGTCATTAACATACTTTTGCAACGTGACTTCGATAAAATTAAGCGATATTGCGATGACTGGAAGTTGAAAATCAACTTTCAGAAATCGGAAACCATTTTGTTTAGGACGCCTTTGTCTGGGGCCTCTAGGGATACCAGAAAGAATTGGCGGAAGTTTTCGATCGTGGGACAGCACGGGCAGCCACTTGCTTGTCGAAATGTAGTCAGGTACCTTGGGATCTGGCTAGACCAATATCTGTATTTTAACAAACATATAGATGTTGCTCTGGCCAGAGCCAGAGGTGCTTTTGCCCTTACAAGGAGACTGTTTTACAACAGCCAACTCGATGCGAGGGTGAAGGTGATCTGCTACATGGCCCTTATCCGGCCTATGCTTGTGGTTGGATGTCCCGTGTGGTTCAACGTGAGAGCAAGTTTATTGGAAAAGATTCGGGTGTTTGAGAGGGCTTGCCTTAGGGCTTGTCTTCGCTTATACAGAACACCAGAGTCTGAGTACATAAAATTCTATCGTAATGAGGTCTTGTACAATAGGGCGAACCTAATAAGAGTGGACAATTTTGTTATTAAGTTGACTCGAAGGCACATTGCAAGAGTAATGACATCGTCGAACAACCTGATCTCTGGGGCTTACTACCCTAATTATATGTATCATGAGAGAGTTCGCTTTGACGGCTATGTTCCTCCAGAAGAGTTCCTCTATCTAGATAGCAAAGGTCTGATCCAGGACAGATTGGCGGTGCCGCTAATCTTCCACGTTGCTCGAACAGCTGCGGACAGGCGACTCAACTACGACAGAGACGTCGCACACGGCAGTGCGGAGCGTCTCCGGTTCAGTAGGGCGGTAGGGAGTCGCGATAGGAGGGATGTTGCTCAGCAGCACCAACAATTTTGGTGGCTTTTTGAGGGGGAGGATGCTTCGTCGTCGAATTCCTCTAGCAATAGGTAGCTTCTTGTTAAACAAAGTCGGTCAGCCTAATTTGTTTTTTTTTTTTTTGTTTATTGTGTTTTTTAGCCATGGCCGGCTTACATAGTTTTAGGTAGAATTAGGTTAGATTTAAGTAAAAAAGAAAAAATATAAAAAAACAAAAAATAAATAAACTAAAAAATTAAAAAAAAAAAAAGTGTATATATGTGCTTATATTTATATATTACTTATATATATATTATGTGTATATATATATATTTGTATGTGTATGTTATGTATTAGATGTAAGTAGGTTAAGTAGATTAAGATTTATTCTTAGGTAGTTTGTAGGATTTTAGTTTTAAGTTTTATAATAAAGTAAAAAAAAAAAGTCAGGTTACTAAGTTTTTGTTAAAAGATGTTTTCTTAGTTTTAATAATGAATAGAGATAGTATAAACGTGTAACGTAAGATTCGTCGAAAGACATAGTTTAAGTGTTAGGTTTAACTTAGAGTGCCCGCATGGGGCCAGTAAGCTAGAATAAGATAATTTTAAGTTAATTAAGCTAATTTTTAAGCGTTTTTTTGTCTAGCATATAAGAATTAATTAATGAATGAAAATAAAAATGCATACAAACTGACTGAACTGCAAGATAGTTTAACTTAATATTTCTAAGGCTGTTTTGCCGAAAATGCGTGGTTTTATGATCGACGACTCTCTTCTTCAATGGATTAGAAATTACCTTTCGGAACGTTTAATTCAAGTTAAATTGAATGGTTTCAAGTCTGATATTCACAAAATAAATAATAGTGTGCCCTAGGGCACTATTCTGTCTTCGACGGTCTTTTTAATTTTCATCAACAATTTCTTGTCTTCTACTTTTAATCCAATATGTATATTCCTTTGCCGACGACAGTAGTTTCTGCTTTTCATACTCGTTTCCGAACTCACGTCCCTGCTCTTCGGCTGTAAAACGGGAACGGCAGCGTATTTTCAGATCATTAAATTCTGATATTAAAATCATAATTATTTGGGGAACCACTAATAGAGTAGAATTTAATGCTTTGCAAACATAAAGCTGTTTGCTGTAATTAAAGCGAAATTTAAGCACACAGCCATTGTCAATGGATAACACTTGCATCGTCGAAACCGATAAACTTTCCATTCTCGGTATGTGTGTCAATGACAACTTACGTTGGAATGGCCACATATTCGGTGTCGTCAAAAATGCTGTGAAATGTCTTGGTTTCCACAAGCCATGTAAGAAATACTTCACCCCCTCTGATTAGGCCACAATACATAAGGCATTTCTCAGCCCGAAATTGGAGTACAATGCCCACATCTGGTCAGGTGCTCCTAAAACATCTCTGCGCCTGCTAAATATCATTCAAAACCGTGCGATAAAACTCATTGGTGATACTAATATCAGTCAATCAATTGACACCCTCGAACACCGACGAAATGTCTCGTGTCTCACTCTGGTTTATGCCTATTTCCACCACCAGTGCTCTATTGAAATCGCCAGTATCATTCCGCCCTTTCAAACTTTTAAGCTTAACACCCGTCTCGCTATGAATGCTCATCATCCTCAAGCCCACTTTCGGACGTGCTTGTATCGTGATTTGTTCCAAAGCCGTACAACTCGCTTAAGGATTGCCCTGCCTAACTCTTTTTTTCCTAGCCATTATAACCTTCAAACATTTAAAACCAACGTTGAGCACTCTCAAATTATAAAAGAAAAAAATATATATTTTAAAGTTTAAAAATTACACGATATTGAATTCAGTTATGAAGGAATGTGAAATAAAATTAAATTGCGTGCTTCACATGTGTGCAAATTATAGTATAATACATGATGTATTAGGAAACTTAAACAATTGTATTTGCAAAGTGCTTATTTTTAAAGCAGAAAGCAAATTTGTGGGAAAGATGTTGATGATTTTGAATTCAAATAAAGGGTTTGATGTGCCCTTTAGTATAAATAATCTCATTGCTGTCTTAATAGTAACTTTAATTTTTGCAAAATAAATATCCTCATATATATACAGGGTCTCCCAAAAATCAACGTCAAGCCGGAAACGGGTGATAGGTCAAGTGGTGCCGGCTATCACAGAATTATAAAACAAAATCTAAGTCATGTACTTTTAAAATTATTTGCACTCAAAAAAACTCGAGAAATCTGACAGCCTTTCAAGTATTGTGACCGCAAATCTTTACTTTTCTTAGATTTGTTTGTTGTCGCGTAACCATGAATAACTGTTCTGTAAACTTTGATCCAAAATTGAAACATAACTACATCGGTTTTAACTAAAATATTGCTTTTTTGTCCATCCATGATGAAAATCATTAATCACCTCACTTGAACTGATTGTACTGACAAAAAAATGTACTGTGCCATTTTGGCAAGTAACTTTAAAAGATGGCGTATTTAGTCTGGATTCCAAAATGATATGGCACTTGCTTATACTAACTCTTAATTGTTACAAAAAAAATATTTTGTTCAAGAAACCCGAATCATAGTAAATTTTTTATAATAAGTTAAAATGAGTACCAAGTGTGAGCGAGACAGACAGGGACGTTATGATTGAGACGGATAAACACGCCATTTCGACTAGTGTAAGTGAAACAGATAGAGATGCCACCCTTGTCATTTCATTTCATTTTTTTCCCGTAATAGAGCACATAGAACACTACGTTCTCGTGGTGTATACTCTCAGCATCGCCATCTTACAACAAATGTTCAAACTGTTTGCCTTCAGCGAAAGTGCAAGCTCTGTATATTCTCACAAATGATCTGATAATAAGACGGACATATCTTCTGGAGTTGATGTCTTTAACAACTTCTGCAATTTTTTGCCGCAGCTCGTTTAAATTTTCTATCGGCTTAGAATAAACTTTTTCTTTTACTGCTCCCCAGTAAAAAAAATCGAGTGGATTTAAATCAGGTGAACGGACTGGCCACGAAATTGTACCAGACCGCCCTACCCACCTGTTGTCGTATACCCGATCGAGGAAGTCTCGTACTGTGCGAGCACAATGTGCTGGGCAGCCATCTTGTTGATACCACATGCATGTATAAATATTTAATAGCACGTATTCAAATAAATTTGGTAAGTGGTTAACCAAAAAATTTAAATAAACCGCGGCATTCTAATTCTGCGGCAGCTCGAATGGGCCAATAATTCTACCATTCAAAATTCCCGTCCACATGTTTACTTTAAAACGGTACTGTGATCTATTTTCCCGCATCAAATGTGGATTTCTCACATGCCACTCGTGCAAATTGTGGAGGTTCATGTAACCATCCCTTTGAAAAGTTGATTCGTCCGACCATAGAATTTTTTCGAAGAATCTCGTATCTTCTCTGAACCTCTGCAACATCGTTTGACAAAATTGCACTCTGTCTGGAAATCTTGGGGTAACAGACTTTGGACTCGTTGTACATGGTACGGATGGAGCTGGTTTTTCCTTACAATTCGGTGTGCTGTACTTTTGGGCACTCCTAGGCTTTCTTCAATTGCACGTACTGAGGTACTAGGGTCTTGTGCGACTGCTTTTTTTTTTTTTTTTTAAAAAAAGTACTTAACACTCAAATGGGTATGAATACACTTATAATGCATCAGCATGTGTTAAGTTTCTTGAAAAATGGGATAGAGAGAGAAAGAAAGATGTTTGGGCTCAGTGATTATTTCGCTCAATGGGTGGCATCCAACATTTAATGGGGAGACTACATTCTTAGTGGAAGTTGGCTTGATGTTCATTTCTAGTCAACTACTCGTCTTACTTGGTTTTCGTTAACTGAAAAAATGGATGAAATGTCTTTCGGGCGAGGCTGGGATTCGAACACCGAACCTTCCAATTTGGAAGCCAGTCCACTACCACTTGAGCCACGGCCTTTGTCCTCGTACGGCATGACGGGTCTTTCCTCACTAGCCATTAGATTTGGAAATTGACCCTCGCATTTGGGTATCTCTCATGATAAAGTCTGACTGCAGAACTGGCATTACATCTGCATTCCCCATAAATGAGATGCATGTTAGCATATTCCTGAGCAGTATATGGAGATGGCATGATGGCATTCACACTACACAATCACGGGATCAATGATGAACAATAGCCCAGAAGAAATCCAGGTTCGACAGAAACGGTCAGATAGCAAATCAAAGTTGCAATGCAATGAAGTTCAATAAAGAAAGCCAAAGTTGTAAGCACGAAATCAACACGAATACAGAATAATGCGCTGTAAGCGAAGGAGCGTAATGTACTACAGTATTGTATGATGTGCGGCGGCATCTCTATCTGTTTCACTTAAACTAGTCGAAATGGCGTGTTTAACGTACTAGATTAAAAAGATCTACCATCCAATGTTGACTTCCATTTGATTTGCTCCGAATTTGAACTTCGACGATATACGAGTAGAGTATGCACAGAATTGTAAAGGGGTTAGGCCCTTATAGAGGTCGTAAATATAGGCTTTTTTGATTTTTTTTTAGGAAAAATATAAACTAAATCGAGTTTACAAAGGTAGAGGTTTATTGTATTGGGTCTACAAGTAAGTTTCCAGCGTTTGTCAGAGATGGCGCCACCAGTAGATCCCGGGCAGAAATGTCAGACCCCATTATATCTGTCAACAACTTTGCAGCGTTATATTTGAGCAGTTCTATCGGTGTCGTACATTTTATCGAGCAAAATCATGGCAAGTTTCCAGCCAAATAAACGTCATTTGCGGGAAGCGCTGCTTTTATTCTTTAATATGAAGAAAAGTGCGGCTGAGGCCTATCGTTTGCTTTTGGAAACCTATGGGGCGGAATGTATTGATGAATAGACGTGCCGCTAGTGGTTCAAACGGTTCAAAAGTGGTGATTTTGGAGTTGAAGACAAAGATCGCCCCGGAAAACCGAAAAGTTTTGCAGACGAGGAAATGGACGCTTTACTGGATGAGGATCCGTGTCAGATTCAAGAAGAACTTGCTGCAGCATTGGGCGTCACGCAACAAGCCGTTTCCCTGCGCCTAAAAGCACTGGGATTCATTCAAAAGGTTGGAAACTGGGTGCCGTACGAATTGAAGCCAAGAGACGTCGAACGGCGATTTTGCATGTCCGAAATGTTACTGCAGCGGTATAAAAATAAATCATTTTTGCATCGTATTGTCACTGGTGATGAGAAATGGATTTATTATGATAATCCTAAACGCAGAAAATCGTATACAAAGCCCGGCGAGCCCGCCCAATCGACGCCGAAACGAAATATTCACGTGAATAAGGTCATGCTCTGCATATGGTGGGATCAAAAGGGTGTCGTATACTACGAACTGCATCCGAGTGGTGAAACCATCAAAGGACCATTATATCGAACCCAACTAATTCGTTTGAAGCGGGCATTAAAAGAAAAACGGCCAGAATATGAGACCAGGCATGAGTCCGTCATTTTTCATCACGACAACGCTCGGCCACATGTTGCGGTTTCGGTGAAAAACTATTTGGAAAATAGTGGATGGGAAATTCTGCCTCACCCACCTTACAGTCCAAACTTGGCACCATCTGACTACCACTTGTTTCGTTCGATGCAGAACGCTCTTACGGGAATACGCTTCAGCTCAGTAGAGGAAATCAAAAATTGGCTCGATACGTTCTTGGGCTCGAAAGACGAGAAATTTTTTTGGTCCGGAATTCATAAAATACCAGAAAGATGGGGGAAAGTTGCAGCTTCCGATGGACGATACTTTGAATAAAGCATTGTAACTATGTTTTCATAATAAAACTTCAAATTTTGGAAAAAAACGCTGGAAACTTACTTGTAGACCCAATATATATCAGCGGTTCCCAATTTTTCAGCCCACGGCGCACCTACAAATTTAGTATTTTGTCACGACGCCCTACTCTAGCTATTTAAAAAAGAAATAGTCGAATGAAATAATAAATAGATAAGCATAAAAATTAAAACATCCACAATATGAAACAAAGTTTTGATTATATTTAAAATAATTCAGAGTTGAAATAGAAAACAACAGGAGAGACTTCAGAAAAATAAAAATAAAATGTATGTAAATCAATGTGACGGGTGAGCTGGGTGATCTCCACACAGTTTATCAAAGTGGGGAATAAGGCTTGACACTGCTATTCTCATTTCATGCTCCACATTGATCCCTGAGCGATATTTTCTCTCGATTGCAGCTATAGCTGAAAATCCATCCCCACACAAATATGATATCGCAAACGGAATGAAAATTCGAAGTTAAATTTGGATATTCATTTTGAATGGATAACTAAACTCCACCAAACTGGAACTGGTGAATCTAGTTTTAAGACGGCTGTCGCAAGAGAGTTCAATGAGACTCTCTTCCTCTTGTGATGTGAATTCTGGTGGAGGGCCATCAGGTCTTGTGAGACAACCAATTCATTAGATGCCGCATATTTATACAATTGCTGGAAGCAATCTTGACCGCCACCTTCATTCATCTCAATTTATCGAACAAATATGCTATTGGGTCTGTAACTTCGTGCGGTTTGCTAAGAGATGGCGTAACTTGTATTATTCCATCGTTATTATTCCATTGGAATATGCGTTGGAAAGCTACTGTCATTGTACGTCATTTCAGTATATGTCATTCATTTGAAGCGTAAACAACAATAATTTTTTTTCGCTCAAATATGTCGAACTTTGTGCCTGGAAAAGTGTTTTTGCAGGGAGTTCTTCTTCATTACTTTAATATGAAGAAAACTTCTGCCGAAAGTTATCGTATTTTGGTGGATGTTTATGGTGAACATGCGCTAGCTGAGCGAACGTGCCAAAAGTGGTTTGCACGATCTAAAAGTGGTGATTTTGGCTTGGAAGACGATGAACGTCCTGGGCAGCCAAAAAGTTTGAAGATGAAGAACTGGAAGCATTACTCTATGAAGATTGTTGCCAAACACAAGAAGAGCTCGCAGAATCTTTGGGTGTCACTCAAGCAGCCATTTCAAAGCGTTTAAAAGCAGCTGGATATATTCAAAAGCAAGGAAATTGGGTTTGACATGAACTCAAGACGAGAGACGTCGAAAGGCGGTTTTGCATGTCCGAAATGCTGCTAGAACGCCACAAAAGGAAGTCATTTTTGCATCGGATTGTTACTGGTGATGGAAAATGAATCCATTACGACAACCCCAAGCACAAAAAATCATATGTGAAACCCGGCCAACCAGCCAAATCAACGGCAAAGCCGAATATCAATGGCGCGAAGGTAAGGCTCTGTATTTGGTGGGATGAGATGGGTGTGCTCTATTATGAGCTGTTAAAACTGGGTAAAACCATCAATGGACAACGCTACTGAATACAATTAATCCGTTTGAAGAGAGCAGTGGCCGAAAAACGCCCGGAATATGCTACCAAACACGAGGCAACAATTTTCCATCATAACAACGCTCGGCCCTACGTTGCTATTCCGGTTAAGAACTATTTGGAAAACAGTGGATGGGAAGTCTTACCCCACCCACCTTACAGCCCAGACCTTGACCCTTCTGACTACCATTTGTTCCGGTCGATGCAGAACGCCCTCCCTGAAATACGGTTCACATCAGAGCAGAATATCAAAAATTGGCTTGATTCATTCTTGGCTGCCAACCCGGCGCAGTTCTTTTGGAATGGGATCCACAAATTGCCAGAAAGATGGGAAAAAGTCATAGCTTACTTTGAATAATACTTAGCAATACTTTGAATAATATTATTGTGAATTGATGTAATAAAGCAGGGCCGTATGTTCAGTTCCCATTTCTCTGCATAGGTTTTTGAAAAGTCTGGCCTTTAGCGGCCCAGATTTTATGTAGTTTACTGCACCAAGGATACAGTCTAGTACTTGGTTCAATGCAGAGCTCATTGACTTTGATGCAAGAGCTTCTCTCTGGAAGATGCTATGGGTCCACATAGCATTCGGAGCTTTTTTACAAAGCACCATCAGTACATACACCAATACAATTTTCCCAATCCAAACCATTTTCTGCAATAAACTTGTCAAGAATATTAAACAAGTATAGGGCCTTCGCACTTTCAGTAATGCTTTTGTAGAATACAAGTTCTTTGACAATAATATTATCAGCCAGAAAGCGTACGCAACAAATAAGATGTGCATAATTATTACTCTCATTAGCCTCATTAAGTTGCAAGCGAAAATCCCTGCCTTTAATTTTTTTTATTATTTGCTATTTTTTTATAATCGTCGAGCACTCAAGGGGTTTTTGTACCCTTAACATGTTCGTACACAGCGCGGTTGTACGGCTTAGGAAAGAAAAACGATATTTTAGAGTACGTCCGAAAATGAACTTGAGGGTATACTGATGAGCATTCATAGCGAGACGGGTGCTACGGTTGAAAGTTTGAATGGGCGGAATGCTGCTGGCGATTTAAATAGAGCCCTGGTGATGGAAATAGCGATAAAAAAAAAATGAGACAGGAGATACTACGTCGGTGTTCGAGGGTGTCAATTGATTGACTGATATTAATATCACCAATTAGTTTTATCTCACGGTTTTGAATCCTATCCGGCAGGTGCAGGGATCTTTTAGGAGCACCTGACCTGATGTGGGCATTGTACTTCAGTTTTGGGCGGATGAATGTCTTATATATTGTGGCCAGATCAGAGGGGGTAAAATATTTCTTACATCGCTTGAGGAAACCTAGACATTTCGCAGCATTTTTGGCGACATCGAATATATGGTCATTACAACGTAAGTTGTCATTGACACACATACCGAGAATGGAAAGTTTATCGGTTTCGACGATGCAAGTTCCATTCATGGATAATGGCTTGGTATTTGAATTTCGCTGTAATGACAGCAGACAGCATTGAGTTTTGGAAGCATTAAATTCCATTCGGTTGATAGTTCCCCAATTGGTTATGCTGCTAATATCGGAATTTAATGAGCTTAGCATAAGCTGCTGTTCCCGTCTTACAGCCGAAGAGCAGGGGCGTGAGTCCGGGAACGAATATGAGAAGCAGAAAGTGCTGTCACCAGCAAAGGAATAAATTGAATTAGAAGTAGCAGACAAGAGATCATTAACGAAAATTAAAAAGAGTGTCGGAGACAGAACGGAGTCCTGGGGCACACCAGCATTTATTTTGTGAATATCGGACTTGAAACCGCCCAAGACAACTTGAATTGAACGTTCCGAAAGGTAATTTCTATTGCGGAAGAGAGTCATCGATCCCAAGAGCACACATTTTCGACAAGAGAGCCTGATGCAAAACTCTGTCAAATGCCTTATAAATATCAAGTGCAACTATCTTGCTTTCGCCAGATTGATGTACGCTTTGGTTCTACTTTTCGGTGAGACATGCCATCAAATCACCAGTGGACCTGTTGTTACGAAAACTATATTGTCGGTCATTGAGAAGTTTTCGTGTTTCGAGATATTTCATGAGCTTTGATAAAGGTACCTTAGAAATTAATTTTGCTGCTGATGCTCCCACCATAATATTCATCATGTCGAGAACAGCCGGTGAAATAAGCTTTTCTGCATTAGTGTGAGCTTTTTTGCATTTTGCCACCCAGTATGCCACCTTGGATGATGCTAGCAGTGCATTGTTAGGTGCTGAGGCTTGCGGAGTGATCACGTTTTTTGTTTTTATTAAATTTTGTAATTTCCGGAGAAAAAATTACGCAATTTTTCAGCCATAGTTGGATGAATCGTCTCGAGATGTCTTACTTACTTACTCGGAAGCATACTTTCGGATGAAAGTATTTTCAACAAAGCACACACACCATTTTTTTTTCATTGTTTACTTCTATTGAAGTAAATCCAAGGTCCAAATAACAATCATCGTATTTACGACATTTTCGCTTCTTTGCTTCCCCGCCGCCACTAGTAGATGCTTTATCTGTATCACTTGAACTACCGTCTTGTTTATTTAATAAAAATTTGTTCCTTTCGCGTGAGATTTCTGACTAAAAACAAACGACACCATTAAAACAAAACACAACGACACGTCCGACCCTTCGGTTTTAAACTACTACTACTGAATATATTTCCCGTTTTTGCTTTTATTTCTCGCTCCAGTTTATACCACTTTGTTCAACAAATGCTTACTTCAGCATAGAAATAACCCGCTTGTCTTCGACTTATTTGGAGAATTTATATGTATCATTCACTCACTGGGCTGAGGAATTAAGCGTGTTGAGAATTGTTATTTGAAAAATACGCATTTCGCATGTAAAGTGTGTAATTTTTTTATTTACCTCGTTCTCGCTGGACTGATGTATCAAAAGAGAGTTTGCCTCTTCAAAAAAATACTCAGTCGAATTTTTTTTTTCAACAAAGTTACTAAATTGCAGTTAAACGGTACAACGTTTAAAAATTCAGTTTACAAGCAGCGCAAAGCTTAAATAAATTTGTATTTTTGTGAATTTAAAATAAAATATAAAGATATAAGATATGCATAAGATATAATAGACAAGAAATACGTACTATTTTAACTTAAATATAATTATTATCTTTTAGTCTATCTAACTCACGGCTCGGGCGCCCCTCCTTACTTTCTACGACGCACACTTTGGGAAATCCTGGTATATATGATTGACTGTAAAACAAAATTTTTATAGAATAATTTATTTAAAAATGGCGGCTGAGCAGCGTTTCGCAAATGACCTCTCTTTTTTGGAAAGTCCTAGGGCCGTACCAGCAGCTCCTTCAAATTTTGAATTATTTTTATTTTATTGTACATAAAAACGGCCAAAGAAGTACGTAGGATTTTTTTGATACATATATTGATTTTTGGCCGAATGGTGAACTTCCAAAGTGAAACTTACAAAATTTGCAGAATCATTGTCAGAAAATTGTTAAAGACAAGTGAAATATGCCATACAAAAAAAAATCCTGTGTACTTCTTTAGACAATATATTTCTAAAGATCTGGTTAAAACTTGAAGATAATTGGTTGAAAATTGTTCAAGTTATGGGTGCGGCCAACTTGCAAAATGCAGTTTTGTAATAAACGCATTAAAAATCTTAAGTTAAGCTCGCTGCCTACCTAGCGGCCTTTTACTATACTTTGGAAAACAAGTACTTCGAGATATTTCCCGGCAATAATTTATGGGATATCATTTTTGAGGTCCTAAGGGACTATTGAAAACAAAAAAAAAAATTTATTTTTTGAAAATCTTACAGTGGCCTAATCCCTTAACCGGAGTTCGAGCTCCGAATTAGTAGTAGTCAAAATTAGATTTGGAACATTTCAATCGAAGTTTCAAAAAACGCTAATAAATTAAATAACTTACAAATCAGCATGCGTAAAAACATCCCGCTTAAAATTTGGTAAAGAAGAAAGGAGTAGATACTACATATTCCTTATCTCATTCACGCACCAAAACAACATTATCATACAGTAAACAAAACGCTTCAAAACGACACTATTATGCAACAAACAAAGCTCATCAAAACAACATTATCATGCAGAAAGCAAGACGCAAATATATGTACTCAGTAGTATAAATAGCATTAAGTGAACAAAATGTTATCAATTATGAACATACAAGTAATTAAGAACGGACAGAACTGGTCGAAAACTTATTTTTTTCTTAATAAATAACAAGTAATATCTACTTGTTAACTGGGGGCTCAATCCGGTCTTTGAGCCATTTTTATCCAGCGCTGGTGAAAGAAGAATAAAAGAAATTTAAATTCCACGGGAAGTAGGACTTTCGGCACTACATCCTTGAAAAAAATGGTTAAAAAATTAGCAAACACCAAGAAATAGGTCCTGAAATAGTGGTTAATAATTTCAGGAAGATTTATAACAAATCTTGAAACAACGGACAGCGCCTGCAAAAATTAACAAATCCTGAAACATTGGACAGTTGACTCATCAACAAGGTTTAGGTAGCAAAAGAAGAGAAACCTGGATTCATTACAAAGCCTGCGGACTTCGAAGAAACAAAAAGCTTTCGATAATAACATAGAATAGAATAGAACAGAGGAAACCAAAATAGAGCAACAAATAGCCCAAATCCATGCACAAATCGCTAAGTTAATCGGAACTATGCAAAGACAACAAGAAGATTTTATCCTAAGATTAGCATCAGTGGAACAACCAATCTTTCCACAAGAAACACCAATTGTCCAAAACGAGGACATTCAAATCAACATTCAAGATCTAAAAGAAATTGATTTAGAATTATTTAAATCCTTGCCGAAGTTCGATGGCGATAAAGCACAATATGGATAATGGGCGTCGCGAGCATGGACTTTTATTGATGCAATGAAAAACTTCAATCAACATTCGAGGTACTATGCGCCCTAGGAATCGTTCTAAAACAAAAATCACAGGGCCAGCTGCTGATATTCTAACCAACCACAATACTAAGGTGAATTTTTATTCGATAATCGACCGGTTAGATAACACCTTGGCTGATCCATGCCATTTATACGTTTTATTGGATGAAATGAAAAAGATCGCGCAAGGCAGAAAAACACTAGCAAAATTTCATAGCGAGGTATCTACGAGTAAAGCAATCAATTTAGCATTATCGAAAATTGAGTTGTTCTGTGATGAAAATAATACATATAGCAATGAAAGTTGAATTCTAAATACACCAGCAGAATATTATATAGTAACAACCCAGATAACTTACAATCAGGGTATACGATATCATCTACAATATACCATGACAACTTGAATCATGACTTTGAGATCCAAGCAACTCCCTCGAGATTTAACTACAAATAAGGATATAACCCTCCCTTCAATCAAAATCAGAGTACTCATGCGCATCCACAAAGAGAGGGCAGACACCAACATCAACCCACCAATGTGGGTGGCCGTGGCTCAAGTGGTAGTGGACTGGCTTCCAAATCGAAAGGTTCGGTGTTCGAATCCCAGCCTCGCCCGAAAGACATATCATCCATTTTTTCAGTTAACGAAAATCAAGCAAGACGAGTAGTTGATTAGAAATCAACATCAAGCCCACTTCCACTAAGAATTTAGTCTCCCCATTAAATGTTGGATGCCACCCATGGAGCGAGATAACCACTGAGCATAAACATCTTTCTTTCTCTCTCTATCCCATTTTCCAAAAACCTTAACACATGCTTAGGCATTATAAGTGTATTCATACCCACTTGAGTGTTAAGTTCTAAAAAACAATCAATACAAAATCAATGTTAGGATGCAGAGAAATGATTATCAACCAAGAATTTTCAACAATCTACATCAGCAATAACAACCTCCATTAGTCCCGATGGATGTGGACAACTCCAAGGCGTATGTACAAAAATTAATTATACTATTAATAATGAGGAGTTCAAAGACAAAATTGAAAGGTACGAGTAGATGAACTTGTGAAACGAAATAATAATACTAGTAAAACAACAATCACAATACAAACATCAATTGGGACCGAATCAGAAGATAAAATATGGGCAAAATAATATGCACATCCCATGTCTGATCACGACTTTTCCAGGAAAGAG
Source organism: Volucella zonaria (assembly GCA_963966105.1). Classification (NCBI taxonomy): domain Eukaryota; kingdom Metazoa; phylum Arthropoda; class Insecta; order Diptera; family Syrphidae; genus Volucella; species Volucella zonaria. The sequence continues at coordinate 131,616,301 of OZ014530.1, read as the reverse complement.
ATTAAGAAACTGTTAAATGACAGTATAATCCAACCAAGTAAAAGCCCATATAATTCACCTTAAGGGCTGTCCCAAAGAAGGGCACTGACCGAGGTAGACAGAAAAGGCGGATGGTTCTTGATTTCTAGAAGATTAACGCTCCTGTGATTACTGACAGATATCCTATTCCGTATGTCAGTATCACTATACAAAACTTAGAAAAAGCATAGATTTTTTCCACGATTGATTTAGAATCAGGTTATCACCAAATATTAATTAAAGAATCTGGTCAAGAAAAGACAGAATTCTCTGTCAACGGTGCGAAGTATGATTTTGTTAGGATGCCATTAGGATTAAAGAATGGCCCATCCATTTTTCAACGATACTTCGGGGATGTTTTGACGTTCTTAGAGAATACATTAGCAAATTTGCGTATGTTTATATTGACGAAGTGTTAATATATTCGCCACAGCTCGAAGAACATATTAAACACGTCCGACTCAAATCAACGCACTGTACAATGCTAACATGAAAATTTCTGACGAAAACTCATATTACATACAGGGTTCAGTTGAATACCTTGGACATTCGACATTGGACAGCATAACAATAGACTCCGAAAAAATCGAACCTATATGGGATTATCCACAACAATCTAAGAATGTAAAAGAATTGAGATCTTTTTAGGACTTGCCAGTGGTTAAAGAAAATTCATAAAAGCTAAAATTATAAAACCATTAACCATTCATTTGAGAGGAGAATTAGGAATGGTAATCAAAGTAGCAAGATACTCGTATATTTGGACACCGCAACAGTAGAAACTTTTGGAAAACTAAAAAAATTGCGTTACAAGAATAGAATGAACTTTTCCAATTAGATTCCCCTAAACCTAAATTAACAACAGATGCAAGCAATGTCGCTATTGGAGCAGTTTTAGCACAAAATCGCCAACTAATTTTTCACGCACATTAAGCGAAACAGAACTAAATTATAATACCAATGAGAAAGAGGCTAATAACTCGTATGGTATCGTATGGTCTTAACAAAAACTAAGAAATCACTTATACGGTGTAGCTTAACAATTTACACGGACCATCAATCATTAATTTCTTCTATTTCTAGGAAAAATCGCAATACACAACTAAAACGTTGGAAAACTTCAATTGAGGAATTTGGTGCCAAATTAGTTTATAAACCTGGATACTCGTATCACAATATTGTAGCTGATGTACTTTCACGCCAGCAAATCAATAACACTACAGATAGTTCAAATCATTCAAAACAAAGCTCACCAAATGAAACTATTAAGAGAGTTATATATCCACTATAATGGAAGAAACGAAGTATTCATCCAAATAATATTTCCCGATCGATTTAGACACACAATATTTTTTAAAAGCACAGCAGAATCACTAACTAACTTCGGAGTCGACCACATCGTTTCGATCATTTTTTCTCTATTCATCACATATGCGCCTATCCATTTCTCTCCCTTCCCCTTCTTTGATTTATCTTGTATACCGAATTAAGTGTAATCAGCCAGTGAATCAAGCGATTATTTGTTAAATATGGCTTCAGGGCCACTTGGGCTCTCGAACAATCGGTTTGATGATTTTACTATTACACTGACGTGCCAAAAAGGAAAAAAACGGAAAAATTCTTATTCTCCAATTAATAGTGCTTTGAAACTTCCATCCCAATTAAATTCAAAAAATCCAAAATTTATAATCATATCCCCCTCAGATCCCGAAAAAACAACCAAACAATAAAAATACCACGTACTGATTTTTCGCAGTATTGCCCTACTAATACTGCACAAAAGTCTCTTAAAACTATAAACTCACTCTTTAGGGTCATTCAATGGAATCTTAATGGATAACTCAACAATTACAGTGAACTAGAAATCGTATTAAAAAAAGAAATAATCCACATTTAGCATGCCTCCAACAAACCCATGTCCTTTCTAATATTATACAACAGTTTAAACTCCAAAACATTACGAACCCTATTTTCACAACTTCCTCAATATCTCAGTTTCTAAACAGGGTACAGGTCTTCTTATCTACAAGTCCGTCCCCCATAAAATCATTTAAGGTAACTCTAATATCTCCAACTTAATATAAAACTCACTATATTATCTCTATACATTAATCCATCCAAACACTTCCCTGCAACGGATTTAGAAAACATTTTGGGAATTCTGCCTACACCAGTAAATCTGACGAGAGACCTTAATTTATGGAGTCCCCTTTGGGGCTCTCCAGCTGTTAACGCAAAATGGAAAAAAGTTTAAATATTCTTACCCAATTCGGAATTAGTTCGAGGCCTAACTCTAATCTCCCCTCTTTTTTTAGGAAATTCGAGTTGGGTAAGAAAAAAGCATGGAAGTGATCACTTCCCAATCATTATTAGTGTTTATCTCGGTCCACCAAATAATTACTCCACTCCCACCCCTAAATTTCAAATCGATGGAGCAGATTGGAATTTATTTCAAAAAAATGCTCTTATTTTTTCAATAATCATTGTCCACCCTCAAACATTAATAAGGAAGCAGCTGGCGGTATGCCGCCAACTTTGCCTTTTCCTAGACCAAACACAAACTTATTAAATCGATGGAAATTGTTTTTTAAATACCCCAATGATTCCAACTTGATTAAGTACCGCAAAGCTAACGCGCTATTTCGTAGAAAAGTTAAGTAATCAAAACAGCAAATCTTGCAGAGTTTCACTTTCAATCTAAGCCCTGATCAACCTAAACTGAAACATCAAAATACTCACAGGAAACTACGTCTCTTCCTCAATAAAAGTAATAATATCTTACCCAGAACCACTCACTCTCATTCCAAATTGTTGAACACTTTACCAAAAGCTGGTTTACCTATTCTCCAGATTCTAATTTTTCTCGTGAATTTCGTGTTTCGAAACACAATAGAAAACACTTGCATTATGAACCATCTCCAACTGTCAAGTTAATTGAACTGCCTATTAGCCGCATGGAATTCGACAGTCGTCTTACTTCCGTCAAAAGAAAAACCCCTGGCTATGAAAAGATCTCGTACCATATGATTAAGAACGCTTCTTTCCAAGTTAAAAATCGTATTCTTGAGCTTTTTAACCAACTTTTGGAAAATGGAATTGCTCCTCAGGCATGGAAAATGACTATAATTGTACCAATTCCTAGACAAAAAAAAAAAAACAAACAAATGATTCGAATGCGTTTAGACCAATTTCATTACTACCTTGCATTAGCAAGGTTTTAGAGAAGATTGTTGCCATGTTATGGTTCGCCGAAAGGCATATAAACCCCAACCATGTAGCACCATTGATTTTCTACTCCACATTGATGAATTTATCTCATCAGCCCTTTTATCAAAAAACCATGTCTCTTTAATCTCGATTGACTTTGGGAAAGCTTGTGTCGGCATTCACATCTCAAATACGTTATATAAATGTCAAATCGGTACGAAATTGTACAATTTTATAAAAGCATTTTTGACCAATAGAAAGCTGAAATTCAAGGTAAACAACACACTTTCAAATATATTTACATATATCATTTAGCTGTAATCATTCAAATTCGAGATAAAATAATCTCAGTTGGGTCAAAAATCAAAATCATATGGGTTCCAGCTCACACTGGTATAAAAAGCAACGAATCAGCTGACCTTGCATTTAAATCAGTATCAATTGACCCCAATGTTGAAATATATGCACACAGACATAACAAAAGAGATTTGGGTAAACTAGTACAATAATAATTAATACACTGGGATCAAAAAAAGCTTGAAACATGAAATGGATATCAACATCACTACTCTGCGATGGATTAATGGAACTCGACAATTATATCCAATGAACACTACAACTAGAATGATTAGATGCTTCTCCCATCTACGTATGGGACATACACGGTTAACACAACCAACTTTTCAACAAAGGACCTCCAACAACCTGACATTTTTGCCCCACAAACATTACATTAACAATTAAACACATAACTTCTGATTGCAAAAAAATTAAAAATATTTGTTCCCTCAGAACTAAATATTAAAAACTGTATATAACACCTTTCAAAAACTAAAACTTAATATAGAAAAAACAAGGTTTTGCTCTTGGGGCGGTCGGAGGTGTTCAAATCGAAATGTTAAATACTTTTGCGTTGAAAATCTTCGACCGGCACAGGTGTTTTAGTATATCATAATTAAAAAATAAAACATGGATTTATGACTCAGCAGAAAGCCTACGGAAATCCTGTTATAGTCGCTAAGATATTATTCTTAGCATTTATTAATATTACTAAATAATAATAAATAAAATAATTAATAAAGACACATCAGATTTGCTAACTAAAATAAAAGATGTTATTAGACCAAATTTTCCATTTAACAATATGTGGCGGTGGCTCAAGTGGTAGTGTATTGGCTTCCCAATCGGTCGCTTCGGGGTTCAATACCAGCCGTGACCGAAAGACTTTTTTTCAGGCAACTAGAATCTTGTGATATGAATGGTTGCCTAAATACAACATGAAGGCCAAATTACACTAATAAATTAGTCTCCCCCTTGAATGTTCTATACCACCCATGGAGCGAAATAACCACTGAGCCTAATCGTCTTTCTCTTTCCCAAAGCGTAGGTACCTTTGTACTAGCTCAAAATCAGCTAACCGAAGTCATCTCTGTAAACGAACAAAAAGAAATGGTCACACAGATACATGAGCACACATAGAAACTACAAAAATAATATACAAGAATTACTCGTATCGTTAATTCATTTCTAGCATTACATTAAATAGATATGTGGAAAAGAAGCAGTAGATTGTGAAATATGTCTACAAAACAAGTACAAACGACAACCAATTAAAAAAACTTCAGGAAACACTAATTCAGTACACAAACTCAAACAGACTACAAATAACTCATTCAGTACCGCCACTACATCTTTCAACGTCCAATGCTCAAATTGAATATTTAACGCTGTTTGCCAGTATAACAGGATTATTCACTCCACTACATTATGGAAACCTGAAGACGTATTTCCAACCATTAATAACACCACTCGAGCAAAAACAGGAGAAACTACTCCAGTATCAATAAACATAGACAAGTCATAATATATAAACCAGGAGATATTGTTTACAGTCGAACAGACCGCCGAGCCGTAATAAAACTGCAACAAAATATAAAAAACATGCGATTTTAGCAGTGTGGGAGATTTTTGATGGTCTCCCTCGGTCTTTCCGACAAAATTGCAGAAGTATCTGATAAAAAATACCATATGTACTAACTGAAAGAGATGACGTGTATATATTTTAGAGATCATCCTATCTTTACCAAGCATCGAGCATCAAACTTGCCGAGTTGTAGAGGCTGAGTAGGGTCAATGAATCTCGAGAAATTTTCCAGACGAGTCCTGAAACCAAAGGATGCTCCTCCTCCCCCCCCCTTCCCGTCCAACCGTCCAACCATTCCTTTTCCATTGGGCTGGATCAAGGTGTCATACGATCAGTGCCGAAGATCAACCTGGCTGAGGGCCCAGCTTCTCCAAAAATAGCTCAGTCGCAAACGGAGTATCCGGATACCTGCCGACCTCTGGATTAGCTAGCCTTATCTGTATATGGCGGATCTCTGTACAGATGGACAACCCTTTCTCCGCTGCTCGTGGGACCACATATGGACAAACAAAACAAACAAAACAAAACAAGCAAAACAAAACCCGAGGCCGGTAATCCTCTTATACCGGGCGGTAGAACAGTGACTGCACCGACTACCGGCAAGGCTCCTACATTGTCGAGAGGAGGTAAATCTGTGGCAGCCAATGGTGCACCATCCTCTAAAGACAAGCGCAACTAGCCTAAAACGAAACTTTCAGGATGTGGTAGGGCTGTGGCAAGCCATAGTCCTACAACTTCCTCCACCCCTAGCAGCAGCAAATTTGTGGCAGGCCACGGACTTCCTCCAAAGGAGGAATCTGGAGCTCAGCCGCGTCGGCAAGCTCCATTCCGGAGGTTGAGAGAAGTGCGGACATAAGAAGCAAGAGTGGGCTAACAGCATCCTAAAAGACGGATTGTCCACTGCTCCCAAAACACTTAAAGACTCCTGCAAGCACCAGAGATCGTTGGAGGAAACCGTGCCGGTTTCCAAGAGGTCTAAAACCCACAACACTAAAACTCCTGGGCCATCCAACAACAAATCTCTGAGGTCTTTCAGTGAAGTCCTAAAGGACGCCATAATAATCGCGGTAATCGATAGGAGCGATACCGACGGTTCCATAACACCTGAACGGTGGCAGCTGGCCAAGCTGAAGCTTTTGAGCAACTTCTTGGCTATTATGCGGGAAACCCCCGGACCACCTCCTATCACAAGCGACGCTGGCTGGCATCAAGGCCACGTCAAGCTCATCGCATGTGCAGATCAGAGATCTCTCGATCTCTTCACAAAAGCCATAAGTGGTTTAGGAGATATCTGGCCAGATGCAAAACTCGAGGCTGTATCTAAGGAGGACATCCCTAGTAGACCTCGAACTCGCACCTGGATCCCAGCAGAACCCTCCTCCCCAGAAAGCATTCTGGAGATCATTAGGCTCAGTAACCCGACCCTTCCGACACATGACTGGAAAGTCGCGAAACTGGAGGAACTAAGGGGTTCTTATAGATGCGCGCTGATCGTGATCAACAAAGAATCCCTTAATCCTCTAGCGCAGACAAAGGGCATGATTCGGTTCGGATTCGAGTCAATCCATTTAAGGGTCTACAAGAAGGATGAACTGGATGCTGATGAGCAACCTCCTCCTCCTTTAACGAAGACACAAATAAACATAGCCTCAGACCCTGGAGCGTCGATATCTTTTCCAGAAATGGATAGCGGCGACTCCAATCTATCCGAGGTGACAAGCAAGCCATCGATTTCCCTATCTGACACCCCGTCGGAAATGGAAACAGATGACGAAACAAAACGAGGTCCTATACGATCAGAGGAAGAATATGAGCTCTCGGGCACATCTTCAGAATCGGATGATCTCAACAACACCGTGGTGAAGACTACTCCGGAAAACTGTAGCAATGGTACGGTTTCTCCAGATTAATCTCCATCACTCTAAAAAGGCTTCGGCCGCACTCATTCTGCGTCTTTCAAAAAACGCAGAAGACATTATCCTAATCCAGGAACCATGGATTGTAGAAGGCATGGTTCGTGGACTTAGGACATCCGCATACGTTCCGCTCTATACAAGAAACAAAGGTAAGATCAGATCTTGTATATCAGTGAAACGTAGCCTTAATGTATTTCTACTCCCTAATCTCAGTGACCCCGACATAACCGTTGCCAGACTAGAGACTGCCAAAGGCTCCTACTGGCTAGCATCGGCATACCTTGCCATGATAACCTACACTGTTCGATCGATAACAGCATAACCACCACAAAATCAGCTGTTCAATCCCTGCAGTCTAAAATAAGTAAATTAGCAGATTCTGATAAGTCTCACTGCTCAAACGCGTTACCAGCGATTCAGTCAACTTCAGTTCAGTTGGGAAAAATTATGTCAACGTTGACTGACCAATCCACTCTTCTACATCTCAAGCATGCTGAACAAGCCGAAAACATCGGATCCATCCAACATGACCTCAATTTTCTAAGTGAGGAAACTGCATCCACTAGATCAACCACAATGCAGATATTGGAGGAATTAAAGCACATCTCTAGTAAGCCGGATGCACCTCCATCTGCAGTAAGCCCGTGTAACAAATCCTTACACGATGAGCTATATACATCATCCTCAACCACTTCAGCCCCAACTCATTCAATAACCATTACCACAGAAGCCCACGTTCAATCCACTTCGATAAATGCAACTTCGATCACCAATCCCGTTCCAAGACCATTGCCAATAATTAGGGCTTTTGGGACATCTTGGACTCTCCCTGAATGGACCAACAGAATTCAAAAATTGAATAAAATGAATCTTGAAGCCACCAAAAAACCGGAGCTGTCTACTTTCTTTCTTCAAGGTGCCCCACGTCACGCAAGCCCGTCCTGCATCAAAGACCTTTTTAGGAAGAAATTTGGTATACAAGACATCAAGTGTAAGCAAGTTGGCAAAGTGAAGAGCAAAAACGGCATGTGTTTTGAAATACGTATACCCACTAAATACGATTGGATGTTCAAATCTTCGGACGGCATACCAATCTCGGAAGAGATGGTCATCACCCAACGGAAGGATATGATATATAATAAGTTTGCTAATAAAAGAAAAGATAGCACCCACAATTCTGCCCTATCCCATCAACATCCCAACTCAAACTGGTCATTTAAGACCCAAATCTTTCCAAGATTCACCTCGCTCCTACCCCCCTTTGCTACATCCAAAAAGAACACCAGAGTCGCTACACCAAATCCTCTCGCTCCCCTCACCAAATCTTTAGAGCCGCCTCAAAACAGAGTTTCATTTAACCTCGCTCCTGAGCCTTCTAAACAAGTTCCAACTAACGTTGCCCCATCAGTCAAATATCCTAATTTTATCAGCTCACATATACTAAACCCAACCACCCCTTCCTCATCTTCATCTACCAATCCCCCTGATCCAACCACCCTCACTAGTCAAGATTCTAGTTCCGGGGTGCTTGAACAACATGTCCCATAAATCCCATTTTAAAGAATTGTAATCTTTCTATTTTCGCTGATGACATGAGAATTTCCAAAGTCATTTCATTGCCTTCTGACTCCCATTGCCTGCAAGATGACTTAAATAAGTTTTCGGTATGGTGCAAGCAAAACTTTTTGGAGCTTAATGTCAGCAAATGCCAAGCGATAACCTATTCCCGCAAACGTTTACCTCCCGCTCCAAGAAACTACTTCATCTGCGATGAGCCTATTCCTTCCACCTTTGGTCACCCTATAAACTAACCCACATTCAAAGAATAGAAGCAGTCCAACGCAGGTTTATCCGTTTTGCACTTCGTGGTCTACCCTAGGCCGACCCATATGGATTATCCCCCTATGAAAATAGGCTGGAACTAATTAGCATGGATACCCTAAAAAAACGTCGTGAAGTCGCTGATGTACTTTTTATCCACCAGTTACTGACTGGAAACATCGAGTGCTCGAGAATAACTCAAAATATTGCATTCACTCCCAATCCCCGTAATCTAAGATCTGTCCCACTCTTCCTGATCCGAACTCACCGTACCAACTACGGTCACTTTGAACCAATATCTAGAATGTTGCGTATAGCGAACAACTACGCCGAAGTCTTTGACCTAAATAGCAGCAAACACGAAATGAAAAAAGCACTGCTCAATATGCCACTCCCTTAACATCTACCTCGTCCACCATTTCTCCTCGCCCCATATTAGGTTAAGAATATCTTTGTTAGTTTTAAGTCTAGGTTTAAGTTTTTGCTTGTTAATAAGCTAAATAAAGTTGTCCGGGGTAGACCCGGGCTAATAATAATAATAATAATAATACACGATCGTGTGGGCCCTCTCCCTGGTGATAACCTAGAGAGGGTGGTACTGGAGGCTGGAAGACAAAAAACTGACCTCATCATCGGATGCGACGCTAACGCGCATCACACGGTATGGGGCAGCACTGACATCAATAACAGAGGTGAGTCACTTTTTGATCATATTATAAGTACTAACCTCTGCATTTGCAATATTGGCAATGAGCCCACTTTTATAACCAGAAACCGACAGGAAGTATTAGATATAACTCTTGTCTCCGACAGCATCACTCAAATGCTAATGAACTGGATGGTATCGTCTGAACACTCTTTTTCAGACCACAGATACATCCAATTTAGCCTGAATGATGCTCCTCCTAGTCAACCATCATTCCGGAACTTCCGGAAAACTGATTGGCCAAAATACAGAGGAAAGCTGTCAGAAACACTATTCTCTGAACTATTAAGTCCCCCGCGTGACACCAATGAGCTTGACATGAAGGTCAGGGATTTCACTCTGGCTCTCAATCAGGCTATGGCCTCTTCCTGCCCTCTTATTCAACCTAGAGGCAAGAAAAAGCCACATTGGTGGACATCAGCACTGGGACTACTCAGAAACACTTGTAGAAAACTTTTCAACTTGGCTAAGAACACAAGGAAAGTGACGAACTGGGACTCATACAAAGAATCCCTCAAATTATACAAAAAAGAACTGAGGAAGGCAAAGCTACAATCCTGGAGGTCCTTCTGCGTCAAAATCACGGAAACCTCCGAGGCATCACGGCTAAGAAAAATCCTCTCCACAAATTCTATGATGCCTAGCTGTTTGAAAAAAACCGATGGCTCTTGGACTACCTCAAGTGATGAATCACTCAACCTGCTAATGGACACCCACTTTCCAGGTAACTCTCAATTCACGGTCAGTAGCAACCCAAACAGGTCTACTGCAACCGGGTCCAAAATCCAGGGTTTGATCACAAGAGACAAACTGCTCTGGGCGCTGCATAGCTTCAAACCATACAAGTCTGCTGGTCCGGACGGTATAATACCTGTCGAGCTACAGAGATCCTCAGATATTATTCTGCCTGCGCTAGGAAATATTATGAGGAGCTGTGTAGAACTCATCCACATTCCACTGTCATGGAGAGAAGTCAATGTAGTGTTCATCCCCAAAGCCGGAAAATGTTCTCATGTCGTCCCAAAGGATCTCAGACCTATAAGTCTATCATCTTTCCTTCTGAAAACTCTAGAACGACTGATTGATATCCATATACGAGCTAAAATTGACCCTAGACTTCTGTCAACGGCTCAACATGCTTACTGTAAGGGAAAGTCGGTGGAAACGGCTCTGCATTCACTGAATAGCCACATCGAACAATCCCTACAATATAAAGAGTACACAATGGTTGCTTTCCTGGATATAGAGGGTGCCTTCAACAACGTCAACACATCCGCAATTACGACTGCGCTGTCAACTCTGCAGGTAGACGACTCACTTGGGGAACTGATCAGTCTTATGCTAAAAAGCAGGATAATCAACTCCAAACTGGTGGAGACTTCTGCCAAAAGATGTGTCAGCAGAGGTACGCCGCAAGGCGATGTCCTCTCTCCCCTTCTCTGGAACTTAGTAGTAAATGAACTGTTGATATACCTGGAAGCGGGAGGTAGCAAGGTGATTGCCTATGCAGACGACGTTGCTATTGCCGTCTTAATACCATTAAAGAACTCCTTCAACTAAATCTCAATAGATTAACCCGTTAGGCAGATTGCTGCGGATTGGGAATAAACCCCCATAAAACTGATCTTGTCCTCTTCTCCAGGAAATATAAAATTCCAACTATAGACCCTCCTTTAATAAACGGTACCAGTTTAGTGTTTTCCGATACAGCAAAATATCTGGGTCTCATTTTTGACAGAAAACTAAACCGGAAACCTAACATTATAGAAATAGTCAACAAAGCTACAATAGCTTTATTCTCTTGCAAAAAAGCCATTGGAAATAAATGAGGCTTTCAACCTCGGATCACCCACTGGCTGTACATTTTGGCCATAAGACCGATACTTACTTACGGGGTGATAGTCTGGTGGACGGCCTTAGAAAGTGCGGTTAACTGCATTAAGCTAAGCAGAGTCCAAAGAACAACATACCTATTCATAAGCGGAGCATTGCGGTCTACTCCCTCTGCGGCATTAGACATTCTGCTTCATCTAACACCCCTCGATATTTTCAGCAGGCAAATAGCTGCGACTGCAGCTATACGCCTTAAAGCGACTAAAAAGTGGACTAATAATCCATTTGGCCACGCCAATATTCTTAATACATTAGGAATCCCCACAGAGAACATCGATTACACCACACCTGAACTTTGGTTTGACAAAAACTTCCATGTAAGCTTCCCCTCTAGATCCTTCTGGGAGGAAGATGCTTTCATGGAGGACAAGTCGATCCATTTCTACACAGATGGATCTAAAACCAATAGCGGGGTTGGTGGCGGTGTTTTCTCACTGCAGCGTGTTCCAGGCGGAAATTTTAGCGATTAAAGAAGCTCTGTCCTGGCTGAAGAAAAACGTGATATCTGCAAAGGATATCCGCATCTTTTCGGATATTCAGGCCGCTACCAAATCCCTGGACTCAGTCTCACTAAATTCTAAAACCGCCCTTGACTGCCGATCATCTTTTATGTAGATGGCAGAGCAGTTCAACATTCACCTCTGTTGGGTGTCGGGCCACAGAGACGTTCCAGGGAATTGTAGAGCCGATGAACTCGCCAAAATTGGAACCACTCTACCTATTCTACCGGAAAGGGGTAGCATAGGTATCCCAATCGCTGCGTGCAAACTAATATTAAAGCTGGATGCCAATAAAGGAACAGACCTTAGGTGGACTGTTGGACCAACATGTCTAGCGACCAAACAAATCTGGCCAAAACTGTATCTGTATCGCTCTAAGTGTCTGATCCTTCTAAATAAGGAACATCTCAGCGCCATCATAGGTGTCATCACTGGACACTGCCTTATAGGCAAGCACGCAAGAAGGCTTGGCGCATTTACAAATGATTTCTGCAGAAGCTGCATGGACGAGCAGCAGGAGGAGACAATCCTCCACCTGATCTGTACATGTCCAGCTCTCTCCCAGAGAAGAAAACTTCACTTAGGAGCCTTCTTCTACAACGACCTAAACGATCTAAAAAATACAGACGTAAACAGTCTCCTTCGCTTCGTCAGAAGCTCAAACTGGTTCCATCAGTAAGATGATCATAGATCCACGTCGCATCACAATGGGCCATTAGGCCTATGTGGGTTGGTTATCCAACAGCCACTCTCACCTACCTACCCTACCATGTAGAAAACCTGACTGCAATATCGTCCGAAACTATGACAAGAGCTCAATATAGCACAATAAATCCAAAGCAGAAAATATACTCATAATTAAAATAGAAGTACTCAAAATTCAAAATGCGAAACGCGATCAGGATGACCTAATATATATAGAAATAATGAGCTCAATCAACTTATAGGAAATAATAATCAACTTAGTTTTAGTTTTAAATGCATTTTATTTTCTAAATCATTAACTCTTACATACTAACAAAAAATGCTTAAATGCTAGCTTAAAATTACTTAACAATCTTATACTAACTTACTGGCCCCACACAGGCACTCTAAGCTACTCTAAATTCTTGTATCTATGTCTTTCGACTTTGTTTACATTTTATACTTATATATACTTATTTTCTATGCTTAAGGCTAAGAAAAGAATTTGACAAAAAACTTAGCATATGAAATAATAATCAACAACGAGAAATAAATTCACAATTTGAAAAAAATTTAGAAACACTAGACCCAGAATCTGTAACCGAAGAATTAATCATTACAGAAGTATAGAAAGAACTACGAGTAGGAGCAATCATAAAACACGGTGTGGTTACTCATAAAATGCCGGAGAACGTGTTATGTTTTTCGGAAAATTGGATCAAAAGAGAGAGAAAGATGTTTAGGTCCAGTGGTTATTTCGTTCCATGGGTGGCATCCAACATTTAATTGGAAGAGTAAATTATTAGTGTAAATTGACTTGATGTTGTGTTTAGGCAACCATTCATTTTATGAGATTTTAGTTGCCTGAAAAAAGGTCTTTCGGCCACGGCTGGTATTGAACAACCAGTCCGTTTGGGAAGCCAATACACTACCATAAGAGCCACGGTTAAAGATTTCAACCTCTGGATCTAATAAATATATTTACTAACATTGAAAAGATGTATAAATTTTTAATAGAAATTTCAGACAAGCATACGAAACTGAACTACACCGACTTCAAGCCTTGATACTTAGAAATGCGGCACAATTTGCTCTAACCCGTGTGTATGTACTCTCTATTTTCAGTCGAAGAAGTAGAAGTAGAGTGATTAGGAACTCCAAATTTTATGGAAATCGCTACCCGGAATATTTATCAGCTTTCACAAATTAATTCAATAGAATATTTGCAACCACTGATGTACCTGAAAGTTTCTAGAAGGCAATAATTTTTCTTTCGTTGTTTCGTGAAAAATATTTTACTGTACGTAACATAATTATGGAATCTCGTCTTAGGTGATAAAAGTCTTAGGAGCTATATATAAAAATAACAAGGCATGCGTTTTGGCACGGGATAAATTTATTGTAGGACTTTGTAGCTTCAATGGGTTTCAAACAAGATTGTACACTACACGAACTACTCATTATTTTACACATGAGAGTAAAAGACGGGGCATGTATTGCAAAACATAAAACATGACTGTAAACCTTGAAAAATCAAAAATGATGATATTTAATAATGGTGGTGGAAGATACGCTATAAGTTTCAGGGCACCCAAATTGATATACTTTGTTAAGCAATATAAGTATTTTGCAGTGCTGATAACACCGAACTTACACATGGCCACTCACTTGAAGGAAAAGCTAACAGAGGCTAACAGGGCGGTAAATGTATTCTGGGGAAATTGAACCTATTAAAATTTAGCACGTTTTTAGTGTCTCGAAATAAAAAATCCTTCAAGCTGCAGCATTTTCCGTCCTGTTGTGTGCGTCCCAAGTTTCGGAGATATTGCCCCTCTGAAACAAACTATTTAAAAAATCCTACGTTCTTTTCTCAGGCGGGTTTTAATCTCCTATGTAACTGCCCCCACTACATGCTTCACTTGGAAAGTGTGGCCGAACCTTCGTTCTTGAGTACTCTTAAGCTCAATTTAGACTCTATTGTCAAGGTTAATGGGATGAGTCTGGAAAGATTCTGAAGTTAGTGCTTTCGCAAATGCTACGAAGTACCTTACTTAATGTATACAAGAGTGGGAATCATTGCGGTTGGATTGTAGCTTCACATTTTCATTAACCGAGTAAGGTAAACTGGAAACAAAATTTATAACAATTGTATATGTGAAGAATACAGAGCTTGTTATAGCAAAATGGATCACTTCCTCACAAGAGAGGACGTATTTTTTGTACAGCTTTTCGACAGACAAGATAAGCAGTATCTTTAAATTAAGAGGCGAGCTACTGAAAAATGTTATTCCACATCGCTCAGAGCTCTAAATTTTATGTGGTTTATGCAATTTCAGGGAGCCTGAAGGTATGTTGCACTTTATGGCTAAATACCCAATATTTACCGAATTCAGCATCAAATTTTTTGGATCTCAGACACTTGGGCTGGAGGAATCATTTCATATCTTGAATGGTGGCAGGACTTGGACGCTGTAGAAATGCATAATTTTAAGAACTTTCTAAGAAATGAGGACCTCAAATTACAAACATTGCTTAGTTTAAATTCAAAAATATATGAGACAAAATGATCAAATTATTTTACTGAGAATGTCAATCTGATAGACGGCCTATATGCCAAAAAATATGGGCTTAGAAATACAAGTATGTATATTTATATTTTTTTATAATAAATTTAATTTGATAAATAAAATAGTCCATCTAAATAACTAACTAAGCTAAGGTAAATGAATTTAATACTACGCTTAAAAACGTAATTTTTTTGGTCTGTGTGGTGGTGTAACATAGACCAAAGAATTGGTAGGTCGTAGTAATCTGAGAATATAATAAACTCTTTCATCCACAATCAGATGTGCGGGCATAGCAGTACAAACAGCCAAATCAAGATTGAAGAAGTATATTTAAGGTGTCAGCTCATCTTAACCGCCTGAAACACATTTATAAGAATGTGTATTTTATCTGCTACTCCTAATCTGATATATGGTATTCCTGTGCCAACAACACAACAACTCTTTGTCTTCATATTCGTTCCCAGACTCGCATCTGGGCAGTGTAGGTAAAGTTTATTAAATTCTGATATTAACAGCATAACTAATTAGGAAACCACTGACAGAGTAGAATTTAATGCATCGAAAATGCTGTCTGCTGTCATTGAAACAAAATTTTAACACACAGCTGTTATCCAAGAATGGCACTTGCATCTTCGAAATCCGATATGTGTGTCAATAACAACCTATATTGCAACGACCACATATTCGATTTCGTCAAAAGTGCTGCGAAACATCTAGGTTTCTTCGAGAATGTGAGAAATACTTCAACTCATCTGATCGAGCATCAATATACGAGTACAAAGCATTTATCCGCCCAAAATTTGAGTATAATGCTCACACCTGGTCAGGTGTTCCTAAAACCTAAATTTTTTGCTTTTTCTGACGCTTAATATTATGTTTTTATTTAGCAATATCATACAGTGTGTCCTGGATAAAGTGGCGAAAACTTTAAGGGGAGTTCCCTTGCCATACATATTTTGACAAAAAAATTTTACAAATGTGGGGTGCCGAAAATGTATCCTAACAGAGATACAGAGGATTTAAGAAGGGCCTCATGCTGCCTAATTTTAACCCCCATTGAAAATACGTAACATCATTCGAATGTGTACATGTTTGGTAGCTTCGTTCAATACGCAATTATGAGTACTTTAATTATTCCGAAGTATATATTGCCCTAAAATTAATGTGCCAAAAATTATCTTCAATAAAAGTATTTTTTTTTTATAAATTAAAAAAAATATTTTAATTTATCATAATTTTTTTTCCGAAAAATATTTACGTAATTAAATGTCATTTTTTGCAACTTAAGTACTTAAAAAAATTCAGGTCATTTAATCTGAAGTCAGTAGTTTTTCAATATATGAGTACTTCTTCAATCTATAAAACTATTTTACAACAGCTGTCAACTTTAATTAACAACAATAGTTCACAGCTGCTTTTCAGTAAAATAAAGTTATGTATTAATACGCAAGGTAAATAAATTACAATTTTTTTAAGAAAAGATTTAAATATTATATGGCCCCTAAAAGACGAAAACGTACCAGCACTTGTACATATGAAAGCCCCATTTTTTTAACTACAAAAAAAGTATATGTCTTGCTTCTTAAAAAAAAACAGATCTTCTTACGAAAATATGAAAGGATTGCAAAATTACGTGTGTTACTAGTTTGTAGTTTTTAACCGAGATATTGACATTTAATGCATAATATCGATGATGGACTTTCAACACAAGAATATATGTTATGTAGAATATGCAGAAATGGTTTCTGCAACGGTAACCGTCGACGTGCGAGATTGGAATATTTGAGACGATACCCTGATAGTACTGCCGCATATGCCAGGATATTTATTGGAACATTTTCAAGATTGAGGTAGAACAACGCGGAAATCGTCGGAAACCATCCAATTACCAGTCTTAGGCAACTAATCAGACATTTTAATCTAAGCAGAACTTAGCAGGAGAATTCTACAATCAGAAGACATGCATGCATTCCATCACGTACCAGTACAGGCGGTACAACACGGGGACTCAGAGAACCGTTTGGAATTCTGCAATTATATTCTGAATCTTCCCAGAAGACGAAAGACGACATTTTATGGGCGAATGAATCCCAATTCAGTAGGGATGGAATCATAGTTGGGTGGAAAGCATTTAACATGAAATTCCATGAAGCACGGAGGATTTCAGCAAAGTTCAACGTCAATGTTTGGGCTGGAAAATCAGGTAACAATCTAATTGACCCTATCGGCTTAAACCGAACCTCTATCTTCTCTATTTGCTCATCAAAAATAATAACATTGGATGACTGAATGAACCATAGAATTAACAAGGCAGCTGAAAAAAATTTCCACAAAGTGGGGGTGAATTACATATTTTTCCGAGACAATGATGACAATGTCACAATTTTAAAACAAAAAAACACTTTTGATCTTCAATAACTTTGTACACATTAATTTTAAGGCAACATTTCCTTTGAAATAATTAAAATAAATATAATTGGAATCAAAACGGTGCAGCGTAAATATTTACTTAAAATCTCTATATCTCGGAACAGCCTGTATTGAAAACTGTGTAACTCATCGAATTGATAAGGATTAACAAATTAATCGGAATTATTGTACAATTGTTGAACTTGGAATTAAATGCAAATTAATGTAGTGTAGCATGTGATGCTTATCTCTAAATTATTGATTATTTAATACATATTTTTTAAAACAGAGAGTCAAAAAGCTGAAGGTGCCTCTTTGATAACCACTTTAAAATCAGAAGTTAAAGGTATGATTACATTCAGAAAAAAAGCTTTTCATCCTTGTGAGTATGAATTATAATAAAATTTGTGTGCGTAGAAAAAAGATCTTTATCGACAAACATGATCGTTTCGAGACTTGTTAGATGGCATATAAAAGGCTAAAGCGAGAAATATGTAAATGATATATTAAGAAAGAAACTCAGAATCTTAAAAGACTTAGGGTGTCTCCTAATTCGCCAACGATAATTTGGAAAATGATTCCTAGGTATATTCTATGAAAAAAATCGTTCTACAGTAAGGGTTTATCTCCAATATTGACATTATTTATCGAGGATTTAAGAAAAGGCTAACTTTGGTGTACCCTGACCTATGTTAACGGAAATTGTTCTGTTAGTACTAGTGGTAGAAACTTCGGGTAGAAAATTGTTTTTAGAAGAAATACTAGCTTTTGTAACAGAGTTTAAATAAAGGTGATATCTTCTTTGAGTTTTTAGATATCCAATTTCTAAACCTGATCCATTTTCATTGCCCATCGCCGTATCGTTAGCATATGCGAAGACTGTACTATTGCTTAGTGCTGTAAGTATTTCGTTCACATACATACGTGATGAAAATTAGCGGTCCTAATTTTGATCCCTGTGGAACTCTAAATGATGCGGCTCCTTCTTCGCTTAGATGCTGTTCTAATTTAACTACATATTTACGATTTGTCAGATAACACTCAAACCATGCCAGAAGTTGTCTTCTTACACCAAGCTTTTCCATTTGTCTCAATATCTTTTTTTTGACATAATGTATCAAAAGCTTTTTTAAAGTCGATAAAAAGTATGATGGTATTATGATTTTTTTTCTTGATTTTAATTGATTTGGTTTGAAAACTCTCCGAATAACCGATTAATGCTTTTGTTTTTTCTAAAACCTAACTGGTTTTTAGCTAGAATACCATACTTATCTAAATGTACAGTAAGCCTTTTGGGGACAGCCTATTCGAGTATCTAATATATTGAAATTGGGCGGTAATTCCCAATAATATTTTTTGAGCCTCCCTTGCGTGTAGGTCGGATAATGGATATCTTCCACCTTTCTGGAATCTTTGATTGTTCTAAACTCTTGCTAATGAACTTTGCTAAAACTGGAGCGAGAACTTCAGCGTTATCCTTTAAATCTTTGGGTCGTATTTCATCTTCCCTTGCTGATTTATTGACATTTAGTAATTGGAGAATATTTTACACTTCCCCAGCACTAATATCATTCAAGAACATTGTTCGGCTTGCACTGTCCGATGGACCTGAATAAGATTTATGTTTGCATATGTGCACCGAATTTAAAATATCAAGAGAGAATTGTTGTGCAAACTGATTTGCCAGATGACCGGGCTGCGATGTAGCAAAGTTCTTAACCAGAATATCATCCAAGTTTGAGGACTTCTTTCCTAGTATTTTGTTCACAATCTTCCATGTTTCCTTTGGATTATTTCTTATTTTTGAGAACAGTTGTTTGTAGAAATTATTTTTTGTCCAGTTTACTGTTTTGTTTAGGTGGTTTCGAAATTTCTTGAATTCCTTTTCGTAGTTCTAATTTCTTCTATTGCTTTTATATCTTCTGTACAGGCGATCTCTTTCCAAACATGCTCAGTCATCCAATTATGCTCATTTAAATTTCTCCTGTATTCTCTGATATGTTTCACAGATTGAACCAGTCTATTGAAGCGGTGTCTATATTTATTGTAAAACTCATCTGCATCGCTTAGATCGTTTAGTTGGTGCCAATAAAACTGTCCAATTTGTCGCGAAAACTCAATACTGTTGATATAGTCGCAAATTCTAGGCATATTTACCTCCCGCTCTTCGTTGGATGATATTGTAGCGCAGTATATACCATTTAGTTCGACGACTGCCGATATAATATTTGGAGCATTTGGTGCAAATCAAACAGTGATTAAATAGGGTTTCAGTTTTTCGTCAAAAGTCAACGCGAATAATTGAGTTAACCAGTCCTTTTGACGCTATCAGTGAAAGATATTTGCTTACGTTGGGATGATAGACGTCATTTGCGTCAATATTAATATCACCAATTATTACCAATGTTTGTTTTTTGTCAATTATATCAAATATTCTATATCAATTTTATTAATGTTTAGGCTCAGTTTTTTCATGAATTTATTGCCATTAAGATTGGGTGGCCTGTATACAGCAAAAATTTTAACCTCTTTTTTCACTGTAATACTTTCGTAGTATTCGTAATTCCTTTCTTTTTCTGCATACCTAACGTTTTCTTTTATGAATACCAATGAACCACCACCTCTTCTATCGGTTATATTATAGGACATTGGTTTATGAAAACAAACCACTTAGTGTATAAAATTTGTTCTCCTTTTTTCCAATATTTGTTTCAGACAACACTATTACAATACATCTAGTCTTTCAACGAATTCACTCACACTTAGCATAAAACTAATTGACCGTATGTTTAAAAAGAAGTAAGAAAATCCATTTACTTCTTTAATATGTTTTTTCACATCTTTTTGGCATTTCAGGTTTTTAAATACAATGGCGCAAAATTATAGACAGATAAAGTCCACTTTAAAGTCATTTTAGTACGTAACAAAGTAAATGCTAGTGTTTTGATAATTACAGTCCGGGGGTGGCCGTGGTGTAGTGGTACTAGCAATCGCTACAATATACATATATGTACATGTATAGGCATATATGTATATATGAAGTGTATATGCGTTGTGTAGTGTATTAAGATTTATTCTTTAGGTAGTCTGTAAGTTTAATTAAAAAAAAGTCCATATACTAAGTTTTTGATTAAAATTTATTTTCTTAGTTTTAGTTTTAACGTAAATATAAAATTAAATATAGACTGTAAGATTCGTCGAAAGACTTAGTTTAAGAGTTAGGTTTAACTTAGAGTGCCCGCATGGGGCCAGTATGTTAGAATAAGACTATTTGTAAGTTACTTAAGCTAATTTTTAAGCATTTTTTTGTCTAGCATGTAAGAGTAAATTAAGAGTTCAAATAAAAATGCATTTAAACTGAAACTGAACTAGCAATCGCTCCTCACTCGGAGGGTCAAGGTTCGAATCTTAGCCACGACAAAAGTTTTCATTTGTATAATTGGAACTCAGTCAGAAAAATCTGCCTGTGAAGGCATAACACTGACATGTAGATTTGGCTGTTGTAGGGTTTTCAAGCACAAAACAACCGTTAAAATTCACAACCGGAATCATCCCGAGTGAAGAAAATCTCTCCGTCCTATTCGGACTCCCACCCCTGGAGAGTCAATATCGAAACCAAACACACCTGAGTTTCAAACCACTACATCACAACAATGCTTTCCCTTTTCCTCCATCTATCTTTCCGCCCGCGCCCTGGCAACAGTAAAAGGTTATTCATAACCCCTTAGGCGCGCGTAAATTATAAAAAAAAAGATAAAACCCACTTTATCGTTATAACCTCGCGCTAAGCTTAATAGCACATAAAGTCCGTTTTATCTTTTAGTATGGACTTTGAAATGTCATTTCAGTGAAATGTCTTAAGAAAATTTGTTTGCAGATTTCGATATTTCGAAGTCTAAAGAAAAAACAAATATTGTCAGAAAAGAAAATTCACTTTTTTTTAATTAAACACCTTTTCTGCTTCCATTATAGATAAACTGCTATCCAAATTCAAATTTAAAATTCAAAATTCGAAAAACCTGTTTTCTATTCCCTTTGACATTTCAGTCAAATTCATTTCAATTTTTAAAAGTGTACCACTTAATCTGTGTTTGATATCCCAAACTGTAAATTTTTAGCTGCTGCCGGGCCTAACGCACCTCCAGTCGTAATGGGTACGTACATGGCGGAGCAAACCCTGAAGGTCCTTGCAGTGAATGTTAATTCATTGATTAGGCTCGAACGAAGAGCCGCACTATTTGAGTTGCTTAAAGACCAAGCCCCTGATGTGCTTTTGGTTAGCGAAACTAAGCTTACCAAAAGACACAAAATGAGGCACAGAAGATACAAAATAATACGGAGAAACCGACCCAACTCCACTCAGGGAGGTGGCGTTGCGATTTTCGTAAGAAAAGGTACACGTTTTAAAAGAGAATACAGTCGTGTAGTACGTAGGTTCCAGGTGCTGGCATGCATGCATCATGTACATCCCTCTTCGTAGTGGAAAGCGGTTATACATGGTGTCTATTTATGCATCTAAGGCTACTCAATCCACCTTATTCATCTCAGAGCTCGAGACACTGTTTCGATTCTTGAGGCTGGAATTGGAGGAAAACTATTTTACGAGTATTATCGGCGGAGATTTAAACGCCAAACATAGAGATTGGGGAAATAATACACCTAATACTAGAGGGAATCTACTAATCAATTGGTGGAGTCAGCACAGTGTGATGTATCGACTCAAAGCCACGGATAGTCCGTCGTTTCCCAGACACGGGTCCTATCTGGATCTCCTGCTGTTCGATTCACGAATACAACTGACGTGCACAAACCAACAAACTACAAACTGTCTACGCACTTTCGTGTATGACAGTGACCATTGCGGTCTCAGCACCGAAATAACTGTTGCCAACGAAATTGCGGAATTGGATGAGTTTGTCCAAAGGCATTCCTACAATTATAGTAGGGTGCGTTGGACACACTTCACCAGAAAACTGACGAGAGCACTCTCCTCGAATTCGCTCTACCCACCGTCCAACAGAAATCTGTCAAACGAGGAGATTGACGGGTATCTAAAACTAATGGACGAGACAATTAAACGAACTATGGACAAAACGATACCTCGGTATCATCACATTGACGACGAAGACTTATTCCGCAACGCGACTATTGACGCACTGCACCGACATAAAAGTAGACTGCTGTCAAGACTAAAAACCTTGTACAGACAGTTTACTGACAGACATAACCCGGAGATCATGACATTGAAGTCGTCGATTAAAAACCTCCAAACATTAATAAAAGAAAATTACAGAAATTCTGAAAGTTTGTATTGGGGCAACAAAATTCGGGCTGTAAACACCAGCAACCCGAATATGTTCCCGCAAATAAATAAAATATTTCGGAGAAATAATCAAAACGACCTTCCATGTCTCAAAATCGCCCGAACGACGAACAACGAACAAATACTTGTAGCAGCAGGTATCGATCCAAATGAGGCAGTTGATGATGAAAACTTCTTTGTGATCGAGGATCCGCAGGAGCAGGTAGAGGCTATAGGAGCGACTTTCCAGGAAGTGTATAAGGCGAATGATATCATTGGCCCGAACCAGGACCTGGCAAGTCGAGTCCTTGTGCACAATTTCTGCCTTCGAAATGAAATCGTGAATTGGCGATTCGAGAGCTCGGGTTTCACCCAGTTCAGTGACGAGAATATGGCAAATAATGTCATCACCAACGAAAGGGTATTACCACCGCTCATTTCGAAGGAAGAGCTCCAAACGATCTTCGAATCACTTAGAAGTAAGAAATCAGTGGGAACATCTCCCACTAGAAGCGGTGGACATTTATACCATCCTGTTTAATAATGCAATGAATAATGCACATTATCCAGCGCATTGGAAAAAATCCCATTCCCAAAAGGAATAAAGATACTTCCAATCCGGCGAATCTCCGCTCGATCAGTCTTCTTCCAAACATCAGTAAGGTTTTCGAGAAGGTGATCAATAGAGTCCTGACTAAGTGGGTTGAGGACAAACATATAGTTCCGGATAATCAATTCGGTTTCAAGGCGGGGCATGATATCATTCATGCTGCGTCTAAACTGGTTTCTGATATCCAATGGAACAAAGGCAAGAAACAGTGCACTGGTGCCTGCCTGATTGACTTGGAAAAAGCCTTCGATACCGTATGGTTAGAGGGACTCTTTTTCAGGCTGGACAGGTTTGGCATTAGTAAACCACTTCTGTATATTCTTTTTGATATGCTCTCCAGTAGACAGTTCATCGTGAAGAATGGCGATGTGACTTCTGCTGGAACATTTAACATTAAAAACGGTCTGCAACAGGGTGCGGTAAATTCGCCGATCCTATTCAACATTTACACAAGTGATCTGATAGGTTCACTTCACCATGCCATAGCGTACGCAGACGACTTAATCGCGTACAGATCAGGTCCAAAGATTGGGGTCATTAACATACTTTTGCAACGTGACTTCGATAAAATTAAGCGATATTGCGATGACTGGAAGTTGAAAATCAACTTTCAGAAATCGGAAACCATTTTGTTTAGGACGCCTTTGTCTGGGGCCTCTAGGGATACCAGAAAGAATTGGCGGAAGTTCTCTATCGTCGGACAACATGGACAGCCACTTGCTTGTCGAAATGTAGTCAGATACCTTGGGATCTGGCTAGATCAATATCTATATTTTAACAAACATATAGATGTTGCTCTGGCCAGAGCCAGAGGTGGTTTTGCCCTTACAAAGAGACTGTTTTATAACAGCCAACTCGATGCGAGGGTGAAGGTGATCTGCTACATGGCCCTTATCAGGCTCATGCTTGTATTTGGATGTCCTGTGTGGTTCAACGTGAGAGCAAGTTTATTGGAAAAGATTCGGGTGTTTGAGAGGGCTTGTCTTAGGACTTGTCTTCGCTTATACAGAACACCAGAGTCTGAGTACATAAAATTCTATCGTAATGAGGTCTTGTACAATATTGCGAATCTAATAAGAGTGGACAATTTCGTCATTAAGTTGACTCGAGGGCACATTGCAAGAGCAATGACCTCATCGAACAACCTGATCTCCGGGGCTTACTACCCTAATTATATGTATCACGAGAGAGTTCGCTTTGACGGCTTTATTCCTCCAGAAGCGTTCCTCTACTTAGATAGTAAAGGTCTGATCCAGGACAGATTGGCGGTGCCGCTAATCTTCCACGTCGCTCGAACAGCTGCGGACAGGCGACTTAACTACGACAGAGACGTCGCACACGGCAGTGCAGAGCGTCTCCGGTTCAGTAGGGCGGTAGGGAGTCGCGACATGAGGGATGTTGCTCGGCAGCACCAACAATTTTGGTGGCTTGTTGAAGAAGAGGATGCGTCGTCGTCGAATTCCTCCAGCAATAGATAGCTTCATTCGAAGCAAAGTGGGTCAGCCTAAATTTTTTTGTTTTAGCATTGGCCGGCTAACATAGTTTTAGGTAGAATTAAGTTAGATTTAAGAGAAAAAAAAAAATATATATATATATATATATATTATATATATGTATATATGTATGTACATGTATTTATATATTACGTATATATATATAATGTATATATATTATATATGTATATATTATGTATTAGATGTAAGTAGGTTAAGTAAATTAAGACTTATTCTTAGGTAGTTTGTAAGTTTTAGTTTTAAGTTTTATAATAAGTTAAAAAAAAATATAAGTCATGATACTAAGTTTTTCTTAAAAAATGTTTTCTTAGTTCTAATTATAATAAATAGACATAGTATAAACATGTAATGTAAGATACGTCGAAAGACATAATTTAAGTATTAGGTTTAACTTACAGTGCCCGCATGGGGCCAGTAAGTTATAGTAAGATAATTTTAAGTTAATTAAGCTAATTTTTAAGCGTTTTTTTGTATAGCATTTAAGTGTCCATTTAGTAATATAAATAAAAATGCATTAAAAACTGAAAAACTGAAACTGTAAATTTTTAGGTTTGTTTGACTAAAACTCATCGCGTGAACGTTCTAAAGCTAATACTAGTTGTAGGTAGGTTAAAAAGTGCTTATAATTAAATACAAGTTACTATATTCTGGTCAACTACTTAAGCATTTTTTTCTATATCGAGAGTTGGATTGATTTCTACCACATCTCCTCACCCCTTCTTGCAAGAGCTTTGTTGGTTCTCATCCACACGTACTTCCAGTTAACCGTTCTTGCTTTCGTTTTGGTTAACCAAAAGCAATTTTTTGAAGTGTGGTTAAGGTATGTATATGTTTTGCTGTGCAAATATGGGATTTGTTTCTCTGGCTAGGTTCCTTCATATTTCTCCGTATGTTATTACTCTTTCAGCTTTTGCCTTCTCTGTCATCGCGATCTTTTGTTTGTTTTCTTGTGAAGCAAACCGGCAGATTTCTTAGCACTTTGTTTTTTGCAAAAGTTGTAATTTCTTTAATTTCGTTGTTATTTATTTCCATGTCAAAATTTTGCCAATTGCTGTGACAATTGTTCGTACCTACGAACGCGTTTTCATTGTATTTCATTGGAACGCACTTGATTTTTACATTTTTATCTAGTGGCTTCTGTTCAAGTATGTTTATATTTGTTTGTAAATTGTGTATTAAAATGTCTTTCTGTTCGTTTTGTTTTTTGTATTCTTGAATTACATTCATCAAGGTTTGTATAAGTTGACTGTTTTTTTATAAGAGAGGAATTTAATTCATCATATTTGGCACTTGTAAATTCTACTCTTTTAAAATTTTTTTGATTTCCATTATCTCTTTATAGGTGAATATTTGAAGTGGTAACACCCCTTGCAGGTTACGAACTCTCAATCCAGGGTAGAGGGTCATTGCATCGGGAGCAATTTGCCATTCTTGTTAAATCAGAAGAGCTATTTTCGTCATTGATACAATATAGTTACTACGGTATTTATGTTTCTTTAAATTTACAAAGTCACTCACAATACCTAAAAAAAATTAAGTACAGACGTATGTGTGTATATACTTAAAAAAAAATCCGTCATATCAAACAACAGATGCAACAGAACTCTACATTTCGTTACTATTTTAATACTTACAGCTCTTGAATATTCATAATACCAGCAAAAGCCGTTGGGTGAACTATTTCTAAACCACTGTTTCCTTTAAAGCTTCTGTAAAGTAAATTAATTTAAGTAAAGTTTTTTTTTTTAATGACTTACAGTTTTGCTATTTGAGATCCCGAAAAGCTAGATTCTTCAATTGTTGTTAATTTGTTATTATCTAAAACTCTAAAACAAAACATAAATAATATAACAAATATTCAGGTAGAAATTTACTTACAGCTGTTCAGTCTTTACTCTAACTGATTTGCTGTAAACGCGATCAATGCGATTCCCTTCAAGATCGCTTGAACAAAAAATACGTATTTCAATTTTAAAGTTATTACAACAATATATTGTTTGCAAGGATTACTTACATCATTTGTAGAATAGAATTTGGGGACAAATATCGCATATCTGGAATTCTAACTAAGCCGCAATGAACTATCCTGCTAAATAAAAATAATTGCAAAAATATTTAAATTTTTTTTTGCCTACTGTAACATATTACATTTATGTATCTATATTTTATATAATATGTGCAAGTGTATTGTACTGAAAGAAGATCTACATGAAAATACATATTTACATGTTGCTTCTTTTATTTTGTAAGTGATGAGTTCCAAACCCACGCAGAATACAGCGGCAATCAATATCTTTAATTTCATAGATATATCCAAACTGGTGGCATGCACATATTTACTTAATTATTGAAAAGAGGAGATAAGAAGACAAGATTGTTGTTCGAAGTCATTATTCTTGGAATTGTACCATCAGGTTATGAGTCTTTCTATCTAACCCTCGCTCCGAGATGGCTACTACTTATAAAGAAAACTTTGTGTATGTGAAAAATCACATTTTGCTGCAGCAGCTATTTTTATATGTCTGTTAAAATAAAGACATTACTCGGACTAAGAACTCATAACTACATTGATTTTTGGAGGCCATGGTACAATACGATGCCAAATTCAATCATGCATACATCACAGGTATTCCTTGCTTTTGTACCATTGACATCGGAAACTAGTTCAGACGTATGTGTGATACTACGCCCTCCATAATGGTGATCATATTCATACTAGTTCAGACGTATGTATGATACTACGCCCTCCATAATGATGATCATATTTTCGTATATAAATTCGCCGGGCTTAACGAGTTTTTATCACTTAAAGAAATGGTATTGTAATGCATTGGATAATGGGTATTTTTCGGTTCACTATTAAATACTTTTAGTAAGGGATTTCGAAGCACAACCTTCAATATGACATCAGTTCCTACTCAATGTTTTAAAGATCTTGGAGTCTTTTCTTCTTTTCGATTACATTTGTCAAATATTGTCTCTAAAATCGGCAGAACTGTAGTTCTCTAATCGACCATTTCGCCTTTCAAAATAATATGAAGTTGCATTTTTAATTCATAGTTTGAACCAACGACTTAATTTGCCTATGACACTACCAAGTATAACTGAGTTTATTTATGCTGTAGAAGCGGGGAGTCGGCTAAGCGTGTCCTTCGAAAATATTTTGTGTTTTGGCTGGAATGTCAGTTTTTGATATTCCAATATGAACTAAATTATGACTCCCCAAGAAATTTTTGATCAACAACTTTTGTGTTACGACCTCTCAATGGCACTTATTTAGGCCCGAAGTAGAATCTTAATGAGAAGATGTCTTCACCTCCAATCCAGCCAGTAAACCTATTATGGTAAAAATGTGTCAATTTAAAGTGATATGCTGGCGTTCAATGGGGTCATAAATAAATGAAAATATCTATGTATTATATATAGTAAAAATTTCAAAAGTAAATTATGTACAGGCATACCTACATTTTCAATATCATATCTCAATAATATCTCATGTTATATTTTTATTTATGAAT
This sequence comes from Volucella zonaria, assembly GCA_963966105.1. NCBI lineage: Eukaryota > Metazoa > Arthropoda > Insecta > Diptera > Syrphidae > Volucella > Volucella zonaria. Next base: position 131,587,712 of record OZ014530.1, on the reverse strand, counting down.
CTCTAACACGTTCAGCAGAAAAGTACACTAGTAGAAAGATGAAAATAAAAATTAAAAAATATTTTGCAAAACACTCTTTTTTTCAAAAATGAGAGGTAGGTAATATTCACCCTCAAATTCTTTCAAATCTTCATGCAAGTGCTCTGCTTTAACTTAAATTTTTTATAAGTACCTGCTTGGATTATGCAATGAAACGTCAAAAAGACAATTTATTTAATCCAACTGAATCCAACCTGATTCGACGTAGTAATATTGTTCAGGTCGTTATTAGCAAAAAACTTAATAGAGACAAAAAATATCTTGTCGAAATAGACGGGCATCAGGTAGAAAATATCAAAGCACTTTTCACCAAATTTCAAAAATTTAAAATTAACCTAAACAACAACTTAAATTAAAGAACTCGTAGGATTGATTGGTTGACGTTGAAATAGCAATTAAATATGGTATGTATTTGGCAAAGAGTTTATTTACTAGGTACAGAGCTTTCAGTGTTAAAACACATTTACAGTCTCATTTATATCACAGTTTGTTGCATTTACAATAAATTGCAATTATTATTTTTTACACTTTTACCAGGTGGGATTCTTTAAGGATCAATTTTTGCTCTAGTCTTATCTAGCATATCGATTGCTAACCTACACGCTATACAAAGCTGTGATATATCATTTTCTATTGATAACTTTGATTCATATGAGTGCTAAATTATCTTATTCCAGAGTCAAAGAGAGAGTCGTTTGTTTTTGTGTAAATAGTATTCTTACAGTTGTTACATATGTACAAGTACATGCATTATCATAGCCATTTACTCTAAAGGTTTATTGGAAAAGTTTAACATGCCAAATAAAAGCTGATTCATTAGAAGTTACTACTGGGAAATCATTATCCTTAAAGTTGTTTTCTAAGCATGGATTACATATGGCTCTTCCGTTGTTCCGGAAACCGTGCTTCTGTTTATAATAATAACACGCAAATTGCACAGGATTAGATTTATTTCTTAAATTAATTATAATAATACTGCAGAAATGAGCAAAGTGGGAGAGGGTTTGTGTGTCCGCTAAAATTTTTTGATGAAGAGCTTGATACAAATGCCGCAAGCAATAGCTACAATAAATAAAAAGAACGTTGATTTATTTTTAACAAAAGGAAATTATTTATTGCTGCTGGAGAAAAGGCATGCAGATGCTGAGGTAAGTCTAGCGTTCTGAACGCTGATTCCAATCTCACAAGGGTTTATATATTTTTTTCAAAATTCAAGTTTTTCTTACAACTGATATCCAAGTTCTAACGATATTACAAATGAAAAGTTCATAATTCATTACATTTAATATGCGGCATTGCCATACTTGCAAAATTAAATTCAAACAGTACTGCCAGTGAGACAAAAGAAAAAAAAACATAATTCAATAATTAAATTTTATAAAATGTTAGGGTGTTACAATACAATACAAATTTAATGGATTTAATGAAATAATTTATACAAGTATGTAAGTATCTGCACATATTCAAGTCCTTAGTTAAGGGAGTGGTAACGTTTTTAAACCTTTTCTTTTTTTTTGTTTTTTTTTCATGTGACTGTATAATATCTTAAGATTGTTGTGTCAAAATTTGAAACAAATTGGAGCAAAGCTAACTAAGATAGATAATTTTAAGCGTTAAAATTTTTCCTGTTTAAAATTGGATTTTCTGGTATACAAAATTCAAAATTTAAAGCCATTTTCTGGCATTTGTCATTCCTGAAGCCGGTGAAGGGTTTCAATCAAAAACTTTTGGACCGACTTAGAATACCACTTCCTTACATAAATGGCCAGGTATCCCTGGGAGCTTTTTTTTATTTTACATAATTCTTATTTTTAGAACAAAAAATTGGCCCATATTTTAGGTGAACATCGGTGATTTCACTTCTTAATGTCAACAAAAATTAAAAAATCGAAAAAAAAATTTCCTCCTAGAGATACCTTTTTCGAGGCGCCTCCGAAGATTTGCTGCCTTCGACTTAATAATAAATATTTTGCTTTCAAAATATTGTTCATATGTTGTACTTAACGTCGCAATCAATTAAATAAATTTGTATTACCTGTAGGGTCTAAAAAAAATCTTAAAAGTGGGCCTTTTCTTCCCTGAATAAAATTTTAAGACTATCAAATATTAGACTAACGTAAACAAAATAACGTAATTGTGTTGCAGAACCCGCACAACTCCGAAATTTTAATATATTGTAGTGTTGATTGCGTTATCTATTTTTGTTTATCTAATATTTGATAGTCTAACAATGTCCTTTCTTGAAGTTCAAGGGGTGAGTGGGGGAGGTATTAATTTTTTTTGCTTTTCATCTCGATCATATTTATACAGTGAGAAATTTATGTTTTAAAACGCCAATATCGCGAACAGTTATAAGCCGGGCGGGACGATTTTACTCTCATTTAAATCTTTTCGAGTGCAGATTAATTAATTAAGATGTCACAGTAGCGGGAAGGCATCGTGCATTCGCTATAGAACCTTTTTTTAAAAGTGGTGATTCTTACGTTATTGCGCGCCGGAAATCTTGTTCACGCTTTAATATTCGCCAATTGATTGACGGGCCAAGTCTTAATTTAATTCGTTCGTGGGTGCAAAAGTTCCGACAAACTTCTTCAGTCCTAAACGCGCCACATCCAGGGCCCAGAAGAATGTCAAGGACCATCGAAAACGTGGAAGCCGTGCAACGAAGCTTGCTCGAAAATCCAACAGGTTCAATTCGAAAAAGAGCGTCCTCCCTAAGCCACCCAAAAACTATAGTTAGTGAAATGTTAAAGAAGTATTTAAAATTCCATCCTTTTAGAATTCAAGTGGTGCAAAAACGCAAAGAAAATGACTTTAATTTACGAAAAACCTTTGCGAACTAATGATGGGGAGATCCCGTACAGTAAATTGCATCTTCTGGAGGAGTGACGAGGCCCACTTTCATCTCAATGGACATGTGAAGTTACATGCCGCTACTGGGCTCCACGAATACATAACCCTCGTTTAAAACATCAACGGCCCTTACATTGTCCAAAGTTAAGTGTTTGGTGCGCCTTATCGACGAACGGAATCATCGCGCACTATTTTTCCGAAAACGCCAGAGAACAATCGATAAATGTGAACAGCTAAAATTATGCGAATAGAATCGCAGACTATTTTTTACCACATTTGCAACCATATGCATCTTACTCGTCTCACACTTGGTTTCAACAAGATGGAGCCACTCAGCATACCGCTAGAACCACCATGAGTTTGTTACGTGAAACGTTTCCAGGGAAACCGATGAGCCGATTTGGAGACGTTCCGTGGCTACCGAGGTCTCCAGACTTCAACCCTTTAGATTTTTTTTTATGGGGGTACCTTGAAAGTAAAGTTTACAATAACAATCCGAGGTCCCTGGGGGAGCTGAAGGTAATATTCAGCATAGCTTGCTGCAGAGTGTGGCACGAAATACGATTACCGTTTTCGACAGTGTGTGCGATTAAATGGGCAGCATTTGGATGATGTTGTTTTCGAAAAATAAAATCTGCATATTTTCTCTTTATAATAAAGTAAGCAATAAAACAAAAGGTCTTTAGTTTTTTTTTTATTTACGTTCGAAAACATAAATTTTCCACCAGACACCTTGTATAATGAACGATAAGAATAGCGATTACGATCGCTTAAAAAATTGTTTAGAAGTTTTTTTCATCCCCACCTCCACGCATCTCTTGCCCAATCAAAACATCGTAATTGCAACTCTCATTGTTTATTACAAAAATATTTATTACTTTTTCAATACAAAAGATTCTTGTTTTTATAGAAATTAATCCGTCTATTTTTTCACACCATTGATCGTTTATAAAGTTACGTTTTCACTATTACTAATTTTATTTCCTTTTTTACAAATTTTAATTTTATTAGAGGTCAATTGTCCATTGCAACTGATGCTTTGTGTTGAAATATTTACTGGATGGGTTGCGGTCGGGTCGATTTTTAATTGTATTTCTCCTCATTGAAGCACTCTGTGATATTTTTCGTTTTGTTGTCAGGTGCGAAAACGATCAAAGCAGATGGCTTTCCGACACGGGAACATGCGACACACAGTTGACCGTGTGAAAAACATTCATTTTCCAGATTCACTCAATGATTGGCCTTGTGATTTATTGATTGTCATGGCGAATGCGAGACGAATTGGAAATTGGATCGATTTGAATTGGAATTCTCGGAATGAGAACTTCCTAACATTTGAACTTTCCTTTTAGTACTCTCGCGTGAATCACATTGCTCTTGAGTTTTGTGACCGCTAAACGCGTTCCGTTGCATAATTTTGGTTGATTGAGATTGCGAAGCATGATGACGACTGAACCAACCTTCAATTGTGCGGTGGCATGCCAGGCACATCCAATGAATTCAAAAACTCAGTTGGATAGTTGGTTGCTTCGTCTTCGTTTGTTACACAGTCGATAGATTTGAAGGAATGCAGGGAACCAACGATTTGATTTTGAATTGTGCAGTTTAAGTGATCCACATCCTTGTTCTTTGCCGCTAAAATTGATTTTTCATTTAACCAATCGTAGTTTTTGTGGTTCACAATGATGTTCGGAAACTCTATGTTAATGAGCTCGTCTTTCGTTGCGACGAAAGTGCAAAAATTCGGCGGGAACGAAATCGATCCATTCGATGCGTCGACAGGAACTCGACCATTACCGATAATTAGCAGTTGATTGGAGAACACTTCGGCAGATGGATCGTCTAGGAATGCAACTCGCATGTCTGTCGTCAGCTGAAGTTTCTTCACATAACGCCACAATGCCGTTGATTTGAGGCAAGCATTTGCTTGCTACCAAAACTTTAGCTATTCCTGAATGTTTCGCTGTGTTACATGTTGGTTCTCCAACAGCTTGAAAGTTTAATGGCAACTTCAATGCCGAATGAGCGGTTCGGCAACCTTCCAGCAGCGTAGCCGCGATTCGAGAAGAAGCAACTGCTACAGCAATTTCTGATCTTGCACAAACTGTAGCCAAAATCAAGGATATGAGGAATATCTTGCCAGTGTCACCAGGCGCATCAAGGAAAAACATGTCAGCATTTCCATCATCAATTGCCTTCATAATCGTATCGTACAGGTCTTTTTGTTAGGGATTCAACAAAGGTACATTCGTTCGAACCAATTGGATTAATGCATTTGTGTCGTATTCACGTTCACGCTGCAATTTTCGTTCGAAAGCGTCGTGCGGTAGCAATGATCCAATTCGATGGTGAATTTGGCCTTGGATCTGTAGAGTCGATGACGAAATTAGAATCAATGGCTTTCTTTTATTTATTTCATCTTAATTAAATTTAATTTCTTTAATCTTTTAATACCTTGAATGTCGGATTGAATCTGCGTTTATCAATAATATCTGCTCCAAATGAAGGCATTTGAAAGCATCCGTTATATTTCTGAGTGTTCGATAGAAAATGACGTGATCCTGGTGTTTCACCACGAAGCAAAGAATGCAATGACTCTGGTGGCAAGGGCTATGGTAGTAATTTAACCTTGCCACTGGGAAAGCACAATGCAGGCGTTTCCCCAGCGAACTTCAATGCACGATGGTTGCACACATTGCGCCAATTTGAACGTAAGGATGCGAGCTGTAGTCAATTGTGCCGTCGTAATGAAACGCAACTCGATTCAAATCAACACTTGAAGCACTTCTACTTACGCGTTGATTTCGATTTTCACGTTGTTGAGTTGTTTGATTTGCTCGACGATTTCTCATTGTTAACTAAGCCGTTTCATTTGCCGCCTGTTTTTTTTTCTTGTATTGGTGATGCATGAAGTCGGGCTATACTAACACGGCGCTGTTCTCGTGCGATTTCTTCATCCGTATTCAATTGATTGGCGATATTCCGAACTCTACTTGCATTACGGGTTCGATGCGAAAGATTAGATCTTCTGTCTCGCGGCATTGTGAATAACACTGAGAAATGAATGTCACAAAAGCAATTAAGGAATTATCGATACATACATGTGCACAAATGTCATAACCTCACAAAATAAACATCGATGCAAACAACTGCTCAAATATCATAACCTCTCGAACTAAACATCTTCGTTGGCAACCTGCCGTTTGAAACTAGCATTCCACACCATAATGATCAATCAGAATGAAATGAACTACGAATTTGAATCGATTTTCAAAGTATTCCACCTAAAAGTTAATTGCACAATCCGAAATTAACGTTTGGATTGGTTGTCGATGCGCACGCAATCACAAAGAACATAACCATTCACAGTACGCACTTCATCAAACTGAACTCACCTCTATGAAATCACTTTTCGCTGGTAATTTTCGCAAAAAATCGTTTCATAACAATGCATTAAATTAAATTGAATTACAATAACTGTCGAAAGCTGATAAAAATTTGATAAAACTTGAAAAAATACTGATAAATCGTCAAAATGAAGATGGCGTCGTAAAATCGCTCCATACAAAATGTATGTTAAAATGAATTTTCTTCACAATTTTTTTTTTCGGTAATTTTCTTGGGTATTCTTCTTGTTTGGCCGGAGACCAGTCCGGATTGGTGCAAGTCATCGAAATCGGTCCAGACGTTCTGGAGTTAAAAGCGTAGTAACTAACGTCACTCTCTTTTATATATTATAAGATACATTTGATCCTAAGTCAATGGTGCTATTCATTGAGCAATATTTTAACTTTTATCATTGGTAGCAAACAATATTTTTTTTAATCCCTTTTATCAACTCGTTTTCCAATTCAGAATTATGTTTATGTATGACATTTTATTTTAACATTCTTTTTTCCTCATCCTCTTATGCTGTAAACCAGCATGAAGGTCCAGGGTGATAACGTTTTCCTTTCATTTTCTTTTCACATATTTTGCGGGTATGTTGTATGGTAAGTGTTCCAGTCTTCCCAATGATTCTCTGTCAAGTCTGCCTAAGATGAAGTTTGGTATGCTTGTTGTTATCAGATCTGTCAAGGTACCTTTATCGATTGTTTTTCTTGCCTCTAGTAAGGGGTTCTTTCTTTTTTCAGTGCATAATGCAACCCACTTGGAGTTCAACCACGATTTTCATATTTTTCTATGAAGTTTTTCCTCCACATTTTCCATTCTGATTCTATAGTTAGTTTAATTAACATGCTAGAGTACCAATCAACACATGATTTTTCTAAGAATAGTATAAATATTTCAATCTTTTGTTTGTCGGTATTTATCTCAAAGCTAGCACATTTATTCATTTATTTATCCATTGATTTGCATTGTTGGTTCTGTTTGAAAATGCATCAATCATGAATTTTTATGATATTCTTTTCAAACTTGGAATCTCATGATTTTTATATTTTTCTTCTAATTGTCTTTTCTGCATGTCGGTCATTGATTGTATTGAAGTATCTGGTTTTGTAGTACTTTTTTTCTGTTTTAGTGAAGATTCTTGTAAATAATAGTCACTAAATCACCTTCTTCATCCAGGTAGATTTTTTCCAAATCTTCTGTAAGGAGTATCTATGGATTCGTAGTTTGGTATCTCTCTTTCAGAATATTTTAATCTTTGTATATGCTTTTGTACTTGCAATTACTATGTGCAATTCATTGTTTGCAAGTTTTCTGAGTTGTGGCAATTCTTTTCATTTTGCGTACCAACCGAGGTTATGACGAATAATTTTGATTTTCCATCTTCATGTGGATTTATTAATCTTAGTAGTTGGTCAAAAAAACCAAAATACTATTCAATTTCTTTTATAAAAACAGTTTGGGTTTTATTATTTACAACAGTTTGGGTTTTATTATTTACATACAGTTTTACTTAATCATGACACATCTCTTTCTTTCTAGCTTTCTTGTATAGGTAGTAGTCTCCATTATTAACCTGCGTCGTAATGCTTGAACCATTCACAATCTAATTTACCATGTACTTTCTTTACATGTGCATACCCATATACCTATGGATTGCCGTGGCTCAAGTGGTAGTGGGCTGGCTTCCAAACCGGAAGGTTCGGTGTTCGCATCTCAACCGCGTCCGAAAGACATTCACTTCTTCAGTTAACAAAAATCAAGTATTGTAAGATGAATAGTTGACTACAAATTAACAATAAGCCAGCTTCCACTAAGAAGTTAGTCTCCCCATTAAATGTTGGATGCCACCCATGGAGCGAAATAACCACTGAGCCCAAACATCTTTCTTTCTCTCTATATCCCATTTACCAAAAGAACTTAACACATGCTTTGGCATCAGACGTGTAGTCATACCCACTTCAGTGTCAGATTCTTTAAACAAAAAAAAAACCTTTATTCGACCAAAGTCCGTGGTGACTTGTTTTTCAAAATGTCAGCCATATCCAATTGTTTGATTTTAAAACATTACGTTTTAGTTTTAATATATGTGTAAAAACACACGTGCGTGCGAGTAGCACGAGTATATACGTTAAATATTAATAAAAATAAAAACTTACATCTAATTACACCAAAGGAAGACCAATTTCGATGATTTATTTTTTTAAAATATTAATTACGCACAATCAGATCCATCACACATGTTTTAGTATTTTATTTAAAAAAAATAAATACATGTTTGTATTTCTGTGTAATACTATATTAAGGTTGTACTTTATGAAAGCATTTGAATTATTGAATAATTAACATTTTTCAATAGAAATTTTGAAACTTTTTATTCTAATTATTTCGTATACCTTACTTTGAAAATAAAAAAATAATAGCATTCTTAAAAAAATAAATGTGTTAAGTACTTTTTTATTGTTTAAAAATGTAGAAATTAAAATGTAGAATAAAAATTAACATTTGAAAAAAATCTTCCAAGTCGGACCTGATTATCTCTTTTTATATGTATTTATTCTTATGTTTTTGAATATTAATACTAATATAGGGTGGTTCTGGTTGTGAGCAATTGTACAGAATAAATATGTTAAAAAGTCATCAGAATATAACTTGTGTGACTGACTTCAATTCATTTATTTGACTACATGTAAAATTCACATATTTTCGATGAGCAATTACACCATTACTTACATAGTTTTAATAGTTTCTGAGATTCCCCTAAAAACATCCTTAGAAAGGTATGTCAATTTTGGCGCGTGTGATATATATCTAAATCAATGACAAAAAAGGACTTGTGAAGGATTGTAACACGACATTCAAAAACTTTAACCCACATGGTCCTTAGTAGTTTCAGCAGTTCAAATGCTTGCTCCTGTATAGTCTCAAACTGCTGCAAGTCTGAAAGGATCCTTCAAAAGTAAAAGTTAATTGATAAAACAACTTTATTTTATTATAATATATAGTTCTGCTTACAAATCGCGTAAAGAAGATGCATACACCCTTAAACCGGCATTACGGAGAATCTGAAGACCTGCTGATGCAATTGTTAAACGCTGCATAGATGAGTACAATTTTTGTGGTATACGGAGAAGAGCTTCTCCCTCACACTTACATTCCAGCTCATCCTATAAAAGAAGGAAATAGTTTTTCGGCTCAACAAAGATATTATAAAAAAACATTTACTTTGATATTTATATTAGCACCTTTACATAATTTTTAAGATATCAATGGTCTCATTGCTGTCTTGAGAGTATCTTTAATTTTACAAAACAAGAGTTCTCGTAAATACAGGGTTTTTTATAATATGTAGACCAATTTGTTTTTGTAAATAAAAAGACGTGTACTTAAGGTATTAATGAAATTTTTATTTTGCATTGAAATATAGATGATTATTAAATAATTAGTTTTGAAATATTATTATAGTTTTAAAATGTGGCATAATTCAAATATAAGGCCCAATCAGTGAATGTTCGAACTACATGATGGTGATCATTTGACTTTCAGTTTTGGGGTAAAACGATCATATATATACGAGTACCAACATACAGGCAAGTCTTTTAGCAAAATATGCCACAGAACGTTATAAGGGTGCCCAGCTCCTGAAAACGGCGCAATTTTAATTTACCCAGTACCGTACAGCTGCGAAATTCCCTTCACTTCTGGCTTTTCGCAGTCTCACTCGCACGGCAACATTATGGAGTGGATAAGACGTTTCGAATTTTTTCAATAAACGCTCAACTGTTTGTTAATTGGGCGATTATAACGGGTGAAAATTGGAGTTAACGCACGTATCGTAGTCGTAACTGACAGCGACTTTTAAGACCACGACATATTTTTAAACGCAAAATTTGCTTTTTTAGAATATTATTAGAGACGCATCTTCTCCGCATCTCAGACAGTTGAGCGTATCTGAGTATTCCCTCCATTTTTGTGTGAATAAAGATGAATAGTATTGAGAAAACCCTTGAAGCAGTTGAGTGTGCATTGGAGGACACTTTTATAATTAAAAACGTTAAAAAAAAGTTTGAAAAAAGTAGAATAATATTTCGGAAGAGGAATACTTCGATGTATTATGTGCAAAACCCTCAAGAAAAAGGAGATCTGGAATGGAAGATGAGGATTTCATAAATTGTTTACAATTTTATCCGTGCTTGCAGGACAAAAGCCAAACTCCAGCCATGAAAATTAGAAAGCAAGCTGCGTTGGAAACTATATAGGAGCAAATTAAAAAAAACCCATGGTTTTGATTTGAACATCTCCCAAATTCGGAAAAAAAATTTAAATATGAAGGCCCGCGTCAAATCAAAAGGAGAAAAGAAGAGGACGGGAAATCTTCCCATAAATTTAATAGACTACGAAAAACTGCTACTGGATTTGATGGACTTTAAACATAATCCAGTTTTAAATAAAATACCAGGTACATATAAATTTACATTGACAATTGTAATGGTTAAATACAATTTTGTATACTACAAAACACTTAAATTTAGTACAGGTGCAGACCAATGCGGTGTGCTGAGTACCAGCAAAAATCCCGATGAAGATCTGGAGTATCCTGATAAAGAGCATCTAGCATTTTAGGAGGAAGAACTACCGGTACCATCAAGGACCATTCCACAATTCCGGCAAGTTTCAACGCCTATAAGAAGTCAAAATAGTTCGATCATTGACCTTCAGAAGGAAGTACTCCTAGAGCAAAAGGAATTAAATAAGAAACAAAGAGAAATCTTTGCGTTGCAAATGGTGAAACTTCTTTTAGAAATAGAACTAATAAAGAAAAATCTAAACAACTAAATAAAGATGTTCATATATTTCTGTTTGAACGTAAGAAAAAAAAAATAATAAACGAAATAGAAATACTAATAAAAAATTTTATAACATAAAGAAACCTTGAATTATTGATGTTATTTCACTTCTTCTCGATACTTCCCGCTCGTAGATAGTGCTGTTCTCTTCTGAAGGTTCAGGAGCATGTACTTCCTGCTACGGTAAGATATCACTTTCTGGAAAGTCTTCGTCGTTGAGATGCTTTGCTATATTATGCAATACAAAACAAGCTATTATAATTGTAGGCACTCTTTCTAACTAACTCGGGAAGCCAATGAAGGAAATCTTCGTTTTACTTGTCCAAACATGCGCTCAATACTTACTCTTTCCTGGGTATGTAACTTGTTATATTTTTTTTGGGCATTTGTGACTGGATTCCTGAACGGTGTCATAATCCATGGTGTTAAACCATAGCCTTTATTCCTGCAATAGCTGCTGCCGAATTATCATTAATAATATTACAACAAAACAGCTGAATTTCGCCAAATTCTTGAATCATGCATAGATCCTGTCCATTGGACATCAACACTTGTGAAACATTCCTTAGCATTGCACGTGGCTTGCACATTCAGTGAAAAAAAATCCCGTGCAAAACAGATACTCATCGCCATGTAAATGAGGCTTTAAGATCTGAATATGAGTACAATCCAGAGCTCCAATTGCACTGGGAAAAGAATACTTGGCTTACCATTCTTGTTTAGCTTCTCTCAATTGTGCTGCCGTTGAGGGAAATTTCATCCATACATTTGCTTTTGCACATATAGCACAACACACTTGCCAAACTGTTTCCGATACAGTGGATCTACATATGAATCCCAATGTCCTCACCAACTCCAACTTGGAAACCCGGGTCACCAATGTATCGAAGCAATATTTTCATTTTCTCAATTCTTGGTATAGCACCACCGCGCGTATCTTCAGGAATATCGGAAAGAAACTGATTGTATAACCATTCCATATTACGAAACTCGAATCTATACAGGTCGTTGAAATTATCCCCTGTGTCCCCGAAACGTCGTGAATTATACATCTTTATTTTTCGCGTTTGCATGTTTAAAAACATTTCTGAAAATGAATATTCCCTGTGTTGTTGATTATCTTAAAAAAACATTGACAAATAAATTTGAACCTACTGTGAGGAAATTTTTTATTCACTCCAAATTAAGTGTTCCCTTCAACGAAAGCACTTTACTCGTGAGTGTTAACTCCGAGTGTTCTCTCATTTTTTATTCACACGACCCAGTATCTGCAAAAAACACACGTGGTAATCCATTCAAAACAAGAACAATAAAAAAGACACTGCGTAGATAAAGTCTAAAATGAGTGGGGATTTTTTTCAATTGCAAGCACAATATTTTTTTCAGTATGCGGTGGCTTGATTTATATATGGTCATCAGTAGGATCTCTGTAGTATTTTCTTATGCTATGGTAAGATTTTTCATCTAATGAAGATGATGCAGCGACCTACAAAGGGATGCAGAACAGATCTGCGGCAAGTTAGTATAAATAATCTAGAACATATGTGTAAAATTCTTCATGTAAATTTCTCAAATATAATTTTATTTCTATTGCAATTAGAAGCACAGTAAAAGGTTTATTGTTGTCTGGCAAACAATAGGATATCGGTTAATGTGAAAGAGGTGTCTTTGGTCTCTTCGTACGCAAGATAATATATTTAATAAATACTCCCCTTCAAATATACAAAATCCTTTTCATAGCATAAATAAAGAATGTATAAGTAGATGTTTCTTTCGTTGAATAATGCTAAATATCAATTCGCTGAACGTGGACCAAGAAGGAGGAGATGGGAATATATATGCCCTGAATGTGATTAGTTTTAGCATAGTAGCCACAGAGTCTAATTAAATCAGTTCCTAGGAAGTCAGAAAGATAAAATCCCCACTCCGGACGAAGGAAACACCGTATAAACTGCTGCAACGAAGAAAAAATGTATTCCTAAAGGAAAAAAAAAAATTAATGATTTTGTCAAACATCGTGTAGCTGTATGTATAATCCGACGGAATAGATTCCTCCACTCATCATTATTGATATAAACTTTATGCATGGATTTAAAAACAAGACAAACGTGAGATAACGAATTTTACCAACTATTATTTCTGCATGGCAGAACTTCAAACTAACTTGCTTACCTCAATCGGTAAATAGTAATAATCCCAAATCGGATTTCATATATTGAAGGAAGTCTCGAAGAAGACGTATGCTGCAGTTGTTTTCATTTAAGTATGTCGCAATGTCACTATCAAAGACTTAAGCAATCAAAAGTAAATCGTTAAAACGGTTGAAGCTTTGTGAAACTCAACAGCTGGGACACTTATTGGTGTAAACCTTTTTTTTAAGAACTGAACGCTCAAAAACGCTTAACAAAGTAGTCGCATCTGCTTTTAAAATGATGGAGAACGTGATAAGTTTTTTTTTGGAAATGGGATAAAGAGAGAAAGAAAGATGTTTGGGATCAGTGGCTTTTTCACTCTTTGGGCAGCCAAACTATTAGTGTAATTGAATTTGTTGTATTCTAGGCAACCACTCATCTTACGAGGTTTTAGTTACCTGGAAAAAGGTGTTACCGTCGTTTTTACCCCCTTGCCCCGCGGCGTTGTACGAAAGGTTGCTCGGCCGACTGCGGAGACTGGCCGTGGGTAATGATGTTAAATGAATGGGCGCCACGCGATTACCCTTCCGTACAACTTCACCACAACTGAAATCGCGAATTGGTTGTGACGATCGCGAACAAATCCCGTCCTCTTTTAAGTAGTACAAACGATTTCCTTCAATTCTGACGATTCGTACAAATTTTATTCCATTCGGTTCAATTCCAAAAAATATAAACTTAATTCTATCTTAAATTTAAATCTAGGTGTCTTAACTCTATCTTAATTCTAGTTACAACATATATCGCAAAAAAAAAGAAACTAACAATAAGTTTTCCCCCACTGACTGAAGGTCAATGAGTAGCAACAAAAAAAGAAAGAGGAAGAAATTCAAAAAAAAGAAAAAAAAAGCAATAAGAACTCCGGGATTTGAACCTGGAACCTCCGCACGATACGACCCAGCCAGCGCTTTGGCTATCACGACCACCGACCGCATATATTTTCGTTCGACTAAAACTGTATAAGTAATCACGCCGTATAACAGTTAGCACCGAACACGTTTTTTTTTCCAAATAACTTTAAGCACTTAGCTGACTCTGGTTCTGCTTCGGTCGTCTCGCTCCGCTTCCAACTTCCCACTCCAATTAGGATTTGACTTGGGGAAGAATATATCGCCAACAGCACCAAGCTTGTCCAGGGTTTCTGCAGCCAAAAACTGAACCTCCAACCACGATTTTCAATTTTTCAATTTAGGGCCTAACCAAATAAAGTTAAAGTCTACGTCAGGGTAACGTTTCAGAAATCAAAAACAAAAAACCCACCTTTGTCTACTCGAACTGGTTTTAATCACTTAGTTTATCGTCTAGACTGTACTTTGTTTCTCCACTACACTATTACTTAACTCACTTGACCTTACGCACTGCCTGTTTCGAACCAACTGACTCTCTCAAATCTCCCTCAGCTAGCTACAGCCTAATCTCGCCGTGGATTAGAAGATCATATGGCTTGATGGTCTCAGCCCGTTCCATGGATCAGGCCATTTTTCCGCTGCGCTCACCATGCACATCTCTACCCGCTGTATCAGGTGTACATAATGAGAACCGCGGCGAAAATAGCCTATGAAAAAGAATAAAAGAAGACAACAAGGTTCCCTAGTGATTTGAACCCACGACGCCCAAGTGTGAAGCTGCGCGATTTTCATTCATTTTTTTCATTTTAAATGCATTTTTATTTTCATTAATTCATTTACACTTACAAGCTAGACAAAAAAATGCTTAAAAATTAGCTTAATTAACTTACAGATAATCTTATTCTAACTTACTGGCCCCATGCGGGCACTCTAGGTTAAACATAATACTTAAACTATGTCTTTCGACGTTTCGAACATTTATTTTTATTTATATTTATATATTTATTTTAAACTAAAACTAAGAAAAATTTTTATTAGTCAATGGAAAAACTTAGTATATGGACTTATTTATAAAAGCAAATAAAAATAAAATAAAACTAAAAACTTATAAACTAACTACCTAAAAAATAAATAAAAATAGAAATCTAATTCTTAACCTACTTATCCTACCTTATTGTAACAGATAATACGATACAATTTTTTTTTTCTTGTATGGATTACCCCTTTTTTTTAGCAGAAAAAAAAAAGTTGTCACCCATCTCTTTTGTTTTTTTATATTTTTTTTTTTACTTTTATTTTTTAATGTTTTTTTTTTTTTTTTTTTTGTTTTTTTTTTCTTACATCTAACTTAATACTACCTAAATCTATGTAAGCCGGCCATGGCTAATGAAATTAACAGACGACCGACTTTGCTTCACATGAAGCTACCTATTACTTAAGGGATTAGACGACGAACCCTCCCCTCCTTCAACTAGCCACCAAAATTGTTGGTGCTGCCGAGCAACATCCCTTATGTCGCGACTCCCTACCGCCCTACCGAACCGGAGACGCTCCGCACTGCCGTGTGCGACGTCTCTGTCGTAGTTGAGTCGCCTGTCCGCAGCTGTTCGAGCAACGTGGAAGATTAGCGGCACAGCCAATCTGTCCTGGATCAGACCTTTGCTATCAAGGTAGAGGAACGCTTCTGGAGGAATAAAGCCGTCAAAGCGAACTCTCTCATGATACATATAATTAGGGTAGTAAGCCCCGGAGATCAGGTTGTTCGATGAGGTCATTGCTCTTGCAATGTGCCTTCGAGTCAACTTAATGACAAAATTGTCCACTCTTATCAGGTTCGCCCTATTGTATAAGACCTCATTAGGGTAGAATTTTATGTACTCGGACTCTGGTGTTCTGTATAAGCGAAGACAAGCCCGAAGACAAGCCCTCTCAAACACCCGAATCTTTTCCAATAAGCTTGCTCTCACGTTGAACCACACGGGACAACCAAATACAAGCATAGGCCGGATAAGGGCCATGTAGCAGATCACCTTCACCCTCGCATCGAGTTGGCTGTTATAGAACAGTCTCCTTGTAAGGGCAAAAGCACCTCTGGCTCTGGCCAGAGCAACATCTATATGTTTGTTAAAATACAGATATTGGTCTAACCAGATCCCAAGGTACCTGACTACATTTCGACAGGCAAGTGGCTGTCCATGTTGTCCAACGATAGAGA
Organism: Volucella zonaria; assembly: GCA_963966105.1. Classification (NCBI taxonomy): domain Eukaryota; kingdom Metazoa; phylum Arthropoda; class Insecta; order Diptera; family Syrphidae; genus Volucella; species Volucella zonaria. The sequence continues at coordinate 131,571,328 of OZ014530.1, read as the reverse complement.
ACTTTCGCCAATTCTTTCTGGTATCCCTAGAGGCCCCAGACAAAGGCGTCCTAAACAAAATGGTTTCCGATTTCTGAAAGTTGATTTTCAACTTCCAGTCATCGCAATATCGCTTAATTTTATCGAAGTCACGTTGCAAAAGTATGTTAATGACCTCAATCTTTGGCCCTGATCTGTACGCGATTAAGTCGTCTGCGTACGCTATGGCATGGTGAAGTGAACCTATCAGATCACTTGTGTAAATGTTGAATAGGATCGGCGAATTTACCGCACCTTGTTGCAGACCGTTTTTAATGTTAAATATTCCCGCAGAAGTCACATCGCCATTCTTCACGATGAACTGTCTACTGGAGAGCATATCAAAGAGAATATACAGCAGTGGTTTACTGATGCCCAACCTGTCCAGCTTGAAAAAGAGTCCTTCTAACCATACGGTATCGAAGGCCTTCTCCAAGTCAATCAGGCAGGCACCAGTGCACTGGTTCTTGCTTTTGTTCCATTGGATATCAGAAACCAGTTTAGACGCGGCATGAATGATATCATGCCCCGCCTTGAAACCGAATTGATTATCCGGAACTATTTGTTTGTCCTCAACCCACTTAGTCAGGACTCTATTGATCACCTTCTCGAAAACTTTGCTGATGTTTGGCAGAAGACTGATCGAGCGGAGATTCGCCGGATTGGATGTGTCTTTATCCCTTTTGGGGATGGGATGTACGACCGCAGTTTTCCAATGCGCTGGATAATGTGCATTATTCATTGCATTATTAAACAGGGTGGTATAAATGTCCACCGCTTCTAGTGGGAGATGTCGAAGCACAATGTTTGGTATTTCATCGGTTCCCACTGATTTCTTACTTCTAAGTGATTCGAAGATCGTTTGGAGCTCTTCCTTCGAAATGAACGAGGGTAGTACCCTATCGTCGGCGATGGCATTATTTGCCATATTCTCGTCACTGAACTGGGTGAAACCCGAGCTCTCGAATCGCCAATTCACTATTTCGTTTCGAAGGTAGAAATTGTGCACAAGGACTCGATTTTCCAGGTCGTGGTTGGGGCCAATGATGTCATTCGCCTTGTACACTTCCTGGAAAGTCGCTCCTATAGCCTCTACTTTCTCCTGCGGATCCTCGATCACAAAAAAGTTGTCATCATCCACGGCCTCATTTGGATCGATGCCTGCTGCTATGAGTATGTTCTCGTTATCCGTCGTTCGGGCGATTTTAAGACACGAAAGGTCGTTTTGATTATTTCTCCGAAATATTTTATTTATTTGCGGGAACATATTCGGGTTGCTGGTGTTTACAGCCCGAATTTTGTTGTTCCAATACAAACTTACAGAATTTCTATAATTTTCTTTTATTAATATCTGGAGGTTTTTAATCGACGACTTCAATGTCATGATCTCCGGGTTATGTCTGTCAGTAAACTGTCTGTACAAGGTTTTTAGTCTTGACAGCAGCCTACTTTTTTGTCGGTGCAGTGCGTCAATAGTTGCGTTGCGGAATAAGTCTTCGTCGTCAGTGTGTTGATACCGAGGTATCGTTTTGTCCATAGTTCGTTTGATTGTCTGGTCCATTAGTTTTAGATATCTGTCAATCTCCTCGTTTGATTTCTGTTGGACGGTGGGTAGAGCGAATTCGAGGAGAGTGCTCTCGTCAGTGTTCTGGAGAAGTGCATCCAGCGCACCCTACTGTAGTTGTAGGAATGCCTTTGAACAAACTCGTCCAATTCCGCAATTTCGTTCGGAACGGTTATTTCGGTACTGAGACCGCAATGGTCACTGTCATACACAAACGTGCGAAGACAGTTTATGGTATGTTGGTTAGTACATGTCAGGTGTATTCGTGTGTCGAACAGCAAGAGGTCCAAATAGGAACCGTGTCTGGGAAACGACGGACTATCCGTCGCCTTGAAGCCGAGTCGATACATTATACTGTGCTGACCCCACCAATTGAAAAGTAGGTTCCCTCTAGTATTTGGTGTATTATTTCCCCAATCTCTATGTTTGGCGTTGAAATCTCCGCGGATAATAAAGTAGTTCTCCTCCAATTCCAGTCTTAGGAATCGAAAAAGTGTCTCGAGCTCTGAGATGAATAAGGTGGATTGAGTAGCTTTAGGTGCATAAACAGACACCATGTATAACCGCTTTCCACTACGGAGAGGGATGTACATGACGCATGCTTCCAGCACCTGGAACCTACGTACTACACGACTGTATATTCTTTTGAAACGCAGTCCTTTTCTAACAAAGATTGCAACACCTCCTCCTTGAATGGAGTTGGGTCGGTTTCTTCGTAATATTTTATATCTTCTGTGCCTCATTTTGTGTCTTTTGGTCAGCTTAGTTTCGCTAACCAAAAGCACATCAGGGGCTTGGTCTTTAAGCAACTTGAACAGTGTGGTTCTTCGTTCGAGCCTAATCAATGAATTAACATTCACTGCAAGGACCTTCAGGGTTTGCTCCGCCATGTACGTACCCATTACGACTGGAGGTGCGTTAGGCCCGGCAGCAGCGCGTATATTTGATCTACCCGCTTAGCCTGTTCCTGTATTTGACGCTGAAGCTGAGCCATCTGCCCCTGAATAGAGAGCAAGATAGCCAGTATGTCAGGTACAGGTTCCGGTGCTCTAGGCGCTGGAGCCTGAGAAGCTACCTTTGCTTGTTGTACCGTATTTAACCTACCTGCCGCCATTTGGGCGTAGGTAACGTGGGGAGTAACGGCTGGTGTTTGTGCCTGCACGAGTGGACGTTTAACTTCCACTTTCTGCTGCCGAGCCAGATTTACTCGTTTTATGTATTGGAATTTGGGACAACCCCGATAGTTTGCGGTGTGTCCCGTGTTCCTACACAAAGCACAAGAGAGTTGGCTTTTTTCAGACGCTCCGTCCTTACCTAGAGCGCAGTCCTCGGATTTGTGGTTCTTTCCGCACTTCACACATCGAGGCTGCATTTCGCAGTTCGACGCGGCGTGCCCGAACCTTTGGCAGCGAACACATTGTAAAATGTTTTCGCTCCTCTTTAATTTTTCCCAGTGTACAACCTGGTAGTCTAGGACTTTTATACTCCTTAGACCCTCCAGTTTGCTGTCGGGACTTAGCTGGACCAGGAAGAACGGTAGTTTCCGCTTCTCCCTTTTGGCTCTAGCCGTGACAAATGGCTTGACCCCCACGAATTTGAGCCCTTCGCACTCCTTCTCTTTCAGCAGTGCAAGGAGCTCCTCCGGATCGGTCGACGGTTCTGACCCCCTCAGCAGCATTGTCTGCAGCTTTTCACCCTTAGGGGTGTAGGAGAAGAACTCCGTCGTCGAATCCCTTAAAAGGTTTTTAATTTTATGGTAGCGCTATACTGTATTGCAGTGGATCGCGTGCCTATCTAAACTAATTCTTTTAACAAAAAAATTATTGCCTATGGCCGACTTACATAGCTCTATTGTGTCTTTCAATTCAATTTTGTATGTGTTGATTGGAGGTACTCTCTGTGTGTGGACTTTTTGCTGTAGTTGTTTCTGTTGCTGCTGTTGTTGTTGTTTCTGTTGCTGCTGCTGTTGTTGTTGCTGTTTTTGCTGCTGCTGCTGTTGATTCTGCGGCTTGTGCTGCGGCTGCTGTTGTTGTTGCTGCGGTTGTGCTTTTTGTTGTTGTTTTTGTTGTGTCTGTGCCGGTTTTTTCGTTGGCACTGTTTTTTGTTGTTGTGGGGGCTGGTCTTTTTGTTCAGCCTCGCTAATTTTGGGCTGCTGCTGAGAGCTCAGGAGTTGTTGTTGTTTCTCCTTTAGTCTCCTCGCCACTTGTTTGGCTTTAATAACCAGCACTTTTTCTTCTAGCTGCTTAATGGTGCTATTTAGTGCATGCACCTCTTCTTCTTCATCCTCTGACTCGGTGGCAGCCAGAGGTTGGAAGGTATTCTCACCACCCATATAGTGACCTTCCCCGCCATCAGACATGTATGGGTATTCGTTGAGGTCTGACTCAGCTGCCGCCTTTGTTGACGTTGTTGGCGCCTCTTCCCTTACTCTACCCGGCAGCTTTTCGGTAGAAGCTGAAAGGGAGGGCCGCTTCACAAGATTCGGAGTTGGCTTCAACCTCCTCCTTCTCTTCTTCGAACTGATGTCAGATGACATCGTACCATCTGATGGTCCCGCTATTGGAATAGCGGACCTTTCGACGTCACTCATCGCTGATCACACTTACACTTTCTTTTTTTTTTGATTTATTTTTAAAAATAAAAAGTCAATGAAACTTTTTTGGGAATCGAACCCACGACCCCTACTTTGTCGGTCGGACACCACTACCACTGGGCCACCGAAGCACTTGGCCAAAATGTTTCTGATTTTGCTTTTGTAAAGTTCACTTATAAAACTTTGTCACTTTATTAGAAGCCGAAACACGTTTATTCCTCTTGGAGGTCTATGAACGACTGAGAGTGAAGCTGCGCGAGTTACATATGTGCAAACACCAGCACCATTGCCAGCACCAGGCGATGAATTTGACACGTTTATCCGGTCGATTACAAAAAAATAATTAATTATTTCACAATTTCCTGGAAACACCTCAATTCGGTCGGTGTATTCCCAGAAAATATGTGCAATTGCAAAATCGCTGACATAACGTCTGCCGATTAACAACCCAGAAAATTGAATGTAATAAATAGAGGCGAACTACACGAAATGTGTGTAGTATCCCGTGTTAAGTCTTACAATAAGTTTTTCTTTTTTTGATAATAAACGTTCCTAGTTACCAGTGATTTTGTTGTTTTTTTTTATAATCCGCTCTAACCCCGTTTATGTTATTGGCGCAGTCGGTAGGATTCTTATAAAATAAGAGTCCAGCGAAACGAATTTACGTCGTGTGAAATTAATTAAATATAAGTGTTCCTAAATGAAACATTTCAATTAATAAACACGTTACCCAGTGAAAATTCGAATTAAAATTTGCAATACATACCATAAAATCGACAAAGATTAGTGTGTGTACCTAAAAGCAAAAGAAAAATCACAAGTGAAGTGCAAAAACAGAAGTCTATGAAAAGACATCAAATACACGATAACAACAGGAACATGGAAAATCAAAATCAACTTATTGCTGAATTAGAGCTAAGAACTCAGCAGCTAGAACAAGTAAGGTCAGCGTACGTACAACTCCAACAACGAGAAAACCGAGAGGAAAGGGAAAGGATTTTAAAAGATGTCCGTTACATGTCAATATTCACCGGACAAGGAGATGTTACGATCAACTCATTCTTCAGTTGCGTAGAATACTACCTCAATCAAGTAGAAGATCCAGAACTAAGGAAGATTGTAGTGAGAGCTGTTTTCCACGAGAAGATTCAAGGTGAAGCAAAGAACGCCGTGATCAACACACCAGAGACTGACAATTGGACTACCATCAAGGAAACATTGAAGCTTAGATACAAACCGGACACAGAGCCGCACGAAATATACAAAAGAATTACAAATTTAAAGGTCAATACGGTAAGCGAATTAGCAGTAGAATTGCAAAGTATTAAATATAAAACTGACGAACTTATTGTATATTATAAAGAAGAAAACTATATAGACTTAAGCAATATTGGTGTAATATTAATAAATACCGCTAAAGAAATAGCGCAAGGCACATTATTAGACAGGATATATGAAGAAAACGATTTAAGCAAAATAATCTCAGTAATGAGAAAGAGAAGATTCGAGGATTCCTGCATTAGGCCGGAATTTAGAAGAGTAGTTAGGCCAAAGACAATTGTTCCACCAGAAAAGCAAAGAAGACCAAATTATGCTGATGAGTATCATAAAAGATCAGGACAGCATCGACAAAATAATCAGGGCCAACAAAGACATTTTTCAGGACAGTTCAGGCAGAATAACTATCAGGGACAGCAACGAAACCACTCGGGTCAGTATAGGCAAAATAATTATCAGGGACAACAAAGGAACTTGTCAGGGCAGCATAGGCAGCCTGATAGACAAAATCCACCAGCAGAAAACATGGAGGTTGATAATATTCAGGGAAACAACGATAGGAGACAGATAAATAACTCCCAAGGTCAAAACCCAAATTCAGGACACTTCAGATCATCTCCGGGCCAAAATAGCCATCAACAGGAGAGATCTGGACAAAGAATGGTAATGCCTCAGGAAATAAGTAACGAAAATGTAAGAAATCAAAACGAACAATGTCCCGCGTTTTTTATGAACTAGCCTCGGACGAATTACCACAAATTAGGATAACTATTTGCTCAAAAAACTTTATAGCATTAGTAGATACGGGCTCAACCCTAAGTATAGCAGACGATAGGTTGAATGAATTTGAAAAATTCCGTATTGAGCCAATTCACTTTACTACAGTAACAGGTAGGGACACAATATCGTATGAAATACATACACCTGTACCAGAAGAATTCAAAGCGTCACCCAACACCCTTATTAGATGGAAAGTCAAAAGACTTTGCAATAGAGGATATCAGTTTATAATTGGTATGGATTTACTAAACAAATTAAACACTTTAATAAACTTCGAAGAAGGAAATATTTATCTAAACAATCAGTGCTTAAAGTTCACTAACCCCCCATATGTATTAAATCAAATATGTTCCCTAGAAACTACTGATACTAGCATCAATCATATAAAATTAGATCATCTTAACAAAGAAGAACGCCAAGAAGTAGATAACCTGTTAAACAGATTTGGTAATCTATTCTTCAAAGAAGGTGACAAATTATCAAGTACCCCAGAAATTGAGCATGAAATTGTTACAACCACTGATCAACAAGTGAACGCTAAATTATACAGATACCCCCCTATGCATGACGAAGAAGTAAAACGTCAAATTATAGAAATGGAATCTCAGGGAATTATTCGAAAGAGTAATTCTAAATACTCGAGTCCACTTATAGTTGTTCCAAAGAAAATGGACAACTCAGGGAAAAAGAAATTTCGTATCGTAATCGATTATCGAAAGTTGAACGAAATCACAGTTGACGACAAATTCCCTTTGCCAAATATTGATTCAATATTAGACAAACTTGGGAAATCACAATACTTCACCACAATAGATCTTGCCAAAGGATATCACCAGATATTAATCAAAGAAGAAGATCGCAAAAAGACAGCTTTTGTCACCCCCCACGGATTATATGAGTTTATAAGAATGCCATTCGGTTTGAAGTATGCACCTGCGACATTCCAAAGGCTGATGAATGATATTCTTAGAGACCATATAAATAAGACGTGCGTAGTTTATCTGGATGACATACTTATCTTTAGTACGTCATTGAAAGAACACGTCAGAGCTATAACAAACATTTTTAAAATATTAGAATCTAAACGACTTAAGATACAGGTAGATAAGTGTAATTTTATGAAACGAGAGACCGAATTCTTAGGTCATATTCTCACTAAAGACGGTTTAAAACCTAATCCGGATAAGATAGCTTGTATTGAAAAATTAGAACTTCCAAAGTCCCAGAAACAAATAAAGAGCTTTTTAGGAATAACCGGATACTATAGGAAATTTATCCGAGATTATGCTAAAGTAGCACAACCTATTACCAAATACTTGAAGAAAAATGCCAAAATAAATGCAAACGATCCAAACTACATAGAAGCATTTGAAAAATTGAAAGGACTAATAAGTAGTCACCCAATATTAAGATACCCCAACTTTAAAAAACAATTTACACTGACAACTGACGCATCCAATTATGCGATTGGAGCGGTAATCTCTCAAGAAGGACACCCGATATGCTATGCATCACGTACTCTCAACAAGCACGAACTTAATTACTCCGCTACAGACAAAGAATTCCTAGCGATAATGTGGTCAATAAATTATTTTAGACCTTACCTTTACGGTAATAAGTTTAAGATCTTTACAGATCACCAGCCAATTAAGTATCTTCATGCAAAATATAGAGGAAAAGATCTTTCACCTAGACATCAACGATGGCTTCTTAAACTAGGAGAATATCAGTTTGAAATGGAGTACCTTAAAGGTAAAGAAAACAGGGTAGCAGATTTTCTTAGCAGAATAGAGGTTAACGAGGACGTTAAATCTAAGGAGGGAGAGAATCCCACACTAACAGAAAATTTTTCGCTTAAAGGTAATCAAAGTGATTCAGAACTTGTATTTAATGTAGAAGAAGACGAGGACAATGAAACTGTACATTCGGCAGAGGAAGAACTAATGGATCACATTCCAATTGTCGAAGACATCGTCAATAAGTTCAAAACTCAGCTAATACTAACAAATAACAAAATTAGGGAAATTGAGATCCTGCACAGTAAAAGAATTATCTAGAGCGCAGTCCTCGGATTTGTGGTTCTTTCCGCACTTCACACATCGAGGCTGCATTTCGCAGTTCGACGCGGCGTGCCCGAACCTTTGGCAGCGAACACATTGTAAAATGTTTTCGCTCCTCTTTAATTTTTCCCAGTGTACAACCTGGTAGTCTAGGACTTTTATACTCCTTAGACCCTCCAGTTTGCTGTCGGGACTTAGCTGGACCAGGAAGAACGGTAGTTTCCGCTTCTCCCTTTTGGCTCTAGCCGTGACAAATGGCTTGACCCCCACGAATTTGAGCCCTTCGCACTCCTTCTCTTTCAGCAGTGCAAGGAGCTCCTCCGGATCGGTCGACGGTTCTGACCCCCTCAGCAGCATTGTCTGCAGCTTTTCACCCTTAGGGGTGTAGGAGAAGAACTCCGTCGTCGAATCCCTTAAAAGGTTTTTAATTTTATGGTAGCGCTATACTGTATTGCAGTGGATCGCGTGCCTATCTAAACTAATTCTTTTAACAAAAAAATTATTGCCTATGGCCGACTTACATAGCTCTATTGTGTCTTTCAATTCAATTTTGTATGTGTTGATTGGAGGTACTCTCTGTGTGTGGACTTTTTGCTGTAGTTGTTTCTGTTGCTGCTGTTGTTGTTGTTTCTGTTGCTGCTGCTGTTGTTGTTGTTGCTGTTTTTGCTGCTGCTGCTGTTGATTCTGCGGCTTGTGCTGCGGCTGCTGTTGTTGTTGCTGCGGTTGTGCTTTTTGTTGTTGTTTTTGTTGTGTCTGTGCCGGTTTTTTCGTTGGCACTGTTTTTTGTTGTTGTGGGGGCTGGTCTTTTTGTTCAGCCTCGCTAATTTTGGGCTGCTGCTGAGAGCTCAGGAGTTGTTGTTGTTTCTCCTTTAGTCTCCTCGCCACTTGTTTGGCTTTAATAACCAGCACTTTTTCTTCTAGCTGCTTAATGGTGCTATTTAGTGCATGCACCTCTTCTTCTTCATCCTCTGACTCGGTGGCAGCCAGAGGTTGGAAGGTATTCTCACCACCCATATAGTGACCTTCCCCGCCATCAGACATGTATGGGTATTCGTTGAGGTCTGACTCAGCTGCCGCCTTTGTTGACGTTGTTGGCGCCTCTTCCCTTACTCTACCCGGCAGCTTTTCGGTAGAAGCTGAAAGGGAGGGCCGCTTCACAAGATTCGGAGTTGGCTTCAACCTCCTCCTTCTCTTCTTCGAACTGATGTCAGATGACATCGTACCATCTGATGGTCCCGCTATTGGAATAGCGGACCTTTCGACGTCACTCATCGCTGATCACACTTACACTTTCTTTTTTTTTTGATTTATTTTTAAAAATAAAAAGTCAATGAAACTTTTTTGGGAATCGAACCCACGACCCCTACTTTGTCGGTCGGACACCACATTTCATTTTTTTTTTTCATTTTAAATGCATTTTTATTTTCATTAATTCATTTACACTTACAAGCTAGACAAAAAAATGCTTAAAAATTAGCTTAATTAACTTACAGATAATCTTATTCTAACTTACTGGCCCCATGCGGGCACTCTAGGTTAAACATAATACTTAAACTATGTCTTTCGACGTTTCGAACATTTATTTATATTTATATATTTATTTTAAACTAAAACTAAGAAAAATTTTTATTAGTCAATGGAAAAACTTAGTATATGGACTTATTTATAAAAGCAAATAAAAATAAAATAAAACTAAAAACTTATAAACTAACTACCTAAAAAATAAATAAAAATAGAAATCTAATTCTTAACCTACTTATCCTACCTTATTGTAACAGATAATACGATACAATTTTTTTTTTCTTGTATGGATTACCCCTTTTTTTTAGCAGAAAAAAAAAAAGTTGTCACCCATCTCTTTTGTTCTTTTATATTTTTTTTTTTACTTTTATTTTTTAATGTTTTTTTTTTTTTTTTTTTTTGTTTTTTTTTTTCTTACATCTAACTTAATACTACCTAAATCTATGTAAGCCGGCCATGGCTAATGAAATTAAAAGACGACCGACTTTGCTTCACATGAAGCTACCTATTACTTAAGGGATTAGACGACGAACCCTCCCCTCCTTCAACTAGCCACCAAAATTGTTGGTGCTGCCGAGCAACATCCCTTATGTCGCGACTCCCTACCGCTCTACTGAACCGGAGACGCTCCGCACTGCCGTGTGCGACGTCTCTGTCGTAGTTGAGTCGCCTGTCCGCAGCTGTTCGAGCAACGTGGAAGATTAGCGGCACAGCCAATCTGTCCTGGATCAGACCTTTGCTATCAAGGTAGAGGAACGCTTCTGGAGGAATAAAGCCGTCAAAGCGAACTCTCTCATGATACATATAATTAGGGTAGTAAGCCCCGGAGATCAGGTTGTTCGATGAGGTCATTGCTCTTGCAATGTGCCTTCGAGTCAACTTAATGACGAAATTGTCCACTCTTATCAGGTTCGCCCTATTGTATAAGACCTCATTAGGGTAGAATTTTATGTACTCGGACTCTGGTGTTCTGTATAAGCGAAGACAAGCCCGAAGACAAGCCCTCTCAAACACCCGAATCTTTTCCAATAAGCTTGCTCTCACGTTGAACCACACGGGACAACCAAATACAAGCATAGGCCGGATAAGGGCCATGTAGCAGATCACCTTCACCCTCGCATCGAGTTGGCTGTTATAGAACAGTCTCCTTGTAAGGGCAAAAGCACCTCTGGCTCTGGCCAGAGCAACATCTATATGTTTGTTAAAATACAGATATTGGTCTAACCAGATCCCAAGGTACCTGACTACATTTCGACAGGCAAGTGGCTGTCCATGTTGTCCAACGATAGAGAACTTTCGCCAATTCTTACTGGTATCCCTAGAGGCCCCAGACAAAGGCGTCCTAAACAAAATGGTTTCCGATTTCTGAAAGTTGATTTTCAACTTCCAGTCATCGCAATATCGCTTAATTTTATCGAAGTCACGTTGCAAAAGTATGTTAATGACCTCAATCTTTGGCCCTGATCTGTACGCGATTAAGTCGTCTGCGTACGCTATGGCATGGTGAAGTGAACCTATCAGATCACTTGTGTAAATGTTGAATAGGATCGGCGAATTTACCGCACCTTGTTGCAGACCGTTTTTAATGTTAAATATTCCCGCAGAAGTCACATCGCCATTCTTCACGATGAACTGTCTACTGGAGAGCATATCAAAGAGAATATACAGCAGTGGTTTACTGATGCCCAACCTGTCCAGCTTGAAAAAGAGTCCTTCTAACCATACGGTATCGAAGGCCTTCTCCAAGTCAATCAGGCAGGCACCAGTGCACTGGTTCTTGCTTTTGTTCCATTGGATATCAGAAACCAGTTTAGACGCGGCATGAATGATATCATGCCCCGCCTTGAAACCGAATTGATTATCCGGAACTATTTGTTTGTCCTCAACCCACTTAGTCAGGACTCTATTGATCACCTTCTCGAAAACTTTGCTGATGTTTGGCAGAAGACTGATCGAGCGGAGATTCGCCGGATTGGATGTGTCTTTATCCCTTTTGGGGATGGGATGTACGACCGCAGTTTTCCAATGCGCTGGATAATGTGCATTATTCATTGCATTATTAAACAGGGTGGTATAAATGTCCACCGCTTCTAGTGGGAGATGTCGAAGCACAATGTTTGGTATTTCATCGGTTCCCACTGATTTCTTACTTCTAAGTGATTCGAAGATCGTTTGGAGCTCTTCCTTCGAAATGAACGAGGGTAGTACCCTATCGTCGGCGATGGCATTATTTGCCATATTCTCGTCACTGAACTGGGTGAAACCCGAGCTCTCGAATCGCCAATTCACTATTTCGTTTCGAAGGTAGAAATTGTGCACAAGGACTCGATTTTCCAGGTCGTGGTTGGGGCCAATGATGTCATTCGCCTTGTACACTTCCTGGAAAGTCGCTCCTATAGCCTCTACTTTCTCCTGCGGATCCTCGATCACAAAAAAGTTGTCATCATCCACGGCCTCATTTGGATCGATGCCTGCTGCTATGAGTATGTTCTCGTTATCCGTCGTTCGGGCGATTTTAAGACACGAAAGGTCGTTTTGATTATTTCTCCGAAATATTTTATTTATTTGCGGGAACATATTCGGGTTGCTGGTGTTTACAGCCCGAATTTTGTTGTTCCAATACAAACTTACAGAATTTCTGTAATTTTCTTTTATTAATATCTGGAGGTTTTTAATCGACGACTTCAATGTCATGATCTCCGGGTTATGTCTGTCAGTAAACTGTCTGTACAAGGTTTTTAGTCTTGACAGCAGCCTACTTTTTTGTCGGTGCAGTGCGTCAATAGTTGCGTTGCGGAATAAGTCTTCGTCGTCAGTGTGTTGATACCGAGGTATCGTTTTGTCCATAGTTCGTTTGATTGTCTGGTCCATTAGTTTTAGATATCTGTCAATCTCCTCGTTTGATAGATTTCTGTTGGACGGTGGGTAGAGCGAATTCGAGGAGAGTGCTCTCGTCAGTGTTCTGGAGAAGTGCATCCAGCGCACCCTACTGTAGTTGTAGGAATGCCTTTGAACAAACTCGTCCAATTCCGCAATTTCGTTCGGAACGGTTATTTCGGTACTGAGACCGCAATGGTCACTGTCATACACAAACGTGCGAAGACAGTTTATGGTATGTTGGTTAGTACATGTCAGGTGTATTCGTGTGTCGAACAGCAAGAGGTCCAAATAGGAACCGTGTCTGGGAAACGACGGACTATCCGTCGCCTTGAGGCCGAGTCGATACATTATACTGTGCTGACCCCACCAATTGAAAAGTAGGTTCCCTCTAGTATTTGGTGTATTATTTCCCCAATCTCTATGTTTGGCGTTGAAATCTCCGCCGATAATAAAGTAGTTCTCCTCCAATTCCAGTCTTAGGAATCGAAAAAGTGTCTCGAGCTCTGAGATGAATAAGGTGGATTGAGTAGCTTTAGGTGCATAAACAGACACCATGTATAACCGCTTTCCACTACGGAGAGGGATGTACATGACGCATGCTTCCAGCACCTGGAACCTACGTACTACACGACTGTATATTCTTTTGAAACGCAGTCCTTTTCTAACAAAGATTGCAACACCTCCTCCTTGAATGGAGTTGGGTCGGTTTCTTCGTAATATTTTATATCTTCTGTGCCTCATTTTGTGTCTTTTGGTCAGCTTAGTTTCGCTAACCAAAAGCACATCAGGGGCTTGGTCTTTAAGCAACTTGAACAGTGTGGTTCTTCGTTCGAGCCTAATCAATGAATTAACATTCACTGCAAGGACCTTCAGGGTTTGCTCCGCCATGTACGTACCCATTACGACTGGAGGTGCGTTAGGCCCGGCAGCAGCGCGTATATTTGATCTACCCGCTTAGCCTGTTCCTGTATTTGACGCTGAAGCTGAGCCATCTGCCCCTGAATAGAGAGCAAGATAGCCAGTATGTCAGGTACAGGTTCCGGTGCTCTAGGCGCTGGAGCCTGAGAAGCTACCTTTGCTTGTTGTACCGTATTTCCCCTACCTGCCGCCATTTGGGCGTAGGTAACGTGGGGAGTAACGGCTGGTGTTTGTGCCTGCACGAGTGGACGTTTAACTTCCACTTTCTGCTGCCGAGCCAGATTTACTCGTTTTATGTATTGGAATTTGGGACAACCCCGATAGTTTGCGGTGTGTCCCGTGTTCCTACACAAAGCACAAGAGAGTTGGCTTTTTTCAGACGCTCCGTCCTTACCTAGAGCGCAGTCCTCGGATTTGTGGTTCTTTCCGCACTTCACACATCGAGGCTGCATTTCGCAGTTCGACGCGGCGTGCCCGAACCTTTGGCAGCGAACACATTGTAAAATGTTTTCGCTCCTCTTTAATTTTTCCCAGTGTACAACCTGGTAGTCTAGGACTTTTATACTCCTTAGACCCTCCAGTTTGCTGTCGGGACTTAGCTGGACCAGGAAGAACGGTAGTTTCCGCTTCTCCCTTTTGGCTCTAGCCGTGACAAATGGCTTGACCCCCACGAATTTGAGCCCTTCGCACTCCTTCTCTTTCAGCAGTGCAAGGAGCTCCTCCGGATCGGTCGACGGTTCTAACCCCCTCAGCAGCATTGTCTGCAGCTTTTCACCCTTAGGGGTGTAGGAGAAGAACTCCGTCGTCGAATCCCTTAAAAGGTTTTTAATTTTATGGTAGCGCTCCACTGTATTGCAGTGGATCGCGTGCCTATCTAAACTAATTCTTTTAACAAAAAAATTATTGCCTATGGCCGACTTACATAGCTCTATTGTGTCTTTCAATTCAATTTTGTATGTGTTGATTGGAGGTACTCTCTGTGTGTGGACTTTTTGCTGTAGTTGTTTCTGTTGCTGCTGTTGTTGTTGTTTCTGTTGCTGCTGCTGTTGTTGTTGCTGTTTTTGCTGCTGCTGCTGTTGATTCTGCGGCTTGTGCTGCGGCTGCTGTTGTTGTTGCTGCGGTTGTGCTTTTTGTTGTTGTTTTTGTTGTGTCTGTGCCGGTTTTTTCGTTGGCACTGTTTTTTGTTGTTGTGGGGGCTGGTCTTTTTGTTCAGCCTCGCTAATTTTGGGCTGCTGCTGAGAGCTCAGGAGTTGTTGTTGTTTCTCCTTTAGTCTCCTCGCCACTTGTTTGGCTTTAATAACCAGCACTTTTTCTTCTAGCTGCTTAATGGTGCTATTTAGTGCATGCACCTCTTCTTCTTCATCCTCTGACTCGGTGGCAGCCAGAGGTTGGAAGGTATTCTCACCACCCATATAGTGACCTTCCCCGCCATCAGACATGTATGGGTATTCGTTGAGGTCTGACTCAGCTGCCGCCTTTGTTGACGTTGTTGGCGCCTCTTCCCTTACTCTACCCGGCAGCTTTTCGGTAGAAGCTGAAAGGGAGGGCCGCTTCACAAGATTCGGAGTTGGCTTCAACCTCCTCCTTCTCTTCTTCGAACTGATGTCAGATGACATCGTACCATCTGATGGTCCCGCTATTGGAATAGCGGACCTTTCGACGTCACTCATCGCTGATCACACTTACACTTTCTTTTTTTTTTGATTTATTTTTAAAAATAAAAAGTCAATGAAACTTTTTTGGGAATCGAACCCACGACCCCTACTTTGTCGGTCGGACACCACTACCACTGGGCCACCGAAGCACTTGGCCAAAATGTTTCTGATTTTGCTTTTGTAAAGTTCACTTATAAAACTTTGTCACTTTATTAGAAGCCGAAACACGTTTATTCCTCTTGGAGGTCTATGAACGACTGAGAGTGAAGCTGCGCGAGTTACATATGTGCAAACACCAGCACCATTGCCAGCACCAGGCGATGAATTTGACACGTTTATCCGGTCGATTACAAAAAAATAATTAATTATTTCACAATTTCCTGGAAACACCTCAATTCGGTCGGTGTATTCCCAGAAAATATGTGCAATTGCAAAATCGCTGACATAACGTCTGCCGATTAACAACCCAGAAAATTGAATGTAATAAATAGAGGCGAACTACACGAAATGTGTGTAGTATCCCGTGTTAAGTCTTACAATAAGTTTTTCTTTTTTTGATAATAAACGTTCCTAGTTACCAGTGATTTTGTTGTTTTTTTTTATAATCCGCTCTAACCCCGTTTATGTTATTGGCGCAGTCGGTAGGATTCTTATAAAATAAGAGTCCAGCGAAACGAATTTACGTCGTGTGAAATTAATTAAATATAAGTGTTCCTAAATGAAACATTTCAATTAATAAACACGTTACCCAGTGAAAATTCGAATTAAAATTTGCAATACATACCATAAAATCGACAAAGATTAGTGTGTGTACCTAAAAGCAAAAGAAAAATCACAAGTGAAGTGCAAAAACAGAAGTCTATGAAAAGACATCAAATACACGATAACAACAGGAACATGGAAAATCAAAATCAACTTATTGCTGAATTAGAGCTAAGAACTCAGCAGCTAGAACAAGTAAGGTCAGCGTACGTACAACTCCAACAACGAGAAAACCGAGAGGAAAGGGAAAGGATTTTAAAAGATGTCCGTTACATGTCAATATTCACCGGACAAGGAGATGTTACGATCAACTCATTCTTCAGTTGCGTAGAATACTACCTCAATCAAGTAGAAGATCCAGAACTAAGGAAGATTGTAGTGAGAGCTGTTTTCCACGAGAAGATTCAAGGTGAAGCAAAGAACGCCGTGATCAACACACCAGAGACTGACAATTGGACTACCATCAAGGAAACATTGAAGCTTAGATACAAACCGGACACAGAGCCGCACGAAATATACAAAAGAATTACAAATTTAAAGGTCAATACGGTAAGCGAATTAGCAGTAGAATTGCAAAGTATTAAATATAAAACTGACGAACTTATTGTATATTATAAAGAAGAAAACTATATAGACTTAAGCAATATTGGTGTAATATTAATAAATACCGCTAAAGAAATAGCGCAAGGCACATTATTAGACAGGATATATGAAGAAAACGATTTAAGCAAAATAATCTCAGTAATGAGAAAGAGAAGATTCGAGGATTCCTGCATTAGGCCGGAATTTAGAAGAGTAGTTAGGCCAAAGACAATTGTTCCACCAGAAAAGCAAAGAAGACCAAATTATGCTGATGAGTATCATAAAAGATCAGGACAGCATCGACAAAATAATCAGGGCCAACAAAGACATTTTTCAGGACAGTTCAGGCAGAATAACTATCAGGGACAGCAACGAAACCACTCGGGTCAGTATAGGCAAAATAATTATCAGGGACAACAAAGGAACTTGTCAGGGCAGCATAGGCAGCCTGATAGACAAAATCCACCAGCAGAAAACATGGAGGTTGATAATATTCAGGGAAACAACGATAGGAGACAGATAAATAACTCCCAAGGTCAAAACCCAAATTCAGGACACTTCAGATCATCTCCGGGCCAAAATAGCCATCAACAGGAGAGATCTGGACAAAGAATGGTAATGCCTCAGGAAATAAGTAACGAAAATGTAAGAAATCAAAACGAACAATGTCCCGCGTTTTTTATGAACTAGCCTCGGACGAATTACCACAAATTAGGATAACTATTTGCTCAAAAAACTTTATAGCATTAGTAGATACGGGCTCAACCCTAAGTATAGCAGACGATAGGTTGAATGAATTTGAAAAATTCCGTATTGAGCCAATTCACTTTACTACAGTAACAGGTAGGGACACAATATCGTATGAAATACATACACCTGTACCAGAAGAATTCAAAGCGTCACCCAACACCCTTATTAGATGGAAAGTCAAAAGACTTTGCAATAGAGGATATCAGTTTATAATTGGTATGGATTTACTAAACAAATTAAACACTTTAATAAACTTCGAAGAAGGAAATATTTATCTAAACAATCAGTGCTTAAAGTTCACTAACCCCCCATATGTATTAAATCAAATATGTTCCCTAGAAACTACTGATACTAGCATCAATCATATAAAATTAGATCATCTTAACAAAGAAGAACGCCAAGAAGTAGATAACCTGTTAAACAGATTTGGTAATCTATTCTTCAAAGAAGGTGACAAATTATCAAGTACCCCAGAAATTGAGCATGAAATTGTTACAACCACTGATCAACAAGTGAACGCTAAATTATACAGATACCCCCCTATGCATGACGAAGAAGTAAAACGTCAAATTATAGAAATGGAATCTCAGGGAATTATTCGAAAGAGTAATTCTAAATACTCGAGTCCACTTATAGTTGTTCCAAAGAAAATGGACAACTCAGGGAAAAAGAAATTTCGTATCGTAATCGATTATCGAAAGTTGAACGAAATCACAGTTGACGACAAATTCCCTTTGCCAAATATTGATTCAATATTAGACAAACTTGGGAAATCACAATACTTCACCACAATAGATCTTGCCAAAGGATATCACCAGATATTAATCAAAGAAGAAGATCGCAAAAAGACAGCTTTTGTCACCCCCCACGGATTATATGAGTTTATAAGAATGCCATTCGGTTTGAAGTATGCACCTGCGACATTCCAAAGGCTGATGAATGATATTCTTAGAGACCATATAAATAAGACGTGCGTAGTTTATCTGGATGACATACTTATCTTTAGTACGTCATTGAAAGAACACGTCAGAGCTATAACAAACATTTTTAAAATATTAGAATCTAAACGACTTAAGATACAGGTAGATAAGTGTAATTTTATGAAACGAGAGACCGAATTCTTAGGTCATATTCTCACTAAAGACGGTTTAAAACCTAATCCGGATAAGATAGCTTGTATTGAAAAATTAGAACTTCCAAAGTCCCAGAAACAAATAAAGAGCTTTTTAGGAATAACCGGATACTATAGGAAATTTATCCGAGATTATGCTAAAGTAGCACAACCTATTACCAAATACTTGAAGAAAAATGCCAAAATAAATGCAAACGATCCAAACTACATAGAAGCATTTGAAAAATTGAAAGGACTAATAAGTAGTCACCCAATATTAAGATACCCCAACTTTAAAAAACAATTTACACTGACAACTGACGCATCCAATTATGCGATTGGAGCGGTAATCTCTCAAGAAGGACACCCGATATGCTATGCATCACGTACTCTCAACAAGCACGAACTTAATTACTCCGCTACAGACAAAGAATTCCTAGCGATAATGTGGTCAATAAATTATTTTAGACCTTACCTTTACGGTAATAAGTTTAAGATCTTTACAGATCACCAGCCAATTAAGTATCTTCATGCAAAATATAGAGGAAAAGATCTTTCACCTAGACATCAACGATGGCTTCTTAAACTAGGAGAATATCAGTTTGAAATGGAGTACCTTAAAGGTAAAGAAAACAGGGTAGCAGATTTTCTTAGCAGAATAGAGGTTAACGAGGACGTTAAATCTAAGGAGGGAGAGAATCCCACACTAACAGAAAATTTTTCGCTTAAAGGTAATCAAAGTGATTCAGAACTTGTATTTAATGTAGAAGAAGACGAGGACAATGAAACTGTACATTCGGCAGAGGAAGAACTAATGGATCACATTCCAATTGTCGAAGACATCGTCAATAAGTTCAAAACTCAGCTAATACTAACAAATAACAAAATTAGGGAAATTGAGATCCTGCACAGTAAAAGAATTATCTACATAGCAGAGTATGACTTTGACAGGTTAGGAGACATACTAAGGAGATCTATAAAAAAAGGAAAAGTAGGCATATTCTCAGAACTAGCGGATAACGTATACAATATTCTCCAAGAAAAAATAAGAGAGATGTATTCGAATGACAACTCGGTAAGATTCGTCAAGTGTTCATTTAGGGCACAAGACATCGAAACAGAGGTAGAAGTTGTGAAGCAAATAGCTCTGTACCATATTAAGGAAAGCCAACATTCTGGTATACAGGAAACATATAACCAAATTAAGTATAAAATATACTATCCCAAGCTAATGGAATTTATCCATATTGTTATAAACCAATGCGACGTATGCCAAGCAGTCAAATATGACCGCAATCCCATAAAAGCTAAATTTAAGAAAACGGAAACACCTACAGATATCAATCAAATAATCCATATTGATACATACGTAATAAGAAAAATAAGTTTTCTAACCATAATAGATAAATTTTCTAAATTCGGTTCAGCGTACCATTTAACAGACAGAAACCACTCTACAATAATTGAGCAACTAGAAGAGCATTTTACAAAAATAGGAAAACCAAATAAAATAATAGCAGATAACGAATTCAAAGCTGTTCAGATAAAGGAATTCTTAGAAGAAGAGGGAATTTCTCTACATTTAACAAAGCCAAATAGTCATACCGGCAATGCAGACATTGAACGTTTCCATAACACTATAGCAGAAAAATTTAGAATTATTTCATTCAATAAAAATAAACTTTCAGTAAAAAGAATTATACAAAAAGCTGTAAGAAATTATAATCATAGATTCCACTCTACCATGAAATGCAATCCTTTTGACGCACATACTCATAAGATTGATCCAGAAAGAATTCGCCAGAATATAGAGAAAGTAAAAGAAAGAAAATTAGGAAAATTAAATAAGACTAGAGAAGATTATGAAGAACAGAGGTCAACGGGTTTTATTAAAAATTACAAGGCAGTTAGACACAAGCATGAGCCAAAATATAAGAAAGCAAATTTGAAAAATATCCATTATACAAATATTAAGCGACCATTAAAATTTACAGGTAATAGCATGGATAGTACTTCTGACACTGACTACTCAGATTAATTGCCAACACCTCCTTGACGTACAGACGATAAACGAACAGAACGGATACGTTAAACTTCAATTGACTGACATAAGCATTACAAATGAGACAGACATTATACTACATATTATAAACCCAGCTGAAATAATAGCATTAGTAAAAAACATTTCTATTAATCTAGCCCCATTACAACTCGAACAAAGACAAATGTTAAACGAAGAAATTTCAAATATCATATACAAGATTAGGACTTTAGTACCCTTACAACATAGACAAAGACGAGGTCTAATTAACATTATAGGTACGACACAAAAATGGCTATTCGGAACCATGGACGACGACGACAGACAGACTATAGAAGAACACCTAGATACAGTAGCAAAGAACAGTCATAATGCAATCGTAGCATCCAATAATCAAATTAAAATTAACGAATATTTTAACAGTACTTTTAACATGCTTAGAGATACCATTAGTAACGATAGAGTAACAATTTTAAAACAGGTTAACACTATACAGAGAGTAGAAAGAGAATTAGTAATGAAGCAAATTTATTTTGATCAATTATTTAAACTTAAGTATATCGAGTCAAAAATAGAACATATTCAGGATAATATTGTATCAGCAAGAAGTAACATTTTACACCCCAATATCCTTACAAATGATGAAATCGAAGCATATAAAATAGATTTTTTCAAATTAAAACAAATAAGACTTGGAGTTGCAAAATACAAAGAAAACATGTTAATGTTCGCTATTAAAATTCCAAAAAATTATGTAACTATGCCCCTTAAACTTTTAACCCCAGTTCCTAATACAAATTTTCTAGAAATTGATGCCGAAAAAGAATTCATTATAGAATATAGAAATAAAACGTACAAATATGAAGAAGACAAAAATCTAAACGAATTAATCGAAAGTAAACATTGTGTAATAAAACAAAATTGTAAACTAATCAAAAATGATCAAACCGAAATTGAATCTTTAGATGACGAAACACTATTCATTAAAAATGTAAACTTAAAGATAAACCAAACATGTGATGATAGAGATATAAAACTCACAGGAAATTATTTAATCAATTTCGTCAATTGCACCTTGTATTTCTTAGATCTAAAATATTCTAATGTAAAACATATACAAAAGCAACGATTTTATTATCCGAATTATAAAGAAAAATTTAATTTTACTGAAACAATAAAGTTTGACAAAATTATCTTAAAAAACTTTGAAAATATCAAAGCAATAGAAGAAATAGAATTTAAGAAAGATGTATCCTATAAAATAAATGTAACTTGCATTGTAACAATACTAATTATGTTTTTAATATTATCATGTTTATGTATACAACAAAAAAGGATACAAATGAACTTTAGTAATAAAATTCAGGAGAATTTCACTCTTAAGGAGGGAGAAGTTACATATGTGCAAACACCAGCACCATTGCCAGCACCAGGCGATGAATTTGACACGTTTATCCGGTCGATTACAAAAAAATAATTAATTATTTCACAATTTCCTGGAAACACCTCAATTCGGTCGGTGTATTCCCAGAAAATATGTGCAATTGCAAAATCGCTGACATAACGTCTGCCGATTAACAACCCAGAAAATTGAATGTAATAAATAGAGGCGAACTACACGAAATGTGTGTAGTATCCCGTGTTAAGTCTTACAATAAGTTTTTCTTTTTTTGATAATAAACGTTCCTAGTTACCAGTGATTTTGTTGTTTTTTTTTATAATCCGCTCTAACCCCGTTTATGTTATTCGCGCGTTCATTTTTTTTTTTTTTTTTTCATTTTCAAACGCATTTTTATTTTCTTAATTCATTTACACTTACAAGCTAGACAAAAAAATGCTTAAAAATTAGCTTAAATAACTTAGAAATAATCTTATACTAACTTACTGGCCCCATGGGAGCACTCTAGGTTAAACATAATACTTAAACTATGTCTTTCGACGATTTGAACAGTCGTTATTACTTATATTTATATATTTAATTTAAACTAAAACTAAGAAAAATTTTTATTATGCAAAGGAAAAACTTAGTAAACGGACTTTTTGTAAAAAGATAAAAATAAAGTAAAACTAAAATTAAACTAAAACTAAAACTTATAAACTAACTACCTAAAAAAAAAAATAAATGAAAATATAAATCTAATTCTTAACCTACTTATCCTACCTTATTGTAACAGATATACAATACATTTTTTTTTTGCTTGTATGGATTACCCCTTTTTTTAGAAAAAAAAAAAAAGTTGTCACCCATCTCTTTTATTCTTTTATATTTTTTTTTTTTTTTTTTTTTTTTTTTTTTTTTTTTTTTTTCCTTAGATCTAACTTAATGCTACCTAAAACTATGTAAGCCGGCCATGGCTAACAAAATAAACAGATGTCCGACTTTGCTTCACATGAAGCTACCTATAACTTGAGGAATTCGACGACGAACCTTCCCCTCCTTCCAATAGCCACCAAAATTGTTGGTGCTGCCGAGCCACATCTCTCATGTCGCGACTCCCTACCGCCCTACTGAACCGGAGACGCTCCGCACTGCCGTGTGCGACGTCTCTGTCGTAGTTGAGTCGCCTGTCCGCAGCTGTTCGAGCGACATGGAAGATTAGCGGCACCGCTAATCTGTCCTGGATCAGTCCTTTCATATCGAAGTAGAGGAACGCTTCTGGAGGAATAAAGCCGTCAAAGCGAACTCTCTCATGATACATATAATTAGGGTAGTAAGCCCCGGAGATCAGGTTGTTCGACGAGGTCATTGCTCTTGCAATGTGCCTTCGAGTCAACTTAATAACAAAATTGTCCACTCTTATTAGGTTCGCCCTATTGTACAAGACCTCATTGGGATTGAATTTTATGTACTCAGACTCTGGTGTTCTGTATAAGCGAAGACAAGTCCTAAGACAAGCCCTCTCAAACACCCGAATCTTTTCCAATAAACTTGCTCTCACGTTGAACCACACGGGACAACCAAATACAAGCATGGGCCTAATAAGGGCCATGTAGCAGATCACCTTCACCCTCGCATCGAGTTGACTGTTATAAAACAGTCTCTTTGTACGGGCAAAAGCACCTCTGGCTCTGGCCAGAGCAACATCTATATGTTTGT
Organism: Volucella zonaria; assembly: GCA_963966105.1. Lineage (NCBI taxonomy): Eukaryota > Metazoa > Arthropoda > Insecta > Diptera > Syrphidae > Volucella > Volucella zonaria. Next base: position 131,547,718 of record OZ014530.1, on the reverse strand, counting down.
TAAAATACAGATATTGATCTAGCCAGATCCCAAGGTATCTGACCACATTTCGACAAGCAAGTGGCTGTCCATGTTGTCCGACGATAGAGAACTTTCGCCAATTCTTTCTGGTATCTCTAGAGGCCCCAGACAAAGGCGTCCTAAACAAAATGGTTTCCGATTTCTGAAAGTTGATTTTCAACTTCCAGTCATCGCAATATCGCTTAATTTTATCGAAGTCACGTTGTAAAAGTATGTTAATGACCTCAATCTTTGGGCCTGATCTGTACGCTATTAAGTCGTCTGCGTACGCTATGGCATGGTGAAGTGAACCTATCAGATCACTTGTGTAAATGTTGAATAGGATCGGCGAATTCACCGCACCTTGTTGCAGACCGTTTTTAATGTTAAATATTCCAGCAGAAGTCACATCGCCATTTTTCACGATGAACTGTCTACTGGAGAGCATATCAAAAAGAATATACAGCAGTGGTTTACTAATGCCCAACCTGTCCAGCTTGAAGAAGAGTCCCTCTAACCATACGGTGTCGAAGGCCTTTTCCAAGTCAATCAGGCAGGCACCAGTGCACTGTTTCTTGCCTTTGTTCCATTGGATATCAGAAACCAATTTAGACGCAGCATGAATGATATCATGCCCAGCCTTGAAACCGAATTGATTATCCGGAACTATATGTTTGTCCTCAACCCACTTAGTCAGGACTCTATTGATTACCTTCTCGAACACCTTACTGATGTTTGGAAGAAGACTGATAGAGCGGAGATTCGCCGGATTGGAAGTATCTTTATCCCTTTTGGGAATGGGATGTACCACCGCAGTTTTCCAATGCGCTGGATAATGTGCATTATTCATTGCATTATTAAACAGGGTGGTATAAATGTCCACCACTTCTAGTGGGAGATGTCGAAGCACAATGTTCGGTATTTCATCGGTTCCCACTGATTTCTTACTTCTAAGTGACTCGAAGATCGTTTGGAGCTCTTCCTTCGAAACGAACGGTGGTAATACCCTGTCGTCGGCGATGACATTATTTGCCATATTCTCGTCACTGAACTGGGTGAAACCCGAGCTCTCGAATCGCCAGTTCACTATTTCATTTCGAAGGTAGAAATTGTGCACAAGAACTCGATTTTCCAGGTCGTGGTTGGGGCCAATGATGTCATTCGCCTTGTATACTTCCTGGAAAGTCGCTCCTATAGCCTCTACTTTCTCCTGTGGATCCTCGATCACAAAGAAGTTGTCATCATCAATGGCCTCATTTGGATCGATGCCTGCTGCTACAAGTATTTGTTCGTTGTTCGTCGTTCGGGCGATTTTGAGACATGGAAGGTCGTTTTGATTATTTCTCCGAAATATTTTATTTATTTGCGGGAACATATTCGGGTTGCTGGTGTTTACAGCCCGAATTTTATTGTTCCAATACAAACTTACAGAGTTTCTGTAATTTTCCTTTATTAATGTCTGGAGGTTTTTAATCGACGACTTCAATGTCATGATCTCCGGGTTATGTCTGTCAGTAAACTGTCTGTACAAGGTTTTTAGTCTTGACAGCAGTCTACTTTTTTGTCGGTGCAGTGCGTCAATAGTTGCGTTGCGGAATAAGTCTTCGTCATCAGTGTGTTGATACCGAGGTATCGTTTTGTCCATTGTTCGTTTAATTGTCTCGTCCATTAGTCTAAGATACCTGTCAATCTCCTCGTTTGACAGATTTCTGTTGGACGGTAGGTAGAGCGAATTCGAGGAGAGTGCTCTCGTCAGTGTTCTGGAGAAGTGCGTCCAGCGCACCCTACTATAGTTGTAGGAATGCCTTTGAACAAACTCGTCCAATTCCGCAATTTCGTTCGGAACGGTTATTTCGGTACTGAGACCGCAATGGTCACTGTCATACACAAACGTGCGTAGACAGTTTATGGTATGTTGGTTAGTACATGTCAGGTGTATTCGTGTGTCGAACAGCAAGAGGTCCAAATAGGAACCATGTCTGGGAAACGATGGACTATCCGTCGCCTTGAGGCCGAGTCGATACATTATACTATGCTGACCCCACCAATTGAAAAGTAGGTTCCCTCTAGCATTCGGTGTATTATTTCCCCAATCTCTATGTTTGGCGTTGAAATCTCCGCCGATAATAAAGTAGTTCTCCTCCAATTCCAGTCTTAGGAATCGAAAAAGTATCTCGAGCTCTGAGATGAATAAGGTGGATTGAGTAGCTTTAGGTGCATAAACAGACACCATGTATAACCGCTTTCCACTACGGAGAGGGATGTACATGACGCATGCTTCCAGCACCTGGAACCTACGTACTACACGACTGTATATTCTTTTGAAACGCAGTCCTTTTCTAACAAAGATCGCAACACCTCCTCCTTGAATGGAGTTGGGTCGGTTTCTTCGTAATATTTTATATCTTCTGTGCCTCATTTTGTGTCTTTTGGTCAGCTTAGTTTCGCTAACCAGAAGCACATCAGGGGCTTGGTCTTTAAGCAACTTAAACAGTGTGGCTCTTCGTTCGAACCTAATCAGTGAATTAACATTCACTGCAAGGATCTTCAGGGTTTGCTCCGCCATGTACGTACCCATTACGACTGGAGGTGCGTTAGGCCCGGCAGCAGCGCGTATATTTGATCTACCCGCTTAGCCTGTTCCTGTATTTGACGCTGCAGCTGAGCCATCTGCCCCTGAATAGAGAGCAAGATAGCCAGCATGTCAGGTACAGATTCCGGTGCTCTAGGCGCTGGGGCCTGAGAAGCTACCTTTGCTTGTTGTACCGTATTTCCCCTACCTGCCGCCATTTGGGCGTAGGTAACGTGGGGAGTAACGGCTGGTGTTTATGCCTGCACGAGTGGACGTTTAACTTCCACTTTCTGCTGCCGAGCCAGATTTACTCGCTTTATGTATTGGAATTTGGGACAACCCCGATAATTTGCGGTGTGTCCCGTGTTCTTACACAAAGCACAAGAGAGTTGGCTTTTTTCAGACGCTCCGTCCTTACCTAGAGCGCATTCCTCGGATTTGTGGTTCTTTCCGCACTTCACACATCGAGGCTGCATTTCGCAGTTCGACGCGGCGTGCCCGAACCTTTGGCAGCGAACACATTGTAAAATGTTTTCGCTCCTCTTTAATTTTTCCCAGTGTACAACCTGGTAGTCTAGGACTTTTATACTCCTTAGACCCTCCAGTTTGCTGTCGGGACTTAGCTGGACCAGGAAGAACGGTAGTTTCCGCTTCTCCCTTTTGGCTCTAGCCGTGACAAATGGCTTGACCCCCACGAATTTGAGCCCTTCGCACTCCTTCTCTTTCAGCAGTGCAAGGAGCTCCTCCGGATCGGTCGACGGTTCTAACGCCCTCAGCAGCATTGTCTGCAGCTTTTCACCCTTAGGGGTGTAGGAGAAGAACTCCGTCGTCGTATCCCTCAATAAGTTTTTTATTTTATAATAGCGCTCCACTGTGTTACAGTGGATCGCGTGCCTATCTACGCTAAGTCTTTTGATAAAAAAATGATTGCCTATGGCCGACTTACATAATTCAATCGTGTCTTTCAACTCCATCTTATATGTGTTGATTGGAGGTACACGTAGTTTGGTTGATTTCTGCTGTTGCTGTTGCTGTTGTTGTTGCTGCTGCTGATGTTGTTTCTGCTGTTGCTGTTGTTGTTGCTGCTGTTGTTGCTGCTGATGCTGTTGTTGTTGCTGCTTTTGCTGTTGTTTTTGGGGCTTATGCTGCGGTTGATTTTGTTACTGCTGCGGTTGCGCTTTTTGTTGTTGTTTTTGTTGTATCTGTGCCGGTTTTTTCGTTGGCACTGTTTTTTGTTGTTGTAGTGGCTGTTCTTTCTGTTTAGCCTCGCTAGTTGTGGGCTGTTGCTGAGAGCTCAGGTGTTGTTGTTGTTGCTCCATTTGTCTCCTCGCCATTTGTTTGGCTTTAATAGCCAGTACTTTTTTCTCTAGTTGCTGAATGGTGCTATTTAGTGCGTGCACCTCTTCTTCTTCATCTTCTGACTCCGTGGCCGCTAGAGATTGGAAGGTATTCTCACTACCCATATAGTGACCTTCCCCGCCATCAGACACATAAGGGTATTCGTCGTGGTCTGACTCAGCTGCCGCCTTTGTTGACGTTGTTGGCGCCTCTTCCCTTACTCTACCCGGCAGCTTTTCGGTAGAAGCTGAAAGGGAGGGGCGCTTCACAAGATTCGGAGTTGGCTTCAACCTCCTCCTTCTCTTCTTAGAACTGATGTCAGATGACATCGTACCATCTGATGGTCCCGCTATTGGAATAGCGGACCTTTCGACGTCACTCATCGCTTCTTATATTCTCACTTTCTTTTTTGTTTTTATTTATTTTTAAAAATAAAAAGTCAATGAAACTTCTCTGGGAATCGAACCCACGATCCCTGCTTTGTCGGTCGGACACCACTACCAGTTTTTTTTTTTTCAGTTTAAAATGCATTTTTATTGGACTTCATTAATTAACTCTTACATACTATACAAAAAAACGCTTAAAAATTAGCTTAAATAACTTAAAAGTAATCTTATTATAACTTACTGGCCCCATGCGGGCACTCTAGGTTAAACATAATACTTAAATCTTTGTCTTTCGACGTTGCTTACAGTCTACTTTTATTTTTGTTTTTACATATATTAACACTAAAACTAAGAAAATTAATTTTAATTTAAAAAAACTTAGTATAAGGACTTTTTTTTTTTGTTATAATATAAAAACTTAAAAACTAAACCTATAAACTACCTAAAAATAAATCTTAACCTACTTAATCCTACTTAAACTTAAACTTAAACTACTTAAACTACCCCTTATTTCAGACTGTGTTACCCACATCTGTTCTAATATAATTTTTTTTTTTTTTTTTTTTTAATTTTTTTTTGTGTTTTTTTTTTTTTTTTTTTTTTCCTTAAATCTAACTTAATCTACCTAACACTATGTAAGCCGCCATGGCTAACCAAATAAACAGATGACCGACTTTGCTTCACATGAAGCTATCTATAACTTGAGGAATTCGACGACGAACCTTCTCCTCCTTCCAATAGCCACCAAAATTGTTGGTGCTGCCGAGCAACATCCCTTATGTCGCGACTCCCTACCTCCCTACTGAACCGGAGACGCTCCGCACTGCCATGTGCGACGTCTCTGTCGTAGTTGAGTCGCCTGTCCCCAGCTGTCCGAGCGACGTGGAAGATTAGCGGCACCGCTAATCTGTCCTGGATCAGACCTTTCATATCTAGGTAGAGGAACGCTTCTGGAGGAATAAAGCCGTCAAATCGAACTCTCTCATGATACATATAATTGGGGTAGTAAGCCCCGGAGATCAGGTTGTTCGATGAGGACATTGCTCTTGCAATGTGCCTTCGAGTCAACTTAATGACGAAATTGTCCACTCTTATTAGGTTCGCTCTATTGTACAAGACCTCATTGGGATAGAATTTTATGTACTCGGACTCTGGTGTTCTGTATAAGCGAAGACAAGTCCTAAGACAAGCCCTCTCAAACACCCTAATCTTTTCCAATAAGCTTGCTCTCACGTTGAACCACACGGGACAACCAAATACAAGCATAGGCCGGATAAGGGCCATGTAGCAGATCACCTTCACCCTCGCATCGAGTTGGCTGTTATAAAACAGTCTCTTTGTAAGGGCAAAAGCACCTTTGGCTCTGGCCAGAGCAACATCTACGAGTATATGTTTGTTAAAATACAGATATTGGTCTAGCCAGATCCCAAGGTACCTGACTACATTTCGACAAGCAAGTGGCCGCCCGTGCTGTCCAACGATCGAAAACTTCCGCCAATTCTTTCTGGTATCCCTAGAGGCCCCAGACAAAGGCGTCCTAAACAAAATGGTTTCCGATTTCTGAAAGTTGATTTTCAACTTCCAGTCGTCGCAATATCGCTTAATTTTGTCGAAGTCACGTTGCAAAAGTATGTTAATGACCTCAATCTTTGGACCTGATCTGTACGCGATTAAGTCGTCTGCGTACGCTATGGCATGGTGAAGTGAACCTATCAGATCACTTGTGTAAATGTTGAATAGGATCGGCGAATTTACCGCACCTTGTTGCAGACCGTTTTTAATGTTAAATGTGCCAGCAGAAGTCACATCGCCATTCTTCACGATGAACTGCCTACTGGAGAGCATATCAAAGAGAATATACAGAAGTGGTTTACTAATGCCCAACCTGTCCAGCTTGAAAAAGAGTCCCTCTAACCATACGGTATCGAAGGCCCTTTCCAAGTCAATCAGGCAGGCACCAGTGCACTGTTTCTTGCCTTTGTTCCATTGGATATCAGAAACCAGTTTAGACGCAGCATGAATGATATCATGCCCCGCCTTGAAACCGAATTGATTATCCGGAACTATATGTTTGTCCTCAACCCACTTAGTCAGGACTCTATTGATCACCTTCTCGAAAACCTTGCTGATATTTGGAAGTAGACTGATTGAGCGGAGATTCGTCGGATTGGAAGTATCTTTATCCCTTTTAGGGATGGGATGTACCACCGCCGTTTTCCAATGCGCTGGATAATGTGCATTATTCATTGCATTATTAAACAGGGTGGTATAAATGTCCACCGCTTCTAGTGGGAGATGTCGAAGCACAATGTTCGGTATTTCATCGGTTCCCACTGATTTCTTACTTCTAAGTGATTCGAAGATCATTTGGAGCTCTTCCTTCGAAATGAACGGGGGTAGTACCCCATCGTCGGCGATGGCATTATTTGCCATATTCTCGTCACTGAACTGGGTGAAACCCGAGCTCTCGAATCGCCAATTCACTATTTCATTTCGAAGGTAGAAATTGTGCACAAGGACTCGATTTTCCAGGTCGTGGTTGGGGCCAATGATGTCATTCGCCTTGTACACTTCCTGGAAAGTCGCTCCTATAGCCTCTACTTTCTCCTGCGGATCCTCGATCACAAAGAAGTTGTCATCATCAACGGCCTCATTTGGATCGATGCCTGCTGCTATGAGTATGTGCTCGTTCTCCGTCGTTCGGGCGATTTTAAGACACGAAAGGTCGTTTTGATCTTTTCTCCGAAATATTTTATTTATTTGCGGGAACATATTCGGGTTGCTGGTGTTTACAGCTCGAATTTTATTGTTCCAATACAAACTTACAGAATTTCTGTAATTTTCTTTTATTAATATTTGGAGGTTTTTGATCGACGACTTCAGTGTCACGATCTCCGGGTTATGTCTGTCAGTAAACTGTCTGTACAAGGTTTTTAGTCTTGATAGCAGTCTACTTTTTTGTCGGTGCAGTGCGTCAATAGTTGCGTTGCGGAATAAGTCTTCGTTGTCAATATGTTGATACCGAGGTATCGTTTTGTCCATTGTTCGTTTGATTGTCTCGTCCATTAGTCTAAGATATCTGTCAATCTCCTCGTTTGACAGATTTCTATTGGACGGTGGGTAGAGCGAATTCGAGGAGAGTGCTCTCGTCAGTGTTCTGGAGAAGTGCGTCCAGCGCACCCTACTATAATTGTAGGAATGCCTTTGAACAAACTCGTCCAATTCCGCAATTTCGTTCGGAACGGTTATTTCGGTACTGAGACCGCAATGGTCACTGTCATACACAAATGTGCGTAGACAGTTAATGGTATGTTGGTTAGTACATGTCAGGTGTATTCGTGTGTCGAACAGCAAGAGGTCCAAGTAAGAACCGTGTCTGGGAAACGACGGACTATCCGTCGCCTTAAGGCCAAGTCGATACATTATACTGTGCTGACCCCACCAATTGAATAGTAGGTTCCCTCTAGTATTTGGTGTATTATTTCCCCAATCACTGTGCCTGGCGTTGAAATCTCCGCCGATAATAAAGTAGTTCTCCTCTAATTCCAATCTTAGGAATCGAAAAAGTGTCTCGAGCTCTGAGATGAATAAGGTGGATTGAGTAGCTTTAGGTGCATAAACAGACACCATGTATAACCGCTTTCCACTACGGAGAGGGATGTACACTATGCATGCTTCCAGCACCTGGAACCTACGTACTACACGACTGTATATTCTTTTGAAACGCAGTCCTTTCCTAACAAAGATCGCAACACCACCTCCTTGAATGGAGTTGGGTCGGTTTCTCCGTAATATTTTATATCTTCTGTGCCTCATTTTGTGTCTTTTGGTAAGCTTAGTTTCGCTAACCAAAAGCACATCAGGGGCTTGGTCTTTAAGCAACTTAAACAATGTGGCTCTTCGTTCGAACCTAATCAGTGAATTAACATTCACTGCAAGGACCTTCAGGGTTTGCTCCGCCATGTACGTACCCATTACGACTGGAGGTGCGTTAGGCCCGGCAGCAGCGCGTATATTTGATCTACCCGCTTAGCCTGTTCCTGTATTTGACGCTGAAGCTGAGCCATCTGCCCCTGAATAGAGAGCAAGATAGCCAGCATGTCAGGTACAGGTTCCGGTGCTCTAGGCGCTGGGGCCTGAGAAGCTACCTTTGCTTGTTGTACCGTGTTTCCCCTACCTGCCGCCATTTGGGCGTAGGTAACGTGGGGAGTAACGGCTGGTGTTTGTGCATGAACGAGTGGACGTTTAACTTCCACTTTCTGCTGCCGAGCCAGGTTTGCTCGCTTTATGTATTGGAATTTGGGACAACCCCGATAGTTTGCGGTGTGTCCCGTGTTCCTGCATAAAGCACAAGAGAGTTGGCTTTTTTCAGACGCTCCGTCCTTACCTAGAGCGCATTCCTCGGATTTGTGGTTCTTTCCGCACTTCACACATCGAGGCTGCATTTCGCAGTTCGACGCGGCGTGCCCGAACCTTTGGCAGCGAACACATTGTAAAATGTTTTCGCTCCTCTTTAATTTTTCCCAGTGTACAACCTGGTAGTCTAGGATTTTGATACTCCTTAGACCATCCAGTTTGCTGTCGGGACTTAACTGAACCAGGAAGAACGGTAGTTTCCGCTTCTCCCTTTTGGCTCTAGCCGTGACAAATGGCTTGACCCCCACGAATTTGAGCCCTTCGCACTCCTTCTCTTTCAGCAGTGCAAGGAGCTCCTCCGGATCGGTCGACGGTTCTAACCCCCTCAGCAGCATTGTTTGCAGCTTGTCCCCTTTCGGGGTGTAGGAGAAGAACTCCGTCGTCGTATCCCTCAATAAGTTTTTTATTTTATAATAGCGCTCCACTGTGTTACAGTGGATCGCGTGCCTATCTACGCTAAGTCTTTTGATAAAAAAATGATTGCCTATGGCCGACTTACATAATTCAATCGTGTCTTTCAACTCCATCTTATATGTGTTGATTGGAGGTACACGTAGTTTGGTTGATTTCTGCTGTTGCTGTTGCTGTTGTTGTTGCTGCTGCTGATGTTGTTTCTGCTGTTGCTGTTGTTGTTGCTGCTGTTGTTGCTGCTGATGCTGTTGTTGTTGCTGCTTTTGCTGTTGTTTTTGGGGCTTATGCTGCGGTTGATTTTGTTGCTGCTGCGGTTGCGCTTTTTGTTGTTGTTTTTGTTGTATCTGTGCCGGTTTTTTCGTTGGCACTGTTTTTTGTTGTTGTAGTGGCTGTTCTTTCTGTTTAGCCTCGCTAGTTGTGGGCTGTTGCTGAGAGCTCAGGAGTTGTTGTTGTTGCTCCATTTGTCTCCTCGCCATTTGTTTGGCTTTAATAGCCAGTACTTTTTTCTCTAGTTGCTGAATGGTGCTATTTAGTGCGTGCACCTCTTCTTCTTCATCTTCTGACTCCGTGGCCGCCAGAGATTGGAAGGTATTCTCACTACCCATATAGTGACCTTCCCCGCCATCAGACACATAAGGGTATTCGTCGAGGTCTGACTCAGCTGCCGCCTTTGTTGACGTTGTTGGCGCCTCTTCCCTTACTCTACCCGGCAGCTTTTCGGTAGAAGCTGAAAGGGAGGGGCGCTTCACAAGATTCGGAGTTGGCTTCAACCTCCTCCTTCTCTTCTTAGAACTGATGTCAGATGACATCGTACCATCTGATGGTCCCGCTATTGGAATAGCGGACCTTTCGACGTCACTCATCGCTTCTTATATTCTCACTTTCTTTTTTGTTTTTATTTATTTTTAAAAATAAAAAGTCAATGAAACTTCTCTGGGAATCGAACCCACGACCCCTGCTTTGTCGGTCGGACACCACTACCACTGGGCCACCAATGCACTTGACAATAACGTTTCTAATTATTCTTTTTACTTAGTTTTGTTTTCACTATTTCACTTTAAAAGATGCCTAAACACATCTATTCACTAAGAAGGTCTATGAATGACTGCGGACACCACTACCACTGGGCCACCAATGCACTTGACAATAACGTTTCTAATTATTCTTTTTACTTAGTTTTGTTTTCACTATTTCACTTTAAAAGATGCCTAAACACATCTATCCACTAAGAAGGTCTATGAACGACTCCGAAGCTGCGCGCGCTACCTTTACGCCAAGCCCCATATAGGGGGATGGGGCTCCCCCTGACCAGAACATGATTTCTCACACCACGAAAATCTTTCAAAAATTAACCCATAATAAAGGAATGACTTTTGGGTGCGGTTAGGATTGACGATTCTCACCGCTACGAGCACCGAGTTTAATTTAAGTCACTGCCTATTGCCTTCGTTTTTTTAAGTAAGATTTCATATCAGGTGACGGAACAACTTTCAGTTAATGAAATTTCCTTAGCTGAAATGCTATTATAATTGTTAGTTTATTAGATTTCAAAAATCACAAAAAAAACGACTTCTTGGGCAAGAATAACAACGTCTTTTTTTAATCGTCCACGAAAAAGAAATTATAAGAGTTGGAGAAGATTTGAAAATTCAAACCTACTGCAATTACGAGTACATCGTATTGCCTTCACATAACTTTTATAGATCTCTCATCATTTACAATGTCGATACGAGATTGTCGATATGTCAGTTGGTGATGGAAGTCCAATGTCAAAGCTTGCTCATACGTGTTCCATAGATAGAAATCCAAACAAATGCAGGCTACCCATTTTTAAGGAGTAATCTAAGCCAGCCCGGCGCAACTGAATACATTGAAAGTGTGACACGGAAATTCCAAACTTAAAATTAACTTAAAACTAAATTAATATAACTAAAACCAAGGGGTGGGAGAAGTAGGATGAGATGCGTAAATAAAATAAAAGCATTTTTAAGGGACAGTTCGTTGAGTTTGAAGTCGAAAGAGGGGTTGGACATCGGTGACTTCGCGCTTAACATTAAGTCGAAAGAGGGGGATAGATATTAGATTTATTTATTTATTTAGGTTATCAGAAGCGTAAAAACATAATTATAACTTAAACACAAGTATTTACAATTCTATGGTTAGGAATTATGAAGGGCATGTTTCAGGGTTAATTTGGTGTAGTTTATGTCAATTATATTGGGAAACATGTTTGCTTTGCAGACCACTCTAGTTAAAGGTTCATGCTGGCCATAGTCAGTGCGGTGATGGGGAAGACGCAATAAGGGTATTGATCTCAAACGATGAGGATTTGTGTTCAAGGAGATCTCATGGAGCAGATGAGGGCAGTCTATGTTACCAGATAACAACTGATGAGCAAAAACTACAATACATCTGCGATATCACGACGAGTGCTAACGGATTGTAAATTAAGCAGCTTTAAGCGATTCACGTAGGGAGGTAGATTTTGTGGGTCATCATTTAGGGGTGGCCGTGGTGTAGTGGTACTAGCAATCGCTTCTCACTCGGAGGGTCAAGGTTCGAATCTTAGCCACGACAAAAGTTTTCATTTGTATAATTGGAATTCAGTCAGAAAAATCTGCGTGTGAAGGTTCACAACCTCACATTCCGAGAGAAGAAAAATCTCTCCGTCCTATTCGAACTCCCACCCCTGGAGAGTCAATATCGAAACCAAACACACCTAAGTTTTTCAAACCACTACATCAAAAACAATGCTTTCCTGTCTCCTCCTTCTATCTTTCCGTCCGCGCCCTGGCAACTGTAAAAGGGTATCATAAACCCTTAGGCGCGAGTAAATTATAAAAAAAAAATAAAAAAAAAATCCCAACCGAGCCAACGTTAGGCCAAACTAGTGAATCTACGCTGGACAGCTTCGATTCTCAGCATATGTACTTGATGGTAAGAACACCACACCTGGGCGGCATATTTAAGAAGTGGTCTTACAAACGTCATATAAAAGGACTTAGTGACGTTGGGGTTAGAAAACTCATTTGACCAACGTTTAACAAAGCCGAGTGCTGAGTTAGCTCTACTAATACATAAGTTGAGCATCGCAGATAATGCCCAGATCACGAATTAAGATAACAGTGAAGACAAGCTCGTTGTTAATATAATATGATCTTTGAGGCAGGGGACGACGTTTCCGAGAGAAAGTAATAGCTTTACATTTTTTCAAATTAAGGTCTATGAGTGTAGAAGTGGTTTAGATCAGATGGAAGTGAGAGGGAGTCAGCAGTGCAAGATATTTGCTTAGAGCATCTTATGTCACCTGCGTAAATCTCTAGGTCAGAGTGTAAAATGATAAGCACCAAATTGAAGATTAAAGGTCCTAAGTATCTTCCCTGTGGTACTCCAGAAGACCCTGTGACTGGGTTGGAAACGAAAAATCTAAAAGGATACTTCCGGTCTTCTAAGTAAGAAATAATCCCTTTGGTAACTCGCGGTTGAAGACCGATCACTTTTAGTTTGAGGATTATGACTTTGTGAGAGATTTTGTCAAACGCTTTGCAGAAACCAGTAGCCATAGCATCCACTTCCTTACCATTTTCCAGGGTACACAATGCGTTAGAGACAAGCTCCGTAAGGTTTGTGGTTGTATATCTACGCTTTAAGAACCCCTGTTGCTTAGAGGAGAGAAATGATTTACAATGGAAGAACAGTGTATCGTAAATGATCTCCTCAAAGAGCTTTGGTATGCAAGAGAGTTTAGCAATGAGTCTGCAATTAGAGACATAGCCCTTACACTTTTTTGGATGAGAGTGATAAATACCTTGAGCAATTGAAACCTGGAAAAGAGCAGAAAGGGGCAGCGCCAATGTGTGAATACATTTCTTTAGAAAAATGGCAGAGAAACCGTCTGGACCGGTGGTCGTCCTTGAGGAGGTTTATTTTTACAACTACTGATGATAAACTTATATTGATGAATGTTAAAAGGGTTTGAGTGCAGCCATTCATGTAACTAAAGTAAAGATAGCCATCCGATTTTCCTTCAGTGTTAATAGGCTGAAAGAACCGTTTGGGGTTGGAAATTAGGCCACGCTGGCAATACAATAAACTGAAATAAAGTTTGAAAACTTAGACACAGACCTAAAACGGAGATATGTTTGCCATAGTGAGTGTATTTCTTTGTTATACCAAGGGGAGGAAGAAGTACCATTTTTTTGAGTTGTGGTAGGGACAGATTTAACGAAACATTCATAGATTTGAGAATAGAAGTCGGAAAGCTTAACAAAGTTAAGCGTCGGAAGGTAGCTTTTGCAAATTGAGAAAAACCTCGGAGGTTTTTGTGCGAAGACCCCCAACTTTTTGGTAATAAAGAGACATGCAATTAAGGTTACGGGTGGGTAGGTTAGGGCACAACTCAGGGGTATTTATAACAGTGTTGGGGGGGTCACATTATAAGTTAAGGGTGAAAATTATTTTAAAATCGCTGCGAGTTTTTTGTAGATATGAAACGCGTCTAGAGTTTATATGGGATGCATAAGCCCTTATCCACAGTTATAGGGGAAATTTTAGCTTTCATGATAACGGATATATACTTAATTCAAAGCTTGTGGATCGTTGGGGAGACCTTCCTTTTGAATCAAAATTTGTACGTTGGTCTTGATCTTACCGTCATTACATACTGATCCGGGCTTATCATGTTAATATACAAGGAATAACCAAACGCTTTTATCGTGATCTCTTAGACGTGGCATTACATATCAGACGTCGAGGTCTTTGATCGAAGATTGATCCCATATAGAAGTAAGTTTGCGGTGGAAGATGCGGGTTTAAATTCAATGGGGTGTCGGTAATAAGAGCAGTTGAAATATTTTGCGGCGACGGACCATAACTGGTAGTGGATGTCGATGAGAGGTGATGGGGAGATGAAGATGGAATGGTGGAATTGATGTTGTGGGATAGGACGAAGTTTGGATAATTCGTCCCAGAAGGAGTAATTTTCGGATAGGGCGCTAGTGGGGAAATAAATCGGGCACCAAGTTGAAAGATACTCGCTTAGGTAAATAGTTTCCGGGACAGCTTTTGAGAATAGGTTGAAAGAAATTAGGAAATATTACTACTTTAAAGAACCAGCTGGGGTCGGAGGAGATATTATTATTCAAAGAGAGATATTTATTATTAAGATTGGGAGAAGAAGAAGATGGCTTAGTTTTAGAATTATTTGTATTGGTCTTAGGGCTAGTTTTAGTAATACGCTTCATTTGCTTATTTCATGAATTTGTCCACTTAGATAGCTTCATCCCGTGTAATATGAAAAAAATCCTGGTCGGGGTTGTAAAATAACCAGGTATATTTCGTGGGAATGCTGAGTTTGAAATAACTGCCTCCTCTTGAGTTCGCTGGGAAAATTTTACTGCATTCCTTCATGTTCATAGAAAACTTCTTTTGGAAGAAGGTCTGCATCTAGGAGACATTGGCATGATGAGAAGCGCTTTTGGTAACGAAGGTTGTGCAATCAGCGTTGCGCTCGTTACTTCTGATTAATTTTTCGATCCTATTTCCATTCGGAAACAGTCCAGGAAGTCCCGAGACCATTTATAAAAGCGCTTGTACCAGGAGTCGGTATTTCGGTTATCAGTGTAGTTGGCGGAAGAGGTGATAAGATGTTGCTTAAGTTCCATCAATCGTGTGGAGACTAGCGTCAGTATCAAGTATTTCAGACAGAATTGAAGTATTACAAACTGAATGAATATGGCCTTGGTTGATATCAGACAAAGTGTCAATTTTGCTAGTTACTCACTTCAGCTCATCGACTGTGCTTCCGACCATTTGCCGGGTTGCAGACAGGTCTTCGCTGGAAGCACCGATTTTATCTAGCACTATATTGATTATTGGTGAATAGTCAAAAACAGAATACTTTTGGAAGAAGAGATCAAAGTCGTTTCGTATTCTTGATTGGCAACGCGTCTTTACAATTCGTTGAGACCTTCAGTTGTTTTTCGTTGCTAAGGAGTTTTGAGAAGTCCCGTCTGATGAGTCAATCACACTGCTAAGTTCATCAACACTTTTAACGACCAAATCGAACTTCGACATTTGATCTGAAGTTTTTTTGTTTTGCATAGAAATGTCTTGGAATGTCGAATTCATAGCCTCACTAAGGCGAACGGGATAATTGTTTACTACACCCATCACATAAATCTAGGATATATTCTTTAAGGCAGGTCGCGGATCGCTTTTTTAGGCCATTGCAAGTTGGGTGGATAGAATTGGAGCAAATTCCGCTACAGGTGACCTATTCGGTTTCATCGGAAACACAAATAGTGTGACACTTAAGCATTGTTAATTGGTCAGCAAAAAAGTCATGATAACACACGGTAAATGAAATCGCGTAAGATTATGACACCGGCGAATGTTCGAATCGATTAAATATACTGATTTCGCGGAAAAGGTGAGAACTGAATGCGGGCTAAATATTGTACAAAACACCACTTGACTGGGTGGAGGTAAAGTAGCTAACTACGTTAGCTCTTCACTTCGAACTTATCAGCATACACACGGTTCTAACAGCATTCAAGTCTATGGAATAGTTGGTTGGAACTGCAAGAATCTTGAAAGGGGAGAGGTTACGCTCGTCGAAAAAACAGACCGAAGACAATTGGAATGACACATCGGTTATCAAATGTATCCTTGAAAGAATATGCAACCGCATTAATACAAGTCTATTTTTCAATCACTGTGCTTAGTGAAGATCTAACATTTCGACATCACAGAAGTTAAAATGGTTTGAACCAGATTAAATCGAATAACGTGTTCTACTCTTTTGGCATGAAAACAAGTAAAAAGGGTTTTACAAAGATTAAGTCGAATAACTTACGCTGCTGGTACACAAAGGCTGATACAATGGTTTTTGTCGTTGCAACCACAGCAATGGGATGCTTAACTTTCCCTCTTCCTTAAGTTGTATTAAAACAAACATGAAAATACAAACAACAATCTAAAATTAAATTGAAGAAATCTGGATTTACTAGAACCTGGAACCCATTTTCATTACACACTATTTACCAAATGTTCTTTTACTTTCACGTGCACGCCTGACAATATTACTATTAGTGGATCGGCAGCAGATTTCATCTCTGAATACATGCCTCTAATCCCAATTGAAAAAAATTACCAAATCTTAACACTATAGAGAGGGCCACAAACGACAATCACTACCACCATTCACGTATGACTACCCCAGGATTTTCATTCCGTGGGCTGGTATGTTCCTGTAACGCAGCTTGAATCTATCAATTTTGTATTTATGTCAATAAATATGTATGTATGTGTACAGAATGTAATGAATTACTATAAATGCTTAGTTGAAAATTTATGCTTATGAGCACGTATAATTTTTTCATAACGGTGCACTCAGACCCTGTGTACTCCATGTTTTCCAGATGCCATCGACACGCGTGATGATATATGAGTTAAGTTGGGGCATAGGAACGTAAATAATTCGACCATACCAAAACTACCTCCGATGATTTGATCGAACTAAACAACACAAAACAAAAAACAATTAAAAAGGGATGGATATCAGAGGAAGGATTCTAGGTGGTCAAATTAATATTGAAGAGAAAGTTATGTAGATATAAGTAATAATAAGATGGAAAAAAAATACTCCCTTATCACAAATTATGTAGGTTTAAAGATATCTGAATGCCGAAAAGCTGATAGCTGATGGCTTTGGGTAGGATGACTTGTTCCACAATAATGCTAACCAGAAAATTTGCAACAAATGTCCAGCAAAATAACAAATCAGACACAGGCAAGTGTAAATTCAAAAGCAAAGGCTAACAAAGAATGTAACCACGCCAGATTTAGTTCAAGGCAAGCTCGCTAAAAACCAAGTATTATGCTTAAGATACACAGTATGAGTGAAAACTCATAGGAAGGAGAGAAGGATAGGTGCCGACGTACGTTGGTTTTATATGTCTGAATGTTATAATGACATGGAAATTGCGAGTTGTTCGGCTTAGGAACAAACCACGATATTTCAGAGTACGTCCAAAAGTGGGTATACTGATGAGCATTCATAACAAGATGTGTGTTACGGTTAAAGGTTTGAAGGGGCGGAATGCTACTGGCGATTTCAATGGAGCACTGGTGGTGGAAATAGTGATAAAATAAAGTGAGGCACGAGACATTACGTAGGTGTTCGAGGGAGTCTATTGCCTGAGTAATATTGGTATCAGCTATGAGTTTTATCGCACGGTTTTGAATCCGGTCTAGCAGATGCAGAGATGTTTCGGCGCGCCTGACCAGATGTGAGCATTGTATTGAAATTTTGGGCGGATGAATGCCTTATACGAGGGCGGGTCAATAAATCCGTGACTTTTTGAATTTCTGACCTCTTTACTGAAACAGCAACACTGCTCCTGTCAACAGGCATTTGTCAGTTGACTCCTGTCAAAATTTAAACTTGCTGCGTCAGTTAGTTTGTGTTTGACAGCTATTTTTATCAGACTACTCACTAATTTGAGGAGAAAATGGAAAAAAGTGAATTTCGTGTGCTTATTAAGCATTATTTCTTGCGAAAAAAAACCATTACCGAGACCAAGGCTAAGCTTGATAAATACTATGGGGACTCTGCACCATCGATTTCAATGGTAAAAAAGTGGTTTATTGAATTTCGTTGTGGCCGTACAAGCACTGAAGATGCCGAACGTCCTGGACGCCCAGTTGAGGTCTCTACACCCGAAACAATCGAAAAAATTCACGATATGGTGTTGGCCGACCGAAGATTGAAAGTGCGAGAGATTGTGGAAGCCGTAGGGATCTCGCATGGCTCAGTGGTTTCAATTTTGAATGATCACTTGGGCATGAGAAAGCTTTCCGCAAGATGGGTGCCGCGTTTGCTCACAGTCGACCACAAACGCAATCGTGGTAACAACTTCACAGGAAGGTTTGGCGTTGTTTAATCGCAATATGGAGGAGTTTTTGCGCCGTTTTGTAACCGTGGACGAAACATGGATCCATCACAACACACCAGAGAACAAACAACAGTCAAAACAGTGGGTTTCTAAGGGTGAATCGGCGCCAAAGAAGGCCAAGGTGGGTTTGTCAGCCAATAAAGTTATGGCGACTGTTTTTTGGGATGCACGCGGGATAATCCACATTGACTACCTTCAAAAGGGAAGAACAATCAATGGGGAATATTATGCCAACTTATTGGACCGATTCAATGACAATTTGAAAAAAAAAAACGACCTCATTTGGCCAAGAAAAAAGTTCTTTTCCACCAAGACAATGCAAGGGTGCACACATGTGCAGTTGCCATGGCAAAAATCCATGAATTGGGCTATGAATTGCTCCCTCATCCACCCTATTCTCCAGATTTGGCTCCGAGCGACTACTTCTTGTTCCCAAACCTGAAGAAATGGCTTGGTGGAAAAAGATTTGACTCCAATGATGAAGTCATCTCGCAAACAAAGGCCTATTTTGAGGACCTCGACAAATCATTTTTTTTGGAAGGGATAAAAAAATTGGCGAAGCGTTGGACAAAGTGTATAGAGCTCAAGGGAGACTACGTTGAAAAATAAAAAATCAAAATATCTGTGTTTTAATCCAAAAGTCACGGACTTATTGACCCGCCCTCGTATATTGAGGCCAGATCAGAAAGGGAAAAGTATTTCTTACATTGTTTGAGAAAACCTAGACATTTCGCAGCATTTTTATCGACATCGAATATGTGATCATTCCAACGTAAGTTGTCATTGACACACATACCGAGAATTGAAAGTTTTCAGTTTTGACAATGTAAGTGCCAATCATGGATAATGGCTGGGTATTTATACTTCGCTGTAACGACAGCAGACAACATTGAGTTTTGGAAGCATTAAATTCCACTCAGTTGATAGTTCCCCAATTGGTTATGCTGCTAATATCGGAATTTAAAGAGCTTAACATACGCTGCCGTTCCCGTTCTACAGCCCAAGAGCAGCGACGTGAGTCCGGAAACGAATATGAAAAGCAGAGAGTACTGTCGTCAGCAAACTAATATATTAGATTAGAAGTGGCAGACAAGAGTTCATGGATAAAAATTAAAAAGAGTGTCGGTGACAGAACGGAATCCTGAGGCACACCAGCATTTATCGTAAATATCTGACTTGAAACCATCCAAGACAACTTGAATTGAACGTTGGGGAAGGTAATTTCTAATCCATTGAAGAAGAGCATTTGCGGCAAAAGAGCCTGATGTCAAACTTTGTCAAATACCTTCGAAATATTAAGTTAAACTATCTTGCTTTCGCCAGATTGTTGTACGCTTCGGTTCCACTTTTCGGTGAGACATGCCATCAGATCACCAGTGAACCTGCTGCAACGAAAACCATATTGCCGGTCATAGAGGAGTTTTCGTTTTTCGAGATATTTCATGAGCTGACGATTTATCAGCGCTTCCATGACCTTGGAGAGAAGAGATGTACGTGCAATGAGTCTGTAGGAGGAGGGAGAAGAAGATTAGCCTTTTTTAGGGACGGGCTGGACAAATGCTGTTTTCCATCTGCTCGAAAAGAGTCCTAAAAAGTAGGATTGATGAAAAAGTTTACACAGTGGGAAAAGCGTGGAAGAATACCTCTACAGAAGAAGGTGAGATATACCATCTGGACC
This sequence comes from Volucella zonaria, assembly GCA_963966105.1. Classification (NCBI taxonomy): domain Eukaryota; kingdom Metazoa; phylum Arthropoda; class Insecta; order Diptera; family Syrphidae; genus Volucella; species Volucella zonaria. The sequence continues at coordinate 131,527,960 of OZ014530.1, read as the reverse complement.
GGCAGATTTATGTATGATGAGATCTCTAAGTACTCTTGGTAATATACGAGTACGAAAGTGGATTCGTCCCATTGAAGATTCGACGCACTCAAGTTTAGGCGGATACAGAACACAATATAGGAGTGTTGAGCTGGATGCAAAATGTGCAGCAAGCAGATTAGCCTTGTCCAAGGAGATGACAGCTGGAATATCATTGTAAATGAGCGTTGGGATGGAGGATGAGGCAGAATTTCTGATGTTTTTGACAAATAACCAAAATCTTTTACTACCTTTGGGACATTGTGGAATTTTTAGCTCAACTTTTGGTCGTATTGAAATTTCACACGCTTGAGAAAGACGTTGCAGTCATTCCTGGCTCGTTTAAACTTTTTTCGGTTTTCCTCTGTTTGATTGGTCTTGAAGGATCGAAAAAAACACTTCTCTAACCCTGACAGCCTCTTTACAGCTCTAGTCGTACCATGCCTTTTTTTTGGTCTGATACTCTTCATCCGATGAGGGATAAAGGATCTCATTCCGAATAGAATAGTGTCAGTGATCATATCAGCAGCGGCATCCACTTTGTTATCGAGGAAACATAACGACCAGTTAAATTTCCTAAAGAAGGTGCCCGCCCAATTGGATTTCTCTTATTGCCATAGGGTCTTTTCCCTAACTGTGTGGTCGGTGTACGAGAATTTAGCTGATATGACACTGTGGTCCAACAAGCCTAGAGGGGGGAACACATCAACGGAGTACTTATCAGGGTGAGAAGTTAAAAACAAATCCGGGATGTTGGCGGTATAACTATAAACGTCTGGTATTCGCGCGAGCTCATTTACAAGCTGCGTTAACTTCTTTTCCGCAGCGAAGATCTCAATACACCGTCCTTCGGGTGTTGTCTGTCCAGAATGTCGAAGCCATCCAGAATTGTGAATTGAAATCACCCGTAATAACTTTTTCTGTATGAGGATACAAGGATACAATTCTTTGAATAGAGTCAGACAGCGCATCAAACTCGTTAAAAGTCGAATTGCTGTCTAGTTTAGGGCTTCTGTAAATAAAGCAGTAGTGGATAATTTGCTTACGGATATCTAATTTTAACCACATGAAATTGAATTCCAAGTTGAAACAGGGACTACATTGTGGTGGAATTTGGTAAGCTACACCATTACGCACGTAAATGGCGAGACCGCGGTAAGAGAAGAATAATGGCACTAGTTCGTAGCCAGGTAGCTTCAGATCAGTGTGATCTGAGAGGTGTGAGCGGGGATTTACCTGTGTTTCACTAAGTGCCAAAACAGCTGGCCTGAATTTACAGACGTGGACGTACACAGAAAAGTAATTACTTTTTAGCCCGTGTATGTTCGCAATGTCTACCCAAAATTCATTATAAGAAAATAAAAACAAACACAAAAAACACAAACACAGACGATTCTAAGCAAGACTGCATAGTGAAAATTCTGACTTTGGCTTACCGAATCCAATTGTTGTAGGTGTTATGCTCTTACAACAATAGAAAACAGTGCACCAAGAAAATTCTCAATCCCACAACTCGCTATCCATAGTCCGCTTCTTTAGACACCTGAGTTGTTCAAATACGCTATATCAGCGGCTCTTAATTCGAACTAATATTAATGTTAAATCATCCAGAGCAAAAACAACTACAACAATAACACCAACAAAACCGTCAGCACCAAACAATACAGTAACTACTACTATTAGTTTAGTCATCGCCTGTTAATCAGCAACTCTATCAGCAAAGTGATATGAATAAAGACAATGTGACAGTAGGTACACTATACAATTTTTGCTCTCAGATCACAAAATGCGTAGTTGTTTATAAGAGGAAAAATATAAACACTTAATACCTACAAAAGGAAGTAAATTTCTTATATCAACGTAGAAGAGAAAAGTTTGCTGATATTGTAAGTTTTCCAAATATTAAGCAAAGGAACAGTAATACTATTGCAAATTTTTTCAAACGTGAATGCGCAGTTATGTATTGTACATAACCAATATTAAAACATTATAAAAACATTAAAAAGTCCAGTAATTCCTGTAGAAATTATTCAAACACATTAGTGGTTAAATTTGTTCTAGTTTAAAGAAACATTTTAATTTGAAGTCTAAATTTAATAAATTTATAATTATGCTTAAAGCCAAAATTTTTGGTTGTAAAAAAAGTAATATCTAATATTTGATTGGTGAAACAAGGTATCTTTTAAAAGTATCACAGAAAGCTAAAAAAAAACGTATAAACACATGTGTGTTAAAAATAAAAGAGTTCTTATGGTCAAAATCGATAACGATCACTAAACTATGATACGTATTAAACTATACTCGTATTATTAATTCTGGTGCAATTCTTCTATCACTGAATTATGTAATGTGCAAAATCCTGTTTTAATTCTCCCTCTGACTGCGTAGACGTTATTTCCTATGATATTTATTTACGTAAATTAATCGTTATTCACCAAAATATCAGAAGTATGGCAAAAATTTTGACAACTTTTATGTCGTTGTCGTTTTTATTAAAAATGGGAAAAATATTGAAATTTATTGTTATAATTGTCTTATGACGATTATAACGTTTGATATTTAAAGAATTGAGATTAATTTTATATTTAATGAGTCATCTAGAACTATTGTACTATAGGAAATCTAGACAATATGTTATCAAATGAGTCATCTAATATTTTTATACTATTGTGTGACGTCAATAAAAATATTTTGCAAAACATGTTTTCCTCTTGACAACTAACTCGCGTCTTGGACTCTTCTAGTACTTACATTGACCACATCATGGTGCGACTTTTTATATTTCAAAAACTTCTTCTCAGAAGCTCTGCTCTAAATTTGCAGCTCACCGACAATTTAATGATGATAATATATGAGCAGTGCTAACACATATTCAAAAAACTTTCGTTCTTATTTTTATTCCGTCAAAACTGATCATGTATCAGTTAATAATTCATTTCATTTTGAATAGTAGAAATATAAGAGTAAGTGTTCAGGTGAAACCGTGCGTATTGCAAAGTTTACGTCAATAACTATGGTCAATAATCTAATACGTTTACCAGTTCGCTTCTTTCCGCTATCTTATTTCTTAATTATTAGCTTTTCCGGTTTTAAAACTCGATCATTCTATTTTGGGTTTTACCGGCGTACGATCGAGCACATGAAGTCAGCGTTATAATAAAGAGCAGCAGTATCAGCCAAATCACCGGTTTTTATTTTATCAAACCAACGAGTACACCTACTCAACATTCTGGTCCAAGTGGCCCGGACCGTACCGCTCTGCCATCAATTCATACAATTCGTCACAGCTCGACAACGACATCGGCTTGACATCCTCGTCAGCCTGGCCATCATCCTGGCCGTCAAATTCAGCACAACCAGTGGAAACAAATCAGCTAGATATCCTAATCATTGTCATCATCATCCCCCAAGTAGCACCAGCCCTTTCGTTGTCATTATCACCATGTATGCGAGTATAAATATTCAAATTATAATCAATTATTTATGTATGAAAAGGTTTGCCGATCTGCAATGGTGATAGTATCTGTATGATAGTTCTTGACTGAGAAAAAAAAATTAATTACATATGTATATTTAAAGCATAATAAAACTAATTCGTAATCCGGGGTTTTAATTGACGTCAATCTGAATTACTGTTCGGTTCCAATGTATTTCGGGTTCACTGTTTAATGGAATAATCTTATGATTTTGTTCTCTCACGTGTTCAGTTGATTGAACTGTTATCCGGGCTTACCGTTCAGCTGTTTCCACTACATTTAGTTCGTCATTTCGAACTTTTGTTTCACTTTTTGGTATTACTGCTGATTGCCATTGCTCTCACTTCAAATTATCATAGTGTCATTCCCGATTGCGTTACCATATCTCTGTTGTCTGAATTCATTTGCCCGACGGACCAATTGGCCATGTATTATGCTGCCGCCAAACAAATATCCAGCTTTTCGCATACTTAATCTTCTTTAGTGACACTTAAGCAAGAATCAAAAGAGCTATGGGCCTCGCGCAGTGGGCAATACTGAAAGTTTTCATGGCGTTCCTTTTGGGATAAGTTTGATGCAGCTTACAGGCAAGACCCCAAGTTAGGTGATGTATAATAACTCTTTTAACTGCGGGATAAAACAATAGGAGGCGCGCAGAACATTCTGTCCAAATTTCCTCTGACCAACACGATTTTTGAACTCGATCTTCTTGGGAATCTCTGTATTCCACGTAGGAAAACACTCGTTTCTTGGTAAACAGTCAATGGTAGCATCAATGACTGCGTAACTGCGCTATTCTCATAAAATCGACACTACTATTTGGGATCTAATTCTAGTGTAGGCCTGCTCTAGTAGATTGCTCCACCTCACTTTAGCCCTCTGGGAACAATTCTTTAAAGGTCCAACAGAGGTACCGAATTGGAGTCAGCTGGACGTGTTTCTGAAGTTTAGATACCAAATGTTGAAATCAATAGCTGATGTGTCGGTATCAATTAATACTTCCCTGTCAGCAACCCAATAACAATACACCATCTAGGTTCAACAAGGGTGTGAGCACCTATCACATTAAAACTAACATTTTTTGCAAGCTGTGTGGGTAACTCCATTCACTTCGCAACTACACTGAATTCAGAAGAGTAAACGCCATATCACGTAGAGAGTTCGTATGGACACATAATTTTTGCTTTAACTTCTTAGCCTAAAATCATTTAGTAGGGGATTGTACCAGAAAATTTACATTCACAATTTGTAGGGTAAGCACCATTGAAAATAAGCTGCATACTTCTCATCCACATCAACCATCAGTTAATAAGTCTATCGCTCCATCTGCAGCAAATAGCAATAACCACAAATCATCATTCACTCAATTACAACTACAGCCACCTTCGCTACCATTCATTATGGAACCTACAAACCATCCCTTTTTTGCACATCCATCCAAAAATCGGTATTTCTCGCATCTGCGCTCGTGCGTATAATGCCCCAAGGTACTAAACATACCATTCGATCGCTTATTGATCCTGGGTCGGAGGTATTGCTTATCTCATCCTCCGTACAAACACCGCTTCATCTTTTTGTATCCCCCATAAATTACCCAATCTCAGGAATAGCCGCTAGGACTAATAAGCTTAACAGACTTTCATTTTGCCGATACCAACGGATGTGTTTTATTTGATTCCTTTTAATTTGGTGAAAGTTGAAAGTTTTTCATTTTAATTTGGTGAAAGTTGAACAAAAATTCGATTGTTTATTCACAAAGAAATTAAAGAAATTAAGAAATTAAAAATCGTATTAAATTTATTTGTATATAAATAATAATATAGAATAAAAAAATTCGTGACCCCGTCTGCACCGAGCACAAATCAACTGTCATATTCGCTGTTGTCGGAAAGTGCTGCTAATTCAAAAACTGAAGAAAAAAAAAAATAACCAATACTTTGAACATGTGCTGCTAAAGTTTATTGATCCAGTTAAACTTAAAAATCTAGTTTCCCGGCGCGAAAAATTTGTAATTTTATTTTGCCTCACACCCAATATCTACAGTAAAGTAAAAATAAAATAAAACATTTTCATTCATTGTTCATTCTCCTCAAAAAATCATGTCAGCTGTAAAATCACGCTCAAAAGCTGCTTCTACAAAAGGCCTTCCATCTACGCCTACAACTGTCTTTCCTCCCGTCAATCAAAACGAGAACACACACACTGCCAAAATCTTGGAGGAACATCTAACTAAACAAGCGGAGTCAATGAGACTTGACTTTGCAGAAGAAATTTCCAAAATGCGGAGTGAATTTCTTCAACGGGTTGAGGAAATTAACAACAAAGTAATATTCCACCTTACTAAGCAAATCGATCGAATTGAAAAAGACACCAAAATAGTTGTATAAATTCATAAAGCCGAGACTGCAGCCATGCAGCAAAGAATAAACGCGTTAAATAGAAAAAGAAACCGCTTGTGAAGCTGTGTTCTCTGTAGTACCAACACTACCAAACGAAAATCTAAAAAGCCTATTCAACCATCTCTGTCACAGAATTAATTGCAAGCCCCCTGCTTCTGTTATTGCATTCCGCGCTCACACAAAAAATCAACACAACAATGATACCACACCATCACCAATCATGCTAAAATTCGGCAGCCCGCAAGAAAGGACTTCTGTGCTTGCCTTTGCTGCAATTTATCGAAAGCATAATGCATCACAATTATGTCTCAACGATCTTGGCATAGAATCCAACGCTAGCTAACACAACGTACTCGCTTTCTCTTAAAAAGTGCAATCGAACTCCGGCAAAAAAAATCAGCTGTTTGCGGTACACACAAATAGTGGGTGTGTCTACGTGAAAAATTCGGCGAATTCGAAACGCTTTCTTATCGAAAGCTCTGATGACCTGCTTGCCGCTGCTGAGACAACTTAATAACAATACATTTATTCTATGTAACTATTTTGTAGTTGGTTTGGTTTTCGTTTTTTCCTTCATAATTCTTTTTTATTTATTATTTCTATATTCAACTCTCAATTTAGTTATTCAAATAACATTTGTAAATACTTTCTGGCTAATGAATTTCTCTAATTTTTTTTGTGACTTGCTATTTCTGTTTCTGACTCTTTTTTTTTTATTAATGAACAACTATAGATAACGAGAACTTGCGTAGTATGATCTGTGTGCTCTGTGCACAGAAGAATGGGTTAAAAATCTGTCATCTGAATGCACAAAGTTTGCACAATGCATTGAAACCAGAGGAGTTCAAATATCTATTTGTAGGATCTCAGGTTGATGTTGTTTGTGTGTCTGAGACTTGGTTTCATTCGGATGTCGAAAGCAAATTGTATCAAGTGTCTGATTTTAATGTTTTTCATGGTGATCGAGTGGGTCGAGTCGGTGGAGGATCTGCTATTTATCTGCGCGAAGGGTTGCACTCTACACCTCTTTGTAATTCTATGCAGAACACAGAGCTAGACTATTGCTTCGTGAAAATTATATGTGAGAGTCAAAGAATTCGATTAGGTACTGCTTACAGGGCAAATCGATCTGTAGACTATATACCGTCAGTAGCCATTCTAGAGCAACTTTCCTATTGTAGCCCCCATGTTGTTCTGTGTGGTGACCTTAACTGCAATTTGTTGGATGTGAATATTTCTTCTCATTTACTAAATAACTTTAAAGCGCTGAACTTATTCCCTGTAAATATAGGAAGTCCTACTCATTTCCAAGGTGATCCAAGTACTCTGATTGACCAATTTTTTGTTAGTGATGTTAGTAAGGTCCTACTTTATAGTCAGGTTCAAGCTTCTCGAGACATGATCTCATTTATTTAACCTTCGATTTTAAAAACAGGCCAAAAGAGATCATCTTCCAGTTTCAAGACTTTAAGAATGCGAACTACAGTGAGTTGCTGTATGACATTCAGCGTACTAATTGGAATAGTCTGAGGTGCATGCAGTCTGTTAACGATTAAGTTGTGTTTTTTCAAGAGCAAATCAGATACCTATTTAATAAATATATCCCACTAAAACAAAAGTTATCCGTAGAACATCGCCAGCCTGGCTCAGCAGCGAAATTAAGAAGCTGATGCTGCAGCGTAATACAGCCTATAGTCTATGGACACGATATAGAGTCGAACAGCTATATCGGGAGTACTGCCGTATGCGGAACAAAGTGGTGCTAGATATAAGGTCCGCAAAGACGCCTTACTATGAAAATAGGTTAAGCCAAAATTGTTCGTTAAAAAATAAATTGAAAGCTGTTAAGGAACTTGGAGTTGGAAAAGAGATTCCAAAAATAGCCGATAACATTGACTGTGAACACTTAAACGCTAAATTCGTCACAAAACCATCCTCTTTCACAAATGAAAACGAGTGTAATACATTTGAGACAACTCCCTCCCCAATGAATCTTTCGGTTTCGTATGTATCAGTGATCAAGAGATTGTCAAAGCAGTTCTATCAATAAGGTCAAATGCAACCGGCATCGATGGTGTTAATCCCCGGTTCGTAAAACTTCTCTTTCCTTACATTCTTCCTTCCATTACTCACATTTTCAACAGCATAATAACAGCTTCCGACTATCCACGTGAATGGAAGAGGGCAAAAGTTATCCCAATCCCTAAAAAAGGTAATGACGATCATAGACCCATAGCGATTCTCTCGTTTTTAAGTCAGTAGTGGATGATATTAGGAAGTCGTTGGACAAAAAATGTGTTACTTTTCTAATTATCTTAGACCTTCAAAAGAGTTTGATACTGTAAACCATATTCTTCTTTGCCGAAAACTTCAGACCATGTATAATTTCTCCAAAGAATCGCCGACGCTTATTTATTCCTACCTAGTAGATAGGCAGCAATGTGTTGTGTCAACAAAAAAACTTCGAGCTTTCTTAGGGTATCGAGTGGAGCTCCTCAAGGATCAAGACTTCTACCTGTCCTTTTTTCTATCTACTCACAAATTGCCCAAAGGTGTCTGATCCACATGTATGCCGATGATGTCCAATTGGCTTTGAGTGAAAATATCAATGTCTTAGATCAAGTTGTTGCTTGGATAAATGAAGAATTGGGCAATATTTTTCTCTGGGCTCAACGTAACTTTCTATGTTTGAATCCGGCAAAGTCGAAAGCTCTCGTGATTCATAGGAAAACACAGAACCCGTCTACCTTTCCACCGATAAAACTTGGTGAAGAAATCGTCCCCTTTGTTCATACTGTAAGAAATCTCGGACTAATTTTTAAGGACTCCCTAACATGGACTGACCATATAAACACTACTATTGGCAAGGCTGATGGAGGGCTTCGTATGCTTTGGTCAACTTAGATGTTTACACCTACAGGCATAAGAACTATGCTGGCGAAAACGCTCATACTGCCAATTTAACTGTATGGGTGTGAAGTCTATGGCAAAGTTGACTCAACTACTAAAAGGAAGCTTAATGTTGTATATGTAGTGGATTCGTGCCCGTTAAAAAAATAAAAATACGAACACTTTCTACTAGGTATTAAAAATTTATTGATATTATCAATCGTATGCATACCATATGTATATCAAAAAGGGGCAAAAGGCCATGCGTATTTCCAGCGATGTTTGCTTGCCTGCTGCTGCTGGACAGTTGCCTCGTTTGTTGCTCTCTATGTCTGTATATGTGCATGTGTGTGGTCGCCACATATCTCCCCTTCTTAGTAAAAAAAATGAAATTTAAGCAAGTTGTAAGAAATATCTGTTTGATTGAAAAAAGAAAAAAGACAAAATTGCAATATGTAGTTATGAATGAAAATTTAAAGTAATAGCAAACTATGGTTGAATCGGACTGTTCTTGGGTTTCCAGCTGCAGAGAATGAGGGGATTCTGCTTCGCTGCGCATCATTGCATCGTCTTCTCCCTGTTGGAGGTCTTCGTCAACCACGAATGCCGGTTTCAGCCTATCGATTGAGATCGTCGTGCTTTTACCTCTGACTAGAACCACAAAGGACTTTTCGTGTTTTTCCAGAACTTTATATGGTCCATCGTATGGTGTAGCAAATGACTGACGTATGTGATCATGGCGAACGAAAACATGTGAAGTGTTCGGGATGTTTTTAAGAATGAATGCGGAGCGCTTTCCATGACGAGACATTTCTTGAGGTGCTAGGTTCTTGAAATGCGTTTGCACTTTGGCTGAAGTGTTTCCGCTTGATGGAAGCAGAGATTCTCCTAGTAAACGAAGTGGTTCACCAAGGACAAGCTCAGCAGGCGTTGCTTGAAGATCCTCCTTGAATGCCGCTCGAAGTCCAAGGAGCACTATAGGAAGAGCTGAAGGCCAAGTATCACCGTTGCATAAGAGTGCTGCTTTAAATTGTCGGGGGAAGCGCTTGAACAATCCATTTGACTGCCGCTGATAGGGCGCGGTTCTAAGCTGTTTACAACTAAGTAGTTTAGTTAGATATTTAAACAGGTCAGATTCGAACTGTCGTCCTAAATCCGAGGTAGTCCGCAGTGGAACACCGAATCGTGAGATCCAGGATAAAAGTAGTGCTTCAGCTACAATTTCAGCGGATCCATTTGGAAGAGGGACAGCTTCAGGGAAACGTGTGAATCGGTTGATGATCGTGAGACATTTATTGAATCCTCTGGATGGAATGAGGCTGACGAGGTCAATATGTATATGCTCGAAGCGCTTTGAAGGTGGCTGGAAATTCGCAATGGGGGAAGTTATGTGCCTCGTTATTTTGTTCGCTTGGCACGGTATACAGCACTTGACTGACTTTCAACAGTCCTTGTTCATAGAATGCCAGAAAAAAGCTGAGCGATGAGGCGCATATGATCGCGGTATACCAATGGAAATGTCTCTGTAGACTTCGGCGTCAGAGGTGTCAAATTTTATGCGGCAAACTTGAACGCTCGATTGCAATTTTGTTCGGACGTCTTGAAGTTCGGTGTCATTAACTTGCGCTTCAGCAATTTCACTCGGTGGTACTGCTGGCTCGATAGCACTGACCCGTGAGAGTATATCGGCGACAGTGTTCTCGGAGCCAGAAACATGTCTTATGTCGGTGTTGAATTTCCGATGAAATCTAACCTTCTAAAGTGCCAGGGGGAAGCTCACCCCGGCCGTTGTTTAAACGCATGGTCAAGCGGCTTATGATCAGCATAAATAAGCACATGTCGGCCTTCAAATATGTGGTGAAAGTAACGAACAGCATCGTAAATTGCGTTGAGTTCCCTGTCGTAATTTGAATGCTTTTGGGCCGAAGGTGATAGCTTTTGGCTAAAAAATGCAAGAGGTTGCCAAGCATTGAGGCAGCGTTGCTCTAGTACAGCTCCGATGGCTTGCTCCGATGTGTCTGTGAAGATGGACCACTGTGTGTTGACGTTCGGGTGAGCTAGCAGTGTGGCTGTTGCAAGAGCGTTTTTGCTGTCCTGGAATGATTTCTCCAACGTAGGCGTCCACTCGATAGGTTGAAGATTTTTGATATTTGGGCCTTTAAGCTGATCATTGAGTGGCTCGAGTATCTCAGCTGCGTTCTTGATAAATTTCCTGTAAAATTGATGGTGCCAGTAAAACCGAGGAGTTTCTTCACGTTAGTAGGAGTAGAAAAATTCAAGATGGCTTTCACTTTTTCCGAGAGTGGGAAAATCCCTTTAGTCGATGTGAGATGTCCTAAAAATTTCACTTCGTTCAAAACATTTATTTTAACACGTTTATCACAACTCCAGCGTCCTGTAGTCGTTGAAATAAGATGCGAAGATGCTCGATATGCTCCACCTCATCTTCCGATGCTACTAGCAGATTGTCCATGTATGTGAATACAAAGGAAAGATTCCGGGTCATCTCGTCGATGAACCACTGAAACGTTTGGAGCCAGACGACGTGCCTTGCAAGAGATTAGAGGTCCTTTTATTGTTTTTATGTGATGAACGGTGGAATATTCGTTCTTCCCCTTGACTGCGCCTGGTTGTGTTATTGCAGGAAACGCTTGGAGAAGTGCTGCGAATGCATGCTTGGATTGTGTCTACAAATGGCGTCTCCGATGGTAATCCGGAATGTTTGTCGATGATTTGTTGTTGTTTCACATCAACGAGCAATCCATAGTTGACCAAAAAGTCTGCACCGATAATAGCACGATTAACGTCAGCAACAATGAATTGCCACATGAAATTTTTGCGTAATCCAAAATCCAGGTCGAGTTTGATTGTGCCATAAGTGTTAATGAGTGACCCGTTTGCAGCGAATAACTGGTATGTTGATAATGCACGTTATTGCTGTGTGCGCTGTAGTGGGTAGATGGAGACATCAGATCCCGTATCAATCAAAAACTGTTGTTGGGAATTTCTGTCGCTAAGGAAGGGGCGGACATGTGTGCGATGAGAGTCGTGTACCGCTATTAACGGCTCTCGGCATCGTTTTCCTGAAATTGACAGCCGGGACGACATGTACGTGCCTCAGAACCATATTTATTGTGGTACCAATAGATATTTGATTGAATAGGTACTTGTCTGGATTTGGATCTGCTTCTGGAACCGTGTTGCTGCTTATGTTCAGGTCGTGTGCGTGCTGAAAATGATGCTGAAAAGGCAGTGACTTCGGCGGTCAGATCGGCGATTTTTCGATGAAGGTTATAAGTTGTTGCTACAGTTACTGGCGCAAATACCTCGTAGAGCTTGTCGGCGATTTCACCATCCGCAGATTTTTGGCCAACTAAGCAGGCATGCGTTTGAGATGAGAGATGTGAAAGAGAACGTGCTTTTAAAACCTCACCGTCGATGTCTGGGATGGTGTGCGATCTCCCAAAAACGGGAAATCAGTGTGAATTTCAGTGTTTGATACGGGGTGTTTACTGGTAGATTGATGATTATACCTTCTACCTCTGCTGCAGAGCGCGTGTCGATTAAAGGTATCGTGCGATAAAATTTATCACGTTGTTCGATTTTTCCGCAATTGTGCCTCAAGTTGGGCAAACCACAGACCTGATCTTTCGGCGGTGAATTACGGTGCTTTAATGTAAAACCGTAAATGTCGGATGGTCTGATTAGCAGCATCATGAAAAATGCTGTCACCCGATTGAATTGTTGAGTCAGGCATCGTACGTCAAAGACAAAAAAATGTTTTTATGTGTAGCAAAAATCACTTATTGAGAGCGCGTAAAACTTACATCTTCGGGGTCACCAATTGTAGTGGATTCGTGCCCGTTAAAAAAATAAAAATACGAACAGTTTCTGCTAGATATTATAAATTTATTGATATTATCAATAATATGCATATGTATATCAAAAAGGGGCAGATGGCCAAGGGGGTTTCCAGCGATGTTCGCTTGCCGGCGTACGTGGTTCGACTGACTGTAACACTGCTGGACAGTTGTCTGGTTTGTGGCTCTCTATGTCTGTGTATGTGCATGTATGTGGTCGCCATATACAGGGTGCCTTACTCAAACTCCAACTTTTTAAAATGCTATAATTTTTTTTATTTTTTGATAAATTTTATTGTGCCAAAGCAAAAAATGTTGGAAAATACATCAGTTTTCAAATTGTATCAGTAGTTTTCAATATGTCCACGTTTGGCGCTGCACGCAAGTGGCTCTGCGGTATTTTGGCCCATTCCCGGCGAAGTGCTTGTATGAGGTGGTCCAAACTTTAGTATTTTTTAGTGTCAACCTTCGCCTTCAAAATACCGCAGACAGACAAATCCAACGGATTTGCATCCGGAGAATTTGCAATCCATTGTGTCGAAGAAATGAAGTGTAGAACATTGTGTTTTAACCAATCGTGGTTGACGCGCGCTTTGTGAGACGGTGCCGAGTCTTGTTGAAATGTCCACGGTCTCCGACCGAAATGATTGTTTGCCCAAGGCTTCAATACTGCCTCTAAAACAGTTTCGCGCTATACGATCGCATTAATTTTGACGCCACGGTCCAAAAATACGAGCGGAGAGCAACCATCGGCGGTTATGGCGGCCCAAACTATCACCATCGGTGCTGGCTGTTTTCTGGTGGCCGTCCGCTCTCTAGCAAGTAAACTCGGTCAATTTGTTTGTTGACATATTGCTCGCTAACAAATTGGCGACTCATCGGAAAAAAACCAAATTCGGCAACTCACCACTTTCGTGCAAAGTAGCAACTCCTTCTCTCTTTCGACTCTAACTTTTTTCTGTTGCAGTGTAAGATCGTGTGCTTTTTGGACCTTCAATGGCTTGAGCCCAAGCTCATTTTTCAGTATGTGTTGCATCCGCTCCAACGATAAGTTGGGCTCACAAGCCATTTTTCTTCTACTTCGACGCGGATTTCTCTCAATTCGAGCCTTCACTTTCTGAACCATTTCTGCCAATGTTGCTGTTTTTTTATGAGCACACCCACGTTGACGTGCTGGAGGGCTCTAACGATAGGTACTTCTGGTTTTCTGGAACTTCTGTTTTTTCAACACAACTGAGACGCAAATCGTTTAAAAAGCTTGTAAATAATAAAATTATCTGTCATGTGTCAAAATTTGAGCTCACTGTCGTAAACGGTTTGGAAATTATAGCAGTCTGAAGTTGGTTACAGTTCTAGTCATTCAGGGTGTATACAACAATATTGCTCGGTATATCTATGGCGTCCGAGGTTATGATCACGTGTCCGTTTACTCAAAGTTTATTGCTCGTTCGATAACCTGCTAGTGCTTCGATCCCTATCTTGCCTGCATGACATCATACAGACACATCAACCTAAGTATCCCTATAGCAGATTAGTTTTTCCTCGGTCGCAAAGGACTCTGACCTTAATGCAAACTCCACATTCTTGCCTGACATCGGAGGGGCAATTGTTCGTTCATGCTACTCGCCAATGGAACTCCCTACCCCGTGAACTAAAAGGATTCAGAAACACAAAAAAATTTAGGAATTTACTTTTGAGGTACCTGGCCATTGAGTATAATTAACTAACATCTTCAATTTAAATTGTTAGGTATTTTTTAATTATTTGTTCCGTTTCGCTTAAATTCTTAATTAATTATCTTTTGTTAAATTCACATGTTTGTTATTTGAATCTTGTTTTCTCTTCTTATTTTTTGTTGTTTTTTACGTTTTTATTCAAATATTTCTTGTTGTACCATTTTCGTTTGTTATTCTTATGTTTATTTTATTATGTTCAATTTGTAAACGTAATTTTAGGTCTTTCACTATTTTTTAAGATTTATCTTACTGTGATAAGCAATTTCAAAACCAATAAATACAAATACAAATGCAAATACCACGTAGTCTTCACACGTCAACCTTCTCCTAGGGGCTGATTTATTTCCGACAATCATGCGGCAGGGTTAAAACAACTGTCAGTCAATCTGGTAGCGCAAAAGACAGTGTTCGATTGGATTCTGTCTGTGCCCTTATCTATTAAACGACCAAACTGTCCTTTGCTGATCATACGCTGGACGCCTAACTCAAAAAATGTTAGGAGTTAGGGGAGATTTCTAACACTTGCGAAGATTTCTACAAGAGAACCACTGCCAGGTGACTCGGCGGAGAATGCTGTATTTCGACGGATTCCTCTTTGTAAATAGAAACACACCGGAGTCGGGGATTACGAATTACTGATAGTGACTTTCGGCGTAAACTGTGCGCCTTATTTGGCTCTCTGGATGTTCTTATAATTGGCCGAGGACTAGGCTCTACGAGTTTCCTATAGCCTCCGAGATTCTCAAAAGGGCCTTCTATGTTGCCGATGTATTGTCGGGCACCACAATCTCACGCTGAGCAAATCCCTAAACCTTTTAGAGGATCTATCGGGAGAAAATATCCCTTCGGAAACCTTTCTGAACCTTGATGTGGACAGTACAGTTAAAACTCTGAGTGTGTGTTGGAACTTCAAGGAAGATTACTTTTACTTTATTATACAGCCAGTCAAGTACTCTGAATTGCCCACTAAATGCGAAATGCTTTCCCAAATCATGCGGTTATTTGACCCATCGGGTCATGGCTGGCCCCTATCTTCATGATGACAAAAATGCGAACGCAGTATACTTTATACGCAGTATACGTTACCAGAAATAGAAACTATCAAAATACCACGTTGGATTGATTATAGTGTTTTCACATCCACGAAATTGCATGGTTCCTGGGATTCATCAGAGAAAGTGTACGCGGCTGCGCTACACCTTCGGGTCACATGTCGTAACGGAATGGTGCAGACTCACCACGTTTGCTTAAAAACCAGGGTGGATTGGATTAAGCAACTCTAGTTACCGCGGGTAGAGTTATGTGGGGCGGTTCCGCTCTCAAAACCCATCAAGCTTTATCTTCCAACTTTCTCATCAACACCTTCAAACGTCTTCTTTGGACCGACTCAGCTATTGTGCTGACGTGGTTGCAAAAGCCACCCCGGATCTGGAAAAAATTCTCTCAGCGGAGAATCCCGCCGATCCCCAGACCCGTGGATTTACTCCCCAAAATCTAAAGGACAGCTCTTACTGCGGTTCCTGAAGAGGTTCTAAAAATCTTTGCACAGTAGAGCAGGAAGATTTTCATCTTTTCTTCATGCCCTGCGTGTCATATATTATATATTCCGTTTTTCTACTGAGTTTCGAAACGTATGCAATTAGGTTTAATTTCTACGGATGAGTGTTCACCGGCAGAAGTTAATTTCATCAAAATTCGCTTAATAGTGCTAGCACAATTCGCACACTTCCAGAACTAAACCCAACTATTATCCGTTGGTAAACCAATTCAAATTTAAAGTTCTATTCTATGATTGACTCCAATGTTGGTTCCCGATCAAATTCTTCGCGCCTAGGCGAGCCTGGCACATTCCACTTTGCCTTATAACGAACATCATCCGATCATTGTTCCTTATTTATCATACTTAATGCATCTTATTGTACGCTTCATCCATGAAATTTCAATTTGTATAGGTAAAGCGGTGAAGCTACGTTTTATTTGTCACACCCTCTGGATCCTTAAAGCGAAAAATTTTATAAAATCATTTATCGGAAACTGTAAGGTGTGTGTAATTCATCGGCAGCAAATGCAAAAGCAAATTATGGCGGCACTTCCAATAGAAGTGCCCCTATTCACTTATATGGGGGTTGATTTCCTTGTCCATTCGAAATCAAGACCTTCTTCAATTGTCATATTACGACCAAATTTATTTATTAATTAATTATTTACAACGAAAGCTATCCAAGTATTTCTCGCAGCATTTACTCGGTTTCTCGCCAGACAAAATTTACCCAAGAAATCTTCTCTGATCACGGTACCAATTCCGCAGCCGCTCATGCTCTCCTACAAAATGATTTTAAACGCCTGCATGCATCAATGTCATGGTTAAGTGTGTGTGTATAGAAATACTGAACACAAACACTGAATTGGGTTTTTATGCCACCAGGACCTCCCCATGTGGGCGGTCTGTTGGAGGCCGCCGTTAAAAGCTTCAAAACTCATTTTAACAAAACTGCCTCAAATACAGGAACTTCTTTCGAAGACTTCGCGACTCTATTGAGCCCTATTGAAGCCTTTATAAAAAAAACTTAATACTCAGGTGGGTATGTCTAAATTTAAAATGCCTGAGCGTGTGTTTTTATGAAAATAGGACAGAGAGAGGAAGAAAGATGTTTGAGCTCAGTGGTTATTTCACTCCATGGGTGGCCCCCAGCATTTAATGGGGAGACTAAATTATTAATGTAATTGGACTAGGCAACCACTTATCTTACGCGATTTTAGTTGCCTGAAAAAAAGAATGGATTGAACGCCGAACCGTTCGATTGGAAAGTCATTGTCGCCACGTACACCTAATTTGTATAAATTCTTGGCCTCTTGCAGCTGTGTCCGGCGACACATTTTCTGATCTTCTCCGCTTGACACCCGGACACTTTATCGGAACCCCCCTGCTCGCTGCTACTGAAACTGAAATCAAAATCCACGCTTATCAATAATCAATCATTGGGAAAGGTTGAAGCTCTACTGCTCTTGAAACTGAAATCAAAATCCACTCTTATCAATAATCAATCATTGGGAAAGGTTGAAGCTCTACAAAATTTACAAGTGTAAACATCCGAACGAAAACGAAAACGAAAAGCTAAATAATTGGGACGGGACGGAGGAATCAGGGTGGTAACAATCAAGAATTAGATGAGTGAACTCACACGTCCCATCGTCAAACTTTGCGATCTGCCATCCTATTAAAGGTTATTTATTATTTTCATCCACACGTCCATAATACGATTGGTTTCTCCCCTTTAATTCTAAGAAGAAGTATATACATATTTAAATCTTA
This sequence comes from Volucella zonaria, assembly GCA_963966105.1. Taxonomy (NCBI): domain Eukaryota; kingdom Metazoa; phylum Arthropoda; class Insecta; order Diptera; family Syrphidae; genus Volucella; species Volucella zonaria. The sequence goes on along the minus strand of OZ014530.1, from coordinate 131,510,269 downwards.
AATGGTACCCCTTGAAACTTATACCTCATCATCCCACCTGGTAATCTTTAACGTCCAATGTCCAATGTACAAGCTGTAACGGAACTTCTAAAGCTAATTTCAAATTGAGGTCGCCTACATTTGAGCAAAGAAAATCCTCATCCCGTTAACACTACCCCTAAGACTTACGGCCACAGGACTCCCTAATCCTATCCAGCCAGCGTCCGCTCGTCCTAGCTCGCCGGATTGGGAGCGTACTTGCCACTATGCCTACGGACGGTGTTACTTGTCCCATGCCATTGAAAGCTGTTCATTCAGTTAATTTTTGATATTAAGCTCGAAAAATCTTAAAGCCCTGTTCTACCTAGCACTTCTTAGTGAGGTGAAGAAACCAAGATATCAGCGCTCTCCGATGTGGACCCACCCGAGCACTATTCGCTTTATCCAAATTGGATAATACGACCATGGCTTATACGTCACTTGCTATTGGTATAAGCCCCTAACACAAATAGAGTTAAATTCACTACATCCTCGTCAGGTACCCAAGAAACAGATCGCGCCCTTACCCACACAAGGAATCACTTAACGTAGATGATTATAGTCCACATGGTGAAAAGACCAAACGGAAGTCGAAAGAAAAAAAAGGCATTCGAAATGAAAAATGCGTTGGAAATTTCACTTCAAGTTTATTACAAAAAAGCAATATAAAATAACACACTCAACTCAAATTAATATTATTGTACATATTTCGTCCTATTCTACTTACATATACAATATATACAGCACGCAACTTCATGATACGGAACATTCTTAAGGTTAAACAACTTAAATAACGAAACTATTATAACAATAAGCCGATCTTAAGTTTCACACTGCTTTCTCCCTAAAACAAAACAATTGAATTAACCATCCCCTATATTGAATAAGCTTTGGAATCTCTTTGAATTCTCACAATCCAATAACAAAACTTACATTTTTTACATCTAAGCTATTGTACAATACTCGTAGATGAAATTATTAGCTGTATTTTATTGATATGTGACTACCCAGCTCAGTAAAATATTCCTTGGCAAACAACAACAAAAACGAAAAGTGTCGATAAATAGGTCAGTAAATAAGTGAGTATAAAAGTGAACATAAAACTTAGGAATTCTAAGATCCAGGGAGTGCTGACAGGGGTTGTAAAAAATTGTATTTCATGAAGGTTGTCAGACTTCGTTTATTTAAGGATGTGTTCGTTGACTATTTGTTTTATATAATCTGCGTGTTCGTATAAGAGAGAAGTTATTACTTAGTCGGGTTTTATACGCTGCATGTTTTCATGCGCATGTTCAAACAATTTCCCAAATTCCAATATGGATTCGGGAAAAAGTCTAGACGTGGAAGTGGTAGTTTAATTGCAAGAGAGATGCAAATTGGTGACGAGACATCTTTCTTCAATTATTTAGCAATGAATAAGGTTGCTCCTTTTGCTAAGAAAATACGATCTGGAGAAAAAAACACAATTATGAGATCCGTAATTACACCAGAGCAAAAGCTGGCAGCAACTGTGAGATTCCTCGCAACTTTGAGATTCCTGATTTCGACATACCTTTCGAACATACCCGTAAGCATATTCAAATGTCAACAGGTGATTTTTTAGATTGATCGAAAGTAAATATGGAAAAAAGGTAAACAAAAATATTTAACCGAATTCGATTTATATATTTTAATTGAAATAAGTATTTATAACTTATAAAACAGCACGCTGAACCTTTTAGCAGACAAAGGCTTTCCTCCACTTCTATTCAGGTCGGAAGAAGGAATTTAATTTGCCACGGAAGAAGCGACTCGCGTTTCAAAATGTAGTTGAGGATTTGATCTCAAATCCTAAATATTTTTAAATGATTTCTTCAAGACAAACATTCAAAAATTTTCAATATATTTTAAGTCACAAAAATCACAGCACACCAGTGCGAAATAAAAATGCAAACGCTACTGATGGCGTATAAAAGTGCCAAAGACAATGGCAAAGCAACTGATGCATCTGCACGCACACCCCCATTTTATAATGAAATGGAAGAAAGTTTCGATGATAAACCCATTCACTCAGCAAGTGAATCCCTTAACCTGTTAACCGAGTTTTTAGTGAGTTTAAGAAATGTTTTTTTTTTTAGAAAAAAGAAATCGTTTTTATTTTCTCACGATTCAGATGCACCAATTTCCCTACTGACGTCTCCGGATATGCCGCCAACATCAACTGCATTTTTATTTCATAGAATACAGGTACACACTGAAGCAGTTCCTACATCATAAGCTTAAGGGATGAATGATGCTGCAAATCCTGCTTCAATTCCAATTGCCTCTGATGTAATTTATGCTTCAGCGTCGCGAAAGCCGCGCACGCTTTCAAAATCTGCCTCCTAAAAGGCAAAGTTGAAGCGGCTAACTAGCGATTCCAGCAACGGCAGATATTAAAAATTCAGGCGATGAAGGCTAAAGAGGAGAGATTCAAAATAAAAAAAAAATTATGTAAAAGCTTTTAAACAAGTAAATAAAACTAAACTAATTTGAAGTTGTTTTTTTTTTTGTATTAAATTATATTTTGTTGACGGAGGTAATTGAAAAGTCTTTCGCGACGATTATCAGGAATACTATTTTCAGGGTGAATATTGTATTTGTGCTGTGACATATTTTCATTGGGGTTTGGTTCTTCATCCACATTGATGTTGTCAGCGTCCGATTGTAATCGGTTTACACTTTGTAATATAAATTAGATCTCCTCTGCTGGATCCAGGTTCACCACAACATATGCTGATGTATTTCTTGTCATCGTCAACCACTGCTTGCAAAATGATAGTGAAGTTTTGCTTTCGGTTGTAATAACACTCTTTGTTTTAATTGGGAGCTGCAATTGTTATGTGTGTGCAGTCAATGGCACCAATTACACCCGGTATTTTTTTTTTTTGGCTTTCAATTTAGTACTGTTTTGTTCAATGCATCTCCTTGAGGCCACTTGATATATTGGGGTCCTATTGAAACAAACCAGCTGAATAGACGTTCAGCTGCAGACCAGGCTGAAGATTTTGCTATTCTAAATAAGTTTCCTAGTTGTCTAAATGTCACAGCGTTCGAAATATGCCACACATATAAGTACATTTCTTTGCTGGCTTCAATTTTTTTTGCCTCCATGATTCGATATTGATTTGAAGAAATCAGAGAGAGAATATTAAACTGAAATGAAATTGAACAACGTCTTATAACAAACAAATGCAACGAATAGATTACTAACCTATTAATTACTCTACAGTTGACTCCGACAAGTAGGTTAGGCTTGAAAAAATTGCAAATACGCTAGCACACTTATAGGGGGATTGTTTTATCATTTTTTTTGGGGGGGGGGAGGGGGGTTAATGAAAACAAATATTCACATTGGCTTGTATGCACACTAAGGGCATTTACAACCCCTTATTAATACATTTCAATAAAAATTTAACATTATTCACTAAATCGCTCGTAGATATATAAACCATAAATTTGGTTCACTAAGAGGTGCAATACATGCATTATAAAGAAATATAAAAAAAATAACACTTACTGCTTTACCGTGATCCTTGATGCGGCGAACTTGCGCGCAATTCCTCCACCGGGATGTTCTTGTATAATATTATAGGTTCGTTGTGTTCATTACCATGCATTCTTTTTTCTTTTGTTTTAATGTTTGTGAAAGGGAAAAAATATGGGTTATGTATATAATGAGCGATACAATTGATTAAATACTTAGCATGTTCTATTTAATGTTGAACTGGACTGAAAGAATGAATTGGTTGGTTTCTGCAACAGTGGGCGGAGACGATGGCGATGTAGATGTGTCCAAAGTAGGCTCGATCAGCGCATCGATAAGGAGCAGTTACTTTCTCCGAATCCTAGGCCGATATTCACACAAGTTTGCTGGGACACCCGTAAGGGTGTGGTTGGTTACACAAGTACGCTAGAGCGTTACGCAGTTGTGGGTTTTTATATATTTTTTTTTTATAACGCACATCGATTGCTTCATCAATGTTTAAAATTATGTGTTGTTGATGCTCTCCCATAAATGTTTTTTTTTTTACTACAATATTTTATGTTTTTATGTTTTCCTTGGTGAAGAATTAGGGGTTTCACCATTAAAGAACTTTTCCCACTTGTAAATCAAAATTTGATGTGCATGTTAACGCGCCATGCAGCCAAGATTACTTTTGAAACTTTTTACAAAAATTAAAAAAAATCAAATCTTTACAAACTGACAACGACTGACCAAAAAAAAAATTAAGCTGTAGTAGCCTTTTACCCACACTGCGCACTATCGACCGCCACTTCAAAAAAAAAATCAGTCCCGCACAAATTGAAATCGCACGAGATAAAAACGAATAAATAATAACAACATAATTCTTTGGTCTTGGGAAAAAGAGACTTCCACAGGAAAAACCCAGCCGTTTATTTTGCTATCCGATTCTATACTCAACCGACAAAAACGCATGTTTTCCAAACATACTCATACTGTAGACTCTTCACTGATGGTTGGATTGCTGTTAACTCTCAGGATCTGCTGAATCCACTGGCAAAATACAAATTTTCTGTACTGCGACTTAAGAGGCCAGCTGGATTGTCCCTTGTGCCGACATGTCGCCACCTTTTCACATCTACATATATTCGTTTGTATAGCTAACACACGATTGGCTACATAAGTCTTCATGTTACGTGGAAGTTTTTGCAGCCAATGCAGTGCTACCATCGAATCTGTCCATAATACGCATTCAACTGTCTCCCATTCCACTTCTGTCCGTATCCCTATCACTGATCGACTCAACAACTCTGCTGCAGCCAATTCTAAACGTGGTATAGTTACCGTTTTAAGCGGTAATACTCTTGCCTTTAAGACGACTTACTAGCTGGTTATCTTTCCATTCCCGTGCCCTACTCGCACATATATTACCGCTCCATAAGCGGCCTTCGAAGCGTCAGAGAAACCGTGAATTTGGATTTTCGGTTCTTTACTCGTTCCGTTCAGATGCTGGATCTCTTTCCACCATGCTATCCACCTATTCTTCATTTCAACTGGCACCTCCTGATCCCATTCAAGACTCAACTTACACATGTCTTGGATTACAATCTTTCCCAATATTGTTACTGGCGCAATGTATCCATTTGGATCTCTTAACACAACTCAATATATTTCGCTTTGTAACCTTTCCGTCTATGGCTGTTGTATTGATCACAAATGTAAATTGATCAGCATCGATCAACCACTATAAGCCCAAAACAGAATCTCGCTCTTCGCTGTCGAAAGACATTGTTTTTCGCTGTCCAAACTAAACTTCCTTTCTAGATATTCAATTTCGTAATTCAAAACCTGCTGCCCTTAATATTTTATCGATTTCCTTAACTCGTTAAAGGGGTTCTTGTTCGCTGTCGCCTCCTGCTACACAGTCATCCATGTGTAGGTCATTTTCGATTACTCGCGCAGCATCAGGAAATGATTCGTTAGCATCGCCACCACATTGTATGACCTATCTGTGGTGTAGAGACTGCCAATTTGATTCCCTTGTTCATCTACTATGTATGAATCGGAATCGAATCAGGGCACTATCCGTACTGTCACTCGCTTGCGCAATTGAATGTGATTACCATCAATCCCTTTCCGAGCTGAAGGCGTAGCTGTAATCTGCAGTGCATTCAGGATGCTGTGAAACATCAGATTCGGCTATGCGCCTGAATCCAAAAGAGCTCGTACTGGTCCCCAAAGCCCACCATTGGACTACACTCTTACCATCACTGCTGGCATTAAAACCGCTGTCGCATCTGCTTAGAGGAAGAACTAAAAAAAATCCAGGTGATTGGCAACTGTTGGTTCTCAACACATTTTACATTTTTTTAAAACAATTTGGGGTCACCAACCACCACTGGATAACACGAAGACGAATGTCAACAAATGTCAACATCCTCGCAAAGCATCGTCTCCCTTTAACATAGGTGTTAAAATCCAAATGAGGTCAGCAGTTATCAAACTTTCAACAAATTGATCGTAGCTGATTTAAAGACAAGGAGAAAGGATGCATTCGTTCTCTACACACATGGTTAATAGGGGGCATTAATTGTATGACATTTATGAAACATAATACATGTAAACCTACACACACATTCCCTAAAATAAAAAATATTAATGTATTAATGTAGTTTAAGAAAATCCAAGTCAAGTGGTCATGTGGTCATTGACCTACTTATGTATAATCATGATGGTACGTTACTTTTACAGCAGCATCTAAAAGCGAGGTTTCATGGGAACTAGGGTAGAATTTATAACTTAATTGTCAGTTAGCAATCAATATAGTAAGACAATAAACTTATAACGTGAAGTCAATTTTATAGTCTTTTAATTTTAAATAAAATATAATTTTTGCTCTACTAAACTTGAGCCAAGACAACATTACTTGGGCAAATTATTTGTAAGTTAAAAACAACTTAGAACATGGTCCTTCGCAGCCTTGAATAGATCAGGGCAAATAATAAAATTTTCTGGACGACTATCCAGACATTTTCAACAGTCGTCAGGTTTGAACATCTATCCAAAAATCCGTTCTGTCAACGGCAATATCTACATCGGTTAGAAACGGACATCTTCAACTGACAGCTGCAACGGACATAGTTAGTGGACATCAACGGTCAACAGCGGACATCAAGGGTTAATAGCGGATATCAACGATCAACAACGGACAGCCGCACCGGACAATTAACCACTACAAATTGAACGTTTATAACTAAACAAGGAAAACAATTTGGCAACAGAATAAAGGGAATACATACATAAATAAGTTAACAATAAGGTAGGAAGTCAATTTTTTCCCCCTTTTTTGAAAACAATAATAAAAATCATAAATAAAACTAAATTCAAACAAATTTAAAAGTGAATTATTTAAAATTTATATCTAACTAAACCCAATTACATAACAATAAGACAGATAAAACAAGTGATAGTGTAGAAATAACAACATTTTGAATCATGTCAAAACTATCGAAAACAATAGAAACACAAGAACGTTTTCTCGAAGAAATTGCACCTGGTTTCGGCGAATATCAGAAGCAAATCGAGGCGCGAAAATCAAGGGGTTATGTGAACGCGTGTTTAACAGACGTGGATGAATTATTTAAAACGGTTATGCCGCTATTGTGAACACTGCGGCGGATCCGCTACAAGACACATGAAATATGTTCCAAAATTAAGCGATTTTTTTTCCAATTCAGTGGCATGATCAATGATGACATAGATCAATTTTCGCACGAGAACAATACCAATTTTGATATGTCGCGACTAAACGTCACAAAATCGGCTGTGTCCGATATTCGTCTTTCGCGTATTAACATTAAACCATTTTCGGGTAAATTCGAAGAGTGGAGTGAATTCCACAACGTTTTCGTAAGCCTAGTAGATAAAAACGTGGATTTATCTGAAATTCAGAAATTACAATTTCTAAAAACTTCCTTGTGTGGAGATGCTGCGCATCTCATACAACATCTTCCTATTGATGGCAAAAGCTATGCGTCGGCTTGGGAAATAATCACTGATAGATTCCAAAATAAGGATTCTTTTAGAGCAACGAAAAATTACCCATGAATCCGCTGAACCTTTAAAATCCTTGCACGATACTAGCATAGGGTGCATTCATGCCTTCGCTAATCAGGGGATAAATGTATATGCATGGGATTCTATCCTGATATATATAACATATCAGAAACTTCCATTTATAATACAAAAATATTGGGAGGCAAAATTAGGTACGACAAAGAATCTACACGATTGGAAAACGTTTTTTGCTTTCATTGAAGGCCGATTTAGCTCCCTCGAATATATCATGGAATTTAATATACATACAAGACAACCACAGCCGTCGTCATCGTTTCGCAAGACTTCCGATCGTCATACGTCAAAACCGAGGGTGAAAGCAAACAATTTCGCTGTAAGCTCTGTAAAGGCGCACACAGTTTTCGCCACTGTAAGCAATTTTTAAGAATGGACGTAAAAACCCGCTCGAATTGCTTTGGGTCAGACCATCACACATCTAATTGCAGTAGCACTAATCGTTGTTTTAAATGCAACTTAAAACACCAGACGTTGCTGCACTATGAGTCGCAAAAAACTCAACAAAATGCAAACAAAATAGTACAAAGTCACCATTGTCAACACTCCAGTCCCCATAACACCAAATAGGCGACAGATAGCACCCCTACGATAACTCAAATCGTTGCAAATGAACTCGAGTACAACGCGAGTATCTATGTTCCCAATACAAATCAAAATGTAACAAGTTCTCATCCTCGTTGCAACATTAACACTCTCCTTATCCGAAAGAGAAATGCACAAAACTCGACCGATACTTCGCAATGTGGATACAGACATCAAAACCAAATACATTATTCGCTAGGTAATAAAGCACATACCAAGGCTTTATTACTTAGCAACCGCATTGGTTAAAGTTTTTGCAGCCAACGGTAACCAGCATATTCTAAGGGCACTTATTGACAATGGCAGAGAAGCAACTTTTGTCAACGAAAATGTCACTCAGCTTCTTAAATTAAAAAAGCAAAAGACTTCAGCACAAATCACAGGTTTCGGTTAGACTTCTACTGGTGTATTGAACTACAAAGTAAAACTTACGATCTTTTCATTGACGAGGTCAACATTCTCACTCGGGGTCAAGGCATTTGTCTTTAATCAACTGACATCAATGCTGCCAGCGCACCAGTTGCAAACAAAAAGCTGGACCCATCTTGACAACCTACCTCTTGCAGATCCTTCGTTTAGCACCCCGGGAAAGATTGACATTGTTCTAGGTGCTGACGTATATGCACTCATAATCCTACAGGGTCTTGCGGAAGAGGAAAAGGAAACAACACAGCATTACTTCCTTCCATTCGATGCTTCGTGCAAGTCATTAAATGGCAAATCATTAAATGATAATTTAATGATTGGACCATGTTTAGAGGCAGATATCATCGAGCTGATTGCAAGGTAAGGAAAATATAAATTAGCATTGGTTGCTACTCAGCATGATGTACCGTCAAGTATGGATGGCACCCGCCGATACCCCTTATCACCTGATTTTGTGGAGAGAAAATCCCGCAGTACCTTTAAAAACCTTCGCGTTAAAGACTGTGATGCTTGACACGGCATTAGCACCATTCCTTGCCGTGCAAACCCTACAGCAGTTAGCGGGTGATGTCAAGACATCGTATCCTCACGTTACCAAGACACTCACTTAAGGATTTTACGTGGATAATATGATTCATGGCGCAAACAACGAAGCTATTAAACTTCAAAGAGACGTTCTCACCACCTTGAAGCCGGACAGATTTCCTCTTAAGAAGTTGGCAAGTAACTCAGCAAAGGTATTAGAACAAATACCCGAAAATGAAAGGGAGATCAATCTACCACTACCACGACTCCACAGATGCTATCAAGACCCCCGGAATCCGAAGGCACCCAGCACAAGACGAATTTAAATTTAAAATTAATTTACCAGCAGTGAAGGAATATACTAAAAGATCTGTGTTAGCAGATATTGTCCGCTTATTTGATCCCCTCGGGTGGATCTCGTCTTACATTGTCAAGGCGAAGCTTATTTTGCAGCAGCTGTGGGATCTAGCATGGGATACACCAATCTCTAAGGAGATGGAAGATGTTTGGGTAAATCTACGAAATGGATTTAGTGTTCTGGTGGACATGAAAATACAGCGCTGGGTGCAATATAAGGATTAGGCTACGGTGCAACTACATGGCTTCAGCGACGCCTCGGAGAAGGCATATGAAGCCGTAGTATACACGCGAGTACTAAAAAATAGTGAAGAACGTATTACTCGTAATATCCCAGAGTCCAAAACCAGAGTTGCACCAGTTAAATGCGTTTCACTACCACGCTTAGAACTATGTGCAGCGCTTCTCTTAGCAAAACTGTTGCGCCTCATATCGAGTAATGCTATTCAGTAGTCTTGAAGCAGTAATTCCAATTGACACCAACCTGGAAACCAAAAATCAAAACCAGATACATGAACTTCGATCACGCTTCTATGTACATTTAACACACATAAAGCTTCACTTCACACATATATGTAGTAGCTCATTGTATTCTAATCAACAGAGTATTTTTCGAAAAATTTTCCACCTTATGTCGATTTGTTCACAACGTAGCGATATGGAGAAAATATTTTTTTAATATCAGAAACACCACAAACAGAAAGCCATTCGAAACGTACCCTCTCACCCCCGATGAACTGAAATCAATGCACGATCAACTTATTAAACTTGTACAAGAAGAGTTATTCTCCGAAGACATCAAGACATTGAAAACAACAAATACGCTTTGAAGGAAAAGCAAAACCCTAAACTTGAACCCATTTCTTGACGCGGAAGCATTGCAGGAGGTCGATTGACAAATTCCTCACTTCTTTATAATCAACGACATCCATTAATATTAAAGGATTCGCTCCATTATGCGAAATTAGGAATAAGTGACATCCATCAGCGCACACTCCATGGAGGTTCACAAATGATGCTGGCAGAAATCAGGAAGCCTTCCAGCGAAAAGGGTTCTCTGTTGCAGACCATTCACCAACACGGGTATCGATTATGCTGGACCAATAGAAATAAAGTTGTGAAAGGGACATTGCAATAGAATTGAGAAGGGAGACATAGCAGTGTTTGTTTGCCTCTCAACGAAAGCTATGCACATAGAGCTGGTAAGCCAGCTAACTTCTACCGCATTTATAGCCGCTTTTAGAAAATTTGTCGCTAGAAGAGGTACATGTGTAAACATATTTAGCGATTGCGGCACAAATTTCAAGGGAGCGTACAATGAAATAATGAAAGGCAGCACATTTCTCTCATCCGAATGGTCATTTGAAGTTGCCAAGGAACTAGCCCCTCTAAAAACAACATGGCACTTCAACCCCCCTTTCATCACTACATTTCGGGGGCTTTGGGAGGCAGGAGTGAAATCCGTAAAGCACCACATCAATAGAACTATAGGCAACTCAAAATTGACGTTTGAGGAGTATTCGACATTACTAAGCCAAATTGAAGCATGCCTCAATTCTAGGTTACTGTGTCCAGTAACCTCAGATCCTGACGACTTAACTGTGTTGACTCCAGGCCACTTTCTTAACGGGGAACCAATACACACTGTACCAGAATGAAACCTGTACGACAAAAATATCACCAGTTTGAATAAATGGAGATACATTCAGTGGCTTCTCCAAGAATTTTGGAAGCAATGGAGCGTGTCATATCTTCATCTTCTCCAGCAACGACCAAAAGTGCTCCAAAGGTAGCCAAACATCAGCGTAGGAGACATCGTAATCTTTAAGGAGGATAATATACCACCCTCGTCGTGGGCACTTGCACGAGTGATCGAATTACATCCCGGTTCGGACGGATTAACGCGCGTCGCGACGATAAAAACTCATTCATCGATACTCAAACGACCAATTGTAAAATTATCCCCCTTGCCGGTATCTGAACCCACGAATTCGTAAAATATCTCACATCTCCCTATACGTATGAACATTAAATACATATTAACAAAAAAAAACAATAAATACAAATCAAAACTTAAAGAATATAAAAATATTGTGTGGATACAACATATAATAATAATAAAATAATTTACTATCATAATAAAAAAAAAGCAGTTTGCAGATTAAATCAAAATCAGTCTGATAACCACACATTAGGAAAACAATTAGCAACTCACCCCAGGTGCGAATATCCATTACATTCTCCTATCACCAAGCCAGGCTTCCTAACGCAGATAACTAAATACTTGAATTTGAATTTGGCTTAATTTGTACTTTCATGTACTTAAAAACATTCTTACTAATACTTGTTCTTTTTCAATTTCATCGTCAACATCACGATGAGAGGTACCCTACCAATCCACGTCGGTTCCTACGAATGACTCCAGGGAGGGATGTTGCTTCCAAATCCAGAGAGACTTCAACTCCAAAATCCGAAATTAATCAGCCGAAGGCCGGTTAAGTTAAAAACAACTTAGAACAGCAACAAAACTCAAACTCAACTTTATTAAATACTGTCATACTAACACTGTCCATATTTTCACACTTTCTATTATTAAATATATTTACTTGCTGGTACAGTAACGCTGTCCGCTTGTGCGGTTGCGTTTCTCCTCTAAGTTAGGAGAATCTTCTTCGCTGGCTAACTTCTTCATCTTGACTGCTGTCACTTCCAGTCATGCTGGATGGCGTCTGTGCTTGCCCCTTTCACTTGCATATTGGATTGGCATGACAGCAACTGTCTTGCTTGTTCGGGTTTGTCGACGGGCCCGGTATACTGGCTGGCACTCTTGCTTGCTGAATCACTTTACTTGGTGGCTGGCTGTTGCGCTCGCTTTCGAAGCGATTAAATCTATTCTAATGAGGGATTTAATCGTACTGTTACGCCACGCTACCAGTACGATCATCAAGCAGCCACCTAAGTAACACACCCCAACTCAGAGGGAGCCATTATTGTCATTTTACCAGATTGCGAAGTGTCACTTGACTTGATTTGATTCGGCAAAAAAGTGTGTTTGCAAAGAACAATTCGCCTCGCGTTTTATTTTCTACTCCCAATAAATGCAGGTAATCTTTGGCCATACTCTGACTGAACTGGCCGAAATACACGTTTGTGCAACACTTGTGTCAGAAATGGGATCTTCAGTTTAGCATGGCTGAAATTTTGCAGAAAACTTCGAAAAACTGCGTGCGAAACTTGACCTTCTTTGCGGAAATCTAGACCAACAGAGTACTGCTATTACACAGCTTTCTCAGGAACAACAACGTCAAGCAGAGGAACTGCGCACATTGAGTGCGAGAACTTTCGCGCATAAAGTTTTCGAGTCCTCTACATCTAATCAAACAGAGTTGTAGGTAGTAAGGAACCTGTCGACAACAAAAGAGAAGCTGCTCCACCTCCTCCTCGAGAGCCCTAACTTGTAAATTCTTTCCCAAACACGTATACACTTTTTCCTACGCTATTTGACAGCAATACAACGCGTTGGTGCGACTATAAGGTTCAATTTAACATCGTAGCCGAAGCAAATGGATGGACATCTCGTCAAAAAGCACAGGGATTGGGAACCCTACTTCGAGGAGAATGCATGGCAGTGCTTTCTAATTTGGACCCGGCAGACCGTTCTGATTATAATAAATTGGCTGCAGCTCTGAAACTAATGTTTATGTCAGAGGAAAAACATGTGTCTTATGCTGCTTTTCGTTCCAGGTGACAACGAACGAATGAAGATTTACAGCCTTCGCCAGCGAGATACGCAGGCTAACAGGAATCGTATTCGGAGACTGCCCATCAGGTGCTCAAGAACGAATAGCCATAATGCAGTTTATCGATTTATATAAGAGCACGTGCGGCTAGCAGATCCGAAAACAGTTGCCGAGGTCTTAAGTGCAGCCACAACTATAGAAGCCGCTCGTCTTGCTACTGTTCAGTCTGGCCACCAAGTTCGTGCTATTGAGATCAGCAGTGAAGAAGTGGTAGTGATAGACGAAAAAAAAACCAACCACGTCGAAGCAGACATAATGAAGCCGGGGCAACAAATAGTTCGGGAAACGAACAGGAGTCAGTGGAGAAGGGTCATTAGTCTCTGGTTTTTTAACGTAAACCACCTGTCATGTAGGCTTATGTTTACGGGATGCCCATACATCCATGGGAGCGAGGATACGCCTTGCTATCGCTCTCCGTCAATCCTTTGATACCAATTCGGAACTGTGTTGGAGGCACAAGTTCCACAATTGGTATGAGTCGAGGCCGATATAAAACCTCTTACTGCTCTTAGGGTCACAGCACCCAGTAATTATTTGCAACTCCACAATGGGGCAAACCAACAGGAAGACCCTTCCCGCGACGCTCCCACAAGTCAGGTCTACCTCAACAAGTCAGACCCGGATCGAAATCCGGGGGGCTCCTGACTGCCATGGTACCGTGATTTAAGTCCTGTTAGGGACTACCGGTGGTCTTGCCGCCAATAAGACCTATGACCGGAACTTGTAACTGGTCAAATCGTAGCAACCTTCAGAGGCGTCATTTGAAGATATTTACGATAAGACCAGTAATATGCTCTGCCCCCGCTTTTTATAAGACAACGTCATTGATGGGCGAAGCCATGGTAATTTTGCGGGGGCCCGGAGAAGGGTCAACGCAGACATGTTCAAAGGGACCCCAAATCTATAATGTGCACTCGGAAAGTTTTTACCGGGGATTTACTGCCCCGATACTTCTGGGCCGTACGCCATGCCGTCTATTAGTCGATACTGGATCATCGGTGTCATTGGTAAGTCGTTCTTTTGTTCCTTCCAGTGTTCGTATCCGCTCTGAAAACGTAAGATTGCAAACACTGTGTGGAAGCACATTTAAATCTACACACATCTGACCGACAACAATCCAACTTGGTCGATTTAAACGTCGCAAGAAGCTGCTAGTGGTCAACGAAATTTCAAGGAATTCTTGGTGTCGATATACGGCAAGCTACCAAATGCATGTTAGACTTCGGCGCCTCCCATATGAAAATAAGTGAAGAAGGGATTCCATTAACACGTGAGAATGCTGAAGAAGCTTCCGTATTCCCTGATGATTGTCCAGTTAAAGAATCTGTTCGTGCTATCTACCTCTAGCCTTCTAAGGATTTTATTATTCCACCTCGAACAGAAGCCATGATTTCGACTGCTGCGACTGCTGGTACGATCTCGAAAGGATTGGTAACGTCTATGGGACACAATTTAACAAAGGAACTGTTAATCGCCAAATCGATCAACAAAAATTGTGACAGTGTTGTGTTTCTCGAGTTGCTAATGTTGCAGATCATCCTATTGTGGTACGTGAGGATACTTCCATTGCATTGTTTGAGGAAGCTGAGTGTCTTACTGCGCCCGCATTTAACGACAATGTCCTTCCCGAAAGTGTGTCAGATCGCATGTTAAAGTCGCAAGAAAATATTCCACCAGAACAAAATTATGCGGTTCAGGAGCTATTACGGGAATTTAAAGACGTTTTCTCCACGGCAGCTGACGACTTGGGTAGGACCCACGTAGTCAAACATCGAATTGACGTTGGATCAGCCAAACCCATTAAACAACCTCCTCGAAGATTTCCGCTATCTAAACATGAAGAATATCGTAAAATTATGGATGATATGCTGCGTCAAGGCATCATCGAACCAAGCAACAGTCCCTGGGCATCACGAATCGTTATGGTGAAGAAAAAAGACGGATCTACAAGGTTTTGTGTCGACTACCGCCGCCTCAACTCGGTTACTGTCAAGGATTCTTTTCCTATGCCTAGAATAGATGACACCTTGGATGCTGTTGCCGGATCAGTATGGTACAGTACATTAGATTGACAATCAGGATACTGGCAAGTAAAGGTGCATCCGGATGATCAAGAAAAAACAGCTTTTGCGACAAGGGATGGTTTATGGCAGTTCACTGTTTGAGCTTTGGACTAACAAACGCTCCTGCCACAGTTGAGCGTTTGATGTCGACAGTGCTCCAAGGTCTACCCGATGGAAAGATGCTTAATTTATTTGGATGACATACTCGTGTATGGTAAGACATTTGCTGATATGCTAACCAATTTTCGTTCTGTTTTTCTCCGCCTTAGAACATCAGACCTCAAATTAAACCCACTTAAGTGCAACCTGTTTCGCAAAAAAGTTCAGTTTCTAGGCCACGTATTAAGCAGTAAAGGTATCCCTCCGGACCCGGTGAAAAACGAAGCAATGTACTCCCGGTGTACTCCCATAAATTTAACAGAGCTTCGTAGTTTCCTTGGTCTGTGTACATACTACCGACAATTCGTGCCCCAATTTGCTGCAATTGCGCGTCCACTAGATCAACTTACGGAAAAGAACATCGCTTTTAACTGGACTGATCAGTGTGCACAAACGTTCGATGCATTAAAAAAAACGCTTAACCTCCTTTCCTGTTCTTGGCCATGCTCAATCCGAAGGAGAATTCATACTAGACATTGATGCGAGTGATTTTGGTTTGGGAGGCGTAATATCTGAGCGACAAGATGGAATGGAAAGGGTGATCGGTTACTATAGCAGAGCATTGAACAAAGCTGAGCGCGACTATTGTACTACCCGCAAAGAATTGTTGGCAATGGTAAGGGCCGTCGAGCTCTTTCGCGTATACCTGGTTGGTCACGAATTAGAAGTTCGGACTGAACATGCGGCTTTAAATTGGCTGCTGTCATTTAAAAATCTTGAAGGTCAGTTGGCTCGCTGGATGCAACGCCTCCAGCAATATAATTTGAAGATGAAACACCGAGCAGGTAAAGCCCATCTGAATGCTGATGTCTTGACCTTGTGCCGATGAACTGTGTCCTCACTGCGATGGGAAGGAAAAGCGTGATTGTTTGGAAAAGAAGCCAATAGTTAACGCAATCCGCTTATTGGGCAGCAACTTCGACGTTGAGAAATTCCAACGTGCGTAGGATGCCGTTACAATCATCTCGCAGGTTACAACTTGGGTAAAAGCTCGAGTCCGGCCCATGTGGAATGAAATTTCAAAGGGGAACAGTACGCTTAAAGCATATTGGGCACAATTTGCTTAAAAAGTGGATTCCAACCAAACACTAGCAGCCAGAGCGCTTACTCCTCATCATACCTCAATCGCTGTTTAAAGAAGTTATAAGGCTGTATCACGATGCCCCTGCTCTGGAGGACATTTTGTTTCAAGTAAAACATTCACCAAAGTTAGATCTCGGCTCTATTGGGTGGGAGCCCGGAAAATTATAGAGCGTTACTGCATCCAATGCGAGACGTGTGTAGCAAAGCGAGGACCTCAAAGTAGAACAAAAGGAGAACTTCAAGTTTATACAGTCGGTGAGCCATTTCAACATGTAACCGTCGACGTCCTAGGACTTTTGCCGACAACAAAATGGGTCATAAATACGTGCTAGTATTGATGGACTACTTCACGAAATAGGTGGAATCTTTCCTTTAGCTGACCAAACCGCAGAAACGGTAGCTAGAATATTGGTCCATGAAGTATTCTGCCGCTTCAGAGTGCCCTTAGAGCTACTTACCAATCAAGGCCGAAATTTCGAGTCCACGGTCTTTCAACAGGTGATGGAAATAATGGGAATACGGAAAACTCGCGCCACGCCACTTCACCCGCATTCCGACGGCCTTGTAGAACGGATGAACCGAACTGTACTGAACTACCTTACCAAATTTCTAGAAGAGAAGCAAGACAACTGGGATGAGCTACTTCCTCTGTTCGCCATGGCCGATCCTTACTACACGATTCAACGAAAGAAACTCCGTTTGCCACGCCCTTCGGCAGGGATATGCGCCTCCCTCAGGATTTGGTATGTGGAATACCACCGTATTCGAAGCGCAAATTGTATTGCGAGTTCCCACAGCAAATGCAAAACCAACTTCAAGAAATTCATGACTTCATGAAATTCATGTGGCAAGAGTACACATTTATCACCCCAAACTGAAAATGAAAAGGTATGATCTAACCGCTCATTCCCCAAAATTTCAGGTTGGGAGTTTTGTCTGGTTTCACAATCCATAACGACGGATTCGAGTTTGCTCAAAACTTCAATCGGACTGGGATGGACCTTATCGAGTCATGGAAGTTATTACTGATGTCACGATTAAATTTTAGAACTAACCGCTTATCGAGGCAACAACTTCGATGCTTGGCAGTCGGAAAACAATCTTTCGGCACGAGAAGGTTCAATTTCAGAAGGGGGGAGTTTTACATTACGCTACCTTTACGACTATCAAGCAGCCACCTAAGTAACACACCCCAACTCAGAGGGAGCTATTATTCTCATTTTACTGGATTGCGAAGTGTCACTTGACTTGATTTGATTCGGAAAAAAAGTGTATTTGCAAAGAACAATTCGACTTGCGTTTTATTTTCTGCTCCCAATAAATCCAGGAATTCTTTGGCCATCCTTTCACTGAGCTGCCCGAAATACGCGTTTGTGCAATAGTACGTTGGTGTCAAGTTCCGTCGAGCAGAAAGAGCACCGGTCGATCAGGTTACTAATTGCAGCTGCTTGCTTATCCAAAACTCCAGTATTTGTTTGGCTGCCGGAGTCTCAGAATGGCGCTGTAGTTCCCACTGTTTCACTGTCTCACTATCCAGGCGTTCGTGCAGCATTTGCATGATGAACATGTCCAAATGTTCGACTAGTAATCCTTGGGCTCTAAGCTGGTGCATTGTCTGGTGGGTGACGTTAGACATTCGCTGTAGGTCGTCCGATAGCAGACTATTCTGCAATATTGGCAACCTGGTAAACTGGCGCAGAAGCTCTCGACAGGTCAAGTACTTTCTATCGTATATCTGACTTAGGCGTTCCCAAGCCTCGTAATAGTTTTCGTCCGTGAGCTGCCATTCGTCATCGTTCGAACTGCTTTTCCGGACAAGGACTTTTTTAGGCAGGTGAATTTCTACGCTGGCGTCACCAGCTCGTTGTCGGGTATGGCTGCCACGTACTTATCGTAGAAGCCTGGCCATTTAGTGAGCGATCCATCAAACTCGCCCCATGTGTTCCGGATGTCATGCTGCTGCATCGGCATCTGGAATTGCACCGCTATCTCTTGCTCAGGCTGGTTCACTGGCATCGCTTGCATCGCTTGCATTGCTTGCATCGCTTGCGCTGCTGTTTGTGCTGTCTCTTGCTGGCTCAAGACGAGAAAGAAACGAATAAATAAAACACAACATATTTTTTTTGTGTTGGGAAAAAGAGGCTTGCTCAGAAAGAAGCCAACCGTTTATTTTGCCATCCGATTCTATACTGAATCCTTGAGTCACTTTTGTGAGCGCAGTAGCACTACAGTGACAAGAACGATACAGAGTCTCTTCCAAAATCTTTCGATGAGCCGGTTTCTTTTGTTTTCTCCAATTGTTTCTTGAGTGGTTTTGCTTTGGTTTCGCGCGGGAAAGCAATTTGCATACACCCCTCTCGTATCTCCCCCCGGTGTTACACAATCATAATTTTGCCTTATCGATAAGATAACACCGATGTGCAGATAAACTACCTTATCAGAGACTACTACTATTCGCCTCAGAGATGTAGCCATGGAATTCCCTCTCAGAAAAATTTTAAAATGTAGTATGATCTGTTGAATACAAAGGAATGTTTGGCACGTCGTTCCCCACAGAGTACCTAAAGTAGAGAATTATCCTAAACACTTTCTTTCTATTATACATATATTTATATATGTTGTACTATATCTCCATATCACTGAACTTGCTACATCCTATAGTAGTTCCAGTCCCCTATTGTGGTTGTGGACAATCGGCTTTTGTCGACCATCGATCATCGATTATTAATTTCAGTATTGCGAGCGTCGATTGTGATCGACTTTTGTCGATTTTACAGCTGTTTGTAGTCGGTTGCAATTTCCTGATCTTTAGAAAAAAATTTTGTATGCGTACAAAATGTGAGTATTTTAATAAAAACATGATGTTTATGTACAAATACTTTATATGTAGGGCGAAACAAGTGACCAATAAAAAACAGATGAAGCATTCGGTGAAATATATGGAAGAAAATCCAGACTTGAAGGCAATGAATAAAAAAGCAAATCCAAAATAAAATAAAAGAACTGTCAAAACAGAATATGTATGTTCCCAATAGTCACTTTTATAGTTTTTATTCACAGTCATACAATCCTTTGTAGATCGAGTTACAAAATACCAAACCTGAAATCAATCGATGCAATCGATAATTGTCGATTCGATGGACGATCGGCAACGGCAATAAGAGCCTTAATCTCTTTACGCACACAATTTTTTATTATTATTTAAGTATACAAATTAAAATTAATTACATTTATTTAACATAAAAAAAAATTTTATTTACTGGGCAGCATTTCTGCCCTTCAAAAATCAACTGAACAACGTGAATAACTTAACACTAACTTAAATACTAAATAACTGCTGCGACTGCATTTTGATACTTCCCATGAAGCGATCGTGGGAACGTTGCGTTGAATTTGATGTTGGTCGAGAGCTGCTGAGATGCCAAGTTGACGGCAGCGCGTGTCGAATTCGTCTGCGCGTGTTTCCTGTCTAATGCAAATATTGTTTGGTATTAACTCCCCCGCCCTTAAGATTTAACGTCCACGTTCAATTAGAAGTATGGTATCTGGTTAATTCGAGAGGTTGTTGCCCTTCGTATTGGGGAAGGTAAAGGTGTGCTTTTCTCTATTACTGAAGGCTTTGTTGAATGGTCTGTTTTGGTGGAAATATTTTCTGGTGATTTATTACTTCTTATACAATATTTTTTCGTGAGATTGCTGCTATAATGATAAGGAGTAGTAAACAGACTCCAATGTTCAATATCGTACTATTTTTAACCTTAGTCTTCAAGAGATTAATGTACTGTGTGTTGTTGGCGTGGAGTTTTTTTATCATCTCTAGTGATAGTGTTTCTTCCATTTGTTGTTGTTGGTTGTAAGATCGCCGGGAGAGGGTTAAAATGCGTCAGCTCAAGAGATTTGAAGCAGTTTTTCCCAATTTGGATTTGGAATTTGGCGTTGTGATACTTGATGAGGAATGTACCCTTAAGAACGACTTGCTCTTTGTTGATTGTGATTTTTCCACTACACTGATTGAGAAATATTATGTCGGAAGATAATTCCTCGATCGCTGGAACATGTTGACTATTGATTGCAGTGCAGTTTAGTCAATTTGGAATACAAGTTATACTACTTAAATTTACAATGTTATTTTTATGACATATTGACAGTTTATTAATAGTTCTACAATTTAAATTTATACCATAAACTTCATCTTTATATTTCATTATTTCCTTAAAATCCATTTTAATTATTTTATTTTTTCTTCTAACTGGTTTTATGATTAATGTTTTACAAATTGTTTCACTTACTGTTGGTAGATTTACTACGCATATATAAAAGAACAGAATTATTGAAAGCTATTTTAATTTCAGCAAATTCAATTGCTTCTTCGATATTCTTAAAAGGCATTTCTTTATTGTTTATTATTTTTTCGATAACATTTATTACGGCGTTTGATAGAATATACGAATTTATAATATTAGCTCTTGCCCAATGCAAGGCGTACGCAATATTAGTTATTTCATTTTTTAGGATATCTAATTTAAATTTTATTGTAGGTTAAATACAATTTCTTCAATTAGGTTTTTATTTTCTTTTACAATTTTACTTATATCATTAGTTTTATTTCTTATGTCATTTATCTTATGTATTAATAGCTTATTAATTACAATTTGTCTATTACTGTTTTCTAGGACATTGTTTATCTTTTCGTGTATGATTTGAAGACCGTGCTGATCTGGACTACCAGTTATGAACTTCCAAGAAGTCGAGGGATCTTTTGGTTCTGGTTTGATTAGGAATTAAACGTTTTAGGAGGGATTTTATAGTGGATATTTCTTGGGATAAAAGGTAGAAGCTGGGGTGGGATGTGTGTAGGTGTTGCCTCATAGATGATTCAATATTGTCTAAAGCTTGCGAACATGCTGATAGATCCATTTCGTTAATTATTTTGTAAGTGCCTGTTTGAATTCTAGATATGCGTGTGTTAATAGTCACAAGTCTTGAGTTCGTATAGTCCAGTATTTGTACGTCACATAAACAGTCAGTCAGAATGCATTTAGAATGAAAGGTTTAGATTTATTACGATTTTATGTGTGATTTGTGAACGACTTTGCCGGATTCGGTGAGAACAGTTTTTCTATATTTTCTTTGATAACTTCTTTTGCATATCTTGGAGAGAGTTTTGACCCTCCTTTTTGTTTTTCTTTACATAAACGACTTCTCCTGTTGAGTAGTCTTTCAATGGAGCTTTTCCCTTGTTGTTGTAGGTTAAGTCATATTGTTGTTTTTCTTTTAGCTTGGCTTCAATTTCAGAACGAATCTACTGATTTCCTATTTGTTACTGAATGTATTGAGAAATTATAAGCTTTTACTGCCGTTTCGAGAAGTTCCATGAAAGATTTATGTATTTGTTTTTTTTGATGCATCGCATAAGTTCAACGAAAGTTGAATGGAACCTTTTGACTTGACCATTCGAAGTGCTCGTGTCCGGAGGTGTCGTGAAGACTTCAATGCCGAATTCCTTTTTAAGCATAAATATGATTGGAGATGAGTTGAAAGACTTCTCATTATCGAATACTATAGTCTTCGGAATTCCGTAGGCGAATATGATTTCTCTAAGGGGTTGCCTGATATCTTCAATCGCTTTTGACTGTATTTTCTTGACTTGAACATACTTAGAGAACTTGTTAGTTAGTACTAGATGACCTTCGGTTGAAAATATATCGACATGAATAATTTGTCCGGGATAAGTTGGTATTGGAGTTGCTTGCATTTCTACCTTATCCGAATGACGATCGTACTTTTTCTCTTTACAAATGGAGCATAATTTTATTATTCTTTTTATTTTGCGGGATATACTAGGAATATAGTATTTCTGTAGAATTTGTTGTTTATTCTCACGTTCGTTCCTGTGCGCGGGTGTGGGTTTTAATGATTATATCTTCTTGTTTAGTTTCGTCGGTCACATCTTCGACTGTGATTGGAGAGAATCTAATTCGAACATAAACAAAATTATCTTCGTAAATTTCTTGTATCATTCCTTGTATTCGTTCCTTGTTCGTCTTACTTGTAGAATTTTGATTAAGTTACTACGTGTATAAGATTGTTCGGTTATAAGATGCCTGTGATATGTCGGGAAAACTATTCGAAATTCGTAACTACATATATTTGTATTACCGATTTTAAGGAAAATTTGATTTCTGAATAAATTTATTGGCGATTCAACACTGATTATGAGCTCTCGTGACTACATATGTGTGGAGGAAGTGAGGGAGTTTATTTCTGATCGTATGGGGGGCCGGGAGAGTGCATCTGCAACTACGCTTGTGCTGCCGGGCTTATATTTAAGCTCGTAGTTGTACTCCTCCAATATTGCTTTCCATCTTTTTAATTTAAAATTATTATTTTTGTTACTAAGGGAATAAGTAAGCGGTTGATGATCAGTATGTACCATTACCTTAGCTGATCCATAAAGATAATTTCTAAAGTTGTTAAGTGCCCAAATTATAGCTAGCTTCTTCTTTCATTTGCTGCATAGCTTTCTTCTATGAGATAGTGTTCTAGATATGAACATAATGGGCTTATCTCCTTGAGATAGCACAGCACCTAGGGCATAATTTGAAGCATCGGTAACTAATTCAAATGATATTGTAAAGTCAAAGTATTCGAGTATCATTTCTTCTGATGTTTCAAAAGCCTGTTTAGCAAATTCGTCGAGATGAATTATTTATTTGCTAGAGAGGTTTTTAGACAATCGTCCATCCTCCCCCCTTATGAGGGCTGTTAAGGGTTTCACAAGCTTGGCGTAGTCCCTAATGAAGCGGCGCCAATGCCCTGACAGGCCAAGGAAAGAGCGAAGTTCCTTCAGGGTGCGCGCATATGGAAAGTCTTGGATTGTTCTTATTTTTTCTAGATTGGTTTTAATGCCGTCAGGCGAAATAACAAAACCTAGGAATTCTATTGTAGTTCTTGCTTGTAGAATTCGCACTTATCTAATTGTACCTTCATGTTTGTCGCATGGAATATTTGGAATACCTTTCGAATATTAAGTTCGTGTGTAGCTTCGTCTTTACTGAAAATGACTATGTCATCTATGTAGACAAAGCATATAACGCCAATGTGTTCGTGATGAATGTCGTCAAGTGCTCTTTGAAATATAGACGGAGCATTCTTGAGACCAAAAGGAAGCCTCGTAAAAAACGGCCTTCCCGTTGTTGACCGAGAAGGTCGTTTTTTCTATATTATATGCTTTTAAGGAGATCTGCCGAAACCCACTTTTCAATCTACTACAGAAAACCGAGTTCTGCAAGAACTTCGTTGATCTGAGGGATCGCGTATAGGTCTGCAACGGTTATACTATTCAGCTTCCCATAATCTATGACGAGTCTTTATTTCTTCTCATCAGAAGAGCGGGTTTCTTAGGTACGATCCATACGGGGATTGGTATGGCGATCGTGAGGGCCTAATTATTCCATCGTTAAGAATCTTTTCTATTTGTTTCTCAACGTCGTTTTTTAAGGATATAGGGTAAGGGTAAAATTTTGTATATACAGGTGAATCAGATGTTGTTCTGATCTCGCCTTTTACTATAGTGGAATAAGTTAATTGTTCTTCAGGTTCATCAAAAAGTTTGTAGGGGACATATGATCGGTTCGGATATTAATAGAGTTGACAGATGCTTGATACGTACTTTTGTTTGATTATTGATAACTATGTAGTTATCTTTCGTATGGATGACTACGCAAAGACTCTTTAGACTATCATTTCCTAGAATCGCGTGGAAGGATTTTACTTTCGGCTTGAGAAAGAATTTGATTTTAATATTTTGAAGACCAAAAAGACTTATAAAAGTATGGTGAGCAACTTGTACGTTACCTCCAATTGAATTGCAACAGAATGGTTTTTCATTCGGTAAAGGGTTTTTAATTAAAGAAGACTGTACATAATTTTTGCTGGATCTAGTGTCAATTAAAATTCTTAGAATTTCTCCACTCTTCGTTGCACATTCAAAATAAGGCAGCGATGAGTCGCTCAATCTATAAAATGTATATCACTTGTTAAATGATGTTGTTTGCATCGATATTTTCCGGTTGTGTCGTTTCAGTGTATTCCTGTAGGGTTTCGTTGTATTCCTTCGAATTGTCTATGCTGTCATGCATCTCCTTATATTGACTGATTTGATCTTCTTGTGCCATCGTATCATGTGGAAATTCCTTTGCATCTTAGTAGGGTTCACTTGTTGGGATGGAGGAATTGATGATCTTTTCAGTGCTGGGGACCAGTTTTCCAATGAGGTCTGTTTATGTCGTTTGTCCTGATTCTTTGTGTGTCCGTAGGCTCTGGTGGGGGCTGTCTTGGAGTAGCAAAGTGTTGTGATAGTAGTTGTTAGGGTTGTTGTTGACATCGTTGATCAAACTGTCTCTCAGGCTTTTGTGGTGGAATAGGCTTTATGTTTATTATTCTGTTGTGACTGTTTGCTATTGCATATTGCGAGCGGAAATTTTGGTTTTCTAGCCTTAAACACAGATGAAGTGCTTGGGGCAAATCTGACGGTTCTCGCGTTCCCAAAGTCTGGGAAGGTTGCCTTTTAATCCGCGAATGAATGTATCCAGAGCTTTGTCTCTGTAAGTTTGGATTAGCAAATTAAGGGACTCTGTACCGACATTCATGTTGGAGATTTTATTCAATATTAGCGAAAGGTGTGAATACACAGCTTGGTAAAACTCTTGGATGGATGGGTTACCCTGAACTAAAGCTGTCATTTGGTACTCCAAAGTTCCCAAATCGCGTTTGCCTGCGTAGTGCAGCGTAAGGCATCGACTGACTCTAAAATGTGATCAGCGTGACTTATAATTTTATTTCGGATCGCGTTAATGATGCCAAAATATTTGGGTGAACCTTTGGTGTGCTCGTAAATTTTTAAAATATAATCGACGCTCTTTCTCGAAGAGCTAAATTCTCCTGGTTGGTCGGAGAACTCCCGTAGGCACCGAACCACGTCAGGAATTTTATCTAGTTCACTTATATTAGCGCACCGCTCATGGTTTATTGTTTGGTCCTGCGAACTGATCGGAATTTGGATTAATTATGGACTGGACTAAATTTCCACCTTCCGTATGTAAAACCTAGTTTACTATTGACACGATTAAATCTTACAAGGTAAAATGGGAAATAGGTTTTCCATTTTGGTTTTCAGGATTTTGGGGATTTAGGGACTAGGGACGAACAAGATTGGGGTTCGACATGACATCTTTGTATGGAAAAACGAAGAGTTTATATATTAGTTAAAAATAAGGGTATGTTAAGATATCCAGATTTCGTATTTTAATTATTAAAAGTTAAATTAAATTGTTATTTTTTATGAGTACTTATAAAATAAATGATTTTTAAAATATATATGTGGAAAAATTAAATTTGTAGGTTGATTATATTTTAAATAATTGTATCTACATTTGAATTTATAAAACTATTTTCTTTCTCTTTTTAGCAATATTGAATTAATAGGCATATGAATTTCATAGAACTAGTTTTTAGATTTTGTTTTTGCTTTGTAAACTTAGACTATCATACGTGGTAAAAACGAAGAGCCAATTCTGCATCTTTTATCCGGTCGAGCGGCTGACGCAAATCCGTCTCCTTTTTGCGATGTGGCTACTTAGGAGCCTCCTTCTCGTACACAGGATATATATATTTTTCGTATCTTCCTTTAGAAAGGTTTTGTTTTTTGCGAGAGAATCACTTTAACTTCGCGGGTTCTGGGGCTTTTTCTTTTCCTTTCTGAAGGTACGGTAACACTACTTGAGGGTTTGTTCCGAATTCGCACTTCTACATATAGGGCTTTTTCGTTCGGTCAAGATTTCACGGCACTAGTTACGAATAGATAGCACTACTTTAGGGCTTTTACTATAACCGCGATTCGTCTGGTCCCTGCACGGGCGCCAATTAAAATTAATTACATTTATTTAAAATAAAAAAATCTGTATTTACTGGGCAGCAGTTCTGCACTTTAAAAATCAACTGAACAACATTAATAACTTAACACTAACTTAAATACTAAATACTAAATAACTGCTGTAACTGCATTTTGATACTTCCGTTGAATCGATCGTGGGAACGTTGCGTTGAATTTGATGTTGGTCGAAAGCTGCTGACATACAAAGTTGACGGCAGCACGTGTCGAATTTGTCTGCGCGTGTTTCCTGTCTAAAGCAAATATTTTTTGGTGTTAACTTACTTTTAGGCGCTACATATCATTTGATAATCAAATCAGTAATTTTTATTGTGTTATCCGTATGAATGTGGACAGCGCCATATATATTTGAAGCGCAGAAAATTTCCATATTTAATTAGTAGTGGAGACTGGTTGATAATGCTAATACAATACTTATTTACACACTATTTTTGCTTTGTTGATTAATTTAAAGAAAATGATAAAATAATTTTGGTAAAAGTTTCTATCAGTCAATGAACATAAAATTATTGGACGACCAGTATGCAGTTGCATCCTAGCAACAATTTGCACACGATAAATCGCATGTAGGAACTTACGATTTGTGCACTTACGATTTGTGCACTTACGATTTGTGCAACAACAAAACGCAAAAGTTGTGTGCAAGATGTTGGCTGGTGCATACTCGAAGCCGAACTTCTCGTCCACTTGGATTTCGACAGCAGCAGTGACCACAGCTAAGTAAGTTTGTACAATATAATTTTGTAACAATTCAAATAAATTCGAATATATTTTTTGTACCTTGTCTCGAACCATATTTATTTAAATTGTTTTTGTGAACATTACTCTACAGAGACTTTTACCGAATTTTCTTGCAAAATGGAAATTGTATGGAACGAGAAATGGTACAGGATATTCTCGAAAGATGTCAGGGGAGTATAAATATCAGCGTCCTCAAAGTAAGTTTTAAGGTGGAATTTGAAATGTGAACTACGAGTAGTGATAAAGTGGTTTAAGTAAAAGATAAAAAAAGTAAAAGAGGTTGAGAAAAGCGATTAAATTGTAAATTGTGATTTTATTAAATAAAGTGATTGTGTTGAAATTATTATGTTCTATCCTTTGTACCCACACAAACTTTTTACAGTATCAATAATCTTGTAAGGTTCAGTGCAATAATTGCGGTCAATACGTTCATTTCCTTCCGCCATTTCTTTTTAATTGTCAGCTTTTCTGGTGTGCGGTCAAGCACATGAAGTCGAGATTAAAAAGCTAAAGAAGCTAATACGTTGGATATTTAACAAAGTTATTAAGAATAACACACTCCACAATATATTAAAATCCGATAATGTCAGAGTAATATCTGTTCACTAACAAAGGTATGATATTTCTAAAGATGTTTTGTGGTGCAAAAACTATTTTAATGCGAACAATTCCCAACCATCTCCAAGCGTTCAGATTGATAACTTTAGATAATACTGTTATAATTAATCCCACCACAGAGTAAGCGGACAAGTTTGAAGTTGTTTCTCCTTCTGTTGGTACTTCAATTTTGCTAAATGCGAATGCTTGGCTAATGAGGATCGTCGTCTCAGAACTTATTAAATTATTACGAGATATTCAAAATTGAATTGTAAAAATATTGACTGTTTTTTAACTCTTTACGAATATAGCTCTGAATATTTGTGATAGTTTATGTCTTATATTTTTATTTTCAACGGTATCTTCCCAGAACACTTAAAACAAGCCGAAGAAATGCTTTTATATTTAGAATGGGGATAAAACTTAAATTAATATTGATTAATGTTTACATATTAACATTTCTTTACTTTCGGTATTTTGACGAATTTAAAAAGCTGTTAAAAATAGAATGATAATTTTTTAGGAAAGAATTAAATTTTTTAGTGCCAATTTGGTTTTCACACCTGATTTTCGATTGAAGAGACCTGTAGCGTCACCCTTTCCATAAAAAAAAGCACCGGGACTTGGAAAATAAAAATCGAGCGCCGGTTCTAGTTTAGTGAGACCCTGTTAAAATATCCCTGATTAAAATAAAATACAGATTCAAAACTTACCACAAAACATGTTTCATGTAAGAAACAATTGTGTTCTACATTACATATATCGAAACCTTTGTCTTTTTGCATTCCCTTATTCCACGCTTACTGCTCGCAGTCTCCCAGTTCTCTCATCTCAGACAGAACGGAAATGGATATAAATTTTCTGACATTTTCGAAATTAAGTTGAGATCTTAGTTTCAAGTAAAGCAGGGAGAAAACTTAGCTAAAGGGGTAGATCGTGTAGGAGTAAATGTAAAAATAAATTGATAATTAGATTTTTGGTAATTTCAAATAGTATGACAAGAGTTTTTTGATGCTTGTTAGTTATTATTTAGGGTCACCCAACAAGACGTTGCATTTTAAATATCGTGCCAGCCATTGTTGTACTGTCCGTCGTACTTACGATGATTGGGTGCTGGAAATGGATGATTTTTTACATAAAATTATTTTAAATAATCAGGATCATTTCCATTTATCTGGGTACGTAAACAAACAAAACTGTTGCATCTGGGGTTTCGAAAACCCAAGGGAAGCAGTGGAATAACCTCTCTATCCACAACGAGTGACAATTTGGTGCGGTTTTTGGGCTGACGGTATCATAGAGCCATTTTTTTCGAAAAAGATACTGGTACGACCGTTTCAGCGAATAAAATGCGTTACCGAACGATGTATGTATGCCAGTTACGCATGTTCGATGGAATCATAATATTCTTGCACGGGTGGACGTGGCTGAAGTGGTAGTGTATTGGCTTCCCAATCGGACGGTTCGGAGTCCAATACCAGCCGTGCCCGGAACACTTTTTTATTCAACTAAAATCTCGCAAGATGAGTGGTTACCTAAATATAACATCAAGTTCAATTTACACTAATAATTTAATCTCCCCATTAAATGCTGGACGCCATCCATGGAGTGAAATAACCACTGACCTCAAACATCTTTCTCTCTCTTTCTATGGAATTTTCCGAACAAGTGCTCCGGTATTCTAAAAGTAGTTATACTCTCTTGAGTGTTAAGTTCTTTAAAAAAAAAAAACTTATTGTTTCAGCTAAAATTTGGATTAAATGTATTGCGCATGACCTGTGGATAGTTAGATAGTTGGATATTTGATGCTATCAGGGCCGCATCCATCACGCAATTCATTTAATCAACCTATTATTATATTCCACATTGCAGCAAATACGAATGGGCTCGGGATTATAATAACAAAAGATTTTAACAGATCGAAGTCTCACCCATTCGTTGCATTTACACATTTACAAAGTCCGCAATCAGGTATGCAAAGATTTCATAGATCTTTAGTAAAAAGCCTTCGTTGACATATTCTCGAGACGATAGTTGCCTATGCAATGTCTATGCGGGTTTTACATTTTCGTCGTTAGAAATGTAAATATTATTGTCGTGACATAATCGCTTCGCACCATACGCAAAGACCATCAAATTTTATGGAACAAAAACCTTTTTCAAATTCAGGTTGCTGGTGACTTCTTCGTATCTTCGACTACGTTTCAATCACATTCCATCTTCAAGATTCTGTTGTTAGCTCATTTAGCTAATCACATATAAATTTGCGAACCTTGTCATTATTTTGCAATTTTAATCCTTTTGATCGACAATTGTTGTAAATAAGGTAAACTGTCATTATGGCAAATGAGCTTTCTATCAAGTAGTTGAAATGAATTCCCCCATAAAGTGTATCAGGAAAATTGTTTTAAGGTCCCAATATAAATCTACGGGGTCTGAAAATAAGGTATGAAGTACCATAGGCAACACACAATGTTTTCCAAATTCTTAAGCTAATGAAGTTTAATGGAAAACTCTATGCTTATAGTAATTTTATCAATTAATTAACAAAACTAATGGATGATGAATTAACGTTGTTTAAGCCAAAACAGCTCTCAACTAATGTTATACACTAAACTAAATTCTACTCCTATACGAGTATGCAATATCACCCTTAAATAAAAAATAAAATGTAGAACGCCCAGATGGCACTTGTGTTAGCAAAGTTGCACACTATCTACGGGCAATCTCACCACGTTTATATTTTACACTTTTTCTTTCTATTACTAACCTTCTTTGAGGTAAGACCAATTTAAGAATAAAAGGAATATTCTGTATTCACGACAAATTGCGTTTTATTTTTCCCTTTTTGTTTCTAAACAAACTTCTTTCGAGGATCGTCTTTGCATCTCAACAAACGTTAACGAAAATTTATAAATTTGATCATTTGCTCGCCTGCGAATAAGCCTCAAGTACAGTAAAAGACTTCGTGTGACGGAAGATACTGCAAGACTCAAGAAACGATTAATTATCTTATATTCGCACAATACATTTCAGAGTTATTTGAGTTGCCAAACTTTAGAAGACGCTTCGCCCGTAGATCATAAGAACTTCAGTTTTCTCGATAAAATTTGTACAATTTAGGGGTCACTTCAGTCTATTGGATCATTTGAAAAAATTTGCAGTGCTATAATTATGCAATGTCAAAGTTGGATCCAAAACCCCTAAAAAAATGGAACGAATACCATGACCTTTCAGCTCTTCTAAGTAGGCAATTTTAATGCCCCAAGAATCTTGACAGAAAGCAGCTTATATATGACTATTGAGGAAAAATGCTGAATACGGCAAAGTCATCGTACACTGGTCATCGCTTTCAGACTTCGCTTACAATTACTAAACCATCTTGTATGTTTTGTAGAGACACTCAATAGTCGATTCCAAATGGTTTAAATTTTTTGTTATGCAACAGTTTTCGAATATAAAAAAACCGAATTGCTAAGAAAACAACATTGCAAAATGTCCGTCGTCTTTTAAACGTAAAGTTTGTAAGCAGCCCTACCACTGCCCATTACATCACATCACAACATCAAAAGAATGTTTATAGTAGAAAATAAAGTGCGGTTCAAATGAAACAAATAAAATTAATAGACAAGAACTTAAAATTCAGTGCATCTATTGCAAAGAATATTACCATGCAAAGTGCGCAAAATTAGAAGAAAGAGAAATTGATTTTTTTGATAGGAAACAGAATACGGCTTGTAAGGTGGTAGTTGTATTACTCAGTGACTGGTGGATGCTTACACATATTGATCACTAAGCCTCGTCTCTTCCAGGGGTACGATTTCTATTAATCATAGGTAATAGTCGTAGACGTAAAGAGCAACAAAGTCCAGGAAAACAACAAAAAAATTCTTTTCCTATCATGAGATTTAAGTTTTCAACAGTTTACAGAAAATAGTGGAATGACAAAGATGTGAGATCTGTGTGCCTGTGGCTCAAGTTGTGGTGTACTGGCTTCCCAGTTAGACGGTTCGGCGTTCAAATACAGACAGGTCCAGAAAGACATTAAGTTTTTTAGTCAACTTAAAATATATAAACTGAGTAATTCCTGAGACCACAGCTCAAATTATAGTAATAAATTAGTCTTCTCATTAAATGTTGGATGCCAGCCATGGTGAGAAATAACAACTGAAAACAAACACCCTTTTTCTCGCTCTTACTAATTTTTCTAAAGAAATTAACACGTATAGTAGGGGGAACGTATATTACGTCTGCCTCTTTCGACAGTACAAAGTGTATGACTAGCCTTTATATATAATATATGTCTATACTGGTGGATGTTCCCATGCAAGAGTTACCATACCGAGATAATTAGTAAGATCTTTAATTATTACTACAATCGACCATCCTGACATGCATTCGACCTCGATGGCACTCCTTGGTTCTGGCCCTAGTTTGATATTCTTTAACAGTTTCATGTTCGCTGCCTCCCAAGTGCGGTACGGTATCTGACTTATCTGAAAATTCTCTACATCAGTCACCTATCGTTTCCTAAAACGCGGCTGACCCGATACGGCCCCCTGAACTTAGGCACTAGCTTTTTTGGTGTTTTCTAAGCTCTTAGTCGCGTCAATGCTTACCGCCTTTGCTATCACAGGGCCCAGACTCCGATGTATTCGTTCCACTTGGCCGTTAGCTTGTGGAGACCTCGCAGCCACCTTGATGTGCTTTATGTTGATTTCCACCATAAAACCCTCGTTTTCGCGCCCCGTGAACGAGCTGCCCCTGTCCGATACTATGTCCTTGGGTCGGCTATACGCGGCAAAATACTTTTTCAAGACCCCCAGAACCTGTTTGGTACCCCCACTTCGGGTGGCGTACAACTTAACGTATTTGGTGAACGCGTCCACCATTAGAAATACATAGTTCCTTTTGAACCTCTTTAGCCCGACGGGGCCAAAATGGTCGATATGCAAGGTATCAAAGGGGACGTCGCCTTTGGGTATGCTATATAGGAACCCCTCTTTCTTCCCATGTTTCGGGGAGTACGCCACGCTCGTTTAGCAATTCTCTTGCTTTTTAACCCTGACTCTCATTTGGGGAAGCCAATACGTCTTCTGGATGGAGTCTATTGTTTTATCTATGCCTACATGCCCCATCTCGTCGTGATATTTATGCAAAACGCTCTGCTTCATCTCCTCCGGAACGAAAAAGAGAATGCCTCCCCTCACTTCACTATAGACTAACCCGTTTTGCATTTCGAAAAACGCATCTTAATTCTCCTCCAACATCCTTTTTAACTCCTTGATCCGACTATCCCGTCCCTGACTAATGGATAGGTTTTGTTCGAAAGTGTTACCCTCCAGCACCACGATGTTCATACTTCTACTGAGAGCATCCACGTGCTGCATTTTATCTCCGCTACGATATTCGATAGCATAATCGTAGTTTTGCAACTCCATAGGATTGATGTCTTTTTTGTTTAGGTGAGGGTGAGGGAGCTGCAATCCGTTACTATCTTAAAGTGGATGTCTTGCAGGTATATACGGAAGCGTTCTAATGAGTAAACGATCGCTAGGGTTTCTAGCTCGAAGCTGTGGTATCTGGATTCGGACTCCGTAGTTCTCTTCAAAAAAAAAGAACACGAGGTGCAGCTTCCCATCAGCTTTCTTTTATCCCTAGGATCGAAGATGGATAAAACTGGGGCTTCTAGTAGCTTGCCTTTCAGTAACTTAAAATATTCTAGTTCCCCCTCTCCGAATTTAAAATCCACAGATTTTCTAATCAAATTATATGTATAAAGGTCTGGCTAACACAGAAAACCCTTTAATGAAACGCCTAAAGTACGAACACAATCCTAAGAAACTATTTACTGCTTTCGTATTCTGTGGTACCGGGAAATTCGCCAACGCGGTAATTCCCTTCTTATCCGGTCTAATGCCCTCTTTGCATATATTGTACCCCAAGTATTTGATACACGAGTATAGAAACTTGCACTTATCTACCCTCAGGTCTAATTTGTTATCAACCAGTCTGATCAAGACGTCCCTCAATATCGTTAAGTGCTCCTCTATCCTCTCCGTCGCAATGATGATATCATCCAGGAAGGCGGCAATTTTAAAACATCTTATTAGGTCTTGAACACTCGGTTAATGAAACGCTGAAACGTCGACGGAGCATTCCTGAGACCAAATGGCATTCTCAAAAATTCGAATTACCACATTGGGGTAATGAACGACGTGTATTTGATACTCTCTTCTGACATCTTAACGTGGTAGAAAGCATTCTTTAGGTCTAACGTAGTAAACAATCTTTTCCCCGACAGCCGGTCTAGTAAGTCATCAATCAACAGAATGGGGAAATTATCTTTTTGCGTGACTTTGTTTAACGTCCTATAATCGACGCAGAATCGAATATACCCAGTCTTCTTCCGTACTAATACTACCGGAGAGATGAATTCCGAATCACTAGGCCTGACTACCCCTGTCTCATAAGATCATCTAACATTTCGTTTAACTTCCTGTTCTCATGATAAGACAGACCCCGCGGAGGGCAATTGAATGGTTTTTTATCCATAAAGTTTAATTTCATTTCGCATCACTCATCAAATAAATTAATTACCTTTTTTTGTACTTCAATACCTAACTTTTAATTTATCATAATACGATCTTTAACTTCTTCAATCTCTATATCGTTCAAATAAATTTGGTTTGCTTTACATTCTTTTACTACAAAGTGTTATGCATCAGTCCCTAACTTTTCGTCTATCGTTATATGATCTTTAGCTTGACATACCTTACATTCTTTTACTTCGATGTTTTCTATCCTACTATTATTATTGTCGTAACTCTCCGTACTCACTACATTTCTTACTAGTTTTAGATTAGCTTTCTTAACAAAATCTCTGCCCAATAAGACGAGGATCTCCACCGTCTCATTCGTGACTACGTACATTTCCAATTTTATCTTTTCCTTTTCAAATTCTAATAATTCTTTGGGTAATGATAACATTTTATATTTCTTCCGCTTAATGTGTGATACTGCTGGCGCCTGATGAGGCTGATGGGGCTCCCCGTATTAGTTAGGCATTCTAAGGAAAATACAGAGTTACTTTTAGGATTACAATACATTTTTAAATTTCTTACAAATTTCTCCTCATCGTCCGACTGCTCCAGTTGAAGAACTTGGTTCTTTTTATTGATATGGCAGGCCCCCCTCTCTCTCTTCGGCTTCCTTGCCGATTTGTTTGCCGACGCTCATTCGGTGTTTCCTCCGTAGTCAATTTCTCGTTAACTCTCCTTCTCGGTGGTAATCTGATCGACGAAAACGCTTCCAACAAATGTTTGTCGGTGAACATTTGGATGCTGGCCTGCGCCCTGAGATGAGCATCTGGGATCCCCTCGATAACGCCACTCAATCAGCTCCTTCAATGCCAGGTTAACTTCATTGGCTAGGATGATCTTCTCATGGAAGTAACTGCGGAAGCTTTCGCCTGGGGACCACGTTCTAGCTTCAAATTGTCTGCGACGCTCTAAGCTTCTCGTCGGCCCGTTGGAAAGGGACCTCAAATGGGTTAGCATGTAGTCTGCCGTTGCTGTAGGATGGTCGGATTTTGTGTGATACCACCGTAGGGCCCACCATCAGGATTTTGACGACCTGGTCATTGAGCTGGTACGTCCGTTGCATGTCCCTTAGGCTTGACTCCCACTGCTGGTACTTCCCGCCGTCTCCGGTGAATTCGTCCACGAGCTCTTTGGCCAGAGCGTAATTTTGTCCCGACTTTGGCTGGGCCGTGGCAGATTTCAGCCTCCTGTTCTCTCCCCCAGCGCTTCCATTTATTTGTTTTGCTCTGCCATCCTTCGTTTCAGCAGCATTAACTCGCTCATCACATATTTTAAATCAATCTCGATATCTGATTTCTCGCAACTTTCTGTCTGGTTTTTATTACCCTTCATGTCACTTTTCAGCTTAGCACCCGCAGCACTCTTTGGTCCGTCTTCATTTTCTTTGTCCATAATGGTACAAGCGCTCTTTAGTTTACGTTCGTCGAGCTTCAACTCCGCTTCCGCAGCACTCTTCAGCTTATCTTCATCACTTGGTCTGCACTCGTCATCTTCTTCGTCCATTATAGCACAGGCGGCTTCCCTTTGACCGACCACTCGTTCCGCAATCGGGATTTCCTCTAGACGTCGTAGCAGTTCGTCTTTCCTACCGAAGTTTTCTTCCCTAGCAGTCCCAGCCAAGTCCTCAACTCGTCACTCCTCAGTTTATGGATTTCGTTATCACTAGTTTTCCCGATATTTTGTGGGTCTATCATTATGCCGTGGCTTGGTAGTATACGCTCGTTCCGTTCTCTCTTATTTATTTGAAAATAAGAACTAGTAATTTCGTTGTATTTTTTCGGATACAGTTTTTTTTTTTCTACTACATACAGATCGTACAAATGAGAGGGGAAAACAAAACCCGTTTCGTTGCGATGTCGACGCACAGTTCTAAGCACGGTTATTCACACACAAGTTAAAACTGAATGCTTTTCCTGGTTCGGCGCATACAGCGAGTACAGTTGCGCTGTGTTTTTTTTTTGTCTCTTTAGGCTTCTGTCCTTGGATACGAATCCCACTTCTGATATTTTTATAGCAGGGGGGATTAAAACACGTCTGCCTCTTTCGACAGTGGAAGATCGACTGCCTTTCGTCTTTATTCATGTACAAAGTATATGACTAGCCTTTGTATATAATATAGATGGGGTGAAAAGTAACCTTCCTGACCGCCAGAATGCACTGCTACTCCAAAAAAGGTTATGGTGCCTTGAAGTCCGTTCATATTTAGGCAGACATGCCAAATTTCAGTGCGATACTATCTTTAGTTTTGTTTTGATAGCTGATTGTTGATGTGTTTGGCATCATGTTGAGTATGGACAAAAACGATTTTCGTTCTCTCATAAAACATTATTTTTTGAGAGGCAAAACGGCGAAGGAAACAAAAGAAAAGTTGGATAAATATTATGGGGCTAATGCTCCGTCAGATTACACCGTCAAATATTAGTTTTGAGAGTTTCGTGGTGGCCGCAACTCCACTACCGATCAAGTCCGCAGCGGCAGGCCCTCCGATACCACAAGGATTAGTACTGAGCGCACACGCCATATTTTGGGCAATATTCTGGATATGAAAAAGTTATCCTGCCGCTGGGTGTAGCGAATGCTCACTCCTGACCAAAACCACGAACGCGAGAGCACTTCTAAAGAGTATTTGGACTTGCTGATGCGGAATCAGGGGAACTTTTGTCGTCGATTGGTACGATTGGATTTGGATCCCTCGGACTATTATCTCTTCCCAAAAATTAAAACATGGCTCATCAATAAAAAATTCAGTTCACCCGAGGAAATCATCGATGGTAGCGTGTTCCAGGTGGAAATTTAGGCGATTAAGTCCTGTCCTGGCTGAAGAAAAACGTGATATCCGCAAGGGATATCTGCATTTATTCGGATAGTCAGGCCGCTATTAAACCCCTGGACTCAGACTCACTAAATTCTAGTACCGCCCTTAACCCTCTTGGGAGATGGTAGAGCAGTTTTTCTACCTCTGTTGGGTGCCGGGGCACAGAGTCATTCCAAGGAATTGTAGGGCCGACGAACTCGCCAATATTGGAACCACTCTACCTATTCTACCGGAAAAGGGTATCATCGGTATTCCAATCGCTACCTGCAATGTAATATCAAAGCTGGATGGTAACAAATGAACAAGCCTTAGTTGGGCTGTTGAGTCAACATGTCCTCCGATGAAACAGATCTGGCCAATGCTGGATCTGAGTCGCTCTAAAGTTTGATCTTTCTTAATAGGAAATATCTCAACGGCATCATAGGTGTCATCACTGGACACTGCCTTATAGGCAAGCATACAGAAGGTCCTTAAAACTAATTTCTGTAGAAGCTGCATGGACGAGAAGGAGCAAGAGACAATCTTCCATCATGCCCAGGTCTTTCCCAAAGGAAAAAACTTCACTTAGGAGCTTTTTTCTACAATCACTTAAGCGATCTAAAGAATATAGAGTTTAACAGTCTCCTACGCTTCATCATAAACTCAAATTGGTTCACAGATCCATGTGGTATCACAATCGGCCAATACGCCTAAGTGGGTTGGCCTTTCCAACAACCACTCTTACCTAATCTAACCTAGTGTTAAGTTCTTTAAAAAATAATAAAAGCAAAACCATTACGAATATTTTTCTGGGCTAACTAAACAGCAACACTGGCGACGACAGCAGCAAAGCCTATTATATTTCGGTAGCTGTCTTACGGAATACCTTCACTTAAAAGACAAATGGTAATACGAATTGTTTAGATATTGATGGAAAGGGAGGGCGTCAGATTAATTAGAAGAATTTTTTTTTAGGATATTTCTAAACTTGTAGATTGACTTAACAATATAGTGAATAATATGATAATAAGTTATATAAAGATTCGATTATAGGTATTCAGAAGGATTCATGTTTCTCAAGCATTCACCGAAATGTTAACATGAGAACTAAAATAAGTCCAGCACCGTTGGATCATTTACTAAATTTATTTTTTCTTTCCATTTCAAGAAAGGGAGTCCGGAGTTGATATAACCCCCAATATAAAATTCAATGTAGCGTCTAACGAGTCATATGAATCTAGTGGTGTCGTGATATTTTGTGGAAGTAATATCACAGGGAGTGCAATTAACAACTACAATGTGACTTTGTTGCGCGCTAATTGCGACATCTTTTGGCGTTAATACTCTTTCATCTGCATTTACACATTGTAGTAGAAGTGTATAGTGAAAGTTTTTTGCATGGGGTTATACGAGTATGTTTTTAGTACTTTAAAAATATAAAAATATGGTACAGTTGGGAGATTTTTATATTGACATCCTCTGTTATTTACCAGATGTCGATAACTTTTTGTCTGAATGATTTTAAATTGGTTTTGAATCTGTGCTTATTTAACCCGCACTAATCCTTTTTTCGACCACATATTTATAAGGCTTCACAGAAGCACTTGTGTTGTTGTTGTCCATGCC
This sequence comes from Volucella zonaria, assembly GCA_963966105.1. Classification (NCBI taxonomy): domain Eukaryota; kingdom Metazoa; phylum Arthropoda; class Insecta; order Diptera; family Syrphidae; genus Volucella; species Volucella zonaria. The sequence continues at coordinate 131,471,326 of OZ014530.1, read as the reverse complement.
TCTGTTTTTGATAATGTCTCAAACATGCTAATGAAAGAGGTACGTTTTGAGATTTCTACTGCTCTATGTTTTATTTTTAATTTAGAAGTTAGAGTGTGTGATCATTGAGCGGCATGAGGAATATTTAATCAGTGTAACAACGGGTAGTGAATTTGTTGGTGTTCCTCCATTCCAATAAAGTTATTATATTTTCAATCAGTGTTTGACATTCAATAATAACACTGTGATATCCCTTAAACGTAAACAGCGTCATCTATGTTTCAATAGCAGAAGATCTCCTTATTTGAATAGCAAAAGACTCAACCATTGGTAAATGGTGAATGGAATCGAATTTTCTCGCAAAATCGAAATTTGTATGGATCGCTGGATGGTACAGAATATTCTCGAAAAAGGTCAGGGTTGTATAAATATCAGTATCACCCAAAATATCGAAGTCAGTTCATCAGTTGAATAGTGTGAATTACGAGTAGTGATAAGTGGTTTAAGTAAAAGATAAAGAAGAGAAAGAGTGGTTGAGATAAGCGATTGAATTGTGAATTGTAACTGTGTTGAATAAAGTGATTGCTTTGAAAGAAATAAATTCTATCATTTGTACCCACACAGACAATTTACAATATTATAATATTAGTATTAAAAATTATAATAATGGCTAATAAATAATCATTTTGTTTAGAGTAATATATTTAAAATAAAAAATAATTAAATGTCTTTCATCAACAGTGTAGCTAGGAGACTTGTAACTTATATATACATTTTTCTTATTATATATTTTTATTATTTTATTTTTCATATACGTAGACTGTCCTTAGAATATCGTCAACGGTATTTTAAAAATAGAGTAGAAGAAATGGATTATGGTTCGGAATTAAATCTTTATGATGGATTTAAAAATAGATTCTGGTATTGGAATGGGTGGGGAAACATTGGACGTAGAGCTCAATGAGAGCACCAACTCTAAAGCCGATGGCAGAAAATTGGAAGAGAAAAATGATAATATCTTGATGATAGTGAAACCTACGCAGAACTTTCGTAATAGCAACAAAAAGTGACAGTTGAGGAGCTCATATTATTCTAAGTGTTTTGTTTTTATCCGCTTCTAACTCAATCAAAATTATGAAATTTAAAATACAGGACATCATTTACCGAAAAAAAAGTTAATGAATATAGAAAGTGGAATAAAAAATACTAAAATAACTATATGTGTAATAGAATGGGAGCCAGAAACAGCTGGGAACGGGATGTTATAGATCAAATTTTGAAGTCCTGAGTGAAATTTGGCGCAAAAAATAGTTACCTTTCATGTTGCTCCGATGTGTGCCATTTCAAAAGAAATACATAAATTATTTGATTTGGTTCTCATGTAACATGTGCGGGTGACTAGGTATCTGAAAACACGCTACTTATCAGAGATATTTTTGAAAAGGTGTATTGCATCGCTTCAGAGGATGTGTTAAGTTCACATACTTTCTACCATCCAGCCACATAAATTCAGAAACTTTGTCGGGCTTGTTGTTCCCTCTTAATGGGTAACTAACCCTGTACAAATTTAAACAACAAATGATTTCAGCTAAGATGATTCTAGCTTTACTTTATAATTAAGTAACTTGATACAGTGACTATCGCTGCGTAACAACCCACACAATCAAATATCTGTAAATAAACATCCTAGGTGAACATTATTGTAGCTCACATATCCAATATTGGGGTTCGGGAGAAAGGGTTGGACGCAATGAAATATGAGAATATTGTTTCCTTTTATTTATTTTAATATATCAAACAATATTTACGGTTTTATTTCTCCAATTTAATTTGCTGCTTTTTTTAGCATTCATTTATTCTTTATCTATAATGCCATAATTAAACAGTTTAATACTTGAAGGCAGAAACCCCTTCTGGTCAAGTGATCTACCATTTGACAATAATTTTTTTATTTTACTCATCGCATATGAGTTAATGAGCATACGCGTGAAAACACAGTGACTATTCTAATAACCGAAACAACATATTCCTGCATACTAATAGGATATTGCTCGGATATCGACAAAATAAATTGGATCAATATTGAAGTCATTTTCGTGGCATGAATAGGCAGCTTACAGTGTTTACCTTCGCCATTTAAAAGGAACAAAACGAGCCTTATGACGTCACTGCTCAGAAAAAAATTCGATGTTGTTTAACTATTTTTATTTCAGAAATGTAATACCAAAAAATGGAACAATTTTAATGACCCATTTCTCTGTGAGTAGTACAGTAAAGAAATGAATTTCTGGTTAAAAAAAACTGTGGCACATAAAAAATAGGTAGAAGTGGCCCAAAAGAAAATTGTGCTGAAAATTTTAGTAATGTTCATAAAAACCGTGCAAAATCGAACGCAATCTGCTATATCCTATAATAACTGTGGATCAAGGCATTTTTTTTTTGTGTGAAGAAAGAAGGCTGGAGTTCCAAAATGCGTTGATGCGGATCAACCACACCTTTCCTAAAAAATTGACCAGAGAAATGGACGTGCACCCGTTACCACGGGAATTCGGATATAGGCCAGCGGTGAATGCCTTTAGGGGGTCTGATGCTACTGACTGGCACAATTTACAATTGAACTTTCTTTAGAATGGCATCGTTGTTAGTACCGGGTATGATTTCAGCCCATCTCTAGCGAAGCGAGAGAGAGCGTCGGCATTCATGTACTTATTTAGCAAATACGGTAATTTTATGTCATGATGGTAATTGCCCCATGTTTTAAGCCGTTCGCCGCCCTGGCTAGAAATTTCTTATCTGGGCTAAAAAGTGTTATCAACGGCTTATGGTCAGTTGTTAAAATAAACGAGCTTCCTTGTAAGTATTAGTGGAACTACGTTACAATCGAGATATCCTAGTGTTCGATTTGGCTATATTATCGTTGGTGTGTGTCTGGTGTCTTTGACGAGATTGGCAGTTCATTACCCTTTTGATTTGAGAGAGCAATTACGGCTCCTATTTCTTTCTTTGGACTAGAAAATGCCTTTTCTTGCGAGGGTCCTTATTTAAAAGCAACATTTTGTCTACGCAAAAGATTAAGTGGTGCTGCCACTTGAGAATACTTTCGGATAAATTTTGCATAATAATTGACGTTGCTAGGAATGTCTGCATTGCCTTGAGGTCTTTAGGGAAACGCATCTCTGTGATAGTTTTACTCCAGACTTGGATGGAAGAATTCATTTCTCGTTTTTAAGGTGGTCTAAAATATTTCAGATTCAAAAACTCACATTTTCTACGGCTGATGTGTAATCCGTGCTCTGATAATCGTTTTAACATTGCCTCAAGATTGACCAAATAGTCTTTGAAATCTTTCCACGAACTCAGTGTGTCATCCAGGTCTATTTAACAATTGGCTCCTGACGAGACCTGTTCCAGCATCTTCTGATAAATAGTTGTGGCACTCGAAACTCCAAATGGAAGTCTTTCAAATCTAAAGGGCCCAGGAAGTGTATTAAGGACTGCAATGGAATTGGGTTCCTTGTCTAACTCAATCTGTAGAATAGCATCCACGACAAATGGAGAGGCCCATTCGCTTAACCTGATAGGCTTCGAGATGCCAGCCTCTTCTAAGTCCTTAGATCTCTGTTTAAATGCTTTTAATACAGAAAACTGCATTGACCTAGACTTGTGGAACTTGGGTTTGATATGCGGCTTTAAATATAGTTGCGCCTTGACTAACGAATGTAGGGTTAAATTAATACATGATGTGTTCAGAAAATAACGGAAATTTTTAAATTTTGCGGGTTTGGAGAATCCGGTTATCGAAATTTTTTTTTAATATGTTGGTATACATGCCCCTGAAGTATGAACAAATTTTGAACTGTATCATTGTTTACTTTGTCTGTGGCAGCTGCTAAGGCTAGTTGTGTTTTTATAAGCTCGGCGATTTTTAATTGTTAAAAGAAATGGATCGAAGAATTTGTGTCAAATTTTGCGTAAAAAATTAAATAAAGTGCAACAAAGTGTGTAAAATATTATCAAATGCCTATGGTGACTTTGCTATGAGTAAAACAAGAGTTTATGAGTGGTATAAGCGTTTGCAAGATCGCCGTGAAGACGTTGAAGATGATGAACGCCCCGGGCGCCCCAGCACATCAACAACCGATGAAAATGTGTAAAAAGTGAAAAAAATGATTATGAACTATCGCCGAATCACAGTTAGAGAAGTCGCTGATGATTTTGGCATATCAATTGGCTCATGCCATGAAATTTTTTCGAATGTTTTGGGTATGAAACGCGTGGCAGCAAAGTTTGTTCCAAGTTTGTTGAACTTTGAACAAAAACAGCGGCGAATGGAAGTTACTCAGGAGTCACTAAATGAAGTCAACGACGATGCCCCAGCCTCCATATTCGCCAGACATGGCTCCATGTGACTTTTTCCTATTTCCAAAAATAAAGAGAACCTTAAAGGGCCGTCGTTTTACAAGCTTATATGACATTAAAAGCGCATAACTAAAAGAGCTAAAGACTATCCCGAAGACCGAGTTTGAGAAGTGTTTCGAGGATCGGAAGAAGCGCTGGCACAAGTGCATAATATCTGATGGGGACTATTTTGAAGGTGACAGCATTAATGTAGACGAATAAATAAATAATTTTTTTTTAAAAACTAAAATTCCTGTTATTTTCTGAACACCCCTTTTGCAACGAATTGCATAACATATATCTGAACCAACCCAGGATAGAAAATATACTTATTTTTCATCGTCACTTACCACATTGTATGCCACGAGGTTTTATTCCAGCTGCTGCATATTCGTACATACTATTCAAATGTTTCTTTCAGGGGAAGAAACATGTGGAACTATTATTCCGGCTGCACTAACTTCACTTGAAGTAACTCGCTACAAGGCCTGCAGATAATTGTGTTGTTACTTCACCAATGCTTTTATTAAATCAGTAAAAATATATGCCTCCGTCATTTCAATAAGTTTTTGTTTCCTTTTTTTTCGAAAAATTAGACCAAGCCATTCACGACATGCATATTACAATGAGAAATGAGGTTATGAAAAATTGTCCTCGCCGCCAATTGTGAAATAAAACAGTAATACCCAAATTTCAATTTAAATTATTTCATTTCACACGTAACACTTTCCTGTTCCCAAAGTCATATTTACTGATGAAAAAAGTTTCCTAAGCCTTGTTAAGGCAAATTTTATCAAGATACTGAGTTCCCATGAATCACAGCGAAGTAAACTGCTAAGTCGAGGGGTTTCATTCCACTGTACTGGTAATACATATGCATGCTTCAAGGTTGACTATAATAAAGATTAAAGATTGAAACAATTTTTACACATCAATAGCGATAGATAAAACAACTCAGTTCACTGAGTGAAAAAGGAAACTACGAGTACATATCTGATATTTTTCTCAATCGAAGCACCAAGGTTTATGAATTTCATAAAAGTGTTAATTATGAGCTTAGCAATTATTATTATTAAAAGATAAAATAAGAACAGATCATAGCCAGGCCCTTTAAGGAACTCTTAATATTTGGAGAAAGACGATAGGAGTAACGGGTTGCGAATCGGTTGTACTAAGCCGAATATTTGCATTGTCGACTTTCCGATGTGGCGGACGTAACACCTGGCTTCTCTTTACAGAAAAAATTAAATACTTAGGCTCACCACCAATGATATCGATGACGATATCACACATAAAGTCAGTCTGAGGTGGCTTAAATGACGGAGAAACTCTGCCGTATTTTGCGGCGAAAAAATGCCGCTAAAACTCAAGAGTTTGTTATACAACTTATAAGTCTAAAAACACCAGGAGACTTTTTAAAAAGCAATTTTATTACTTGCCCATTCGGCGGATACTTATCAACTAAACTCTCAATTTTTCTTCAATCTTAAAATTACTTATTCTCTGACAAATTTAACTGTCACATTTGCATGATTCCCATGAGCATATTGTACCTGCAGGAAATGTATTCAATACGATTCGCACGAATTTATTCATGGGAACAGATTCTTATAAGGTAATGGGCTCCATCTGATGCGCGCATGTTCCTTTACTTATTTGAGGCTCGCGTAGCGAACATGCGCTGCTACCGAATACGCAACCTCTCCCTCCTTTAAATTAAAATTCTCCTGAATTTTACAGGGCACAATAGTTTCTTGACTCAAGGTTTTTATTGATACCTTGAGTTTTTTGCTTTTACGCTCCAATTTCCGAGTAACTGATATAACAATAATTAAAATAAAAATGACAATCAAACTTGTAATTTAGTTAACATTTTTATGAAATTTTAGCAAATTGATGTGTTCCATATTTGCAATATTGTTAAATATGATATCTTCAAAATTTGGTTATTTGGTAAAGTTATAATTAATTTCATCGAAGTAATAGAATCTTTCTTTATATTTTATATTAGAATTACGGATTGTTGTATTTATTATTGAACAATTATTAACAACTATTAAGTAATTATCATTTAACTTAATTTTCCTATCATCGCTATTATCTCTTGATCTTGCAAATTTTAACAGATTACAGTGCTATCGTCTAGTTTTTTTATTTCAATTAATTTATTTATCTTAGTTTTACAATTTTGCCTTATAATACAGCTTTTAAGAGCTTAAGATCTTTTATATTTTGAACATTATCTGAAAATTCATATTTCGTATTGTTTACTCCTAAAAAGTATTGATCTTCTTCTTCAATTTCTTTATTTTTTACTGTTGGAATTGCTGAAATTAATTTTAAGTCAACTAAATGGTATCTGTCTGGAATTTTTATGCTAACACTAATGTATCGGTACTGTATTGAAGTAACCCTACTTTTACGTTTTTTAATTTATGAAAGTCAAGTCCTTTTTCATTTATTTCTTCTGTCGTTAAAAGACTAGACTGTATTAAACCGTGTTTGACTAATGCTATACTATATTATCAATTACTTTATTTAAATGCTCTTCTAACATTCTCAATGTTACTAGCTGATCTAATTTTAGCTGTTGTAGGATGAATCTTCGTTTATTTTACGTTAATTCTACATATGATTTACGAGTACTTGACTCTATTCTATCTAATTCTATCGCGTACTATATTTAAAATGGGATATGCTTTCATTCAGTTGCATATTAATTTGTATTAAAGTTGACTTACTATATTCTCTTGATTGTTTTCAAACATATTTAGATGGTCCGCTATCTACTGTCTGTCGCTATCGTCCATTGTCCGTGGTCGTGGTGTAGTAATACTACTCGTATCAATCGCTTCTCACTCGGAGGGTCAAGGTCCGAGTCCTAGCCACGGCAAGTTTTCATTTGTTTAATTGGAACTCAGTCAGAAAAATCTGCGTGTGAAGGCATAACACTGACATGTAGATTTGGGTGTTGTAGAGTTTTCAAGCACAAAACCACCGTTAAAATCCACAACCTGAATCATTCCGAGTGAAGAAAAATCTCTCCGTCCTATTCGGACTCCCACCCCTGGAGAGTCAATATCGGAACCAAACACACCTGAGTTTCAAACCACTACATCACAACAATGCTTTCCTTTCTCCTCCTTCTATCTTTCCGCCCGCACCCGGGCAACAGTAAAAGGGTATCATAACCCCTTATAATTATAAAAAACAAAAAAAAAATTCTCCCGAACAACCATTTTTGTCATGTCCCTATAATGTTGACTAGTCCTCTATTTTGTCTTTTCCCTGGTTCTATGGCTTTTACCTCAGCATAAAGTGTCTTATAGCTGGATTATTATTTATTTTAAGTTTCTTTCTATTTTCTACGAGCAAGTTAATGGTCTGCGTTATTCCTTTTGTGTTAATAATATGTAGTATAGTTTTCATGGTTTGAATGATTTCAGTCCCAATTGGTCAATTGTCAATGCCGCTGTGGTTTGTGTTAGTATCGTTAGTGTTAGATAAACTGATACGATTATCTGCAAATAAACGTGGTCGTTTAGTATTCATTGGGTGTTCTCTATCTCTTTTCTTAATTCTGTATCTAGGTTTATTTGTATAGTAGTTCCTTTTCTAGTTTTTAACTGGTATATAACTTAATTCGTGCGTTTTTTTCAAAATTTGAGAGTTTATTTAAGAAAAACATGTGCAGTAGTATTATTCAAAGTATTGCCCATCTGAAGCTATGACTTTCTTCCATCTTTCTGGCAATTTGTGGATCCCATCCCAAAAGAACAGCGCCGGCTTGGCAGCCAAGAATGAATCAATCCAATTTTTGATATTCTGCTCTGATGTGAACCGTATTTCAGTGAGGGCGTTCTGCATCGACCGGAACAAATGGTAGTCAGAAGAGGCAAGGTCTGGGCTATAAGGCGGGTGGGGTAAGACTTCCCATCCACTGTTTTCCAAATAGTTCTTAACCGGAATAGCAACCTGGGGCCGAGCGTTGTCATGATGGAAAATTATTGCCTCGTATCTTGTCGCATATTCCGGGCGTTTTTCGGCCACTGCTCTCTTCAAACGGACTAATTATGTTCGGTAGCGTTGTCCATTGATGGTTTCACCCGGTTTTAGCAGCTCATAATACACACATCCATCTGATCCCACCAAATACAGAGCATTACCTTCGCGCCATGGATATTCGGCTTTGTCGTTGATTTGGCTGGTTGGCCGGGTTGCACATATGATTTTTTGCGCTTGGGGTTGTCGTAATGGATCCATTTTTCATCACCAGTAACAATCCGAAGCAAAAATGACTTCCTTTGTGGCGTTCCAGCAGCATTTCGGACATGCAAAACCGCCTTTCGACGTCTCTCGGCTTGAGTTCATGTGGAACCCAATATCCAGCTGCTTTTAAACGTTTTGAAATGGCTACTTGAGTGACACCCAAAGATTCTGCGAGCTCTTCTTGTATTGGGCAACAATTTTCATAGAGTAATGCTTCCAGTTCTTCATCTTCAAACTTTTTTGGCTGCCCAGCACATTCACCGTCTTCCAAGCCAAAATCACCACTTTTAAATCGTGCAAACCACTTTTGGCTCAGCTAGCGCGTGTTCACCATAAACTTCCACCAAAATACGATGACTTTCGGCAGCAGTTTTCTTCATATTAAAGTAATGAAGAAGAACTAACCGCAAAAACACTTTTTCACGCACAAAGTTCGACATATTTGAGTGAAAAAAAATTTATTGTTGTTTACGCTTCAAATGAAAGACATATACTGAAATGACGTACAATGACAGTAGCTTTCCAACGCATGTTCCAATGGAATAATAACAATGGAATAATACAAGTTACGCAAGCCGCACGAACTAAGTTATAGATAATAATTTCTCTTAATTCTTTATATTCTTTCCTGTTCTGATTTAGTTTTTCAGTTCTTTTTTCTTTTCCTAACTTTACTTGTCTTACTAATCATGTAATAATATCTGCATACATCGCCTCTTCTGGAGAAATTTTTAATGCGGAATGATACCTATTATTATAATTACTAACTGATCTATGAATTTTTTGAATAAGAGATAAATCTAAAGTTCTCATAGTAACTAACTTTTCATGCAAGGTAGAGTGAAATTTGTCTATATCGCTGTTCACTGTGTATGTATTGGGCTTAGTAAAATGTAGTTCAACTTCCTGTTCGTTTAAGAATTCCTTGAAATTTTCTGCTTTAAACTCATTATCGGTTATTATTATCATTGGTTTGCCGAGAAATGATCTTTTAATACTTTTATTTTTTTCGTCCAGTTTTTATTGGGTAAGTAATAAGAATATGCCTTCTTAGTTAGTTTGTTTATTAATGTAAGAAATGGGTGCTCCATAAAATAAAATAGGTCCATATGAAGTGGATGTCTCGCTTAATTCATGCTTAAGTTTTATCGGTTTTCGTTTGTACTTCGTTTCTAAGGATAATTTACAATTATTAATAATTTTTGTAATTTGATTGACTAATTTGGGTAATATATTTTGTTTTTGAGGCTATGATACGTTTCTACTATTCCACTATGTATACTTTCTTTTGTGTGATACAATGCGATTTGTTTATGGACTTCATATAGAGTTTTTATTTCTCTTGCTCTGAGAGCAGGTTTAATGAATCTTATTTCTTTATCATGGTGAAACAATTCTATTAACAGCTGTTGAATTTTATTAAATTCATGATATGATAGTTCGGTGTAGATTCCAGTCAAACCTGGCTTTATGTATCTTCTTAGTAAATCAATCCAGTATTCTCTATTTCTAGTCATATCAACAAATATTACTCTTCTATTATGTAAAATTTCTATCTCTTTTTCAGCGTCATTGGTTAGTATTAATTGGGTCTTGTATTTATTTACTATTGTCTCTTTAATTGGTATGTGATCTAATTGTTGTTCTGCCTGTGAGTGTACAGTTGCATTGTCGGGTAGCTAATCTATTGATTGATTATCTAGTATTTCTTTTTTTTCGTTGCTATCAGGAATCCTCCTTAAAAAGTCTGTAATTTTGCTTTCTTTGCCTTTTACGTATTCTATGTCGTATTGGTATTCTTGCAGTTTAAGAATCCAACGTTGGTTCCTCTGACTGAACTCTTTTCCAGTAAACTTTTTATTAAGACATTTGATAGGTAGGTGGGCTGTGACTATTTTGAATCTTTTTCCCCATAAATACGGTCTAAAATAGGTTACTGACCATATAATTCCCAAAAACTTTTTATCTGTGACTGAGTAATTCTTCTCATGGTCGTTCAGTGATCTTGAGGCGTAACATATGGGTTGGCAATCTTGTGTTCGTACAGCTCCTATTGCATACTTGCGCCAATAAATAGCGCTCTAATAGCGCTGTTGAAGTCTGGAGTCAATATTGGATGTTTGATAATGTTTAGTTTTAAAGCTTCAAATGCATCAATATATTCTGGATCGTTAATATTGATCTTTTTTACTTTTTTTCAAGTACTTTATCATTTAGTTTTCATAATCCTTTACAAATTTCCTTTAATACCCGGTTACTCGCAGAAATCCTCTTAGTTGTCTTTCTGTTTTAGGTAACGCAAATTCCTGAATACACTTTATTTTTTTCGAATTCGGTTTCATACCATCAGATGTTAAAACATGGCCTAAGAATTCGGCATCTTTTTTCAGGAATGAGCATTTAGAGAATTGTAATTTAAGATTATGTTCTGAAAGTTTTTTGAAAATTCATTTTAAAGAGTTTATATGTTCACTTAAGGTTGTGGAGAACACAAGTATGTCGTCTAAGTACACAACACAAATTTTATTTATGTGCTCCCTAAGTATCTCGTTCACCAACCTTTGGAAAGTTGCCGGTGCATTCTTTAAACCGAAAGGCATTCTTACAAATTTGTACAACCTGTTGGGTGTAACGAACGCCGTTTTATGAACGTCTCTCGGGTTCATCTTTATTTGGTGGTACACTTTTGCTAAGTCTAATGAAGTGAAATACTGGGCTCTTTCCAGTTTATCTAGGATGCTATCAATATTGGGTAACGGGTATTTATCGTCAATTGTTATATCATTCAGTTTTCTGTAATCTAAACAAATTCTGAATTTTTGACTACCCGATTTGTCCAGTTTTTTCGCAACTACTACTATTGCTGATGCATGCCTGCTGTTAGACTTTCTAATTATGCCCTGCATTTCCATTTCTTCTATTTACTTTCTTACTTCCTCTTCATGCCTGGGTGGTAATCTATATAACTTAGCGTTAATTTGCTGTTCAGTTGTGGTTCTAATCGCATGTGTTATAGATTCAGTATTGGGTAATTGGTCATGTTCTTTAAAAATTAAACTTCGGAATTGGTTTAATAAGCTTTGTATTGCTTTTTTCTCTTCATTATTCAAAGAGCTTAAATCTAGCTCTTCTTCATCGAGATGAGCTCAAGACAATCGACGTCTTTTTTGGTATTGGACTAATAAAGGGGTATTTTGGCACCTTTATTTAGTAAGATACTCGTACATTTATTATCAAAATCAATAGTTTTGACAATTTTATTCAGTATTTCCATGCCGATGAGGATATCATAGGGTTTTACTCCTAAATCTCGTATGTACCTATTAACCGCCCCTCCTGCGTCATATTTGAACTCTTTTGGGATGTTTGCCATTATTCTGTCTACTTTTTCTGTAGTTATGTTCTTTATTGTTTGAAGCCGTAGTGTAGCTTGCTCTATAATTCTATACTTTCTACAATCTATTTTGCTTGCATTTATAATACTCATTGTAGATCCAGTATCAATTAATGCTTTACATTTTTGTTCATCAATAGTCAGATCTAAAACAATCTTTCTCCGTGGCTTAATTTAGAAAAAACTCGGGTTCGATGTTATGTATCTCTTCTGCATTGGTAGTGCCTTCGGTGTTCTGATTAGAGATTTTCCCAATGGGCATAGGAGTCGGGGATTGATTTGCACTTCCGAACTGTCCTGAAGGGTTAAAAGTTTGATTGCCTACGTTTCGATTATCCGTACTGTTGTTGTTGTTGTTGTGATTTTTTTTTTTTTATAATTTACGCGCGCCTAAGGGGTTATGAATACCCTTACACTGTTGCCAAGGCGCGGGCGGAAAGGTAGAAGGAGGAGAAAGGAAAGCATTGTTGTGATGTAGTGGTTTGAAACTCAGGTGTGTTTGGTTCCGATATTGACTCTCCAGGGGTGGGAGTCCGAATAGGACGGAGAGATTTTCTTCACTCGGAATGGTGAGATTGTGAATTTTAACGGTTGTTTTTGTGTTTGAAAACCCTACAACAGCCAAATCTACATGTCAGTGTTATGCCTTCACACGCAGATTTTTCTGACTGAGTTCCAATTACACAAATGAAAACTTGTTGTGGCTAGGATTCGAACCTTGACCTTCCGAGTGAGAAGCGGTAGCTAGTACCACTACACCACGGCCACCCCTAAATGTGATGATTTTCACTAATGTTCTGTCTATGCTGTCCCGATTGTCCTGTTCTGAAATTATTGTGTCTGTTTATCTGAGCTGACCCTGGTCTATTTTGTTGGGTGTGAGTTTGTGAATTTTGTGGCCTGTCAATATGTCCATGGTTTGTCTGTGTGTTCTGATGAGTGTTTGAGTTAATGTGTGGTTTATTTGTCCTAAACTCCCTTTCTATATTACCTTCATCATATCCTATATAGCTGTAGAGTACGTCCTTAATTCTATGGAGGTCATAGATATCTTTTATATCCCTAGACAAATTCCCTATTGCTAACTGTTTTATTCTATTCACAATTAATATATAAAATGTGTTTTTAGCTTCTTTTTGATTATACTCGTATGTAGCAAATGAAATGAAAATTATTTCTTCTAACTTAATATGAAGATCTGTTATGGAACTTACTTTTAGGTATGTTATTTTTCTTGCGATGTCTTTATAGCTAACTGGAGGTCTGAAATGCTGCTTAAGTAGATCCCTGGCTTGATTCCAAGTTGTTGGTCTATTTTGGAGAAGTAATTCTTTCGCACGTCCAGTTATTTTTGTGTTGTAAATTGCCAGCCAAAGTTCATATTTTTCCGCTTCGTTCACTGCTCCGATGTGGTTACCAACTACATTTAAAAATTGTGTTAATGTTGCACTGTCCATCGAATTCACGAATATATGAAATTTGGTCAGAATTTCAACGCTTTGTCTTTGTTCTTAGATTTAGATTTAGATTTATTTATTGTATCATACATGCTTACACACTAAGAATTCACTTATAAGTCTGTGAAAGATAGCAAGTTTTTAATTCATATACATACATGGTCTGAAAGTTAAGTTAAATTGCTTTTATATTAATTAAGATTATTCTTATGTTTTGAATTTATTTTAAATTAATTCTAATTGAAATTGAAATTGCTTGAAGCGGGATAGAGATGGGAAAAAGGTTGCTCTAGTTTCTAAGAAAATTTTGAAACTCGTTTTTGAATCGTCGTGCATCAGTTAGCTCTCGCAAGTTACGTGGGAGTGAATTCCAAAGGCGGATAGCAGCAACAAAAAACTGTCTTTCGGGTGTTAGACAAGAAAAATGCGGAAAAACCAGACACGAAGATCTGTTAGATGCTGGAAACTGGATTTTTTTCATAAGGATATGAAGGTTGTCTACTTAAGATTATGTTAAAAAGAAGTATGACCGTTCGAAATTTTATATAATTACAAAACGACATGTTAACTAGGTGTTTTGCAAGATGTGAAACGTGTTTATGTCTTTTTAAACCGTATACATATCGAACAGTAGTATTGAAAGCCACTTGAAGTCGCCTTCTACTCTCGGCATCACATCCATAAAAAATTTCACATCCGTATAAGTACAGGAATGACTAACGTTTTAGCAAGTAGCAGTCTTGTTTCAAGAGGAATAAATTGTTGAGCAGTATATGGAGTTCGTAGAATACCGTAAGTTTTCCCTACTAATGTATTTATGTGGTTGTTCCATGTAGGGGTTCTGTTGAAGACAAGACCTAGACTTTTCGAAGACTCAACAAATTCAATTTCAGAGCCGTTTAGCATTAGGTGAGGGAAATAAGACAGATCTAACTTTTTTTTTAGAAATAACTAAATACTTACACTTTGTTGTATTAAGTATTAGGCCGCTTTTGAGTGACCAATTAGAAATTCGTTCCAGATCCTCATTTAAAACAATGACGCAATTTTCAATTAGGCCCAAGGAACAGCTTTGATAAATTTGTATATCATAGGCATAGATATGCTTAGATGAACTTAGTATAACAGAAGCAATATATGGGAGAACAATAGAGGCCCTAGAATAGAGCCTTGGGGAACTCCTTGCCCTAAGAGAAGAAAATCGGAAAGGTTGCCATCAAGTGACACGGCCTGTTTTCTTTCACTGGGATAGGATGATATTAGCTTAACAGCAGTGGAGGAAATTGAGAAAGAGCGTCTTAATTTGCTGAGTAGAATCGAGTGATTAACCATATCAAAAGCTTTGGAGAAGTCTAAAAGTACCAGAAAAGTAACATTGTCCCTCTTATATCTTCTATGACGTTCAGCAAAGCAGTTGTACAGCTGTGTTTAGCTCGGAAACCCGACTATACTTGTACAAACAAGTTATTTTCAATAAGGTAATAATTAAGTTGCTTATGCATAATTCTTATTTTCGATAAAAAAAGGTAAGATGGAGATTGATCTGAATTCTTCACCTTTAGAGCTCTTAGGTATTGGAACTATTTTTGCTAATTTCCATTCGCTGGGAAAGATGCCGATCATAAAAACAGTATTAATTATATGAGTTACAAACGGTAATAGTAACTGCAAGACCGCTTTAACAAAAATCGGATTTATCTCATCGACACCTACAGCATTGGACTTAATAGACAGAAAACTTTCTACTATGTCCCATTCATCTACCCTATTAAATACAAAAGACGTTTCAATCGGTAAAGAAGCATCCTCGAGTGAATAGTTAACTGCTGGAGCATTGCAAAGTTGGTTTGACAAAAACGTTCGACTTAGTTCGTTGGAATCGATTGTGGTAGAATAAGTAGCTTTTTGCTTCCCGATTCCTAATTTTCGAATGTCATTCCAAAGTTTATGACCATCTGACGAGGAACAAAGTCGGTTGGAATAGAATTGTGTCTAAGCATTAGAGTATTTCACGAACAACACTATTTCGTAGACTTTTGTAAGCCTGATGAAGCCCTTCTACCCGAGAATATTTCCATCGTCGATACGCCTCATCACGTTGTGTCATTAACTCTCGAATTTCATTCGTTAACCAGGCTTTTGTTTGGTCTTTTACACTACCAGTTTTTATTGGAACGTATGAATCGAAAAGAAGATTTACATTGTTTTGTAAGAACTTAATTTGGTCATCTGGAGAGGTCATGCAATAGATAAGGTTCCATGGAATCAAATTAATGTGTTGTTCAAGAGAGGGCACGTTAATACTTTTGAAATCTCTGTATGTATAAGTGGATGCTTCTACATTATTTTCAATATCGAAGTCATACGTCAGAAATAATAAATCATGCTTCGAAAAACCAGGCGCAGGGATTTGGTCATAAAATAATACTTTGTCAGGATTATTTACGAAAAAGACATCTACTAGTGTACTGGAGGAGCTAGTAAAGTGCGTAGGGACCTGACAATTCACGGGTTTTAAATCAAACAATTGCATATTTTCAGTTAAATGTCTTTCACATAACAAATTACTATTAATGTCACTACAAACAATGACATTGCTAGTGCAAGTCGAAACTTCTTCCATGACGTCGTAAATAGGTGTCAAATCAATATACCTATTTGGTCTATAAACAACACCTAAGAAAACACTCCTTTCGCCCCAAGTTATACATGCGAATAAATATTGAGAGGCTGAGCCTTTTGTCGAGCGACATCTTCGTCGACAGATTAAGCCCATTCTAACGTATATCGCAACGCCTCCACCAGTACGATCACATCTATCTGCTCGAAAAAGTTTGTATCCGCTAATATCATAGACAGCATCCTTCACATCATTATTAAACCAAGTTTCCGACACGCAGATTGCATCAACCTTTGAGTCTACAACTATGTCTTTGAATTCATCCAGTTTTGGGCTTAAGCTTTGCGCATTCAAATGGCAAATCTTAAGACCGTAGTCATGATTACAAAAAATTCTTATCATACGTCGAACCGTGTACTCTCTACCACCACCAATGGAACTCACTCTACTTTAATCTAGATCTATATGTGAGATATAAAATAATACGAGAACCAAATAATACACGCAGATCAAGAACATAAATTTCCTCTTCCTTAAAGCAACGTAAATTTATGAAAAGGGGCATTGGGGATAATTTCAAGCAAAGACAGTACAACAGTTAAAAAAGAAAGTAAAATAAGAAAAACAAAAACAAAAACTAGGAAATGACACTATGTACTTGTTGGTGACGATCAGTATTGATTTGTTGTTTTATGCGTCTTCTTCGGCAGGCAGCTCGAGGCAATCGAATTTAATAATCGCTCATTCTCTACCAATATAGATTCAGCTTCTGCACTCTATCTCACATAAATGGCACCGCAATGTGTGTAAACAGAAAACAGCTGTTTGCTGCGCTTGAGACGCATAGCTCGCTGGTATATGGAGCGGTTTTTTTTAGTTAGACTGGCGTACATATAGATGTTGTTGTTGCTTTCTGCTTTAATGTCTACGTCTTGGAGGCATAGCTGCCTAAGATTTTTGCAAAAAAGAGCCACTTCATGCAAGACGGAATTTCTTTCGCGATGAGTGTTGAACTTGACTACGATGGGAGAGTCAGTTTTGCCTCTGTTTGAATGTGCTCTTCGACTACGGAATATGCCTTTCAATGGCGAGGGCATACATTCGATGTTATGGCAAAGATGGTGAAAAAGTGTTTTTAAATTTTCATTTGGTAGCTGGGGTACACCAAAAATTATGCCATTAGCTGCAATTTCTCGCCGTTCGAAAGCTTCACATCTCTTTTGGAAATCAGTCACTTCCTCTTCGAGTGTGCATGATTCAGCTATTCATGAAATTATCTCTTGTTCTTGTGTGTATAGAGATTGGATGGACTTTTAGACTGTGTCAATACGAATCTCGACGTTCTTTTAAGCTTTTAAGAGATATATCAACTTCTTTGACGTGAGAAGACAGCCTTTCTTCGATTGATGAAATTCGTTGAATTAAATCACTTCGCAAGGAACCTGTTTCGGTGGAAATACGATTTGAAATTTCATCAAGTAGCTTAGCTAGTCTTTCCTCTAAATCGCATATAGTCACGCTCGCTGTAGATTTGTTGGTGGATGGTGTTAATTTGTTGACGGTGCCTTTCCTCTCAGCTGGGTTGTTGTTGAGTTTAGGCGTTTGAACAGATTCCTTAAATGGTGTTGGCGTCGAATGTTTCTCTTTTTCAAGATAAGTTGATCGCGTCTTTCCTGCCATTTTGTTCGTAAGAGTATGAAGGAAAGAGATCGCGCTTGCAAGATGCAACTTATGAAAAGAAGTTAGTTTGTTATTTTATTTATATTTTCGATTTAAAATCAATATACAAATGTAAAAAATTATCAAGGTATGCAAACGGAACTTTATTTATGTAACTCTTTACGAATCGCGTAGATAAATAAAGGATTTTTAAATGTTTTGCCGGACGAGATTATCAGTACGTCTACTCAATTTCAAAGCACATTTCACATTCTTAATGTTGGTGGTTTGAGTTGACACTATGAGATAACAAAACTTCACTTTTATTTTCTGTTTCCGCTCTCATGCTTTCCGATGTAAAACTTTTCTACTTTTTTTTTCCACAAAACTTTTTGAGTTCTTAGTGATACGTCACTTTTCGATTTTAAAAATATGGTTTCTTATTGATACCGAAAGAAAAAAAAATTCACTTTTCAATTATAAGAAGTGCTTGTTATCGAAAACTTTATTTTTCGATTTTAAATTTTCCGACTGCTCCACTTATAAGTCTAAAAACACCGGGAGACTTTTTAAAAAGCAATTTTATTACTTGCCCATTCGGCGGATACTTATCAACTAAACTCACAATTTCTCTTTACTCTTAAAATTACTTATTCTCTTACAAATATAACTGTCGCATTTGCATGATTCCCATGGGCCTTATTGGAACAGATTCTTACAACGTAATGGGCTTCATGTGACGCGCGCATGTTACTTTACTTATTTGACTCTAAGTTTTAAGAATTTATTGTAGGGAGGCTCGGGTAACGAACATGCGTCGTTACCGGATACGTAACCTACATGAATCATCCAACTTTAACATAATGTTGGATAATGTTCGCAAAATATAAAGGAAAATGACAGCGACTGAAATGAAAATGTTACGAATGTCAACGGTTGTAACAAATTGTAATTTTATTAGAAGTTAGCGCATCAGCGAAAGGCTTCATATTTGGACATCGATAGGGATTTCAGATTCACAAGCCAAGAGAGGCTTAAGTTATAGACGAGGTTCAAAGAAGGGACCGCAAGAAAAATTATTTGATCACTTAAAAGCGAAAATATCAGCAAGTTTGTGATTCCACTAACAGGGTGGCCTGTAGAATGGTTCTAAGGTCCGTAAATGTAGTAGTAATGCTGATACGTGCGAAAAAAATGTACCATAAGATGTAATAATACGCGAAACCAAGAAAGAAGTGTCACCAGTACAAACGTTTTTTGTTTTGTAATAACTTAACACTCAAGTGGGTATTACTTAGAGGTGTGTCGTTTTCAGTTTTTGTGTTAACGAAACGAAGCAGTTATTTAAAGAAATATATCTAGTTAAAAAACTAGTTAGCTAACTAATAAGAAGCACTAATGAGAAATTATAATTATGTACTGCGAGAAAACCAAAAACCGTCTTCGCCTCATCCACCCAAATGAAACCGTTGTTTTCTATGTCAAATAAACCCAACTTTTCCTTGTTGATTCCACTCCTGGCTGAGAGTAACTACATTCACGAAACGAACGAAAAAGCGTTTTCATATCATTTAATGCAAACGAAAAAAAACGGAAAAAACGCAGAATATGTTAAAAACGAAAAAACCGGTAGTTAAACTACTTCCCCGATCGTTATCGTTTTTTTCGTTTTTAACATTTTCTTCGTTTTTTCCGTTATTAGTTTTCAGTGCAGTAAACAAAATACTACGTGGCGTGAAAATTGACAACCTTGTCTGCCAGAATGTGCTGCTGCTGCAAAATAGGTTCTGGTGCCTTGATGTCCGTTCATATTTAGGCAGACATGCCAAATTTCAGTGCGATACTGTCTTTAGTTTTGTTTTGACCGCTGATTGTTGAGGTGTTTGGTATCATCTGGAGTATGGACAAAAACGATTTTCATTCTCTCATAAAACATTATTTTTTGAGAGGCAAAACGGCGAAGGAAACAAGAGAAGAGCTGAATAAATATTATGGGGCTAATGCTCCGTCAGATTACACCGTCAAATATTGGTTTCGAGAGTTTCGTGGTGGCCACAACTCCACTACCGATCAAGTCCACAGCGGCAGGCCCTCCGATGCGGTTACAGAGGACAATGTCAAAAAAATACATGAAATGGTGTTGGCTGACCGGAAATTGAAGGTGCGCGAGCTAGCAGATACCACAAAGATTAGTACTGAGCGCACACGCCATATTTCGGGCAATATTCTGCATATGAAAAAGTTATCCTGCCGCTGGGTGCCGCGAATGACCGAAAACACGAAGGCGAGAGCACTTCGAAAGAGTGTTTGGACTTGCTGATGCGGAATCGGGCGGATTTTTGGAGTCGATTCGTAACTGGATTTGGATCCCTCGGACTATTATCTCTTCCCAAACCTCAAAAGATGGCTCATCAATAAAAAATTCAGCTCACGCGAGGAAATCATCGACGCCACGAGTCACATGCTTACAACTATGCAGGCTGTACCGATCTTGGCAACAGAAAGAAAAAGCCAAGCCATGTATTGTTAAGCGGTATTAGCAGCGGTATTAGCAGCGGTATTAGCAGCGGTATTAACAGATGCAGTTGTCCCCATCATCCCATCACAGCAGAAGCCAAGCGACAATCCCATGAGGCCAAACACTCTGTTGCTATGCATGAAGAAGCTGCCGAACGAGTACTTATCTCATTTTCTCTTTGTTGTTTTGTACGCTGCATGTAAGCCCAACAACAACGCTCTGCTATTTTTTCTTTTTTCTTTTCCTAAGAGTACTGTTAGGAACATTGTGAAGGATAGGTTTCGTTTTTTGTTAAAGTAGTTTTAAGATTTACTCGATGTTTGGACTCTACTGAATAAAGAGCTCTTATTAGAATAGAATATTTTGGTGTTTAATTTTTCTGGGGACCACGACTGGCTCCCACTCATATAACTGTCGCAGTCGGAAAAAAAAAAGTGCAAAATTATGTTAATTTAATAGTCTGGAAAATAAGTGATGTAAAATATTCAACAGCGATTGAAACAAAAATCAGAAGTAAAGTTACAAAAATAAGGTGATAAAAGCTTAATTGCATTAGACAATTAAATTCGTTTGAATAAAAAAGGAGTTTGATAAAAAACTAAAAGTGTTTTCTACAAAGTAAAACAAAGCAAAAAATCTGAAGATCTAGTGTGTTTTGTTAAAATAGAAATAATAAAAAAAAAAACGACATTGATCAACAGAAAACAAAACTAATAGTGTATTCTACCTACTCGTACATATTGAATTTAAAAATTTAAATTTGCTCAAAATAAAAATACATAAAACAATAAAAAAAGAAATTTAATTTTGAACTCGAAAAACAAAAAACAAAACAAACCCAATAAGAGGAAGAACCTAAGAAGAAAAGAAAAGTTCCAGGTATGGCGAATTCACAATCTCTTTTAGATGAAGTTAAAGACTTACCCGAGTTTTCTGGATTACCAGAAGAATTAGATCTTTTTATTAAACATGTAGACTTTATATACAGATTTTGTGAAAATTTAGATGAAGTGTCTAAAACACTTATAGATTTTAAAATAAGGCAAAAAATTAAAGGCAAGGCCAATATAACGTTAATAAACAATAAAAATCCAACTTCTTGGACTGAAGTAAAAACTATTTTACAGGCGAATTGTTCAATAACCGAAAGTTTCGAGTGTATAGTAGACCAAATTAAAATGTTAAAGTTCGAAGGTTCTGTGGAACATTTGTTTGAAGCGTCTTTAAATTTACTTACTAAGCTAAATATAAAATCAGGTTTTACTGAAGATATTCCAAGCTGGTATAATAGCGAAGAAAATGAAAGAATGGTTCTTAAACTTTTAATTAAGAAACTACCTAGTGAACCAAAATTGATCCTTCAGGCAAGGAACCCATCAGGGTTTAGAGAAGCTAAAACTATTCTAGTAGATACTGACAACTTTCATAGGACATATTTTAATTATAATCAAAACAATTATAGACGATCTATGGTACATAATTCTAATCAAAATGTACTTTCGCAAAATAACAACAGTAATTTCCGGAAGAATACATATAATTTTCGCAATAGTAACCCACAGCAATTTCAATATACCAATTCGCGAAATATTCCAAATGCTAATTATCCCAACACAACAGGAAATCGTAGTTTTAATAACTCAGGACAATTTACTAATAATACTTCTAACTATATTAGACAACATACTCCTAGATTAAGCTCCTCTCAAACAAATCAACTATCAATGGAAATCGATCACTTCCAAGTACAAAATTTGCCTAATTCTAGCCCTAACCAAAATCTGCAAAATAAACAAAATCCAGACGATTTCAGGTTTCAAAATTTTCCTTTAGGCACATTCGATCACTTCCCTGCATAGTCGTTAAAACCACTTCACGTCCTATAAAATTGTTAATAGATTCCGGTGCAAGTACTTCTTTAATTCAGAAGGGTTTATTTCACTGTTCCTTTAAATCGGATCTTGAAAAACCGATAATACTCAAATCCATCAATTCAGATGTTAGCGTTATTTCAAAAATTACAATACCTTTATTTAAAGAATTCAAAAGGCCAACAACAACATTTGAAATGCTTGAAACGGATTTGACTGGAGACTTTGACGGTATTCTTGGCTGCAATGTTTTAAAGCCTTTGCAAGCAAAGATTGATCTGGAAAAGTCGGAACTTAACACGAAAGAAGCTACTTTGCCCTTAATATTTGACAATACTTCATCTCAATTAACAAAAACTGAAATTCATGAACATAGTTGATATTAAATTCGAGACACCAGATATTGGTGCAATTACCGAAAGACTTAAACTAAAAAACTTAAACAAAGAGGAAATAAAATCATTAATAGCTACTATTAAAAAATATAAACATGTGTTTTACGTTGAGGGCGATGATCTCTCTTCCGTCGTTAAATACAGCCATAAAATTCCTACTAAACATGATATCCCAATATATTCTAAAGCATATAGGTATCCTGAAGCACTGAAAAATGAGGTTGGTGAACAGATTTCAAGTATGCTCAGTTCAGGTATTATAACAAATTCCACTATTCCTTATAATACTCCTATTTGGATTGTTCCTAAAAAGGCGGACAACACAGGACGGCAAAAATGGCGCATCGTAATGGACTATAGGAAATTAAATGACGTAACCACAGAAGATATGTTTCCTATTCCAATCATAGACGATATCTTATCAAAGCTAGGAAATGCTCAGTATTTTTCAGTGATAGATCTTGCGAAAGGATTCCACCAGATCCCAATTTGTAAAAAGGATAGGCATAAAACCGCATTTTCAACATCAAGCGGGCATTATGAATTTACACGCATGCCATTCGGGCTAAAAAATGCACCAGCATCTTTTCAAAGGATGATGAATGAAGTCCTATTCGATTTTATTAATAAAATATGCGTGGTATATCTCGATGATATACTCATCTTTTCAACCTCTCTTCAAGAACACATGGACTATCTCAACAAGATATTAAGCAGATTAGCCGAGTACAATCTTAAGGTTCAAATTGATAAGTGTAGCTTTTTAAATCGCGAAACAGAGTATCTGGGTCATATAATTTCTAGGGATGGTATAAAGCCCAATCCTACTAAAATTGAGGCAATTCAAAATATTAAACTGCCTCGTACAACAAAACAAATTAAATCCTTTTTGGGAGTCACAGGATTTTACAGGAAATTCATAAAGGACTATTCGAAAGTAGCCCTTCCTATGACAAAGTACCTTAAAAAAGGTACAAAAATAAACATAAATGACGGCGAGTACATTGAGTCTTTCAGGAAACTTAAAGATCTTATATGTACTTGTCCTGTTCTAGCATACCCAGATTTTACAAAAACTTTTACTCTTACGACAGATGCGAGCAACGCGGCTATAGGGGCAGTTCTTTCTCAAAATCAACATCCGGTAGCTTTTTCCTCTAGGACTCTAAATCGTCACGAAACAAATTATAGCACGGTAGAAAAAGAACTTCTCTGTATAGTCTGGGCGACAAAATACTTCAGACCATACTTATTTGGGCGCAAGTTCAAAGTACAAACTGACCATCGTCCTTTAGTATGGCTAAATTCGCTGAAGGAACCCAATAGTAAGCTCCAGCGATGGAAAATCAAACTTAACGAATTCGATTTCGATATAGATTACATTAAAGGAAAAGAAAATACAGTAGCTGATTTCCTGAGTCGTTTAGAAGTTAATCATTACGAAACCGAAGATATTAGATCTGATTTAGCTACCATTCATAGTGGAATCGAAAACCTAAATGATCTCATTTATATCACGGAAATCCCTCTAAATATATATAAACATCAAATTGTATTAGAGAAAGGTAATTCGAATTCATACACAAGTAAACTCATGTACCAAAAGAAAAGGAGGTCAACTATTTCGTTATCAGAGTACTGTGAAAACTTTGTGTTAAACATCCTGAAGGGTCTTTTACCAATAAAGGGAACAATAGGAATATTCTGTAAAGATGATGGCATGTTTCTCGAATTCCAAAAAACTATAGTTAGGTATTTTTCAAATTTACGAGACATGAGAGTACTTAGATGTACAAAATTGCTTGAAGATATAACATGCAAAGAAAAGATATTAGAATTAATTGAAAAGGCACATCTTGATAAAAATCACAGAGGTATCGATGAAACATATTTAAATATAAAAGATAAGTACTATTTCCCGAATCTTAGGCTAGAAATTCATAAATACATCAACAATTGTATTATTTGTAACATGTGCAAATATGATCGCCATTCAGTAAAACCAAAATTTATGATCTCTGAAACTCCTAGTAAGCCAAATGAAATTATACATATCGATATCTGGTTTCTTAATAAAAATACAATGTTCCTTACCTGCATTGACAAACTTACGAAACATGTATCTATCCACGCTATTACAGACAGAAATTCCATAACAATAATAGATATTTTAAAGCAAAGATTTTCAACCTTAGGAAAACCCTACCAAATAGTTGCAGATAATGAATTTAATACAGCCTACATTAAAAACTTTTTAAATCAAGAAAATATACTACATCACTTTACATCTCCTAATACTCATACTGGCAATTCAATTATAGAGCGTTTTCATTCCACATTAAATGAACACATTAGGTTATTAAAACTTAGTAAGGACAATAAAGATATCGATGACAAAACTCTTGTTTTCAAGGCAGTTCAAATATATAACGACACTGTACACTCTAGCACAAAATACAAACCAAACGATCTTTTACATCCTACTCTTAGTGCTTCAGAGTGGGAGGATCTGAAGAGACGAGTTCAATCAGAAAAGGAAAAACGAATAGAAAAGTTAAATGCAACAAGAGCTACACCTTCAGATTTCCATGATAGGGAATTAGTCAAAAACCTAGGTTTTCGTAATATCAAACTTCTACCACGTTATATAATTAAAGATGTTTAACAAAAGGGTAGAACATACTTCAAAGACAAAACTGGCCTCAAACGTGATAGGCAAATCGTAAAAAGAAAATATAAATATCAAAAATTAATCCAAAATAATAAATTTGATCGAAAATCAACAGGAAGAGATTACTCGCATAGGAACAAATCAAAATTAAAATAGAATACTCTTCAAACATTTCTTTTTCTCTTTCAATAAAAGTCTTTAATTTTTTGCCTTTATATATCCATACATATAGTCACTAGTAAAAAACATATTCACGTTGTATATTATGTCAATCAGTATAATGCATAAAAAAAAAACCAAAAATATATATACATTATTTATAAATAAAAAAATTCATTCATACCTATTAACTAAATTATTAAATAAATAATGCAAAACAAAAAGTTATAAATGTTTTCTTAAGTTAAAAGTTAAAAGCTAAAAAGAATATGGAATATTTTGGTTTATTTTAAAAATATTTCTTCATGTAGATTCAAGTCAATCATGTAGTATATTTTAAGTTAAAATGTAATAATAGTTAAATAAGATATTGTAAAAAAATAAGTCAACATTTACATAATAAATAAATTAAGTACTTGTAATTAAAGCGTAAAGATCATAAAGTAATATTCGTGTAAATAGCATACACACAAAAATATATATAAATATTTATGTACGAAAAAAATATGTAATGACAATTAAAAAAACAAAACTCATAACATGTATGTACGTAATATATTACTACCGAAAAAGAAAAATAGCGCGTATACTACACAGAATCTATTACATTCAAAAGCAGTAACATGATGCTGATAACATGAAACCTCATATTTACCTCTGACCATAATATGACTATGAACATTCATATCCATGTTCTGTCCATACTAAGGCGGGAGGAGTCACATGCTTACAACTATGCAGGCTGTACCGATCTTGGCAACAGAAAGAAAAAGCCAAGCCATGTATTGTTAAGCGGTATTAGCAGCGGTATTAACAGATGCAGTTGTCCCCATCATCCCATCACAACAGAAGCCAACAGACAACAGAAGCCAAGCGACAATCCCATGAGGCCAAACACTCTGTTGCTATGCATGAAGAAGCTGCCGAACGAGTACTTATCTCATTTTCTCTTTGTTGTTTTGTACGCTGCATGTAAGCCCAACAACAACGCTCTGCTATTTTTTCTTTTTTCTTTTCCTAAGAGTACTGTTAGGAACATTGTGAAGGATAGGTTTCGTTTTTTGTTAAAGTAGTTTTAAGATTTACTCGATGTTTGGACTCTACTGAATAAAGAGCTCTTATTAGAATAGAATATTTTGGTGTTTAATTTTTCTGGGGACCACGACTGGCTCCCACTCATATAACTCACGGAGGAGTATTTTGCAGACCTTCCGGAAAATTACTCTTCGGACGGGATAAAGAAGTTGGAAAATCGCTGGAATAAGTGTATCAAACTAAAAGGGGACTATATTGAATAATATAAAAAAAAAAAAACAAAAAAAAAATTTTTTTAATTCCCAAGGAAGTCACTTTTCACTCCATCTAGTATAAAGAATAACAGAAATACGAAACAGAATTTGCAGCAACTTTAATTGACCTTTAGGTACCGCTAAATGTCGGTGTATATACATACACAGCTGATTGATCAAATCTGTGTTATACATACCTATACCAAATATCGTGAAACTCAAGTACTTACAATATCATAAGAAATTTACACTTTTTTCAGATGCAAAAATTAAACACACATCTTTTCTTTCTTTTTCTATAGTTGGAAAATAGTTTGCATTGCTGTTCTGCTTTTCTTTTAAAATGGACCGACAATAAATTTCTGTTTATTATTATTATATTTTCCCGTGGCAGGGACAGAACATTTAGACGTGAATCTATTGTTAGTTGTACTACTTACGCCAACTGTTTAATTGAATTGCAATCGCTTCTATAAAGAGTGCCTACAGAGCCAGGACCGACCACCTCAGCCCTTGATACCAGCAGTCTATTTGCGGGTTTAAGCCCATATCCAAAGACGGAGTGGACTGCGGTGCCATCACTCTTGAAGTGGAATTTATATATACCTATCGAACATACGAGGGGCGTTCAATATATTCTCGGTATCGATATGAAGGAAAATGCGAATTCAATTTAAATTGTTTTTATTTTTCAATATAATCTCCCCTAACATCAATGCATTTGTTACACCTTGAGATAAGCTTTTTTAAACCCTCAAAAAAATTAATTTCCTCTTTCTCTGCAAAATACCGACTTGAGTTCTTCATCATCCGAAAATCTTTTTCCACGAAGACATTTTTTCAAATCCGGAAACAGGAAATAATCACTAGGGGCAAGGTCTGGACTATAGGGTGGGTGTTGGATTTCTACGAAACCACAATCTCGCGCAGCAGCCGTGTGAACAGGAGCGTTGTCATGAAGAAGCAACACACCCGCTGCGAGTTTACCCCGTCTTTTCTTTTTAATTTCCTCCCGCAAATTATGCAAAGTGGAAGCGTAGGATGTGCCGTTGATGGTTTCACCTTTTTTTTTGTACTCAATGAGCAAGATTCCCTTTGAGTCCCAAAAAACTGTGGCCATGAACTTCCCGGCAGACGGAGTGACTTTGAACTTCTTCGGGGGGTCTGTTCCTTTTTTATGCCACTGCATGGACTCTTGTTTGCTTTCAGGGCCATAGTGGTGGACCCATGTTTCGTCCCCAGTAACAATTCGATCCATAACACCGTCCGCGTTCTCACTACACATCTCCAAAAGCTCTCTACAGCATGCGATTCTCACTTTGTTCTGAGGCGCTGTGAGCATTCGTGGCACCCACCTTGCACTGACCTTTGAAAGGTTAAGATGATCATGAAGAATGGTGTGAATGGTACCAATTAAAAGCTTGGTGATCTCTGCCACCATTTTCACCTTTATTCGGGCATCCTCAAGAACAAGTTTTTCGACTTCTTTGATGCTTTCTCCGTACAAGTAGTAGCCGGGGCGCCGGAGCGGGGGTAGTCTTCAATGCTCTCTCTGCCTCTCTTGAACTCACTTGACCACTTTTGCACAGTTGATAATGAAGGTGCGGAACCCTGGTAAACAGCCACCATCTCTTCATGAATAGTTTTTTGACTTTTTCCTTGCTTAGTGAGAAATTTAATTACAGCGCGATGCTCAATTTTCACCATCATCGTCTCAGTTGCCATTATGATTCTGTTTAACTAGAGATAAAACGCGAATTAATAATCACATTTATATGAAATTTTACACGAATGCACTAAAATAATAGTATTACTTGATAAATAAGTCAATTTATATATACAACCACAGCTTCACCCCGATATCGAGAATATGTTGAACGCCCCTCGTAACATAGGTATTTGGCACAAGAATAGTGTCCTATTAGGGTACCAGTCAGAAGTTGGAGTACGACCAATGTATTATAATTTTTTTATTAGAGAATTTATTTTTGAGGCATTATATAAGAAAGTAAGGACTGAATATATAATATAAGATCACAGTAGTAAGTTTGAGATAAGTAAAAAGGGCAGAGTGAAGCTTTTAAAATTAAGATATTTCTTAAACCCAACTTTACCCGTATAATGAGATAGTCGGAATGGTGTTTTACACTAGAACCTACAAATCGAAATAACTTTTATTTCAAAACTTCGACTTTATGTTACATTCTTTCACAGTGATGCAATCATTTGCAACGATAAACAAAAAAATAACACATAATGGCATTTTTTTATTTTATTCAAAGACATAATAATGCCAATCAAGATGACTGATTCTTTCCAAAGCGTTAAATGGTTACATAATTTGTTTACCGAACCCGAATAAGCCAATTCACTCGTTCTGTATAAATTTTCAAATGTCTTTTTTTCTCATACATATTACAATATAATAATGCAAAGTACGAGTATTTCCATCGTTTGCAAATTTGTTAATTCATTAGAAGGCATCCGAGTAGAAGGTGAATTTAAGTTTTTTTAATTATGATTGTTGTTATGAATGTGTTGTTGTGAAATTTAACAAGCATTTACTACATAACATGAAATCTATAAGAATATGTACTTAATATTATAAATGCGAAAGTAACTCTGCCTGTCTGTTGCCTTCTCATAATTAAACCGCTGAACATATTATGATGAAATTGGGTACGAACATCGATTGAAAGCTAAGGATGGACATAGGTGTTTTAAAAACAAAAATATAAAAATCAAAAAATGAGGAAATTAATATAGTTTAATGTATACCAAATTTTTCAATTTCTCCCTTTGTCACTCTGGAGGACTTTATTTAAATGAGTAATAAAATTACCCACTTCTTATTGCTTTTTTGATTGGATAATTCGAACATTGTTTAATTCATTTAATACTGTTTTGATTTTATTAATTGCGATGTATAAGCAATATATTTTTACTTATTTAGTTTAGTTTCACTTAATCATTTTAAAAAGACTACATCTTGTTTTTATCGCCCAATTTGATTCCTTGAAATACGGATAATTTTTTTTAGTATCTAGATAGTAGGCATTACTATATGTTATTTTCTATTTCGTCTTTTAAACAGTTGTTTAGATTTTTATTGTAGTTTTTTCGTAATTCTTTGTCTATGAATACTTTTTTGCTGATTTTTGTAAATAAGCATTAATAAGTTAAATAAGGAGAGTTCTTTTTTATACAAGCTTACAAAAGTCCTGTTAAAATTAACGGTTGCTTGGCACTTAATTGTACCTATGTTTCTAAAAGAATCCTTCAATCTTTTTTTTGTAAGTTGGGTAGTTGTGTTATCTTTTTGAGTACTATTAATATTATTTATCTTACGATATGCCTTACGCAGCGAGTAGCTCCGAGAGAGCTCGGATTTCGAAAGCCACTCAAACCCATTAAACTCCGGAGTAATCTCAGATCCATTAGTTCTTAGATGCACAGCATCACTCATCTCTGAGAGCAGAAATGTGGGAGCAATCTTACGTACGCCGGGTTTTACATTCAGAACTTTATGTGGTTTTAAGAGCTGGAGAGGCATTAGAGCAGTCACTACTTCGCGGAGCTTCACGCATCTTGTATAGCTTCTCAGAGGCTTGAAGAGTTAGAATGACGGCGTCATTTAAAAGTTGAAAGGCAAACAAAGAGGCGTTGTGCTTTTAAACGTAGGACGTGAGGGGCTTTTAATGAAGCTGCATTTGATTATTAATTAATTATGTTAATCATCGATTAACTATCTTAGGATCGAAAGTGTAGGCTTTGTAATGCAGGGAAGAAACAGTTGGTATGTGTTCCTCTGGAGGCGAAATCTCACTTCCATCCCTATATAAGCCTTAGAAACCCCTAAAACTGTACCTCTGTTCGAGTGTAATGAATCGAGGTGTTTTTTAAACAGAATTAGAAAATACAATTCATGATTTCAGATAACTTCATTTGAAGGGGATATTTTCCAGCTATTTTCATGATCCAAGGTTAAATTTATAATAAAATTGGTTCTCTGCTTCCGCTAAATAATGATCACTATAAATTTCTACAGATTTACTTTATAGGAGATAAAACCAATGAAGTGGATCGTTGGATCACAGCATCAAAGGCGTTGAAAAAGAGACTGTTTTCAGGTTTCAGAGAACGTTGTCTAATAACCACTTTAAAAGCTTGGAGAAGATTAAAAATTAGTGATGCACTCAGATCACACCAAATTGGTCACGGCGAACAGTTCGCAATTCGCGTGATGACAGATTTACTAGGATGCCAGATACACATAAATATTAAAAGTTATGATGCTGCAATATTTGGTCATTTTTAGCAAGGAGTAGGAAGGTTATCATTTTTAAATACTGCAAATCAACCCTATAAGGGGCTTCTTCTTACCAAACAAAAAGTGGCATATACAGAATGTTATGCCTATCATATAATGGTATGAGAAAATGATTTTAATATGATAACACGAAACCAGGAACTTACTTAGTATATATCATTAAATCAAGCTAAGTTGAGAGCTGAGAATTATATTCATTTTCAAGATGCTCTACCAAATGATACAAATATCTATCAATCTTAATAATACTCGTATAACAAAGATGGGAATTCTACCCTCGTCATTTGTGAATAGTCCACTATACTTGCATGAGTACACTCAAGACGCTTTCGCATATGTGCGCATCTATATATATGGAAGGTGATAGTCGATCAATTATTACCAGACCAAGCCGATTTGATGGATATGATATAGTTGCAAGAATCCTTAGGCTAAAAGTAAGAAAGCTAATGTCAGTTAGAACTAAGTGAAACATATATAGAGAAGTGTTATGTTTTATTATGTTTGCATTCTATAGATTTTCAGAAGCGTAGCTTGCACCATGTGCAAATTTTACTTTGGACAAGACAGTACACGACATTACTGTAAAATATATGATCCACAGTCCATGTGGCTCTAACAATTCGTAATCTAAATATATTCCGAGGTACCGAAATATTATACCTGGAATACATTAAGAAAAGAATGAATACGTCGAGTTAAAGGAATCCGGAATTGCTTAAAGTAGAGTCTATATGGTGCATGTCAGCAACATGGTATGCTTTTACTTGAGAATCGTTTTACACCATGTGCTAAAAAATAATACTTTTTATATTTTTCATTTTTAACTAAGCTCCAACATACGGAAAAAAAATGCCCGCTTATTCCTCATGTACCTATGTAGGCGCAATAACATTTATACAAACATGCATACATGTACATATATGGTACTATACACCAGCTAGTTATAAATACAATACATATACAATACCTTGTTCAACAAAACTTTAAGTGAATTGGAAGAGCGTATTCTCATTACCAAAAATGAGGCAGCAATTAGCATCATTAAACATTCGCAGTGATATCCAAAAATGGGCTCTGGCATGCATACAAAACCAAGGAGGACACTTTGAACACCGGTTAAAAATATTTTCGTACACCCACAAAATATTAGTACACAAATTCATTTGTTCAAAGCCTTTGGACCTAAAAAACCCTTTTTTAAATTTTACGTCTTGCAGGTTTCCCCAAGTATCATAATATCTATGAGGTTTTCTGGAAACTTGTTGATATTTTTTTTTTGGTATGTTCACCAGAAAAAAATAGTAAAACGTTATATTTATTACGCATTTCTGGAGAAAAATCAAAAATTACTATGGACAAGAAAAATCGAACAATCATTTCTAAGATCTGAAGACGCAAACAAGATATCAGCTTTATTTAAACGCAGTTAGAAAGGCTAGTGTTTCTTCTAAGATTAAGGTCCTAAACGAAGTTCATACCATCAGAGCAATTTCCGTTAACATGGGTCAGGGTACACCAAAATATGCCTTTTCTTAGAGCCTCGATAAATTATAGTATGTCAACATGGAGATAGACCCTAATTATAGAACGATTTTTTTCTTACAATATATCCAACAAAATTTTGCCAAATTATCTTTGACGAACTAGGGGGCACCCTCTGTCATACTTTTATATAACGTTTTACACTGTTTGGTACAATAAGCAAAAATAATTAACAAAATATAACTTTGTATTGTACGAGTATTGTACTGTGTGCTTACTTTTTTCTCAAAAACATAGCATCATCAAAATAGGTAGATGGCAACCCTATGGTAAGTACATTTATTATCATAAATTAATGTTAATAAATATGCATATAATGGTATCCCTATGAGATCTTTCAAGAGCGAGGTGCTTATGCATTTCAATGTAACCAGGGTGAGAGATAGATATTCCTATCTTCACAGTACTGCAAATTTTTGTTAAACAGGGTGCAGTTCATAATATTTTATAGAAAAGTAATAAGCAAATTAAAATAAAAACATTTTATTACTACATTTCTTTAAAGACCAGTAATGTTAACTTCTAGAAGAATTAGAATAATTGTGCACTTACCGTGAATTCATTTGTTGCATTCCAGCAGTTACACTCCCACCCCGTTACGACTTGTGAACTAAACTGTTGTAAGTTCGTTGTGACATCATCCAATTGCAAGTTGTTTGAACTTACAAATTTCGCTGCTTCATTTAACTTATCGTTAGACAAAACGAACGCTTCAGTAGAAATAGCTGGTATAATAATTGAGAACATCAAGCAAACTTCTTTTAAGTGCAATAAATTTAGAGTTCTTCTAAACATTTTATCGAAAGCGATTCCTTTACTTGTTTAACAGCTCCTTATTAATGTGTCACATGTACGAGTATATGTACATTTACAGATAAACTCACAATTGTGCTCGTAATAATTTTATTGTTTATATAGAAAATGAAATACCTCATGAAACTTGACTGGTAGTAAGGCACATACCATTTTCATTTTGTTAAGTACCTAAAAGAAAAAATATTAGAAACGTTATATGCGTTTTAAGTATTGAAAATATCTAAAAATAAAAATAATCGAAAGCATTACATGGGTTTTTATTTTTGCAAGATAGAAATAATGAATAAGAACGGTGTATTTATTTATCATGTTCGACATTTATATGGACCCCTGTTGCCGTACTGCTAGAGTAACTATGTGTACAGAGGTATATGGCAAAACTTCCTTGGATAATTATGTCAAGGTGAAGTTCGGGTACAAAAATAATGCGAAGTATTCGCCCATAAGGCAAAGTTTTCATGTATTAAAACTATTACTCGTAGATCACTTGAACGGCATATTTTGAGTTGAAACCGATTTCATGAAACCACAAAAATTGATACCACATGGAGTTGTTTATTAAGAATTGGGTTTACATGCCACGTGGAATGTATTCAGCTGAATTCTAAAAGCTCCTCCGCTATTTTACACGTGTCGCGTCCTGTGTGAGTTGGTAATGGGAATATACATGATGCAACAGTATCTGACGATACATTTTATCCGCGGTAATTATATAGGTTCGAGAATGGATAATTGTTAGCACAATTCTGGCTGAACGGTAAGTCTCGTCTTTTCTATGCTTATAAGTAGTCGCCTCCATTTTTTTTTTGTTGTGGAAGACCCATTAAATAGCACCTTTGGTTTAATCAACAAGCTCTTGAGCGGAAGAATATTGTCTAAAATAAATATCTCCATACACTCTTTCTTGTTTATGACTTTAGTGTAGGCAATGTTAGATGGTGCATTCATTTATTTATATTAAATGACATAATTAAATTTGTAGCATCATCTCGAAAGGATAATTTGATTAAGGTTATTATGGTTTTGTAATATAAATCTAAAAATATCTCTCCTCCAAGCATAATATGGGTACTGTTTGAGCGTAAAACTATTGGGTCAGTTAACAGATTACAGTACTGCATTTATGCAGCCTACTCTTGGTCTGAAGGTGACTTGATTGGGGCTTATGAGTGTTTTAAACTCTATTTACCCGAACATTATTGTGGCTATTATTTTTTCATGATTTTTTAGTAACCAAGTATATAAGAGTGGGGCGGTAACCGTTTACAATTGTGGTTTTGAGCTTAGATATGGGAAACATGTTGACTTGTATTTATTGCTACAAATATAAAGCTCCTGGTTTTCTAAGATCAATTTGCCTTTGTTGATCTATAAAAAGGACCACAAAAGATATTTTTGAACTTAAAAAAAACGCCCTTGGTAATTTTGCATGGATGAGCCATCTGTTGGAATACATCTTACGTAATGAGTACTAATCAGCGCGTTGAACTTTTAAGACATTCCATCTATCTGTGCGGTACTAAAATCAGTGTATAAAACATAAAGTCAAGCCGGTCACCCAAGTTTGAAGACATTTTCTTGGAGATAGCTCCAGAATAAACTTATATCGTCCTCTATAATGTTTAGACAATTCAGACAATGACAGTGATGATGAAATAATCCAATCAAAAAGTGTTTCCAAAAGAAAAGCTAAAATACCATCCATATGTGTTCTTCGAAAAACTAATGCTGAAATCCATTCACTCTTTCGTGAAGCAAAAATTATGAACTACAATATTATATTAAAAAAATATAAATAGGGATCAAAATCATTTGTGAAGCTATCGACAGTCACAAAGCTGTATGCTCAGTGTTTAAAACAAAGAATTGGCAATTTTTTCTCACGACCTTCCATCAGCAAGGTTACTCAAAGTCGTGTTGTATGGGCTAGATGAAATGCTCATCGAAACATTAAAGCAGGAACTAACATCACTAGGCCTGAAAGTAAAAAGAACTATGGTGGATACAGTGATGTATTCTATATAGTATTTTTGGAGTGTGGTTCAATTAGATTAAATGAACTTAAAACAAATTGTTCGATCAGTTTTAAGAACCCAAGTCAAGTGGGACTTCGCTCGAAGGCAACGCAACAAAATCACGCAGTGCTATAATTGCCAAATGTTTGGTCATGGCGAGAAAAACTGCCATATAAAGACACATTGCGGAATATCCGCTGAAAATCATCATACTGAGGAGTGTACGAGGGGCGTTCAATATATTCTCGGTACCGATATAAAGGAAAATGCGAATTCAATTTAAATTATTTTTATTTTTCAATATAATCTCCCCTAACATCAATGCATTTGTTACACCTTGAGATAAGCTTTTTTAAACCCTCAAAAAAATAAATTTCCTCTTTCTCTGCAAAATACTGACTTGAGTTCTTCATCATCCGAAAATCTTTTTCCACGAAGACATTTTTTCAAATCCGGAAACAGGAAATAATCACTAGGGGCAAGGTCTGGACTATAGGGTGGGTGTTGGATTTCTTCGAAACCACAATCTCGCGCAGCAGCCGTGTGAACAGGAGCGTTGTCATGAAGAAGCAACACACCCGCTGCGAATTTACCCCGTCTTTTCTTTTTAATTTCCTCCCGCAAATTATGCAAAGTGGAAGCGTAGGATGTGGCGTTGATGGTTTCACCTTTTTTTTTGTACTCAATGAGCAAGATTCCCTTTGAGTCAGGAAAAACTGTGGCCATGAGCTTCCCGGCAGACGGAGTGACTTTAAACTTCTTCGGGGGGTCTGTTCCTTTTTTATGCCACTGCATGGACTCTTGTTTGCTTTCAGGGTCATAGTGGTGGACCCATGTTTCGTCCCCAGTAACAATTCGATCCATAACACCGTCCGCGTTCTCACTACACATCTCCAAAAGCTCTCTACAGCATGCAATTCTCACTTTTTTCTGAGGCGCTGTGAGCATTCGTGGCACCCACCTTGCACTGACCTTTGAAAGGTTAAGATGGTCATGAAGAATGGTGTGAATGGTACCAATTGAAAGCTTGGTGATCTCTGCCATCATTTTCACCTTTATTCGGGCATCCTCATGAACAAGTTTTTCGACTTCTTTGATGCTTTCTCCCGTACAAGCAGTAGCCGGGGCGCCGGAGCGGGGGTCGTCTTCAATGCTCTCTCTGCCTCTCTTGAACTCACTTGACCACTTTTACACAGTTGATAATGAAGGTGCGGAACCCTGGTAAACAGCCACCATCTCTTTATGAATAGTTTTTTGACTTTTTCCTTGCTTAGTGAGAAATTTAATTACAGCGCGATGCTCAATTTTCACCATCATCGTCTCAGTTGCCATTATGATTCTGTTTAACTAGAGATAAAACGCGAATTAATAATCACATTTATATGAAATTTTACACGAATGCACTAAAATAATAGTATTACTTGATAAATAAGTCAATTTATATATACAACCACAGCTTCACCCCGATACCGAGAATATGTTGAATCCGCAAATATTAAGTGTGCAAACTGCAATAAAACCCACAAATCAAACGATCCAGCATGTTAAAACCGCATATCGTTCAATAATATAAGAGAACGGCCGTCACTCAGAAATACCACTCATATGGCTAGGAATATTACTCAGAATAGTCACTAAGAGCTTCAAGGGTTCGTTTCAAACAACAATGAGTTTCCTGTTCTTACTTCGCTTCGGAAAAGCTCCACCAAACCGATTGCCCAAACAACAACTCCAACCAACCTTCACCCTAATGTGTGGATCAGTAGGAGCAACAAAAATATACCTGTCGCTGCATCAACGCCAACTAGTGAGCTTTTCTCAATTGAAGAAATCAACACCCTCACCACTGAAATGATTACTCGACTTACGAACTGCAACACGAAAACAGACCAATTCAACACCATCACACAATTAGCGATTAAGTATTTGTACCAACAATGTAAATAAATATGAATAATGGCCTGAATATTATGTGTTGGAATGCTAGAAGCATTCGCAATAAAGCTTTAGAATTTCTTGCTTTCTTAAGTTCACATAACATTGACGTAGGTTTAATACCAGAAACATGTCTCGATCAGAATGTAAAAAAGTTATCAAACAGCGAATATAATTTCTAGATCGAAATGATGGAAGGGGTGGTGGTGTTGCCATTGTAGTTAAAAGAACAGTTAAACGCAAATTACTTCCAGTTGTCAACACTAAATTAATAGAGAACATAGGAGTCGAAATACCCTTTACGAATGGTCGGTCTTTAAAAATATTTTGTGTTTATTTTCCGGGTGGGCGTATTTCACGACAAAACGTATCGATCTCAATCACGACCTGCGCGAATTCGAATAAACGGTATCTTTCTCATAGGAGGAGATCTCAACTGTAGGCATAGGAAGTGGGGTTTCTTACGAGCAAATGCATGAGGTAACATTCTTGCTGACTTGCATTCAAGACACCCATTTCATATACTATTTCCTCCACAGCCAACCTACATTCCATCGAACCAACGTGCCAACCCGTCAACTTTAGACCTTTTTTTACGAATATGTCAGAACTTTTTACACAACCTACTATGATAAATGATCTAAGCTCAAACCATTTACCAATAAAATGTAGTACTGTTTTGTCACCAATTCAGACAAATAATTTATTTTTCAATTACCAGAAAGCTAACTGGAACTTATTTAAAAACAAAATGCACTTCAAACTAACAAACTGGCAGGAAATCTTGCCTGAAGAAATAAATCCGAGCCAAATTGAAGAAGGTGTGAGTTATTTCACAGATGCGGTGCTGGAGTGTACTAGGTGGGGTGCAATTTTCTGCATTTTGCACAGTGGAAATAAAACGTACCAAAGTCTTCTTCTTCTTCTTCATAGATTAAAAAACATCTTCTTCGTTTTATCACTAATCACCAGATTATGCTGTTGGATCCAACGACCCAGAACTTCCAGGTCATGATTCATGTCAGCAATTAAGTTTAAAGGAGAGTTACATTGAAAAGCACATGCCATGTCATCAACAAACGCATTAATCTTACTACGAAAGTTCTGAGAAAAGAGTGAGTTAATAAAGTTTAAGAAAAGTATCTGTTTTAGCAACTCGTATGGAGATGTTTCTAAAAGAACTCATTTGCTCATTAATTTTTACCCTCTGTTTCCTGTTTGATAAATACGACCTGAACCAATTATGTATTTTGCGCCTAAAACTGTATAATTTTACTAAAAGAATATTATGATCGACAGTATGAAAAGCTTTCGTAATATCAATGAAAAGAGCTGCAGTCAGATCTCTGCAGTTAAAACTATCATAAATATTTGAGCAGAAATTTAACAGGGCTCCTTTAGTTGAAAAACTTAACCGAAAACCAGATTGGTACTTGCTAAAGAAATTATTTTTATCTAAGAATTTGATCATTTTATTCTTTATAGCTTTCTCAAAAATTTTTGTAAACACTGGAAGTAAAGAAATAGGCCCATAATTATTGATAGCAGATTTTTCACCTTTCTTATATAAAGGTATAACTTCGGCTTGCTTAAGACCGTCTAGAAAAAAGCCACAGGAGATACTTTTGTTAAGAATATTACAAAGAATATCGCAAATGTTTAGAGCTATTTTTTTAACGAAATTGTTTGAAAAACAATTTGTTGTTGAAGGGTCCGGGTTTTTTAGTGAGTTAATAATTCTAAACAGTTCAAAAGACGTTATTGGTTCGGCAAAGAAACTGTGAGCGAATGATTTATCAACAATTGTGCAGTTGCAGTTAGAGAATTCAGAACAGTAATTCGATACTACCTTGGTGCCAATCGAAGCGAAATAATCGTTAAATTTTCCAGAGTTCGCTTCGATCGGCCGTGGCGTTAAGACGTGGTTTTTACAGTGCGTTATCTCTTTTCCAATTACCCACTTAAAAGCGGCTCTGACCTCGTATAATTAATTAGCCTTGTGAACTTTGATAGTGACAAATAGTGCAAATTTAAACTCAAATATTCCACCTCATACGCTGGAATATAAAAATCGTGTAAAAAATCGTTTAAACATATGTGCTCTAACTTGCAATATTGACTTAGACAATTCACCAACACGCAAGCATCTCTGCTGGCGCAGATTTGTTTCGCGCTCAACCTTATCTGCTTCAAAAATCTAACATCTCACAGACATATACGGAAAAACACTCAAACGAAACTCAATGTCAAGCAATGAATGAGATCGACGACCCTCCCGAGCAAACGGAGTGGACAACAGTGATAAGGAATCTTAAACGTTCTGCAAGTAATTTCTAATCCTGGGAAAAAATATAAACACTCAAAAGTTAACCCATCACCTGATTTAAATGACTACGGACATTTATCCAACAATTCCTATGCTCCTTTATTGAACCTTGAAGCTCTACCAGAATCATCTACTATCAATAGAATTAATAAAATACCTACTAAAAAATCTCTTTACGTTACTTCAAACACATCAGTAAATGAAAGTAACCATTGTAGTTTAAAAAATGTATTATTTTGCCCGCCAATTTTTATTTTTGGTGCAAATTGTGAGCTTATAAGTCAAGTGTTAGGGCTTGCTGCTGTAGAATGTAAGATTACTGATCTCAAATATAAATTTATTAATTTAGGCTATAAAAAGA
Organism: Volucella zonaria; assembly: GCA_963966105.1. Taxonomy (NCBI): domain Eukaryota; kingdom Metazoa; phylum Arthropoda; class Insecta; order Diptera; family Syrphidae; genus Volucella; species Volucella zonaria. The sequence goes on along the minus strand of OZ014530.1, from coordinate 131,431,319 downwards.
CAAAAGTATATGTGAACAACTCAAATGTCCTTAAAATAATAATTCAAAAAATACGTGGAACTGGTATCGGTGCATTCTCGTTCTCTCCGAAAGAGAGCAAACGCACTTCAATTTTGTTGAAAGGTCTCGATGGGGATACTCCTATAGAGACAACTAAACAAGCTCTAGATGCTCCAAATATTTAAATTTCTAAAATTGCTCCATTTTCCACGGCTAGAACTAGGGAAAATAATGTTAAACTGAACATTTTCACAGTACAGCTAGAACCAGGTGAATCCGCTAAAGATTTAACAAGCATTAAGTACTTACTCTTTTAGCGTATATACTGGGAAAAAAGACACGGGAAGTCCGTTGTAAGATGCTATTCGTGTCAAAGGTTTGGGCATTCTGGGGAATGCTGCGCTTATGTCAGCAGATGCGTACTTTGTGGAGAATCGCACGACTCTGAAGTCTGTATAGCAGCTCACAAAAGCCTTAAGGAAGCCAATGAAAAGATACCTCCACCTAGGTGTGTTAATTGTGACCAACCAGGCCACGCAGCTAGTTATTTGGGTTGTCCGGCGTATTTAAAGTACAAAGAAAAAAAAGACTCTCTTGCGCAAAGAACCAAGAGCCTCAACCAGGAAAATAGAATGGCTGTACACAACAGTATAAAACGTTTCACAAATACCTATGCCGATATGGCCAAAACATCCCTTAATCCCTCCAAACCCAGAGAAAAAAAAAATATTTCAAATCCGAAGAGCTCTCCATCCGGAGATCTTAATAATTTCTTAAATGAATCAGAAAACCTTTTTAATATTTCATTCCAAGAGCTCTTAGTAGAAATTCGTAAATTTTGGCCTAAATACCAACAACTAAAAGCCAAAGAAGAAAAAATGTTTGCATATCTCGACTTTCTTGCTTCTATAGTAGTATGACGGATCCTAGAAAAATGAAAATAATATCAGCGAATTTTAATTCAATTATCTTTCATGACAGAAGACTGGCACTTTATAACGTGCTTAACATGAAAAAACCACAAATATGTTTCATATCGTAAACAAGATTAAGTCCTAAACACAAACCAGTATTTGATGGGTATAATATAGTGCGGAATGAATCTGGAAGAGGGACAGCTATCATCCTTGAACAAAAATACAAATATAGCGAAATAGAATTTCCAAGTGAAATACTATCTGTAGCTTTAGCAACGCTAAGTTCTAACAATGCCTCTGATGTTCCATCTAAGTTTCTTATTGGAAGCATATATATTCTCCATTAGGTAGAGAATTACAAAGACTTTATGATCTAATTGAAACATTTGATAGCGCCATAATTGGTGGTGACTTCAACGCACGCCACGTAGTATGGGGCGATTCTAAGAATAACTGCAATGGGAAGATGCTCCACGATTGGTTTTTCGATGGTCCATTCCTAAATTTAGATCTAATATCCCCATTTAGCCCTACTTTTCCAAGATCGTCGTCAGTCATAGATTATTTTCTGGTCTCTATAAGCCTAGCGTACGCACATCCTTCCGCATGCTCCACTTTCCCTACTATTTCCGATCATTTTGGAATTTCATTTGAATTTAACTTAGGGATTTCGCACCGCTCATACAACCTCCTCCAACATATAGAAGTTTTAGAAATACAAACTGGGAAAGATTCCGATTTGATCTTCATAACGCTGTGTCTAGTGGTAATACTCTTAATGAAAGAAATATCTTTAATTCCGAAATAGATTCACTGATATGCCAGGTTAACGAAACAACTTCCGAATGCATCGAAAGAAACTCTGAAATTTGCCAGACCAAAAATATTCGATATCATAACATATACAAAACAACTTCTTAAACTAAGAACCATATGGTTAAGGCAATTAAAGAGACTGTTTCATCGACATTGTAATAGAGTCAGTTCGGAATATCAACAATTGCACTCTAGGATAGATTGTTTAAATAAAATCATAAAAGATAGGGTAAGGATAGAACTTAATGAACACATAAAAAAGAGACTGGAAAATATTAAACCGTCTTCCCAAGCATTTAGAAAGATCGATAGTATTACTGGCAGGAAGTGCTTCGGCACAAACATTCGAAAAGATGTTATTAGTAACAACGGTATCGCTTTGGAAACTATTGACCAAAAATTAGAAGCATTTAAAAACTTCTATTCAGAGTTATATTCAGTTATATTAAGTCTTACAAATGAGGTCAGAGTTAAAATATCTGAATTTGACCAAACACAAACAGACCAACTTTTAACAACTTTCACCCCACTTTAAAATACAACAAGTTCGAATGAATCGCCCTATTAATGTTCAAAACTTAAGATATAATCTTAACAACAAAAAATCGGCGGGAGTGGACGAAATATCCAATTTTGTGCTAAAAAGATGCCCCTTCTCCCTTGATATAGCCTTGACATCGATATTTAACCATTGCATTAATAATGGTTACTTCCCTAAATTATGGAAAGTTGCAAAATTAATCCCAATACAGAAAAATAAAAAGGCAAAGGATGTTAGGGACTTTCGTCCAATATCATTACTTCCGAATATTGGAAAATTTTTCGAAAGGGTTTTGGCAGACCATATTAACAATATATGTGAAGACCTAAATATTATTCCTGATAACCAATTTGAATTCAAAAAAGGTCACTCCACAGAACACGCCCTTTTGGTTTTACATATCAAAATAATTCAGAACTTAAGAATGAAAAAAGTTACACTCTGATTAGATATAGACCTCGAAAAGGCATTTGATAACGTTTGGCACGAGGGTTTATTATTTAAACTTATCTCCTTACATTTTCCAAGTTGGTTAACTAGAATTATCCAAAGTTTCTTAACAGACAGATTCACCTCAGTTTATATGGGATCGGATTCTTCAGAACAAATTCCAGTTCTTTCAGGCGTAGCCCAAGGGTCGATTCTGCGCCCATTATTATTTAATATTTTTCTGCGCGATTTTCCTTTCGCAAATTTAACGACGCAAGAACCATCTGTATTATCAGCTATATGCTGATAATACCACTCTCTTGGCCAGTGACAAAAGGCCAGGTATTGCGCTGTCTAAAATAAAAGATAACATTCCTGCATTAGAAAGATATTTTGGAAGATGGGGTTTAAAAATAAATTCAGAAAAGTGTAGCTTAACCTGTTTCAGAAATTCAAGCGGGAAAGGTCATTATCTTGCTGTGAAAGAAAGTAAAGTTTTGCAACTTCGAATTAATGGCCATAATGTGTCTTTAAAAACTGAACCCAAGATATTGCGCATTCATTTTCATAACAGAGTCATTTTCAACAAACACGCTAGAAAGTCTTTAATAAAAGCAAAAATGGTCACAACAAATTTAAAACCTCTGATAAATTCCAAGCATTTGCCCGGGAGTATAAAAGTATTAATGTATAAAACACTTATACGACCCGTACTGAACTACGGTTTTGGTGTTTGGTTTCCTATTTCGCCAACTGTTACCAAAGAGTTAGAGAACTTTGAAATTAGGATTTTAAGATTCTGCAGTGGAAAGTTTCGAAGACCTGACAAAAAATGGTTCTCAAACAAAATTCTACAAGATGCAACACATTTATCACCCTTAATGTGTACCAAATTCAATTGTTATTGGAACGATTACAATGTTGTAGTTTGCATTCTAACCCTCTAGTGAAAGCCGTTTTCGATTCAAACATTAGGGAGAGTATAAATCTTAACTCAAAGTACATAACAATCTGACGTTTTTTTTTCTTTTTCCTCGCCTGTTTTTGGTTATATAGTAATATATAATTCAGTAAGCAGATGAGGGTAAAGGAAATACGTTTAGATGTACTTATCTTCCTAATGGGTAATACTTTACCCACTTCGTCTCAGTAGTATTTTTAATTTTAGTTTAGTTAGTTAGTTTAAGTATTAGTTTTAAGTGCTCAATAGAAGCTTAATTGAGGTTGTATGCCGGTAGCAAGCAAACACATAAACCAATTATGATTTAATAACTTTATGTACGTAATGTAAAATTAAGCATTTATAAAATGTCTAGCCAGACATACCTTGAAAGTCGGCCACTTTATAGTCGTAAGTTTAATCAAATGTACTGATTTTTGAATGTCTTAATAAATTTGAATTGAATTGAAAATTGAATTGTTAAATTTTTCAGCCAAATCTTTGGGGTCATTAATGGTGACATCGTTGAATTTAATACTAGTTGTTTATAAGCACTTAAAATATTGACATTATTCGGATATTTTGTTTTTTTCTTGTATAATTTATTCTTTTCTTTTATTTTGATAAGTTTGTATTGATCCAAGGCTTTAATCTTTTCAATTTATTCCGCTATTCTTTACTTTCCGAACAACGTGAGACATGCTTATTTAAGGTAACAATGAACTTACTGTAAGCTAAAGAAGGATCATTTTCACATAGTACATTTACCCAGAATTCATAACGTACACTATTAGTAGGCGCCCTATGATCAATGATAAAACCAGGTGAGCAAGAAGTACCACCACTAGAACTCGTAACCGAACTTGATTTAAAACTTAAGCACATCGTACAATGATCAGTTATTTGTAGATCAAAAACGGAGCTATGAAGTTTGGGTTTTTCAGAGTTGGAAAAACGCACCATGATGTGGTCAATGCAAGTGCCTGAAGAAATGCGAGTAGTTCTATTCATACATGAATCTAGGCCGTACAAAGCTAATGAAAAGAATTAGTTGTCTACCGGTAGAGAATCACTTAAGATATCTATATTAATATCACCCAATGAAATTATGTCATATGATGAATCCTTCGATAACAAATCTTTTAATTTCTCAAGAAACACATTATTTGAGACAGAAGGTCCAATAAATCTATAAACACAGAACATTGACAACATCATATCACTAATTTTCACATTTCATAGGTAATGACAACATTTAAATCATATAACTCCAAACCCCCAGAAGCATACCATATTCATTATTACAACAAGGAATAAATTCATAACCTTCAATACAATACAAAGATTTTTCTTCCTCATAAATCCATATTTCCGTTAAGAAAATAAAATCTGGCTTATTCACAAACGAATCAAGATGCACAATAAGATTATCAAAATTACTATGGATACTCCTTATATTTTGATGGATAACGAGAAAATTGTTTACATATTTCCGGTTGAAGGCGAGATCAAATGTCGTATGATATTTCCATTGCAGCTGGAGCCGAGCACGCTCAAAAACACAACATAATCATAAAGTAGGACTAGGGATGCTCTGCTGGAAAGGTCGCTTGCTGCTACCTGCCTCTCGGTTCGACGCAGCAAAACTTGTTTCACTCTCTCGGCTGTAACTCATTTATTTATCGAAATATTGATCTGGCGTTTTCACCAGATTTTCCTGAGACCTTAAGCTTCAAGAAAATACAAAAAAAAAAAGATTGTTCTTGAAAGCTAAATAACATCCATATATACCATAAAATATAATTTTATAAACTATTAGATATAAATATATTTTATTTTGATTATTTTATTTTGTCACTCATATGTGACTCATGGACGCAGAAGAAACAATTTTTCTCATCAAGTTCAATGAGTTATATGTGAACACATCGAGTATTGCAACCATTTTGCATGATAAACGAGATTTTGAAGGACAAAAACGGTAAATTGAGAGATCGTCAAATATATCCTATTGTCAATAATATAAGAAAGTTGTCTTGTTTCCTAGTTGTTTGTTTGAGGTCAACTGGTGAAAATGGCTAATAAAAGATTTGCGACTGAGCAATTAATACGATATTTAGAAGTTTCAGATTCATTTAGTGATGCAAGTGATGAAGAGTATCAGCCGAATCATGACGATGAAGAAAGCGAGGTACGGTATCCTCAATTGCAAATTTAACAAGTAGTGCAGACAGGAGTATCGGGATTCCTTCACAAACGCCGGAAAGTTTATCGCCATCTAATGCGCCTGATTTCGAATGGAAAAGAGATGTTCTGATTTTAGGGAGGAAAACATTTATTGGTAATCACGGTGTCTAGAACATTGCCGCAATTACTGAAGATGGACGAGTAAGTTTAAACAAAATCTATGCTTATTTTGTGCCAAATGAAATTATTGATGAAATGATCAATTAATCTAATAATTACGCTCAGTTGTTGAGGGAAGTACGTACTGCACGATTTTTGGAGTAATTATATATATGGGTCTCAATCCTAAACAGTCAATTGAACACTACTGGGAATTGAACGTTCTTTATTGTAATCCTCTTATACATAGAATTTATATGTCATACAAAAGCTTCACCTCAATTCTAAGATGTTGACACTTTACAGAATTCCAATTATGTGTTATTGGAGAACAAAGGACTCACAAAATAGATCCACTTATACATAAAGTGATAAATAATTTTCGTAGTCTTTATATACCAGATGACGTCGTAAAACCAGACGAAATAATCGACAATAATGAAGCCAAAAAAGGTATTGATATCCCGGACCAACTTGCTTCATTCCATTCTCCTTTACGTAAAAGTTTGACTTGGTATAAAAAGATAGCGATCGATTTACAATTTCAAGTCGCCGTTATTAATACTAGTTGCATATAGAACGAGTTGGCAGACGGCCCTAAAAACATTTAATCTGACATTTTCTTGGACCAGCAGCATCAACTATAGAAAATAACCTCCCTCAAAGATCTTCAATCTCCTCTAGCACTCCAAGGTCTTCAAATTCAATTGCTTCTTCAAGTAATTCTCGGCCTAGTCTGCAAGAAATTCCACGAAATGTAGGCAATAAACTCGTAAAAAAAAGATGCACCGGGTGCTATATCAAATTGAAAAATCAAGGGTTATTGGCCAAAAAAGCGAAGCAAGTACACACTGAGTGCAAAATGTGTAAAAAGACATTCTGTCTGGGTAGTTATAATGAGAAACATGCTTAATTTTTTTCATATTCCTTTACGAATAAAAACATTATATTTTGTATTTAAGTTTAATTTATTGTATGCCTCTTCTACTGGCTAAAGGACAATTTTTAGGAAAAAATTGCGAAATTTTCTTTTATTTTCTTAAAGATTAGGTTTTTTTGCTATACGTCCACTTTTAATTAAAAGAAATGTCTCGTCACGTTCATATCAAAAAATCTGTCCAAAATTTATACAAGAAATGAGTCACATGTGACTCCTGAACTTATTTTAATACGTTCTCGTAAGTCATATATGACTCATTGGACAGGGAAGCTGTTAAATAAAATAAGAAATTATTTATAACGTTTTAGAACAGTGGATGTGGCTTAGTATTTTAATTTAAAAAATTCAATTGGAATTTCGAATGGCGACCATGACAGCACCATAGAGTTTTGATGAACAAACAAAACAAAAAATACTGTAGACAATTAATAAAAACTTCGGACACCATTAGCTAAAGTGTTTTGTTCCGTTCGGTTAAGAAGCTGCACACTATATTTCCTTCCTTTACAAATCCACATAATATTGGTGAGTCTGTATAGTTACTTTTAGGTTCTTATTGATGTATGTGGATATTCCACCAATAAAAAATAACAAAAGTACTTAAGTGATCCCCTTTTAATATCGTCAATATTCACTGGTATTTTATTTGCACTTTCACGTTAAAATTCTCCGATCCTGCAAAGATAAGACGGAATAGCCATACATTATATGAGTATAATAGCATAGATTTAACTAATTTTTTAATGCGAATCGTCATCCAAAATCATCCCACAATCACAATCTAAAGATTTACTTTCTTACATCGTAACTGTTGCCACATACATGTAACAAGAATTGAATTCGCCTTCTCTGTTTTCGTCGAAAAATTCGTCATAGACTCAAAGTCTACACCAGAAAAAACTCAAAAACTGCAGACAATCGATTGTCAAATATTCCACGCTTAGGACTTTGGACTACAATCAATTGTAGTTGTGAAGAATTGACGTCACAGAGTTACCGCAAGTTCAGTTGTCTATCATGGGCTTACGGCACCCAGTAGCGAAATAAGCCGTTGAAAAAGTTATTTTCCAATCTACGGGTGCACTCGATCATCTTCTGTGTCGTCGTTGTTGCTGTTAGCCGCTTTCCGCTTTCCGCTTTAGGCTTTCCGCTTTCCGCTTTCCGCTTTCCGCTTTCCGCTTTCCGCTTTCCGCTTTCCGCTTTCCGCTTTCCGCTTTCCGCTTTCCGCTTTCCGCTTTCCGCTTTCCGCTTTCCGCTTTCCGCTTTCCGCTTTCCGCTTTCCGCTTTCCGCTTTCCGCTTTCCGCTTTCCGCTTTCCGCTTTCCGCTTTCCGCTTTCCGCTTTCCGCTTTCCGCTCTCCGCTTTCCGCCTTCCGCTTTCCGCTTTCCGCTTTCCGTTTTCCGCTTTCCGCTTTCCGCTTTCCGCTTTCCGCTTGGAAGTTTACCACCTTTCGTCGTGGGAAAAATTCTCTTCAAAGCCTTTCAGAAGCTTGTGTGATCACGTTTCGCTTTACCTGTTCTTGTTGCTGGCATCGCTCAGCCTTACGATCGTCGGCGCTATATCATGGGAAACAATTTGCTTGAAAGCTCCAATTCTGGTTGTTGCATGATTACATTTTTCGCTGCATAATAGGGGAACAAAATTTAAATTTTCAGCAACATATTGCATAGTGCTTCTTCATGGGATTTAATTCGGCAAGAAAAATGTATTCTCTTAATAGACAGTTATTAGCTAGAATCATTTAAGTTTAATAATTGAACTGAGAATATAGATTATTTCTGGAAACAAATTATCGCTTATTATTGGAACGTATTCTACCTGCAATTGGTCCAACGCGGAAAAAAATAATCGGTGACACATTGAATTGTTTTGCAACAATTCTAAGGCTTACGACAAAAATTTGGCGACAGTTTGAGTTTGCTCTTTCATAAAAAACTGCCTTGAAATATATTATTCGATCATTATTCAATACAAGCCATTCATTCATTCACAAACCATTTCACTCAAGAAACCTCAGAAACAAAATCTAAAACGTTAGGGACATTAAAGGTCAATCGCTCTTCAGCAAAGAGAAGCACTTCCCGAATTAAAAATATAGTTGAGACCAAGGCCGGTACTTTAGAGCTAACAGAATTGAAGTGTCGTTCAGGTGTACTAACTCTGTGTTACTAAAAACGAATAGACGAGATAGTCCCCGCAGATAGTGGTCGTAGGTAGAAGATTTGTATTGTACAACAAAATCTAAATTTTTCTCCCTTCTAGAAATGACAATATTGCAGCTGTGGACACTTCTTTGACAGCTACTTCGACTCCCACTTCCCGCCCACCTCTGCTGAGGTTGCCAAGATTTTCTTCACCGAAGTTTTTAAAACCCTTGTTCATAACGATAGTTCACTAGCATCTATTGAAAAATTTAATCACTTGAATTCCTGCTTAAGTGAAAAGGCTCTTGGAATAATAAAAACATTTCAAGTCACTGAGGAAAATTTGACAACAAGTATTTGATCTTTTTGGAGCATAGTTGAACTCTGTTCGAGCTACCGAAAATGAAAAGTGTTTCGCCTTTGCAACTAAGAGATTTAGTAAATGATGTTTCTGCATTCGCTTAAACCGTTGGGCAGTTATGAGGAGATCTACAAGTCAATTTTAATTCACTTAGTTATGTCCAAACTAGATACAGAAACTCACAACAAATATGAACATGGAACGAGTCTCTAGATTATTCAACGCTGCCTAATTGGGAAAAATGTTCAGAAGTCATTAATAAGCGTTGCCAGTTTTTAAAAGGTAAGGAATCGCAAATAGAGTAGCTGGCACGTTAGATCAATATAATAAGCCGTTTCAAAAAAGGTCGTCACATGGCTCGCTGTCAATGCGAAGACCATCTGTTTCTTGAGTAAATCTTCTGGATTCAGGAACCAAAATAAATTTGATGACTCAAGTCTTAGCAAACAGTCTGTAACTACAGCTAGTTCATAGTCCAGTAAATGCTAGCGGAGTGAGCACAATAGGTACAACCATCGAATATCAGACAACTACCACATTACGAGCCAGATTCAATAGCTTTGAGAAGAATGTAGAATGTAGAAAAGAAAAGAACTGTTAACGCGAGCTTGGAATATTCCAAAGGACTTATAATTGGCAGATCCATTATTCTGTAAGCCTCATAAGATCGATATGCTTTTACAAGCGAATATCTTTTTTGGACTGGTAGAAAGCGCAAAAATTACATTAGGATCAAATCTACCCATGCTGCATAAGACAGTGTCAGGTGCTTGTGTCACAAAGGGCTTCGGAGTCCATATTCTGAAATATGGAAGAAATATCTAGCAGATCGCGCTTCACAACTTCTATGAAAAATATTCACATTATGCCGAATGGTAAGCGCTCCGTATGGCTTCCATTCAAACATAGCCCTTTGTAGTTAGGTTTCTCGTTAGAAAAGTTTTTTCTGCTAAAGCGTACGCTGTACAAAAACTTGGAGATGAAAAGAAGTATTCAAAATTCATTAAGGAATATCTACCTAGTCCAGTCATAAATATTGATACAATTTTTATTGCAACCATTTAAAGCAAAGTGTCAGTCGCACTCTTTTCATCTTAACCGATCGTTTACAATCATAGGTAACACTGAAAATCGTGTCGTTGTGTTCGGCTTATACAAGTGTAATTCGGCAAAAGGTAGTATCTTGCGGACCTTGCGGCCGCTTGGAATCACTCGCTGTTTTATTTATCGTAATATGAAATAATTTGAGGATACTGGTGGAGTACGTGACCGTCAAGATCCATCTGTCCACGCACTGTGAGGACTCCGGGAGCTATGAAAGCCGTGCAGGCTCGAATCAGACGCAAATCACTCAGAAATTAGAAGATCTTGTTGCGGGAAGAGAACATTTCGCAAAAATGCGAGATAAGCAACATCAAAGAAGACTTAGGACTTAGTGCCTACAAGGATAAACTGGACACCTGCTAAAAGTCGCATTGAAGCAAAAATGTAAGCAAAAATCAAAAGCTCTCTTAAATGCTCACAGACAAAATCTGTGTACCGACGAGAAAATTTATACCGTTGAAGAAACTTTTAATAAGCTAAATTATCGAGTACATTCTCGGAGATCAAAAGAAGCTTTAGAACATATCCCAGGGTTGAAAGAGGCCACCACCTCGCAAAGGTGATGGTATGGTGGGGAATGAGCTGCGATGGCATAACCAATCAGCATTTTTGTGAAAAGGGAGTTAAGACTTCGGGGAAAGTTTACCGAACCACTATTTTGGAACACCTCCACATGCACTGGACATTCCAATAAGATTCTGCTCCCGCTCACACAGCAAAAACCACTCAAGAGTGGCTGAAAAAAAAATTTACCCGACTTTATATCACCGTATGATTGGCCAGCTGATACTCCGAACCTCAACCCTTTGGATTACAAGTTGTGGTTCGTTTTAGAGAGAATGGCCGTCTCTACTCATCACCGAAATATTGAGCCAACTTTCCGATGAATGGGGTCCATAACTTGTAGCCCGGGTTTGACAAATAAAAAGAGTAAATTTGTTTTTAAAAATATCACCGTGTTTTCACTTGGCATAAGTTTTTTTTGTATCAGAATTTATGAGTAAACCAGGTAAATATATGAAACTATGACATATGGTATGTCGATAATTTAGCTCATGAGTCACAGTATTACATGCCTCACCAATACGTTCTCAGTTCAGAAAGTGAGTCAACAAAACTGAGGATAGTTTTTGATGCTTCGTGCAAGACGACTTCTTCTCTGTCATTCAATAATTTGCTGATGGTAAGCCCAGATGAAACTGAAACAACCAAAACGCTCGGTATAGAGTGGAACCCGAAGGACGATGTTTTTAACTTCTTTTATAAGGAATTGGATTCACTAACCAATTTAACAAAGCGCTCTGTTCTGTCCGCAGCTAGCAGGTTGTTTGATCCGCTAGGGGGGTTGCTTGGATCAATCGTTAAGTCAAAAATATTTCTCAAGGAACTTTTTGTCGAAATATTGGATTGGGATGATCCGTTGCGAAATGCACTTGATAGTTGTTGGAAAGGACATCAAGCAGATCTTGGAATCTTGACTACGTTCGCATTCCGTGGTGTATCAATACCCCACGGTCTGATGCAAATTCATAGATTTTCGGATGCCTCAATAAAGGCATATGGTTGTTGTCTGTATGTTAGACGTACCGATGAATTTGGAAACGCTTTTATTTGTTACCGATCGTTACCTCGACTAGAGTTTTGTGGTACACAGTTGCTCACCAAATTTTGGCGAATGTTAAAAATTCATTGAAGGCGGAGTTTAAAAAAAGTATATTTTTGGGTCGATTCCGAAATAGTTTTGGACCACCAAATTTATTCGACACATTTGTGCCAATAGGGTTATCGATATTCAGAACTTAACTTCAAATGTCTACTGGAGATATATTAGATCGGAAAACAACTCCTCAGATTTAATATCTCATGGAAGTCTAAATGAGGATTTGAACGCGTCAATTTGGCCCCTGGGTCCGGAATTCTTAAAAAATTCTTTTGAGGTTTGCCCTCACTGCACTTCACTTTTGGAAGAAAAATGTGTTCGTATGTGCTGTAGTAAGTGTCGAGTTTCTGGAAACTCTTAATAAATATAGCAGCATCATTTGAGTTGTAGGATACATACTGGCCAAAAACACTTAAAATAAAAACCATTATCTGCAGAGGAGCTGGACGAGTCAATAATCGAAATCGTGTGCTCCAAGCAACAGAGAAGTTTTTCGATAGTAATGGATCAAATAACTGGAAAAAAGTAAAATCGTTTCTCGAAGGACATAGACAAATTGTGTCCATTCTTAGACGTCGTTGGTAATAGAACATTACGCCGTGAAGGTGAACTTCGTTCGAGATAGATTTTGGTTACTTAACGCTAGGAAGTTGATCAGAAACGTTGCCATCAACTGCATACAACTTACCATACATATATAAGCCTATATTACTCGGCCAAGTAATGGAAAATTTACCAAAGGATAGACTAACTACAGGTAGACCTTTTAGTATATGTGAACTTCTTGGAAGAGTCGCGGAAAAATAAAAATATAAATCACACATCTCTGTGTTCGCTTGTGTTACCATAAAATCAGTTCATTTAGAACTAGTATCTGACCTTGGCTCCGAAGCTTAAATAGCTGCACTTAAGCGACTCATAAAGCAAAGAGGATGTCCAAATAAAATATATTGCGATAATACAACCAATTTTGCTGATGCAAGGATTAAATTATATGAATTTAGATACGATTTTTACCAAGATCTCACTAAAATTTATATTCTCGAGTTTGTTGTAGAAAAGGGGATCGAATTCAAGTTCCTTTTGAAGGCATTTGAGAGGCGCCTGTCAAAGCAGAAAAGACCTCACAGACGACGGCCTTTGGTGAAGCTCTTTTGACGTTTGAGGAGCTCAGGACAGCATTGGCTGAAGTAGAGGAAAATCTAAATTCAAGGCCGATAACAGAAGTGTCATCAGATTCTGGAGATATTAGCGCTCTTACCCCAGGACATTTTTTGATTGACGCACCTATAAATTCATTTACTAAAGCGGAAATATTAACTAATAAAATTTAGGACCTTAACGGTGAATTTTACAGTGCCTACAGTACCAGCACCCACCACATAAACCGCGAGTATCCGCATCCTAATGCGAGCGTAAACCGGACATACGCAGGATGTTGCCCCACTTATGTCTAGCACAATTAAGGGCTTAGCCAAAGTATGGTTACTGGGTATGTAGAGTTACACATGCCGTCAGAAGTTGCGTTGTGGAAAGTACCCTCAACGTCGATGAGAGCGCCTCCAATTAAGCGTACCACATTCAGAAGCGCACTCTCAAAAAATTTTCCAGGTTGGTAGGCGTGTTGCATCTGTTGTGCCCGTACAAAACTTTTCTTATGACACTTGAGTCCCCTATCCTATTACACCAGCGCCGAAGCGCCGATTAATATTAATAAGAAGAATAATGGGAATTAAAGTTCAATTCAGAAAACCCTGTTATTATTCCCTGACTCCATTTTTACACAACATTTTGGTGGCAGTGGTGGGATCTCTAGGATTAAACATCTGGTTAGACCCGTAATGCATAAAAAAAACACGATAATTACTAACGAAATACAGTATATTGCCAAAGATATCAAAAGGTCTAAAATTTAACTGAGTCTAGTTAAAAAATATAATAATAACTAAATCAAAAGCACCAAAACAATTCAGTAAAAAAAAAAAACACACGACCAATTCAGTTGGAAAAAAATCAGAATTACCATACGAAGACAAAACCCGCAGATGTAATCCAATTGCTGTAAACGTAAGAAGGAAGGACGAAATTGCCACACAGAGAGTCATCAATTATAGCTCCAAGATCACGACTCAATAATATCCCATCATTACGCATCACAAAGAGCAACACCCAGAACAACATGAAATCAATGTACGTTTGTTTTTTTTTATTATTAGTATACGAGTATATAACACAGAATAAAACAAAATATATACGTATATACATATATCATAAAAAAAAAATTTGTGGAAATTTTGTCTTATTTCTTTCATGTCATCTTTATTCTCTCCTTAACATTTACTACATATAAACCACGCACTCATCCCCGGAAACCTGTCTGCTTCTCCGTTATTTGTAATTAGCACAACGTCAGAATATAATTAAGAAACGGTAAAAAGGTTAAACGACCACTAACAGAATCTCTAGCGTCACAAGTAATTTCCGAAACCACAACTTCAGGCCCAATGCCAGTCGGACACTCTGCACATAAAGACGGCCAGTTAAAAATTGAGAAGAAGGAAAACTCGCGGTAACCAGATAAAACTCGAACCATAGACATACGAACAAATATTGCCATAGCTGCAAAACAAGAATACATAACACATTGAAAAAAGTGAACCACCATAACAACGATGCGAGACCCACATCCTCTTCGACTCTAAGACCAACGACCTCTAATAATTTTACGAACCACAGAACAGTTCACAATTATGGTAAACCGTTCTTAAATAGGGCCGTTATTAACACTATACAAAGTTCCATTCTACGTAGGTACTGCCAAAAGCAAGGGCACACTATAGAAGAGTGCTGAAAAAGGACGTTTAATAACAGTAGCAGTAGCGAATCTGACTTTAGTCAAGAAAACACTTCACGACTTGACACGTCCAGTACGCGGAACCAGGTGAAGTATCTAAACTCAGATGCGTGAGTGAGCAATCTCAAAATCACAGAATTTTTTATTTTTCTTCTTTTAAAGAACCTAACACTCAAGTGGGTATCACTAGACTTACGATGCCAAAGCATGTGCTAAGACTTCCGAAAAATGGGACAGAAAGATGTTTGGGCTCAGGGGCTATTTCGCTGCATGTTTGGCATCCAACATTTACATTTTTAGTATAAATTGACTTTACTAGTATGTTGTATTTAGACAACCATTCATCTCACGAGATTTTAGTTGCCTGAAAAAAGTCTATCGATCACTGTTGGTATTGGACCCCGAACCGTCCGATTGGGAAACCAATACACTACCACTTGAGCCCCGGCCACCCACTCTCAAATTAATTCTCTACATCAAAACCAAAATCAAAATATACCAAATCGGGATACAAGGTCCCAGAATCGAAATCAGGACCGAGAAGTAAGTCCCCACAGCCAAAATGCAGAAATTAATTCCCAAAATCAAAATCGAAGAAAATGTTCTCACACACTAAATCGAGACTACGTATCCCAAAATTATAAATTCAATGCTCTACACCGATATAACGTAGCTCAAACCTGGATCACTAAATCGAGATAAAAATTCTCTAAATGTCTGAACATCCCGCAATCTCCTACCACAAGGTCTTACTCCTAATACCAACACTAGCACTGGTAAGTACCACAAATCTATCGCCAATTTAAGCTCTGCTAATAGAACCTCGAACTTCAAAAGTCAGGTCAGAATATCATAAAAGGAATTCAAATCCCAGAACATCCTAATGCTTTTAGACACAGGCGCTGTTTTAAGCCTGATAAATGTTCCAATATCGACTATTTTTATCGAAATCATTTAAATATTGTGGACCATACTAATTATTATTAACCATATAAAGGGTGACCGGATAAGAGCGATAGGAAAAAAAAATTTTAAATAAAACAGATATAAAATAGATTCTGGTTATATTTTGAAGCCTGGTTCATGCCATTTTATGTGGAATAACCCATCATTCAAATTGCCACCTCGGCTTCGCTAGCAGTGCTTCAAGCGGTCGGTCCAATTTTTAAGGACTCGGTCCAGTATGTGCTGCTTTATTCCGGCAATAGCGTGTCGAATGTTAACCTCGAGAATGTTAGTCCAAAATGGTTGAATTGTTAGCGTAGGCTAAAGATTTGAGGTAGCCCCAGATAAAATAATCGGGTGGTGTCAAATCGCTCAAAACGCTCGCCGTAAGATGACTCAGTCGCAAAATTTCTCCTTCACAAATTCGAGCTTTACGTCACTTGCACTGACAGCAGAAAGCCGGTTAACATCGCTCTATACCTGAGACCATTGATGTTAACGGTTTCACCTTGCTCATTTCGAAAGAAATATGGTCCGTGTGATTCCGCTATTGCATAACCCGCGCCAAGCAGTCTATCTTTGTGGATGCTTGACTTTTGGGTGAACACTTGTGAATTGTATTTGCTCCAATAAGGGCAATTTTGCTTGTTAACATGGCCGCTGACCCGCCAAAACCCGGATCTCGGGCCAACATTTAAAGTGCCTAATTAGCGAACTCACGGCGTTGTCGTGCGGCTTCAATTCTCGCGTTTGCACAATCTTATATCGATGTAGACCCAAATCAAACCATAAAATAAGCCGGGTTGATTCTCTGGCGATGCCCAATTCATTTCGCACCAGTCTATGTCTGCTTGGTGGATTAAGATCCAGAAGAGTGTACTCACGCTCAAACTTTTTCACGGTGCGACGAATTGTCTGCACACTGAAGCCATGATGACGGCCGACCTCACGACGAAATTTACATTGCCCATTTACAACTGAGCCGGAGTTTCAATAATATTTTTTTAATAATTTCCGCACGTTCGGCAAGCTTTAAATGATTCATGATAAAATGGTAAGCCTAATTTTAACAGCTTGATATCATAGGTAACTTTAACAGCTGCTGAAACATAACAATTGGAAAAACTATCATTGCTATCTGGTTACTTGCTACAATAAATTCTTTGTAAACCTCTCCGTCCTTTACTATGCATGTTACCGCATGTCGAAAGCCTTTACTCCTAACTGTTGCACCCACACACACTGCTGTGCCCACACAAGCCGTTTCTTGCGACAATTGAGACCCCTATCCTATTAACCCAGTTCGGCAAGAAAGCACGACGGCAAATATTACCAAGAATAATAAAGAAAATTAATGTTCAGTTCAGAAAACCCTGTTAGTATTGCACTCCCTGAGTCCATTTTCATACAACACATCGTAGACCGAGTATGAGCACTTTTGTGAACACGGATCTTGACCATTCTCTCCACGCTTTTCAAGATGAAATAAGTCAGACTTATAGGTCTGAAGCTCTTGACGTCCGTCACGAGTGTGTTGCTCTTTCCGATTCTCGGTACAATGGCTACTCTCGTTGTTCGCCAGGGTTGCGGTATGTATGCCAGTACCAGACTATCAGTGAAGATTCTCTTTGGAGTTACCAGAACTGATCCATAACTTTTTGTAACATAACTGGGTATATACTAGCTATATGATATCGGTGCCAAGCGCCCTGAAGCCATCAAAGAAGCTACCGAGATATACGGCTATGGCTAGTTTCAAAATAGCACGAGTATAGATGGTGCGAGTGAGTTCGGCACATAAAGGCAAGCCCTCGGTCTTTCCGATCTGAAACCACAGACGCGTTTATTCCACACTCATGGTTCCTGTATGGATATTATGTGAGGTTTTGCATTCAGCACGGAAAGCCTCTACATAGTAATATGCAGACTTAGAATGCTGAAGGATGAACTGAGTACTCAGAATAGATGAGTACTGGATGGTCGTCTCTTATCTGCACTCATTTGGAAACAAATTAGAAATTAACCGTTCCAAAATGCGGATAGAGACGTCAGTCATTCATATACTTATTGGCCTCGACAGAACCTTTGTCTAAGCCCACAACAAGAGAAGACCCGTTCTGGTTTTGCTGATTCTTTGTATTCCTGTGAGAATAGATTTTCTGCCTTTCAGTGCCGAGTTCAGGGTTCTAACTATGAAGATGCATTAGAACATCCTCCGTTTGCCTGGGGTGCCCCGAAACCCCGAAGAATGCGCGCGTCAGTTTCCAGGCGTATAATTTTACGGACACACTTGTTTAACCATTAGAAAGTTTGCTTCTGCTTGGCACAGCGAAAACTCTCCTCTTCCCATATCTGCCACAGTTGGTTGGCACAGTTTTTGCACTCAGCGACGGTCAGACTGTTGTCATTGCCAGCCTTCTCAATTCAAGACGCCAGAAATGGGATAGCGGCATCCTTATAGGTGCGCCGATCTCGTTCCCTTTGGTATTTCGGGGTTTTTTGGGAGGTTGCTTTTCAGCGATGTCCAAGTTCCGTCCACCACAACAGAAAATTGTGCTGGTTGCAACACTGGTTTGAGCCGGATCTTGTGTGCTGGGAAAATCGCCACCGAAGTTATTTCTCAACGAGGATATCAGTCGTTCACAGATCGCCGTGAAGTAAAAACGTGTTTCAGCCTTTTTCGGGAAAAAAAGAAGTAAAGTATAATACGTGAAAATCATTATTTGACGACATTTAATAAAGGGTCAATCAGCCCAGTGGAAGTGGTGTTTGAACGCACAGTCGTGTGAGGAATAAACGTGTTTCGGCTTTCAAAGTGAAAAAAGTAAATTAACAAGCATCGAAATATTAGAAACATCTTGGCCAAGTGCATCGGTAGCCCAGTGGTAGTGGTGTCGGCCGATAAAGCAGGGGTGGCGCGTTCGAGCCCAGAATCATATCGGACTTTTTATTTTAATTTTTAAAAGTAAAGTGAATAACAAAAGAGTGAACAATTCAGACAATGAGTGAAAGTGAGCGGTCCGCTATTCAAATAGATGTCATCAGATGACCAGGCCCGTTATGACGGCCCATTCTCAGTCTGGGAAACCAGAAATCACAATTAAGAGGAGGAGGAAGCTGAGGCCTATTCCTAATCTTCCTTCTCTTTCAGTGTCTACTGATAAGCTGCCTGGTAGAGTGAGGGAAGGGACGCCAACAACATCGGCAAGGGCAGCGGAAGAACACCAAATAGGCCAAAAGCAGTAAAGGATGATTTCCCATATGTATCCGATGGTGGTCGTTAGATATATGGAAGGCGATAACACTTTCGCATCGTTAACGGCCTCTGAGTCAGATGACGAAGAGGAAGAGATGCAAATAATAAATAGCAGTATCAAAGAGCTGCAACAAAAGGTACTAACTATTAAAGCCAAGCAAAATGCGAGGAGACAAGAGGAGCTGCAACTCCAGGGCGATCAGCTGAAGTCACAAATAAGCGAGTCTTTACCGCAACAAAACACACAAAAAAGTTCGGTGCTACAACAAAACATAGTAAAACCGGCGCAAGAGTTACAAAAGAAACAAGTACAATCGCAACAAAAAATACATCACAGCAAAAGCAGCAACAACAACAAAAATCACAACAACAGCAGCAGCAGCAGAAGCATAAACAATAGTTACAACAACAGCAACAACAATAATATCAGAAATCAACTAAGCCACGATCACCTTCAATCAACACATTTAAGATGGAGTTGAAGGAAACAAAAGAATTACGTAAGTCGACCATAATAATTATTATATGAAAAGACTTAGTTTTGATAGGCACGCGATCCACTGTAATACAGTGGAGCGCTACCAGAAAATTAAAAGTTTACTGAGGGATACGACGACGGAGTTCCTCTCCTACACCCCGAAGGGGGACAAGCTGCAAACAATGCTGCTGAAGGGGTCAAGCCATTTGTCACGGCTAGAGCCAAAAGGGAGAAGCGGAAGCTACCCTTTTTCCTGGTCCAGCTAAGTCCCACCAGCAAACTGGATGGTCCAAGGAATAAGGTTGTGCATTGGGAGAAATTAAAGAGGAGCAAAAACATTCTACAATGTGTTCACTGCCAAAGGTTCGGGCACGCCGCGTCGAAATGCGAAATGCAGCCTCGATGCGTGAAGTGCGGAAAGAACCACAAATCCAAGGAATGCGCTCTAGGTATGGACGGAACGTCAGAAAAAAGCCAACTCTCTTGTGCGTTATGTAGGAATACGGGACACACAGCAAATTATCGGGGTTGTCCCAAATTCCAATACATAAAAAAAGTAAATCTGGCTCGGCAGCAGAAAATGGAAGTTAAACGTCCACTCGTACAGACACAAATACCAGCCGTTACTCCCCATGTTACCTACGTCCTAATGGCGGCAGGTAGGGCATATACGGTACAACAGAAAAAGATAGCTTCTCAGGCCCCAGCGCCTAGAGCACCGGAACCTGTAACTAACATGCTGGCTATCTTGCTTTCTATTTAGGGGCAGATGGCTCAGCTTCAGCGTCAAAGCGGGTAGATCAAATATACGCGCTGCTGCCGGGCATAACGCACCTGCAGTCGTAATTGGTACGTACATGGCGGAGCAAACCCTGAAGGTCCTTGCAATGAATGTTAATTCACCGATTAGGTTCGAACGAAGAGCAGCACTGTTTAAGTTGCTTAAAGACCAAGCCCCTGATGTGCTTTTTGTTAGCGAAACTAAGCTTACCAAAAGACACAAAGTGAGGCACAGAAGATATAATATATTATGAAGAACCAAATCAACTCCATTCAAGGAGGAGGTGTAGCGATCTTTATTAGAAAAGGACTGCGTTTCAAACAATATACAGTAGTGTAATAAGTAGGTTCCAGGTGCTGGAAGCATACAACATGTACATCCCTCTCTCTCAGTCAGCCCCTTCAAACTTTCAACTGTAACACCCGTCTCGCTGTGAATGCTCATCCGTATAGCCTCAAGCTCATTTTCGAACGCACTCTAAAATATCGTGATTCGTTCCTAAGCCGAACAGCTCGCTTGTGAAAAGACCTCCCGAGCGATAGGATTTAAGTGAAAAGTAGAAATTATACAGACATAAGTATTTTACAAGTCGACGGAGTTGTTTTCTCTAACCCAAAAGGCGTTGTAATTAATTCTAAGAAGCTTGTCAATTTACAATCTAACACTTTTATTTTTCATTCGATTTGTTGTTTGGAACGGTGCAAGGTCATACTTTCATTGAAGCAAAAACGCTCGTGCACTAATGATGGTATACATAATTTTCGCTGAAAAGGATTGCTCTGTACGTAGCTGATATTCTTTCTCACATTTTTGATTTGAGTGGCTGATATCTACAAACACTTAAACGTGCAGAAGTCATTCCTTTTTTTAAGAAATATAACTGTAAGACTGTTTCTAATTACAGACCAATTTCCTTGCTTCCAACGTTGTCCAAACTTTTTGAGAAACTCATTAAGTCGCAAATTGTCGCCTTTTTAAATAGAGTAAATTCGTTTTTCACAATCAAATTTTAGGTTGGGTAGATCTATGGAAGATGCAATTCTTTTATACAAAGGTATCAATATCAAAATATGTGGGATGTTTTTCTTCATTAACTTGTTCGATCGTGCTGTATTGCTTAAAAAATTTTACAATGCTATAGTTTTCAACTGGTTGGAATCACACTTAATGGGCAGGAAACAAAGACTTAACATTAATGGCTCTTTTAGCACGTTTCACAGTTTTAAAAATGGGCCCCTTCTTTTCTTAATATTTATTAACTCATATTTCCAGCAAGACTTTAATGGTACCCTGCTTTTGTATATAATATAGCTTTAACATACCAAGGTACTACATCTTTCGACTGCATAACTATAATTGAAGAAGACCTTCAGAAGCTGAGGCAATGGTTCGCAGTTCATAAATTGGTGATTAGTGAAACGACTACTGTACCTGAAAAAGTCGAGGACATCCCAAAGCCGACACAAAGATTTAACTTAAACCTCAAGGGCGTTTTAAAGGCGTTTATTCTCTAAAAAGTTAAATTCATTATTTTTGTACATATGTATAAACATTTTTCCAATTTTACTTCCTTGATATCTCCTGGCGGCGTGGCTTAGGCTTGGGTGTCTTCGAACTACTGTCCTCTTTTCTACTTTTCTTTTCGCATAATGTCAAATATGCTTTTCGCCAAGGATCGCGTTCAGATCTTTATTTGTGGTTTCTACAATGGGTGCGTACGCTCGAAGATCCCAAACTACAGTCACGAGCCATTACAAGAATCTTTTTTTATAATATTTTATGACAACAACAATTATGTCTTTCAAGTCTTCTTTAAATACTCTTATGGACTTTATTATCTTTTTTCTATTCACACGACAGTAAGAAATTTCCACTACCATTGCATAACAGCGGAAAGAATAATCAATTTGCATCTACTTGTTTCAAAATTTAATCAATATACACGTATAATTACCTTCGTATTTCTTTAAGTAACAAACTAAACTGGAAGGAACATTGCAAAGAAATTAATGTAAGTTGTGAGGAAGATGCGTCACCAAAGACCGTACTGCTCCAAAACCATTATGATCATGGTTTAATATGGTCTCCTAAATTACAAGTTACAATACGGAATTACTTGCTGGGGTGGGTCTTATGACACTAGCATTGATTCTATATAATTATATCAAACACATGAATGAGAAATGTTTCACGAAGGTTTATTCCAAATTTATTTTTAATTGTTGCGAATTAGACCGAAATGCCAGAGAGATGTTTTCTTTTATTCAGTGCGCTGAATACTGACTTGCGAGTCACTTAGTTGCAACTAAAGAAAATGTACTTAACAACCAATTAACTCTCTCAGTTTTATCTTCTTTAGAAGACAAGAGAAGACAAGCAAGATAGAATTTAATCAAATGATGCGGAACTGTACCGTGTTTACGAATGGCTTAATTTTGAAGAAAGGTTGTAAACAAGGCACTGTTAAGAATATCAATGTAATACCTCCATCCCCAATCATTTTTGGTCACCAAAAACCTACCTACTTTTAAGTTTTAATACAGTAATTAAGTATATATAATATTACGTATTACAAAGCGTTAGAAATAAAGGTCAATATTCTCTATAGTGGTTTTCAAATTATTTTACTTGTCACAATCTTGTGTTTCCCTTCCCAATAAATTCTGTTACTATTTTATTTAAAATCTACTACGTTTTTTACAAATCACAAAATACTATCTTCCACATTCCAATAAAGAGCTTAGATTTTTCCTGTAGGATATTTGTACAATATTTCAAATTTGAATTCAACAAAACACATTGGGCCTTACTAACAACGAATCGTTAGTCATGACTTAAAAAAAGTATCAACTTAAATATTAATACAGACTTAAGTCGAAAGTGTACTAATAATTGTTTAATAGTCAGCTCCTATTTAAACTTCTCTTTCTTTCAAGAAGTCTACTACATTTTTATTGAAACTACTACATAACATTACTTTGACATTTCATATTCACTTTGAATTTGGTTTTTCTTGGAAGTGAGAAAAATTAAAATTTAAAAAGCCGAAGTAAACAAAATCAGCTGAAAAACTGTGATGCCACTATACTGAAGTTAATAGGCTGTACTTTTTTCTTCGTGAATTCCATAAGAATTCTTCTTAAAACTCGAATTTTATATTATTTTCATAAATTAATAACTTTGATGTATTTAGTAATTTATTGATTAAATGAAACATTCACGAAAAAACACAAATATACCAAATTAAACTGTAAAGTATTTCAATAAATTATAATGAAGGAAAAGGAATTTTCAAAACAACTGAAAATAAAATAGTACTTATACGATTTCGTCTTATTCAACTAGTATTTTACGGATAATTTAATTATTTAAGATACCAAGTCTAATTCTTATAAGTTGAAATTAGCTAAAATAAATTAGTAAATTGGCATCACTCTGTTCTTCAATGTCATGTTTAAAAATTTAGACATATCTTCGTGTACATTAAAATTTAACTCCATACTAACACTAAAACCCACTTTAAATTCGTTATTAGAACAAACATTTTTGAAAGTGTGGAGATTATACTTAAGCTGTATACTAAATTTGCTTGTTAATAAGGCCCATTATACCATAAAATTGACAAAAGAGAATAATTATCGTACAATATTATAAAAACATGATGGAAGAGCATAATAGAGAAATGAAAAGGGAAAAACTAAAGGTCAATTCATTGAACGTATTCCGATAATTTTGTACATGTGCATACTTACATATGTACATATATCTGGATTTTTGATTACAGGTTAATTTTCGTATTTGTATTTTCTTTTCAATTGCTTCCCATAGTATTTCGTGTTTTGTTTTGTGGATAAATCGGTTGTGTAATTGCTTTGTGTTAAATATGTTTCGAGTTTCTTGTATTTTGGTTTATTTTTACCGATTGCTCGGTTTTGTACTATATTGGTGCATTGTGTAAATTCTGAGTTTTTGCCTACGTTAAGTCTGTTCTTGTTTCTTTATTTTTTTGAAAACAGTCTGAGAGTCTGTTTATGTCCTTTTTTATAAGGTTTTTCAAAATAAAATCGTTAGATCTTAGCTTCGTAGTTGTGTGAATTATGTTATTACAAATATTAGTTATGTTAAAGATTTTATCGTCTAACCCTGAATTGTAGTTTGCGGCGTTTCTTAGACGCAAGCGTTCATTGAATGTACCATGGAGCCGTTTTATATCAGCTTTACCTGTCTTTTGAGCGGCGGTAGTTCTGTGAAACATAATGTCGTTTTCTTTTAAAAACTCTTCCACAGCTGAGTGAATAATCTTCTTTGGTTTACCTAGGAACTGAATCTTCTGCTTTATTGCTGATAGAATTGCTATCCAATTTCTATCATCCAGGTTATAGATTGTTGCGTATTTTGAAAATATATATATGGTCATCAAATACATTTTATTCCGTTCAGGAAACCATATGACAATATGGACAATGTCGTTAACACCCCGTGGAGCTTGTTATTTCTAAGGATGCCTGTCATGTTTTGCGAGAATACAAATATCAATTATTTATAAATTTCTGTATTTCGGTTTGCAAGTTTGGATAAAAGTACTTAACTTTCAATTCCAGGAACATTTCATTAATACCAATGTGATTCTTGCTAAGATGCTCGATTTTTATTACGTCGAGAAGATTGTTTTTATCTAAAATGTCTACAATATAATATTTGACCTTAGAACTTTTAAATTGTTGTTCATTGAAAAATTTTGAACATAAAGATATTGAAATCAATGAAAAAGGATGAGGTCAGAACAATATACGCAAAAATTTCCATTCGTCGTATTATTCCTAATAAATTACTGCTTTCGTTTTTGACTTGGATATGATTTTGAATCTTTTTGTGAACAAATTTAAAAAAGCATTAGGCAAATTAGATTTTTGAACATATTTACTGGCTTTTCAGAAATATGAATATGATTATTGGAATCCTCTGGTGCACTGTGAATTGTTGTACCGGTTGGCACTATATCATCATTGTTGCATTCCGAATCGTACTGTGTTTCATTTAGAAAAATAGTCCCGGATTCTTTTTCATCGTTAGCATACGTTCCTTCGTTATATAACCTGTTGAAACCATCAGCAAAAAAATTTTCCTTCCCTTTCAAATATTGAACATCAAGTTCGTACTCATTGAGAGAAATTTTCCATCTCTGAAGTTTCATGTTTGGCTCCTTAATGCCATTAAGCCATACGAGCGGCTTGTGATCAGTACGCAAGGTAAATTTTCTTCCATATAGGTAAGTTCTAAAATATTTTACTTACCATACGACCGCGAGAAGCTCCCTTTATATAGGGTGAATGATTCGAACTCCAACTTTTTAAAATGGTATAATTTTCTTATTTTTTGATAAATTTTATTGTGCTAAAGCAAAAAATGTTGGAAAATACATTAATTTTCAATTTGTATCAGTAGTTTTCAATATGTCCAGCTTTGGCGCGAATAATGGCCTTGAGACGGCCGAAGAAAGCATCGCACGCTGCACGCAAGTGGCTCTGCGGTATTTTGGCCCATTCCCGACGAAGTGCTTGTTTGAGGTGGTCCAAACTTTGGTGCCAACTTTTTAGTGCCAACCTTCGCCTTCAAAATACCTCAGACAGAGAAATCCAACGGATTTGCATACGGAGAATTTGCAATCCATTGCATCGAAGAAATGAAGTGCGAAACATTGTTTTTTAATCAGTCTTGGTTGACGCGCGCCTTGTGAGACAAGGCCACAGTCCAAAAATACGAGCGGAGAGCGACCATCGGCGGTTATGGCGGCCCAAACCATCATCATCGCTGCTGCCTGCGTTCTGGTGGCCGTCCGAAGGTGTAAATTTTCGAAGGACCTCTCTGGCAAGTAAACTCGGTCATTTTGTTTGTTGACATATTACTGGACAACAAATGGCGACTCATCGGAAAAAACCAAATTCGGCAACTCACCACTTTCGTGCAAGCGTAGCAACTTCTTCGCTCTTTCGACTCTAACTTTTTTCTGTTGCGGTGTAAGATCGTGTGCTTTTTGGAACTTCAATGGGTTGAGCCCAAGCTCGTTTTTCAGGTATGTGTTGCATCCGTTCCAACGATAAGTTGGGCTCACGAGCCATTTTTCTTCCACTTCAACGCGGATTTCGCTCAATTCGAGCCTTGACTTTCCGAACCATTTCTGCCGTTGTTGCTGTTTTTTTATAACCACCTCCATGGCGTTTTGCAACGCTGCCAGTATCACGGTAACGAACTATGGTTCGAGAGACAAGTGATTTATTCACATTGAGATGCTGGAGGGCTCTAACCATAGCTACTTGTGGTTTTCCAACCAAATATAAAGCAATTACACTATCACGTTTGAATTCCATCGCGGATAAAATTTTTTGAACACAAACGCAGCATGACAACACCTGGATATTCAGCCTTCATATGGGATCTAGATAGTTATTCATATGGATCAATAATAATCAACTCCACCAAGTTAAAAGTTCTGGAATTGTCACCCTTCAACCAAATTGTAGAATTCATCAATCAACAATGCTCCTCCTTAGAAAACAAAGTGTCACGACAAGTCTGGACCTTCCTGTTCAAAATCTTACTCTGCAACTACCAAACTCCAGCTTAAAGGAATACCTGTTCTATCCTCGAATATATCCAGCCAAATCAGAAAAATAATGAGATGCTTTTTATTGAAATAAAAACAAATAAAATTCATCAGCATTCGTTAACCGAGTTCCTTCTGTTCCTAACATTTTTAGCAGTAGCTGTCACATTGCCTTACGATCAAAATCAGGCGTCACCATCCAAGTTAATCATCAGCCTGAATCAGCACTTCGAAAGAAAAAAAACTTATCAATGCATTCCGTTGAACGGCCAATGTTTGGACCCAAGCTGCAGACCCAAAAATTTACAAATTCAACAACAGATCAAAATATGCAAGCAACATACAAAACTACGAACAACAAGAAGGAGCTACTCATATTGGGCTCAGGTGTCACAGTCCAGCATGTCGTGGGCAAATGGAATGAGAAGTAAATGGAATTCGCTTTTTTCAAAGCCCCGTTAAAATCTCATGCGGATAGAGTGAGTTGACAAGGTATTTTGTAAAGAGTGTACATAAATTCTGCACGTGGAATGCTCAGTATTCAGGACATCTGAACTTTCAGGGCAGCCAACATTGACTCTGGTCACCGCCTTGTTGCAGGTAATGTGCGAATGCAGATTTACCAAGCGCAACAACAAAGAAGAACCCCTGTAAGAAGATATAACATAGAAAAGATTCAACAACAACTTTTTTTTTGCCTAGATGAATATATTTTATTCAATTTCAACTCAAATAAGTACATATGAATATTCGAATAACTAATAATAGTGATAATATACGAGTATAATTCAGTAGGTGAAAGAATAATAGGTATCAGTCCTAACTACAGTAGAAGATACTGATGAATACCCCAGAAATGAAATATTAACATATATAAATGTACAATTTCTGTGAGGTAAGAATTAACAAAAGAAAAAACTAAAATTACTAATTTATTTTTAATCATTTCAAATACGAGGGCGGGTCAATAAGTATGACTTTTGGATTAAAACACAGATTTTTTGATAAAAAAATTATTTTATTTTTCAACGTAGTTTCCCTTGAGCTCTATACATTTTGTCCAACGCTTCTCCAATTTTTTTATCCCTTCCAAAAAAAATGATTTGTCGAGGTCCTCAAAATAGGCCTTTGTTTGCGAGATGACTTCATCATTGGAGTCAAATCTTTTTCCACCAAGCCATTTCTTCAGGTTTGGGAACAAGAAGTAGTCGCTCGGAGCCAAATCTGGAGAATAGGGTGGATGAGGGAGCAATTCATAGCCCAATTCATGGATTTTTGCCATGGCAACTGCACATGTGTGCACCCTTGCATTGTCTTGGTGGAAAAGAACTTTTTTCTTGGCCAAATGAGGTCGTTTTTTTTTTTCAAATTGTCATTGAATCGGTCCAATAAGTTGGCATAATATTCCCCATTGATTGTTCTTCCCTTTTGAAGGTAGTCAATGTGGATTATCCCGCGTGCATCCCAAAAAAACAGTCGCAATAACTTTATTGGCTGACAAACCCACCTTGGCCTTCTTTGGCGCCGATTCACCCTTAGAAACCCACTGTTTTGACTGTTGTTTGTTCTCTGGTGTGTTGTGATGGATCCATGTTTCGTCCACGGTTACAAAACGGCGCAAAAACTCCTCCATATTGCGATTAAACAACGCCAAACCTTCCTGTGAAGTTGTTACACGATTGCGTTTGTGGTCGACTGTGACCAAACGCGGCACCCATCTTGCGGAAAGCTTTCTCATGCCCAAGTGATCATTCAAAATTGAAACCACTGAGCCATGCGAGATCCCTACGGCTTCCACAATCTCTCGCACTTTCAATCTTCGGTCGGCCAACACCATATCGTGAATTTTTTCGATTGTTTCGGGTGTAGAGACCTCAACTGGGCGCCCAGGACGTTCGGCATCTTCAGTGCTTGTACGGCCACAACGAAATTCAGTAAACCACTTTTTTCCCATTGAAATCGATGGTGCAGAGTCCCCATAGTATTTATCAAGCTTAGCCTTGGTCTCGGTAATGGTTTTTTTTCGCAAGAAATAATGCTTAATAAGCACACGAAATTCACTTTTTTCCATTTTCTCCTCAAATTAGTGAGTAGTCTGATAAAAATAGCTGTCAAACACAAACTAACCGACGCAGCAAGTTTAAATTTTGACAAGAGTCAACTGACAGATGCCTGTTGACAGGAGCAGTGTTGCTGTTTCAGTAAAGAGGTCAGAAATTCAAACGGACTTATTGACCCGCCCTCGTAGATGATTATGAAGTTCAAGAAAGCAAAGCACTGAAGTAATTGAATTCCAATATAGTGCATATATGTACCTTTATGTGTTCTTTCAAATTTATAATTGAATTTTTAATCAATTAAGTTAAGTAAATTTAAACAGCACTTAGCGGAAGATTATTAAGCACGAAGATAAGCTTTAATAAATAGGTAGGATGGATTTGATATTAGCATAGTCAATATAAAATAGCCAGTTCTTTACTTTTTTGTGGCAGTATTTCTATTGGGAATGATGCCACTTTACTTAAAGAACTCTCTTAGTACATTAAACACAAGTCTTAACCGAAGAATATGTAAATTTCGAAATGATGACCATTTATTGGCAATGCGATTTTCTCCATTTATCATATTTCTGTGCTTTAAATATTATTACATTAATATTCTTAATAGTACCTTGTTTACAAGCTTTCTTTGAAATTAAGCCACTTGTAAACACGGTACATTTCCTCATCATTTAATCAAATTCTATGTCCAACTTCGTCTTCTGAAACTAGAAGTGAAAACCAACATCAACCACATAAAAGTGCAAAGCAAACAGCAGCATTGACACCCTATTTTCTATCTACTCGTAATAAATGACAAGGTATTTTGTGCAGTAATTCAAAGATATAAACATTAAAAAAAAACTATCCAAGAAAATCTCATAATATCAATAATATAAACATTAAAAAAAAAACGACCGATATAGTCTTCCAAAAAAATCTCATAATATCAATAATGACGATGGGAAGAACCGTTTACTTAAAATAAAGTTACAATAGAATTATTTTGTTCATGTGTGCATGCTATCTCATAATATCAATAATGACGATGGGAAGAACCGTTTACTTAAAATAAAGTTACAATAGAATTATTTTGTTCATGTGTGCATGCTATTCACGATTGAAGAGATTGTTACGATCTAGCTTGCCAGCGTTTTTTACAAAAACTTGGTCCGCGCATGCCTTATAATTTATAACAGACACGTGTTGCACTGATTCCTCATCAAACATCAGCACGTGATCCCAAGCAGCAAAAGCCCCATCACTTTCGTTATATTCACCGATCTTCAATCAAGGGCCCTTCACCACCAGATTCTCGTACTTGTCACCATACAGTTTTTGTTACATGACGAGTAATTTTTTAGATTTAATAAAAACTGTTGATAATTATACGGGTCTACCCGAAGAACTAGATACTTTTGTAAAAAAACATACATTTTCTATATACCCATGCCTCTGATTTAGATAATGTGTGGAGAGGTTTTTCGAATTGAAAATCGACAAAAAATAAAAGATAACGCAAAATCAATTTTAATTAACAATGGAAACCCTGCAAATTGGCCAGAAATAAGATTAATTTTACAGAATAATTGTTCAATTGATGAAAGCATTGAATGTCTTGTAAACGAAATTAAATTGTTAAAGTTTCAAAATTCGATTAAAACATTTTTAGATAATATCTTAAGTCTGCTAACCAAATTAAATATAAAATGCGGGATAAACTCGACAGACATACCCTCATGGTATAATGCCGAAAGTAATGAAACAATGGCATTAAGGATTTTTATATATAAACTTCCTAGTGAATCCAAAATCATTCTCCAATTCCGAAACCTTAAGTCTTTTAGAGAAGCTCGACTTATTTTAATAGAGACAGAACATTTTATTCAGACGTTCTGAACAAATTCCAATACGAATAACTTTGACTCGGCACATAACAAAAATACACAAAACAATACTTATCAAAACAACAGCAGGTATAGTACTATATTCAGTAGGAATGTTAATAGATTTAACAAAAATGATACACAAAACAATAGCAATCTAAATAATAATAATAACAGTTTTACGAATAACACTAACAATTATAATTCAAACACCATAAACAATAGGAACAACTCACAAAACTCACACATTTAATCAAATATTACTTATGAACAGCATCGACAAATGACGGATCACGTTAGACCAATAGAACTAGACAAAGTATCGAGACAATGGATATCACCTTAAATGAGTCAGATACTCGTTATGTTTGCAAGTGTTGCAATGCACCTCAAAATTTTCGGAATGACCAAGAAAGAAGCTGCCCTATGTAGTTATTCAAGGTACGAATCGACCTTTGCTGTTCTTAATTGACTGTGGTGCAAAATTTAGCATTATCAATCAAAATGTTTACAGCTCAAAAACTCCATCCTATAATTACGTACTGAAAGTTCTTGGACGTAATATCGAAACTAGCGTTAAATATGAAATCCCTATATTTGACGAATTCGCCTTAAAGAATCTTTATGTTGAATTCCTAGAGTACCAATTTTACAGTTGTTTCGATGGCTTAATAGGCAACAACATACTGTTAAAATTGAATCCTATCATTAACTATAAAAATCGATCTCTTATAACTGAAAAGACAATTTTATTTTGATCAGTAGAAAGAAGAAGCTTTCATATACGTCTTTCAGAACAATTTTTTTGAAAATGAGATCGAAAGCAAAGGGTTTGAAACTCATCTCGATAAATCAGATGTGTCCAAACTTAAATCTCTGATTTACTCATTTAAATCAGTGTTTTACAAAGAGGGTAATAATCTTTCATTCACAGATGATGTTAAGCATCAAATTGAAGCTACAAATGAAATTCCAGGCTTCAGCAAGATGTATCGATATCCCGAGATACATTCCGTGGAAGTCGATAGGCAAATTGCTGATATGTTGGGGCAATAAATTATTACATTTAGTAGTAGCCCGTACAATGCGCTTATTTGGGTAGTGCCCAAGAAAGGTTGCATAGATGGAAAAAAGCAGTGGCGTGTCGTGGTAGACTACAGGAAGCTCAACGAATAGACTATGGAAAACAGATTCCCCATACTGATGAACTGTTCGACAGTTGAAGAAAGTGTAATTACTTCTCAACTATCGCCTTAGCTAAAGTATTCCATCAGATAGAAGTTAAACCTGTTGAGCGAGCCAAGACTGCATTTTCAACCAAAAATGGTCACTTTGAGTTTTTGAGAATGCCGTTCCGTCTGAAAAATGCACCAGCGCCATTTCAGCGACTCATGAACACAATTCTAAAAGATTTTATTAACAAAATCTGCGTCGTAAAATAATAAAATAAAATAAAATAAAATCAATTGTGTCAATAAAAATACCAAACGATAAAAGAGCTATAAAGCAATTTCTTGGTATCACGGGATACTTTTTTTTTTTTTTTTTTTTTTTTTTATAATTTACGCGCGCCAAAGGGGTTATGAATACCCTTACACTGTTGCCAGGGCGCGGGCGGAAAGGTAGAAGGAGGAGAAAGGAAAGTTTGTGATGTACTGGTTTGAAACTCAGGTGTGTTTGGTTTCGATATTGACTCTCCAGGGGTGGGAGTCCGAATAGGACGGAGAGATTTTCTTCACTCGGAATGGTGAGGTTGTGAATTTTAACGGTTGTTTTGTGCTTGAAAACCCTACAACAGCCAAACCTACATGTCAGTGTTATGCCTTCACACGCAGATTTTTCTGACTGAGTTCCAATTGCACAAATGAAAACTTGCCGTGGCTAGGATTCGAACCTTGACCTTCCGAGTGAGAAGCGATTGCTAGTACCACTACACCACGGCCACCCCGTCTATACCGATATTGCACTATTTGGAATCTGATAGTGAATCTATAAAAGTCAGAAGAAATAATATTCAAAACGGGTAGAGAAATAAATTCGTTTAGTGAAAAAAAGTATTTTAAAGGGAAGAGTATAGAGGTTATTACAGAATATAAGTATTTTGGCGAGTATTTCAACAAGAACTTAGATATGGAGAGGCATGTAAAGAAGAAACATGTAAGGGCTGAAAGTCCAATGAGCGCAACATGAGATATTTTGCCGACAATAACATTACGGATAGCAGTAAATATCAATTTTTCAAGGCAGTTGCGGAAAACACTTTGTTTTATGCTGTGCAAATATGGGGCTGTAAGCAGTATGAAATGGTCGGAAAGTTGTGTGTCATAAAAAAAAATATTTTGTTTCGTGTGCTTGAACACCAAACTTTCTGGCTTTCTGCTGCTAGATTCTGTACAACTGAATAATGGACTCATACATCTCGGGTGAATTCGAGTGAGTTCCAGTTGGAATTATTTAACTGTAAAACTGTAGATTGTACCTCCAATCTTGTTCAAGCTATAAAACTTAAAAATGGGGGATTATTTTACAACAGCCCAAGAATATTACGTTGGTATTTTTTCCCGTAAAATATGTATTATTACTGCGCAATGTAAGTCCCATAAATGTTTTTTTTTAAAGGGAACCACCCCTCTTAACACCCATTTTTACCGTAAAAAAAAGTCGCAGGTCCTTTTTCTAAAAAAAAATTAAGCAGATCTCTGATGAAATAATATAATATTTGCATAACCAGTTAGTAGTTTTTAACCGAGATATTGTCGTTTAGTTCATAATATCCTCGACAATGGATTTTTCAACACAGGATACGCAGACATGATTTATGCATATGGTTTCGGCCACGGTAACGGTCAATTGGAATATCTGAGGCGATACCCAGATACGGGGACCCAGAAAAGCATTTGGAATTCTGAAATTACATTCTGGAAAGACACTTTGCGGAAGGCAACTTTTCTG
Organism: Volucella zonaria; assembly: GCA_963966105.1. NCBI lineage: Eukaryota > Metazoa > Arthropoda > Insecta > Diptera > Syrphidae > Volucella > Volucella zonaria. The sequence continues at coordinate 131,397,327 of OZ014530.1, read as the reverse complement.
GGCGGATTCTATTGATGGATGAATCCGAATTCATCAGGGATGGAATCACTAATTTCCACAATTTACATAAAGGGACCAGAAAGCAACCGCCACTCCATGAAACACAGCGCTTTTCAGCATGTTCAAGCAGGCATATTGGACGTCAATCTTGTTGCACTTGCTATTTCTAGGGCATTTGACAGTGTTTAGCAGCAGGCTCCTTTGTTGAAAGTGCGAGCATTAGGGATTGACAAATCTCTTCAATGGATTGGAAATTACGCTTCGGAACGTTCAATTCAAGCCGTCTTGGATGGTGGTCAAGTCTGATATTCACAAAAATAAATACTGGTATGCCCCAAGTCTCCGTTCTGTCTGAGACACTCTATTTAATTTTCACCATTTCCTGTGTGCTACTTCTATTCCGATATGTATATTCCTTTGCTGACGACAGTACTCTTTTCTTTTCATATTCCTTCCCCGACTCACATCCTTGCTCTTCGGCTGTAGAACAGGAACGGTAGCTCATGCTGAGCTCATTAGATTCCGATATAAATAGCATTAATACTGTAAATGGGGAACAACCAAAGGGTGAAATTTAATGCTTCCAAAACACTATGCTGGCAGCTGTCGTTAAAGCGAAATCCAAACAGCCTGCAAGTATCCATGGATGGCATTTGCGTCATCGGAACCGTAAAATTTTCCATTCTCAGTATGTGTGTCGCTAACAACCTACATTGGAATGACCACATACTTGATGTCGCCAAAATGGCTGCAAAGTGTCTGGGCTCTCTCAAGATGGACAAGAAGTATTTTATCACCTCTGGATCTGAATTCAACATATAGGGCCCGCCATCTAACGTTTTTTTTTTTCAACTAGTTCTTATTTCATGAATGGTAACACTTAGCTCATGTCTGATTTGACAGATAATTAGTTTTATCCTTCCGCTGAACGAATATGATTGTGTATACGCTTGAACAACGCTGGGAAATATTGCGACATTACTTTGAAAATCATGGTAATGTTGCAGAATGTGTGCGAAAATTGCGTACGGATTTTGGAAGAAGAGAAGCGCCGTCAGGTCCGTATGTTCGTTATCTTGTGAAAAAAGTGAAAGAAACTGGCATCCTCATCGATAAACCAAAGCGTGAAAAGCCAAAAACAGTGCGTACACAAGAGAATATTGCTGCTGTGGCAGAAAGCGTGCGTGAAGCGCCATCAACATCAATTCACCGTCGTTTTCAACAATTGAACATTTCGGAGACATCATTGAGACAAATTTTGCATAAAGACCTTGGTATGACGCCATACAAAGTCCAATTGGTTCAGGAGTTGAAGCCAACTGACCATCCAATGCGTTTTCGCTTCGCTAAGTGGGCCTGCGATCGACTTAGAGAAGATGCCGATTTTGCCAAAAAAATCATCTTTTCAGATGAAGCTCATTTTGATCTTGGCGGGTATGTAAACAAGCAAAATTGTCGCATTTGGGGCACAGAAAACCCGCACGCATACATTGAAAAGCCGATACACCCAAAACGAGTCACTGTTTGGTGCGGATTTTGGTCCAGAAGCATAATTGGGCCATTTTTCTTCGAAAATGAGCAAGGAATGGCCGTTACAGTCAATGGCGATCGTTATCGGGCCATGTTGAACGAATTTTTGTTCACAAAAATTGAAGAGGAGGATATTGGCAACATTTGGTTTCAACGGGACGGCGCTACGTGCCACACAGCCGAAGGTACAATCGATGTTTTGCGCCCTGTTTTTGAAGATCGCATTATCAGCCGCAGAGCTGATGTCGTGTGGCCACCCCGGAGCTGCGATTTGACACCGTTGGACTATTATTTGTGGGGTGCCGTAAAAGATAAGTGTTACGCCGACAAGCCAGAGACAATTGACGCTTTAAAGGACAATATTCGTGAAGCCATTGGTGAAATACAGCTGCACACAATCGATAATGTGCTTAAAAATTGGACCGATTGTGTAGGCTACTGCATGGCCAGCCAAGGCAGCCATTTGAATGAAATTATTTTCCATTATTAACCGGAAGGATTGTACTTTCAAAATAAAAAGGAAATTTGAGAAAATATTCAGTAGTTTTTTTTTATAGCATTTTCAAAAAAAAAAACATTTTTGGCGGACCCTTTATAAGGCATTTATCTGCCCATTATTGCAGTACAAGGCTCACATCTGGTCAGGTGTTTCTAAAACATTTCTGCAACATCAGCTTAGGATTCAAAATCATGCGGTACAAATCATAAGTGGTGCTAATATCATTCAGTCAATTGACACAACGGAACGCCGACGTAATATCCCCTGTCTCACTTGTTCTATCGCTATTTTCACCACCAGAGCTCTACAGAAATTTTCCAGTAGCATTCCGCCCATTCAAACGTTCAACCGTAACACCTGTCTCGCAATGAGTGCCCATCAGTATACCTTCAAGCCAACTTTCGAACGTACTTTAAAATATCGTGATTAGTTCCTAAGCCGTACAACTCACTTATGGAATGCTCTGCCGATCGCTTTATTTTCTATTCATTCCAAAAAATATTTAAGACCAACGTATATCATATATCTTTCCTCCCTAACATTCCATCGCCCGCACTATTTGCAAATATTTTAAGGGTACTCAAAATCACTATATCACGCCGACTATAAGAAAAAAAAACTCATCGCAGAGGTTTTTATGCCCCGTACGAAGCAACCGAGGTTAGCGACTCGATCCACCATTATGTGTCACAATAAATCAACATGTCCATTTCGTAATGTTGATTTCTCATATAAATCAGTCCTTCATTGACCTCCGCAGAGAGCAGACGCATTTCGTGTTCGGCTTTACAAGTGTCAACAGTGAATTAGTATCCTTTTATGTAATAACTTTACAAGTGTTCAGTGGCCAAAGAAGTAGAGACTCGGTCAACAAAAAACAATAAAGCAGGTGCTGCAACAACACGAGCAAACACCAACAGCAACAACAAGAGCAGCCACAACAACGGCAACAGCAACAACAAGAGCAGCCATAACAACGGCAACAGCAAAAACAGCAGCAGCCACAACAACGGCAGCTGCCACTACAACGGCAACAGCCACTACAACGGCAACAGCCACAACAGCAGCAGAAACAACAAATGCAGCAAAAAAAACAACAACAACAGCAGCAGCAGCAAAAACAACAACAACAACAACAACAACAACATCAGAAGCAGCAAAGGGTTCCACCCATTAACACATTTAAGATGGAACTAAAGGAAACGATAGAATTATGTAAGTCGGCCATAGGCAATAATTTTTATATTAAAAGACTTAGCGTAGATAGGAACGCGATCCACTATAACACAGTGGAGCGCTATTATAAAATAAAAGATTTATTGAAGGATTCGACGACGGAGTTCTTCTCCTACACCCAGTAGGGGGACAAGCTGCAAACAATGCTGCTGAGGGGGATAGAACCGTCGACTAATCCGGGGGAGCTCCTTGCACTGTTGAAAGAGAAGGAGTGCGAAGGTCTCAAATTCGTAGGGGTCAAGCCATTTGTCACGGCTAGAGCTAAAAGGGAGAAGCGGAAACTACCGTTCTTCCTGGTTCAGCTAAGTCCCGACAGCAAACTGGATGGTCTAAGGAGTATCAAAGTCCTAGACTACCAGGTTGTACACTGGGAGAAATTAAAGAGGAGCGAAAACATTTTACAATGTGTTCGCTGCCAAAGGTTCGGGCACGCCGCGTCGAACTGCGAAATGCAGCCTCGATGCGTGAAGTGCGGAAAGAACCACAAGTCAGAGGAATGTGTTCTGGGTAAGGACGGAACGTAAGAAAAGAGCCAGCTCTCTTGCGCGCTATGTAGGAACACGGGACATACCGCAAATTATCGGGGTTGTCCCAAATTCCAGTACATTAAATGAATAAATCTGGCCCGGCAGCAGAAAGAAAGTGGAAGTTAAACGTCCACCCGTGCATTTACAAACTCCAGCCGTTACTCCCCATGTTACCTACGCCCAAATGGCGGCAGGTGGGGGAATTACGGTACAGCAAGCGAAGATTGCTTCTCAGGCCGCAGCGCCTAGAGCACCGGAACCAGTACCTGACATGCTAGCTATCTTGCTCTCTATCCAGGGACAGATGGCTCAGCTACAACGTCATTTAACTGAACAGACGCACCCTTTGTCGTAATGGGTACGCACGTGGCGGAGCAGACCCTGAAGGTCATTGCAGTGAATGTGAATTCACTGATTAGGTTCGAACAACGAGCCGCACTAGTCAAGTTGCTTAAAGACCAAGCCCCTGATGTGCTTTTGGTTAGCGAAACTAAGCTTACCAAAAGACACAAAATGAGGCACAGAAAATACAAAATAGTACGGAGAAACCGACCCAACTCCATTCAAGGAGGTGGCGTTGCGATTTTCGTAAGAAAAGGTATACATTTTAAAAGAGTATACAGTCGTGTAGTACGTAGGTTCCAAGTGCTGGAAGCATGCATCGTGTATATTCTCCTCCGTAGTGGAAAGCGGCTATACATGGTGTCTGTCTATGCACCTAAGGCTACTCAATCCACCTTATTCATCTCAGAGCTCGAGACACTTTTTCGATTCCTGAGGCTGGAATTGGAAGATAACTATTTCATTATCGGCGGAGATTTCAACGCCAAACATAGTGATTGGGGAAATAATACACCAAATACGAGAGGGAACCTGCTATTCAATTGGTGGGGTCAGCACAGCATAACGTATCGACTCGGGCTTAAGGCGACGGATAATCCGTCGTTTCCCAGACACGGGTCCTATTTGGATCTTCTGCTGTTCGACTCACGAATACAACTGGAATGTACTAACCAACAAACTACAAACTGTCTGCACACTTTCGTGTATGACAGTGACCATTGCGGTCTCAACACCGAAATAACTGTTCCCAACGAAAATGCGGAATTGGATGAGTTTGTTCAAAGGCATTCCTACAGTTATAGCAGGGTGCGCTGGACGCACTTCTCCAGAACACTGACGAGAGCACTCTCCTCGAATTCGCTCTACCCACCGTCCAACAGAAATCTGTCAAACGAGGAAATTGACAGGTATCTTAGACTAATGGACGAGACAATTAAACGAACAATGGACAAAACGATACCTCGGTATCAACATACTGACAACGAAGACTTATTCCGCAACGCAACTATTGACGCACTGCACCGACAAAAAAGTAGAATGCTGTCAAGACTAAAAACCTTGTACAGACAGTTTATTGACAGACATAACCCGGAGATCGTGACACTGAGGTCGTCGATTAAAAACCTCCAAACATTAATAAAGGAAAATTACAGAAATTCTGTAAGTTTGTATTGGAACAATAAAATTCGGGCTGTAAACACCAGCAACCCGAATATGTTCCCGCAAATAAATAAAATATTTCGGAGAAATAATCAGAACGACCTTCCATGTCTTAGAATCACCCGAACGACGAACAACGAACAAATACTTGTAGCAGCAGGCATTGATCCAAGTGAGGCCGTTGATGATGACAACTTCTTTGTGATCGAGGATCCGCAGGAGCAGGTAGGGGCTATAGGAGCGACTTTCCAGGAAGTATAAAAGGCGAATGTTATCATTGGCCCAAACCACGACCTGGAGAATCGAGTCCTTGTGCACAATTTCTACCTTCGAAATGAAATAGAGAATTGGCGATTCGAGAACTCGGGCTTCACCCAGTTTAGTGACGAGAATAGGTCAAATAACGTCATCGCCAACGATAGGGTACTACCCCCTTTCCTTTCGAAGGAGGAGCTCCAAACGATCTTCGAATCGCTTAGAAGTAAGATATCAGTGGGAACCGATGAAATACCAAACATCGTGCTTCGACATCTCCCACTAGAAGCGGTGAAAATTTATACCACCCTGTTTAATAATGCAATGAATAATGCACATTATCCAGCGCATTGGAAAACTGCGGTGGTACATCCCATCCCTAGAAGGGATAAAGATACTTCCAATCCGGCGAATCTCCGCTCGATCAGTCTTCTTCCAAACATCAGTAAGGTGTTCGAGAAGGTAATCAATAGAGTCCTGACTAAGTGGGTTGAGGACAAACATATAGTTCCGGATAATCAATTCGGTTTCAAGGCGGGGCATGCTATCATTCATGCTGTGTCGAAACTGGTTTCTGATATCCAATGGAACAAAGGCAAGAACCAGTGCACTGCTGCCTGCCTGATTGACTTGGAGAAGGCCTTCGATACCGTATGGTTAGAAGGACTCTTTTTCAAGCTGGACAAATTGGGCATTAGTAAACCACTGCTGTATATTCTTTTTGATATGCTCTCCAGTAGACAGTTCATCGTGAAGAATGGCGATGTGACTTCTGCTGGAACATTTAACATTAAAAACGGTCTGCAACAAGGTGCGGTAAATTCGCCGATCCTATTCAACATTTACACAAGTGATCTGATAGGTTCACTCCACCATGCCATAGTGTACGCAGACGACTTAATCGCGTACAAATCAGGTCCAAAGATTGAGGTCATTAACACACTTTTGCCACGTGACTTCGACAAAATTAAACGATATTGCGATGACTGGATGTTGAAAATCAACTTTCAGAAGTCGGAAACCATTCTGTTTAGAACGCCTTTGTCTGGGGCCTCTAGGGATACCAGAAAGAATTGGCGAAAGTTCTCTATCGTGGGGCAACATGGACAGCCACTTGCTTGTCGAAATGTAGTCAGATACCTTGGGATCTGGCTAGATCAATATCTGTGTTTTAACAAACATATAGATGTTGCTCTGGCCAGAGCCAGAGGTGCTTTTGCCCTTACAAGGAGACTGTTTTACAACAGCCAACTCGATGCGAGGGTGAAGGTGATCTGCTACATGGCCCTTATCCGGCCCATGCTAGTATTTGGATGTCCCGTGTGGTTCAACGTGAGAGCAAGTTTATTGGAAAAGGTTCGGGTGTTTGAGAGGGCTTGCCTTAGGGCTTGTCTTCGGTTATACAGAACACCAGAGTCTGAGTACATAAAATTCTATCGCAATGAGGTCTTGTACAATAGGGCGAACCTAATAAGAGTGGACAATTTTGTTATTAAGTTGACTCGAAGGCACATTGCAAGAGTAATGACATCGTCGAACAACCTGATCTCTTGGGCTTACTACCCTAATTGTATGTATCATGAGAGAGTTCGCTTTGACGGCTATGTTCCTCCAGAAGCATTCCTCTACCTTGATAGCAAAGGTCTGATCCAGGACAGATTGGCTGTGCCGCTAATCTTCCACGTCGATAAAAAAAAACACAGACAAAAAAAAAAAAGCCTCCATATGGGAAGGACGAAAAGTGCCTACAATTACAAAGTGCCTATAATTAAAAAGCCCCGTTCCTGTGAAGAGGTTACAATGGGAGCAAGTAGTATGAATTTCGTGGAAAGGATGACATTAACGTTTTCTTAATGATTGGAATAATTGGATGCTAGTGGTTAAAGAGTGTGAAGTACACAATCAAACTGATTGCGACACAAACAAAAGATGATACAGGAGGTACTTCGTGATGGTTTAAAAAGCACAACGATACTTACCGAAATAAAAAGCCAGTTATCACTCTTGTCGCAGAAAGAAAAAATGCTTTGATATTAAATAAGCACTATTGTCAAAGCAAAATTCGCAATCAAATTGACATCAGCATTCAGCATCTACTAACCCTTATTTAGAAACATATAGATACATACATACGTATAATAGTCTTCACTAAATAAAATCAAATAAAAACATAATTTATAGGCACTTGAAATACTATCGATATACATAGTTATATGTAGAATATGTGTATTGAATCTATATATAAATACGTGCTGCCCATTTTTGTCGTACGCTTATACACAGTTCTACTCAACCGAATGGCATGATGCACCATTGGAAAGGTAATTTCGCGAGATGTGCAGAATGTATTTTTTTTTGCCAAATGGTTGAGTAGAACCTTGGTAAACACATTTAAAAAATTAGGTTATTTTACAATATGACAGAAAAAAAATATATATTTTCAAGTCTGCTCGTCTTTGAAAGTCAATGGTCAAGAAAAGGAAAGATGCTAGGGATAAGCGTACAGTCGAATCGTTTTTGTGCATGTGGTTCATAAGGAATTTGCTTGACTGCTTTGACTCATAAAATGTATTGTTTTGTTTTTTATGTAAGTTTGTGACTGCGAATGTCACTACAGGATTGCAAAAGAGTTTCTTAACTAAGTGGGATAGAGACTAAATAAAGTGAAAAAAAGAGGAACATAGTGACAAGTGACGACAGTTCTGTTATGTACACGAAAACTGTTGCTTTTGTGTTATGTATTTGCAACGCGCATGCACGTTCGGTTCAACAACATTATATATATTAGTAGAAAAACTGTGTAAAGGAGAAAGAGCGTTCACATAGCTGGGGTATAGATCATGTTGTGTATTTGTTAGTACCTGTTCACATTAGCAGGACGATTGTCCGAAAGAGAGGGAACGCTTTTTATTAAAGTGCGAAGAAGAAGGGTTATTTCCACCGAAAATCCATTCCTAAATTGCTAAATTGGATAATCGTTGAATTTCAACGACGGGCGAGCCTAGTAATACTAAATTTATGGTACCTATATACACAAATACTGAGGACAATATTTCGGTGAAAGTCCGAATATCTACGAGTATATCTATCTTCAATAGAGCCTTATCGCCGTGAGTGCGGCGTGCACATAATGGTATTTATTCAAAAAAGGCAGTATTTTACGCCGGCCTGACATCTGCTCATCGTCTTCACCATCATTATCGTCAGGAGTATCAACCTCAGCAAAATTATTCAGGTTTGTTATATAGGGTGCCCCATAATTCGTCAACTATAATTTGGGAAATGAAAAAAATCGTTCTACTGTAAGAGTCTATCTCCAATGTTGACAGCATTTATCGAGGATTTAAGAAAAGGCTTACTTTGCTGTACCCTGACCCATGTTAACGGAAATTGCTCTGTTAGTACTAATGGTAGAAACTTCTCGACTTTATATTTAGAAGAAGTACTAGCCTTTGTGACGGCGTTTAAATAAAGCCAATTTCTAAGGCTAAGGCCACGCAGTAAGCGGCAGAGCGGCTGAGCGGTTAAAAGCTGAGCGGCAAAAAAAATTCAAATGTAAGAAATCGTATGGTTGTGGCCACGCAGTCTCTGAGCGGCAGAGCGAAGTCGCTCAGCTTTCAATTCTGTTCTATTACTATATTTTAGTGTAGTGCTGAGCGGCAAGCAGAAATCATGGCAAAAATAAATATTGAAAATTTAATTTCAGAGGTACAAAGCCGTCCTGCATTATGGCAAGATAAATTAAAAGATTTTAAAAATAAAAATAAAACGGACAAACTGTGGAGTGAAGTGGGAGAAAAATGTATTTGTTCAGGTGAGTTTCAATTTATTTATTTTAACATTTTTTTTATTCAATTTACATGGACACTTTAATCTTGGTTTAATGTCCAAATATATTTAGTGAGTTCAGTTTTGATATTCAACGCTGTTTGACTACTTCTATTAAAACGTGCGCTTGGTTCTTGGCTAACGGTTGTTTCTAGAGTTTCGTCATTGTTCATTTGCATTGTTACCTGGATGTAATCAAGATCATTATCACCCTCTCGCTCTCGTAGAAAATTGTGTGATATGTAGACACATTTAATTAAATTAATTGCAGTGATTGGTTTTGTCTCGATACTTTTTTGCAGAAACCCCCATTTTTGGGATAAAATTCCAAATGCGCATTCAATGCATTTCCTTGCCGTTGAAAGTGGTGTATTACAATTTTCTGTTTGTGCGTTTAAATTTCTGCGTGGGTATGGTCTTAACAGATAAGTTTTAAGTTGGTAAGCTTTGTCGCTAATTAAAAAATTTGGAAGAATTATATCTGATCCAGGCAATGATTGTGCAGGAGGCACATTAAATTTATCAGCTTCCAGCAGTCTAAATAAAGTTGAACCAGCAAAAGTTCCACCATCACTTTGCTTTCGCTTACCGCCCACTTCGATGGTAATAATTTTTTTTTCAGCATCGGTCACCGCTTGCAGTACGATTGAAAAATAGTGAAGGTAATTAAAATAGTGACCCCCATATTCTGCATTCCACGTGAAAGTGAATTGAAATCGAATTTCAATTTCACTCGATATAAAATTAGGTGTTCTGCATTCCGAGTGTATTCGAATTTTTTTGAATCCACTTCGAAATTTTATTCGAATTGTCAAAATCAGCTATGAATTTAAAATCATTTTAAAATTATTTGAAATCTTACGTTAAAAGTGTTTTTTTTTTTAGTTATTAAAAGTAATTTTGGAGAAATGGATACTGTTTTGATATTAATAGTCAGTGAGAATGAAAACCGGGAAAAAAACCGAGTGGAAAGAGTGAGGCGGAAGATTTTGTGATATAAGTCTAACGTTTTGAATCTCCCCGAAACAGTGTAAGTTAAATGCAAATGTAAGTTAAAAGATAATTAATGTTATGATTCGTTGCAGTTTTTAAAACAGTTTCAGGGTGAGCAAAGTAATGTTTGTAGACATTTTGCGAGAAGTGGAGTCAGAGATGAAGTCAACATCTATTCCTCTGATATCTAAACTAGCAGAAACACTCCGTTTTCTGGCTGAAGGAAGCTATCAAAGGTCATTTGGGAAAGATTTTGACATTGGTCTTGGTAGATCCACAGTCAGTAAAGTTATCGGGGAGACGTTAAATGCTTTGCAATTAAAGTGGTGTCCAAAGTGGATAAACCTGCAAAGTATACCAGTGGATGAGGAAAAGAGGTATTTTTTCGAAAAGTACGGAAAACCAGGGGTAATGGGCTGTTTGGATGGGACACATATACGAATAATTCTAACTTATTTTATAACAGGAAAGGATACTTCAGCATTAATGCTTTAATTGTAAGTACCTTTTAGTGTGGTTAACAATTTCGAATAATTCAAAACGGAAATTATTGTTCATAGATTTGCGACCATAAAATATTTATTAGAGCTGTTGACGCGACACGTCCTGGGTCAAACCATGATGCTCTAATATGGCAAATGAGGAATGCGAGAAATTATTTCGTAGAAAAATTTCAAACTGGTGAACGAGGTGTATGGCTACTTGGAGATGCAGGTTTCAGTCTAGAGCGATTTGTTTTAACTCCCTACAGGTTTGCACAACCAGGAACTATTCAATCTAATTTTAATAGAAAGCATTCAGCTACTCGAAACATTGTCGAAAGAACAATTGGCAATTTAAAAACGCGATTTAGATGCTTGTTAAATAATTTAAATTATTAACCAGTTAAAGTGGCCAAAATCTTTAACGTTTGCTGTGCCCTTCATAACATGTGTACGACTTTTAATTTAGAAGTGGAAGAAGAGCCACCATTAATGGAAGAAATTGGACACAAGTTCAACAGTAATGAATATGGAGAGCATTTTGAGGAAGCCAGAAGAATAAGGGATTCAATTGCACAAAATCTCGTTCAATAAAAGACAAATTAAGAAAAAATAAACATCTGTTTTATTTCATTATAATGGTATTAATTCAAGCAGAGAATTCATTCTAATAAATTTAAATAACGTACATAAGTCGTATTGTTTTAATTTAAAAACACAAATTAGTTTAATTAATTTGATGATTTAATTTTATCTCCTCTATTTCCAGTCTTCTTCTTTTGATTTAATTTTTTCTTTTAAAAGATGTTCTAGTCTTAAATGATGACATTTTTGTTCTATAGCCTGTTCCTTTATTATAGGAGTAATTTCCTCTAATGAACGATATATTCGCTTCAAACTTGATCTATTTTCTTTTCCGATGTCTACAGATTGGGTCAATACATCGGATATACGTTTAAGCGTGATCCATGTATGTATTCAAATTTTTATCTCTTAGGTGTTGCCTGATGTTTTTTTTTGTTGCTTAGACTTTGTAAAGTCGAAAGTTCAATTGGAGTTTGCTCAAATTCTTCAGTCATGGTAGAATTGTCCAAAATGTTTTCAGTGCCAAAAGCTGTTGTGCCTTTAATTCCATCCATAACAGTATATATACCTGTAATTTTGGCGATGGCATCTTCCGTTGCCGAAATTGGTTGAAAATTGTTAGGCCCACCTCCGGTACTTTTTGTTTTTTTTTTTATTAGGTCTATCCACACCTACGAGAAATATGTGAAATTGTTTTGTTTTGTTAATAAAAAAAAAAACATTATTTCAATTTGTTACCTTTTTCCACCCACTCATATCTTTAATTGGGGATCCTTCGCTGTTCAATCGCTGCACCAGTTTGTTCCACAGTTCTTCAACATACACTTTGTCTCCCTTGGCAAACCCTTTAGCCAAATCTTCATTCTCCTCCATATAATTTAGAAAGATAGTTTCCTGCCTTTGATTTTTATGTTTTCCCCTATAAAATGGAATTGAATATAACACATTTTTAAAGAAAAATCTAATTTCTTTTACTTACATTATTAAAATTATTTTTGGTGACCGCAGCGGCTGTCCAAATCCTTATCACGAAACTCAGTGAATTTAATTCGCAATAGCAAAAGCAAGTAATTTTAATTCACATAGAAACAAAGGTTTTTCGAAATGCAGAACACCAATTTCCATATTCGAAAATCCAATTCACTGTTGTCATATCGAGTGAAATGCTGAACACCAATTTTTTTTCACTTTCGAACATACTATTAACAATCGTTCGGAATGCAGAACACCTAATTTCACTATTAGAGGTTGAATTCACAAAAAGTGGAATGCAGAACATGGGGGTGAGCGTCGGAATTCGGGGGACACTTTATTTGACAGTGTTTTCCATCAACGCTGTCAAAACAGTTGGGCAATTTCCAGCGCCTAGAGTAGCCATTTATAACTGTTTTAAGATATTCGTTAGTTGGCTTTGGCATACATATATTCCTCGACAAGTTCTTCCCATATAACGACACATGCCTCTGAGATAATGTTACTGACTGTGCTTTTGCCAATACGAAAAGCGAAAGCTAGATCACGAAATGAATGTCCCGTAGCGAGAAACCTACAAACATTAAAAATTATATGTAACAGAACAAAACTTTAATTTTTATTTTCAAGACCAACAGCGAAAGAAAAATGGAAGGACACCTACAGAAAAAAATCTTCAAAAATTGCCACCAATGAAATCGGGTGCCGAAGCTGTTGATTTTTATATTAAATGGTCATTTTTTGAAATGATGTCATTTATAAAAGACACCATTGCTTCGGATCCCACCCAAGGCAATTTGCGCGAGCCGGAGGACTACGAATTCGGTCAAGAGGCGAATCTTTCAAATATTATTGAGGATTTGTTGAGCGAGGAAATTTATTTTACCGATAGCCCGGCGGCCGCCACTAGCACCCCGTGCTCAACCACTAGTTCGGCTAGCTTCTTCTCGAATAAAAACCGAAAGCGACCAAAAAAAGCAGATGTGGGCGAACAATTACTTAGTATAGAGAAAGAACGTCTCGAAATATTAAAAGAAGACATGAGAAGGACTTAAGATAATCCAGACATGAAATTTTTCCAAAGCTTGTTACCATTTATGGAAAAATTTGATGAAATTGAAAAACTCGAGCTCAGAGGAGAATTTCAAAAAATTATTCTAGGCGAATTAAAAGCCAATAAACAATAAAAAATGATTCTTTTAATTTATCTTAATGTTAAAACAAGCCTATGTTCTGCAGAAATTGGTTTCCTTCGCTTTGTATTTTTAGAACGAACTTTATCCAACAGCAAATCAAATGATTGTATCGACACACGTAGGTACTGCCTGAATCGATCTTCATGTTGTCGAAGATTATTATACAAATGTGAAATTCTTCATAGTCTGTTCTTTTTCGGTTTATATGGTGGACACTGAATATTCTTTTTATTAAATTTATGATAAATCCATGAATTTTAAAGCGACTTTCTAGTAAAACACTGCGGCGAGCAGCACTCGATAACGACATTTTCACAATTAATCGCTCAAGAATTGCCGCTCAGTAAATGACCACTTTCCGATTAAGCTCGCCGCTCAGGTTTTTGCCGCTTGCCGCTTACTGCGTGGCCTTAGCCTAAGCTTGTTTCATTCTCATTGCCCATGCTAATTTTTCACTTTGAAGTCACTTTTCTCCAGAAAATGCGTAATTAACATGTTTTACTATTTTTTTCTTGTGAAACTAGTAATAACAAAAGAAAAAACCTAATTAAGTTTGCACAAAAATCCATAGATTTTATGATAGTTGCAGCAGATGAAATTTTTTAAAAAAAATTTTTTTGCTTTAAGCTCCAAAGGCTATGAATAAAAAATGATTTTATGTGGTCTTGGTGCTCTAAGTGTACTCCTTGGTTTTGTATGCATGCTAGATACCGTTTTTGGATTTTACTGCGAATGTTTATTGATGCTAACTGATGCCTCACTTTTGATGACGCTCCAATAATACGCTCTTTTAATTCAATTAAAGTTGCTATTTCGGTTGAATAAAAGCCGAAGTTTCGGTGAGAGGGCTCAATTGAAGATAGATCTAGATAACCGGACTTTCACCGGAAAATTGTCCTCAATGGCAGGGCATATTTTTAATATGCCAAATTTGGTCAAGCAAGTAAATGGAGATGCTCCAACAACAATATACCAAAAAAACCTTACTGCTTGGTGTAGTTTTCATGCGGAAAGTGCCATTGGACAGTACTTCTCCGAGATGATGCCGGCCAGTTGATTAGAGTGAGTAAAGGCAGTAATTGGTAATCATTTTTTTTTTTTGTAAACTGGAATTAGAGAGCTTGGAGGATAAGTGGTTGATACAACACGTCTTTTTATTTAAACTACAATTTAGTGTAATAAAATATCTATTGAAAACTCTTGTCAGTTTTACGCAGTAGTTCATAGACCTGTTTCGAAATAAACAAGCATCGAAACATTAGAAACATCTTGGCCAAGTGCATCGGTGACCCAGTGGTAGTGGTGTCGGCCAAGTCGTTCACAGACCTTGATAGAGGATAGACGTGTTTCGGCTTCGTTGTAAGTGAAAAAGTGAAAACAAAAAAAATAAAAGAACTACTAAAAACGTTTATGCCAAGTGCTTCGGTGGCGCAATAGTAGTGGTGTCCGACCGATAAAGCAGGGGTCGTGGGTTCGATTCCCGAAGAAGTTTCATTGACTTTTTATTTTTAAAAGTGAAAAAAAAGTATTGTGAAAACATAAAATGTGTGATCAGATGAGTGACGTCGAAAGGTCCGCTATTCCAATAGCGGGACCAACAGATTGTACGATGTCATCTGACATCAGTTCGAAGAAGAGAAGGAGGAGGTTGAAGCCAACTCCGAATCTTGTAAAGCGCCCCTCCCTTTCAGCTTCTACCGAAAAGCTGCCGGGTAGAATAAGGGAAGAGGCGCCAACAACTTCAACAAAGGCGGCAGCTGGGTCAGACCTAGACGAATACCCATACGTGTCTGATGGCGGGGAAGGTCACTATATGGGTGGTGAGAATACCTTCCAATCTCTGGCGGCCACTGAGTCAGAGGATGAAGAAGAAGAGGTGCATGCACTAAATAGCACCATTAAACAGCTGGAACAAAAAGTGCTGGCTATTAAAGCCAAACAAGTGGCGAGGAGACTAAAGGAGCAACAACAACAACTCCTGCGCTCTCAGCAACAGCCCACAATTAGCGAGGCTGAACAAAAAGAACAGCCCCTACAACAACAAAAAACAGTGCCAACGAAAAAACCGGCACAGACACAACAAAAACAACAACAAAAAGCACAACCGCAGCAACAACAACAGCAGCCACAGCACAAGCCGCAGAATCAACAGCAGCTGCAGCAAAAACAGCAACAACAACAGCAGCAGCAACAGAAACAACAACAGCAAAAAGTCCACACACAGAGAGTACCTCCAATCAACACATACAAAATCGAATTGAAAGACACAATAGAGCTATGTAAGTCGGCCATAGGCAATAATTTTTTTGTTAAAAGAATTAGTTTAGATAGGCACGCGATCCACTGCAATACAGTGGAGCGCTACCATAAAATTAAAAACCTTTTAAGGGATTCGACGACGGAGTTCTTCTCCTACACCCCTAAGGGTGAAAAGCTGCAGACAATGCTGCTGAGGGGGTTAGAACCGTCAACCGATCCGGAGGAGCTCCTTGCACTGCTGAAAGAGAAGGAGTGCGAAGGGCTCAAATTCGTGGGGGTCAAGCCATTTGTCACGGCTAGAGCCAAAAGGGAGAAGCGGAAACTACCTTTCTTCCTGGTTCAGTTAAGTCCCGACAGCAAACTGGATGGTCTAAGGAGTATAAAAGTCCTAGAGTACCAGGTTCTACACTGGGAAAAATTAAAGAGGAGCGAAAACATTTTACAATGTGTTCGCTGCCAAAGGTTCGTGCACTCCGCGTCGAACTGCGAAATGCAGCCTCGATGTGTGAAGTGCGGAAAGAACCACAAATCCGAGGAATGCGCTCTAGGTAAGGACGGGGCGTCCGAAAAAAGCCAACTCTCTTGTGCTTTATGTAGGAACACGGGACACACCGCAAACTATCGGGGTTGTCCCAAATTCCAATACATAAAACGAGTAAATCTGGCTCGGCAGCAGAAAGTGAAAGTTAAACGTCCACTCGTGCAGCCACAAACACTAGCCGTTACTCCCCAAGTTACCTACGCCCAAATGGCGGCAGGTAGGGGAACTACGGTACAACAAGCAAAGGTAGATTCTCAGGCCCCAGCGCCTAGAGCACCTGAACCTGTACCTGACATGCTGGCTATCTTGCTCTCTATTCAGGGGCAGATGGCTCAGCTTCAGCGTCAAATACAGGAACAGGCTAAGCGGGTAGATCAAATATACGCGCTGCTGCCGGACCTAACGCACCTCCAGTCGTAATGGGTACGAATATGGCGGAGCAAACCCTGAAGGTCCTTGCAGTGAATGTGAATTCACTGATTAGGTTCGAGCGAAGAGCCACTTTGTTTAAGTTGCTTAAAGACCAAGCCCCTGATGTGCTTTTGGTTAGCGAAACTAAGCTTACCAAAAAGCACAAAATGAGGCACAGAAGATATAAAATATTACGGAGAAACCGACCCAACTCCATTCAAGGAGGTGGTGTTGCGATCTTTGTTAGGAAAGGACTGCGATTCAAAAGAATATACAGTCGTGTAGTACGTAGGTTCCAGGTGCTGGAAGCATGCGTCATGTACATCCCTCTCCGTAGTGGAAAGCGGTTATATATGGTGTCTGTTTATGCACCTAAAGCTACTCAATCCACCTTATTCATCTCAGAGCTCGAGACACTTTTTCGATTCCTAAGATTGGAATTAGAGGAGAACTACTTTATTATCGGCGGAGATTTCAACGCCAGACACAGAGATTGGGGAAATAATACACCAAATACTAGAGAAAACCTACTATTCAATTGGTGGGGTCAGCACAGTATAATGTATCGACTCGGCCTTAAGGCGACGGATAGTCCGTCGTTTCCCAGACACGGTTCTTATTTGGACCTCTTGCTGTTCGACACACGAATACACCTGACATGTACTAACCAACATACCATAAACTGTCTACGCACATTTGTGTATGACAGTGACCATTGCGGTCTCAGTACCGAAATAACCGTTCCGAACGAAATTGCGGAATTGGACGAGTTTGTTCATAACCCGGAGATCGTGACACTGAAGTCGTCGATCAAAAACCTCCAAATATTAATAAAAGAAAATTACAGAAATTCTGTAAGTTTGTATTGGAACAATAAAATTCGAGCTGTAAACACCAGCAACCCGAATATGTTCCCGCAAATAAATAAAATATTTCGGAGAAAAGATCAAAACGACCTTTCGTGTCTTAAAATCGCCCGAACGACGGACAACGAGAACATACTCATAGCAGCAGGCATCGATTCAAATGAGGCCGTTGATGATGACAACTTTTTTGTGATCGAGGATCCGCAGGAGAAAGTAGAGGCTATAGGAGCGACTTTCCAGGAAGTGTATAAGGCGAATGACATCATTGGCCCCAACCACGACCTGGAAAATCGAGTCCTTGTCCACAATTTCTACCTTCGACATGAAATAGCGAACTGGCGATTCGAGAGCTCGGGTTTCACCCAGTTCAGTGACGAGAATATGGCAAATAATGCCATCGCCGACGATGGGGTACTACCCCCGTTCATTTCGAAGGAA
The DNA here is from genome assembly GCA_963966105.1 of Volucella zonaria. NCBI lineage: Eukaryota > Metazoa > Arthropoda > Insecta > Diptera > Syrphidae > Volucella > Volucella zonaria. Next base: position 131,379,206 of record OZ014530.1, on the reverse strand, counting down.
GAGCTCCAAACGATCTTCGAATCACTTAGAAGTAAGAAATCAGTGGGAACCGATGAAATACCGAACATTGTGCTTCGACATCTCCCACTAGAAGCGGTGGATATTTATACCACCCTGTTTAATAATGCAATGAATAATGCACATTATCCAGTGCATTGGAAAACTGCGGTGGTACATCCCATCCCCAAAAGGGATAAAGACACATCCAATCCGGCGAATCTCCGCTCGATCAGTTTTTTACCAAACTTCAGTAAGGTTTTCGAGAAGGTGACCAATAGAGTCCTGACTAAGTGGGTTGAGGACAAACAAATAGTTCAGGATAATCAATTCGGTTTCAAGGCTGGGCATGATATCATTCATGCTGCGTCTAAACTGGTTTCTGATATCCGATGGAACAAAGGCAAGTACCAGTGCACTGCTGCCTGCCTGATTGACTTGGAGAAGGCCTTCGATACCGTATGGTTAGAAGGACTCTTTTTCAAGCTGGACAGGTTGGGCATTAGTAAACCACTGCTGTATATTCTTTTTGATATGCTCTCCAGTAGACAGTTCATCGTGAAGAATGGCGATGTGACTTCTGCTGGAACATTTAACATTAAAAACGGTCTGCAACAGGGTGCGGTAAATTCGCCGATCCTATTCAACATTTACACAAGTGATCTGATAGGTTCACTTCACCATGCCATAGCGTACGCAGACGACTTAATTGCGTACAGATCATGTCCAAAGATTGAGGTCATTAACATACTTTTGCAACGTGATATTGCGATGACTGGAAGTTGAAAATCAACTTTCAGAAGTCGGAAATCATTCTGTTTAGGACGACTTTGTCTGGGGCCTCTAGGGATATCAGAAAGAATTGGCGAAAGTTCTCTATCGTGGGGCAACATGGACAGCCACTTGCTTGTCGAAATGTAGTCAGATACCTGGGGATCTGGCTAGATCAATATCTGTATTTTAAAAAACATATAGATGTTGCTCTGGCCAGAGCCAAGGGTGCTTTTGCCTTACAAGGAGACTGTTTTATAACAGCCAACTCGATGCGAGGGTGAAGGTAATCTGTTACATGGCCCTTATCAGGCCCATGCTTGTATTTGGGTGTCCCGTGTGGTTCAACGTGAGAGCAAGTTTATTGGAAAAGATTCGGGTGTTTGAGAGGGCTTGTCTTAGGACTTGTCTTCGCTTATACAGAACACCAGAGTCTGAGTACATAAAATTCTATCCCAATGAGGTCTTGTACAATAGGGCGAACCTAATAAGAGTGGACAATTTTGTTATTAAGTTGACTCGAAGGCACATTGCAAGAGCAATGACATCGTCGAACAACCTGATCTCTTGGGCTTACTACCCTAATTATATGCATCATGAGAGAGTTCGCTTTGACGGCTATGTTCCTCCAGAAGCATTCCTCTACCTTGATAGCAAAGGTCTGATCCAGGACAGATTGGCTGTGCCACTAATCTTCCACGTCGCTCGGACAGCTGGGGACAGGACAGCGACGTCGCACACGGCAGTGCGGAGCGTCTCCGGTTCAGTAGGGTGGTAGGGAGTCGCGACATAAGGGATGTTGTTCGGCAGCACCAACAATTTTGGTGGCTAGTTGAAGGAAGGGAGGGTTCCTCTTCGAATCTCTTAAGTAATAGGTAGCTTCATGTGAAGCAAAGTCGGTCGTCTGTTAATTTTATTAGCCATGGCCGGCTTACATAGATTTAGGTAGTATTAAGTTAGATGTAAGAAAAAAAAAAAGTATATGGACTTTTTGTAAAAAAAAAACAAATTATAAAAATCACAAAAAAAAAAATTAAATAAAAAAAAAATAAAAAATAAAATAAATGAACAAAAGATATGGGTGACAACTTTTTTCTAAAAAAGGGGTGATCCATACAGGAAAAAAAAAATTGTTGTTTTGTAGTATATTATGTTAAAATAAGGTAGTATAAGTAGGTTAAGATTTAGATTTATTTTCTATTTTTGCTTATTTTTTTTTTAGGTAGTTAGTTTATAAGTTTTAGTTTTAGTTTTATTTTATTTAATTATTTTTTATTTTTTTTTTACAAAAAGTCCATATACTAAGTTTTTCCTTTGCATAATAAAAAATTTTCTAGTTTTAGTTTAAAATAAATATATAAATATAAATAATAATTACTGTTCGAAACGTCGAAAGACATAGTTTAAGTATTATGTTTAACCTAGAGTACCCGCATGGGGCCAGTAAGTTAGAATAAGATTATTAGTAAGTTAGTTAAGCTAATTTTTTAAGCATTTTTTGTCTAGCTTGTAAGTTTAAATGAATTAAGAAAATAAAACTGCATTTAAAATGAAAAAATGAAAATGAGTGGTGTCGGCCGATAAAGCAGGTTTCGTGGGTTCGAGCCCAGAATCATATCGGACTTTTTATTTTCATTTTTAAAAGTAAAGTAAATAAATATAACAAAAGTTTGAACAATTCAGACAATGAGAGAAAGTGAGCGGTCCGCTATTCAACTAGCGGGACCACCAGATGGCTTGATGTCTTCAGATGAAGGGCCGTTATGTCGGCTCATTCTCAGTCTGGGAAACCAGAAATCACAATTAAGAGGAGGAGGAAACTGAGGCCTACTCCTAATCTGGTGAAGCGCCCTTCCCTTTCAGCGTCTACTGATAAGCTACCTGGTAGAAGGAAAGGGGCGCCAACAACATCGGCGAAGGCAGCGGAAGAACGCCAAAATAGGCCAGAAGCAGTAAAGTATGATTTCCCATATGCATCCGACGGTGGAGGGGGACGCAATATGGGAGGTACTTGCTATTAAAGCCAAGCAATTTGCGAGGAGACAGAAGGAGCTGCAACTCCAGGACTCTCAGCAGCAGAGAGAAATGAGCGAGTCTATACCCCAACAAAACACACAGAAAAGTTCGGTACAGCAACAAAACACGGTAAAACCAAGACAAGAGTTGAAAAAGAAACAAGCACAATCACAAAAAAAAAATTTATCACAGCAAAAGCAGCAATAATAAAAAAAATCATAACAAAGTCCTCCTCACAGTCACTAACTCTCCGATTTTATAAGCTCGCGCCGCCTTCCTCTTCCGATTACGTATATTCGGCAATAATTTCCCGCTGCAATTCCATAATGTTTTCCCTTGCCTGCCGTCGGTATTCTTCACGTTCGGTGTCCAGCTCTTCGGTCAGCTTTTGGACGAGGATCTCTCGCAGTTGTTGATCTTTTCTTGCTTTCATCTCAAGTCACGTAAGTATTCGAAAGGGTGAGTATTTTGTACTTCGAGGAGGGGAGGAATTGATAATTTGCTGGACACGTCCCACGTTCTTGTACAAGCTCTGGGGCTTCTCCAGCAACATCTTGGTTAGCATGTGTATCAGCAACCTGTTGATCCGTTCAACCTGACCATTTCCTAGAAGTACCCCCATTGTTATTGCCAGATGGATAATTTCTTCGTTTTCACAATACTCTTGAAATGCGTTGGACATAAATGCCGTGCCCCATTCCAAAATAATTCGCTTTGGGTTCCCGAAAGTCTCCGCTTATTTCCTTAACCGGTCGATAACCGATAGCTCATAAGAACAATACCTCTCCTCCTACGGCGTTGTTTTTCGACTCATATACTGAATTGGATGTAACATCTGATCTTCGCTGTCCTTTTGGAGAAGTACAGCTCCGTATCCATGCTTGCTCGCATCAGTGTGAACCTCAGTGACAGCTTTGGGATCGAACAGCTTGAGTACCGGCGCCCTAATAAGAGCATTCTTCAACAGCTCGAACGATACCCGTATCCATCTTGAAACTAGTTTCCTTCCTCAGCAGATCACTCAATGGTTTGGCGACCGTGGCGAAGTTGGGAATAAACTTCCTAAAGTATGAAGTCCTAAAAATCTTTGAAGTAACTTCTTATAAGTTGGCATTGGAAACTCTTGAACGGCCCTTGTTTTTTGCGAGGATGGCTTCAGTGTCCCATCTTCGATCACATAACATAGGAAGTCGATTGTCCCCTTCAGGAATTGACACTTACTCCATTTCATGTAAAGTCCACATGGCTGGCCACGTCTAGCACTATTTTAAGTCTATCGACCGGCTGTCCCTTTATCATTATCAGCTTTACCCATGTTGGTCCCAAAAATTCCGTCACTGACTAGCTTCCTAAACACATAGGGTATGAATCGGGCAAAAACAGCAGGAGAGTTGCATATGCCAAAGGGAACTTTGGGGAACTCGAATTGGCCATTATGCGTCACGAAAGAGGTATATTTACACGATGCTGGCTCCACTGGACGTGAAAGAATCCATTGATCAAGTCTAGCGTGGTGAAAACCTTACCTCGCTGTAACTGGTCCAGCACGTCTTCGATAAGCGGCATTGGGAAATTGACCTTGGTGATCTGTCTGTTTATTCGACGGTAGTTACAGCACAACTTGTAGGTCCCATCTTTCTTTGAAACGTGAACTCCGAATTGCTAGGTTGAACAACTCCATCTCTTAGCCGTACGTCAACTTGCCACTCCACTTCGTCCTTCTCGTGTGGTGCCATCTTTCTTGGGCGTTCGTGCAAAGGTTTTTCATCTTGGTGGATGATTTACATCTTGGAGGATGATTTTCATCTGTACTGGTGTCTCTACGTCGGATTTCGGATTGTAGGTACTAATGAGCTTCTCGATTTTGCTCCCCACTTCTCCTTTTAAATGCGTTAGTTCAGCGTCAACTGATTTTTCAAGGCTCCTTTTGCTTTTGGTAAAACTTTCGAATCCTTTACTTGAAGTTTTTATTTATTTATTTCATCTATCTATAATTATATACAGTTTTTTGTTTTTTTACCCGCAAAGCAAAATGCTTATCTGCAGGTGGTTGATAACATTGGATTAGTATTTTTAGGTGATAAAATTCTTTTGAATAAAGTTTATACTATACTTATTCTTTAATTCTCAACGGTTTCATTTTGTGCATAGAAAGGTTTTAATCTTCCCAAGAACGTTGGAGGTTTTATTGACTCCGAGCGCCCCTTTTCGCTCGTTGTTGTCGCCAAAGTGAAACCGTATTTTGGCTATAAATAACTTAATGTAATAAAATTGTGAATATAGGAATATTAGTATTTGAATACAAAATGCAATAATAATATTGAAGTTTAAGCTATCTTGAAATAAGAATATACAATGTTAAAACAGTGGTAAGAGATTAATATATATATATGTGTATGTATAAATAAGAAAAAAATTATGTTTATATAGGAATTAATTTATAGTAGATTAGCATATTACACAAAATATAAATCAATTAGAAATTTCTTTAACATTTTTTTACGTGTTTTTGAATGTTCGACTTGTTTGATATGGTGAGGTATTTCATTCATAGTTTTTGGAATGACATATCTAAGTTCTCGTTCCCCATACATGTTATATACATCTGGAATTTCGAGCATCCCCTGGGCTCGCCTCCTGGTGTTTTGAAAATGGCGTATAGGCTGTACAAACCTTTGGTCGTCCATGTAATATAGCAATGGTGTCATTCTATAAATCGCGTACACATCTAAGACTTTAAAAGATGAGTTGGTCGGTTTTAAAATTTTAACAAGGCGGTGCTGTAGATGTAATATCCTATCCATATGCCTTTTGGATGCATTTCCCCATGCCAGTATTCCATATCTTATTCGCGTTTCTGCTAGCGAGTAGTAAATCTGCTTACGTACTTCAAAACTTGAATTCTTTTTTATATAAACCATCGCAAAGAGTGAGCTTTTGAGTTGTAAATGCAGCACATTTATATGTTCACGCCATAGGAAATTCTCATCGATGGCAACTCCTAGATACTTTATTTTGTTTACTACTTCTATTGCTGTGTTGTTGGCCCAATAGGGACATAGGGCGTTTCGGTGATATATATTAAACGTTTTCTTTGGCTTGAACGGTGTTCGTATGTGTATTGCTTTTGTTTTTGAAGCATTAATAATTAGCCCTTGATCATGGCACCATTTTGACATCGCATCAAATTCTTCTTGAATTATTTCCAATGCCTTGTTAAAGTTTTTGTGCTTGACGACAAGTGCTATATCATTTGTATACATTTGTATACAAAGAAGCTCATTTGTATACAAAACAAATAGAATTGGACCTAATTTGGAGCCTTGTGGGACACCAAGCGAAATTGGCATTTCTTTGCTTAGGGTATTAAATACTCTAACTCTAATCTTTCTATCAGTTAGATAGTTTTCGATCATGTTTGCCAGCACTTCTCTCACACCAACTCGATTGACAGATTCAATTAACTTTTTATGAGTTATGGTATCTTGAACGGTGTTCGTATCGAAAGCTTTACTAAAGTCAACAAACAGCACAAGCACATGATGATTTTTGTTAAGGCCTCCATTGACCGTGTTTGTAAACTCTCCTAATAGTAGATCCGTACTTTTATTTTTTTGAAAACCGTACCGGTTTGGGTGTAATATTTTATGTCTTTCTACGAAATTATTAAGACGATTAACGATAACTTCATCCAAACATTATTCAACAGCTGACAGTATAGATATAGGCTGGTAATTCTCGGTTTTGTTTTTCTCACCTGCCTTATAAACGGGACGAATAATCGACGTTTTCATTAATCTTGGAACATGAGCTTGTGTTATACTTCGATTTATTATCGTTTGTATAACTGGGGCAAGGAAAAAAGCATTAATTTTAAGGTCAATTGGTCTAATATTATCCACTCCAGGACCCTTGTTACTCTCCAGGCGACACAGCATTCGAAATATTTCTTCTTCACTGGCTTCCTCTACGTAAATACTCTGCTGGAAGTGCAAATTCTCATGTCTTGATGTTTTGTTATGACATATGTGCATGATTGTTGATACTTGATTTGAGAATTGTACCGCAAACTTTTCCACAATACTAGCTATGTTTTCATCATCTTTGGAAAAATTGTTTCTTATTACTTCGTCAATTGTGGTTTTCTTTCTTCCCAGAATTTCATTAATAGTATTCCACGTTTTCCTAGGATCATTCTGAGAGCTTAAAAATCGTTGCTTATAGAAGTTGGCTTTAATTTCCCTAATTTTTTTATTGACAACATTTCGAAAGTTTTTGTACTCAGTTTTATAACTTTGACTTCTTGGAGTGTTTTTCCATCTCCTGTAGTACTCGTCTCTTTTCTTACATAATGTAATTAACTCAGCGGTAATCCATGGCTTCTGTTTTCTATTTTTTTTTATTACGTTTGTTTTGCTTGATTCCGTGTAAATGTTGTTCATTTTGTCTACAAAGTTGCTATACAATTTTTCGATACTATTTTCTATTAGCATAGATTGCCAATTGGTTTGTTCTATAAGTTCGTTCACTCTTTGTTGCTGAATATTAACAGCATTATCGTGTTCAATCGTTCTTTTGTGGCTAGGAACTTTGGTTGCATATAAGATTAAGTAGTGGTCGGAAAGATCTGTCTCAATAACTGCTGAAAATATTTCTAGTTTTGTTATGCTTACATATATATGATCAATCAGTGTAGAAGTGTTTCTTGTTAAGTCAACTCGCGAGGATTGTTTAATAACACTTGTAAGACCTTTTGAGGCCATCATTTCTATATATCTTAAAACAAGGGAATCATTCTCATTTTGAATATTTATGTTGATATCGCCTATTACTATATTTTCTATACCTACATGGATAACTTCATTAAGTTCTTCAATAAAACTGCTAACACTTAATCTTGGCCGCCTGTAAATCGCATGAATGTATTTCTTTTCACCATTATTTGTTATTTCTAAATGCATGCCTTCATAGTTAGTTGGGTTCACTGGCATTATTTTATACTTAATATTTTTTTTAATATATATGGCGACACCACCACCTTTCATTCCCTCCCGATTAATGAATGCATGTTCATATCCATCAATATAGTATATATTATTTTCTCTTTTAGGAATATTTATTTTATTCATTTTATTTTATTTATGTCAACGTAGCATAAAGGATTTTCGATTTCTGCCATAAAGTTATCCCATGTTTTTCTTATAGATCTTATATTAAAACTTATACAACAAAAGTTCATGTTTTGTAGAAATTGTTTTTCAATGACGGTGATAACATGTATAACTCTAAAATCGAAATCCACTTCTTTGTACTCGTCACCCATAATGACTTTTATACTTATTTATTCATCTAGTTCAAGCATGCGTTTGGGTTTGTATTAGTTCGAGATCTTATTAATGTCGTTAGAGGTTCCGACGTGAATGGTTTCACCGTTTTCGTGTTTCTTTGCGAGTACTTTGCCTGTAGACTCCCACACGAATTTCCAGTTGGACTCTCTGGCTTTGTTTTTCGCTAGCCAAAGAAGGTGTTTATTCGTTTGTGTAAGCTGATTATTAACAAATATATGCGCATCATTCTCTGTTGCAGTAGTTTGTCCGCTGCAAGTATTTTCTCTAATTTTTTTTAGAGAAATATTACGGTTAACTTTTGTTTTTTTATAAAATTAGTTTTGAAAGTATGACTGGCAAAGGAAACAATTATTGTTGTTTTGTGTGGGTTTTTTTTATTTGTTCTGTATACATCAGTTATGTCTGATGTGTTTACTTTGCAATCAGTTATTTCGCCCATTGCCTGCACAATCTCAACAAGATTTTCATTTTGTGTAGGTGGAATGTTTTTTATTTCTATATTATTTTTAAGTAATTGTTGTTCAAGGGTATTAATTTTGGTCTCCATTTGGAATATTTGGTGATCTTTTTTTGTGTTGCATTCTTTAAGCCCTTTTATTTCGTTTAATAATCTCTGAAGTGCTTCATTATTTAAAGTCATGTGCTGTTTGATCTCTTCGTACTTGTTTGCTACAAATTCGCAACTATGTGTTATCTCTGACATTTCTTTTCGCATATTTCGCATTTCTGTTAGAAGGCATTCATAACTTCCTGATGATGTTGATGCTGCACTATTTCCATAGTCTTGGGCTGGCTCAGGAGGGCTCACACTTCTCATTCTCTTTGACATTGGCTGAAGTGGAGTTATTTCTGCTGGTGTTGTTTTCGATATAGAAGGTGCCATCATTTCCTTTCTACAGGCTGGGCATTTCCATTCCTCCGTAGTCATTTTCCGGTAAGATTTTTCGGAGATAGTGGTGCATCCATAATGCATTTTACGTTCACACCTATAGCACGTAACAAAGTCACCATCTGCGGGGAGGTTCGAAAAGCATTCATTGTACGAATCCATTTTGTTTATCTAGTATATTTTATGTCTGTATACTCGTATGTGTTTTTAATTTTTATCTATTTGCTTTTCTTTAATTTTTTCAGTGTAATAATTATTGTTTTGGCTCGAATATTCGGAGAAAATTAGATTTATGGTTTATGTGTTTGATATGTGATATCTTGCTTATTTGGTTTGTGTGTGATGTGTGATGTCTATGATATCGTGCGGTTGTTTGATGATGGGGAGCTGGAACTAGGTGCGAAGCTTGGTGGGATTAGTTGTTGGTTGTTTTCATAAAAAGAGAACCGTGCGTATAGTAAATGAATGTGTAGTTGGAAAGTCAGTGGCATTTACTCACCGAGAGAGATAGCGTAATAAGCACTCAATTTGATCTTTGAAGATGCAATTAAGCACTTTAACGGCTGATTGTCACTCAATAAATATATTTAATTGTCACTCAATAAAGGCAAGCACAGAAAATGAGTCATTCAACAAAATAGAGGATTTTTTATCACAGGAACTAATACTTCACAAAAACTATTTTTATGAAATAAAATGTAAAAGATAATGAACCCCGGCTTATGTCTGTTCTTTATTGTTAAAGTATAACACCCAGTGGTATTGTTCAAAATGTTTTTATTTGGCAAAAAGATTTGATTTTCTGGAGGTAGATCAAGCACTGAACTTTACTCAAAGAATTCACTCAATTCCAGCAGTTAACGTTGTATATTAGATCATCGAATTCGGTGCGCAGCTCTCCCACCGGCTCCGTTTTGCTCGTTGTTGTTGTCACTGGCTCCTTTATCTTGGCACTAAACCTTCCTCCTTTTTTCATGGTCACGTCTACCGGCTTTCTTTCCGTGATCACTGCCTTCATCTCCTGACCGTTCTTAGTGGATGAACCATTCGACTTGGTCATGATCCCGCCGTATATCTTGGCTTTCACTGTTTCTTTCTCTGTGCGTCGCTTTCGAAATCGAATCTCGCCTGCGTCTGTCATGGCTATTGCCTCTTTGATCAGCTGGTTCCCTACAATCAACTTAAACATAGAATCGTTCTCATCCACTACAGCTTGAGTTAAAAGCTGGACTTGTCGACAACCACATCAGCTTCGATGAATCTCTGCGTCAGAATACGCGATCCTAGGCAACATAATATTATACCTTTTCAACTTATAGAGGAAGTAGTGTCTAACAATACAAACATCGCAGCCTGTGTCTACTCATGCAGTGGCCTGCACACCATCCACCATTACATCCTTTAACATGTATGGTGCCTTCATACCGAATTTAGCATTTACCACCCTCACCTCTTTGCCTGATTTCCCGTTTTTGCTGGATTCGTTGCACTCAAATGATCGGTGCCTAAACTGACTACACATGAAACATTTAACCCCCTTTGGACGCGCTTTTTGCTAAGTGTGTGGTGTCCCCACATTTAAAACCGGCCTTGCTAGAGGATGGACTAGCCCGCGAACTCGAACTGGAGTTAAACACAGAAATCGAAGTTCCTCTGACCCGCTCGTATGTCCTTAGCTTCGCTTTGACCTCTTCAATGGTGCGCTCCTCATACAGGAAAAACTTATTGGCCTTTTCTTCCCTCAGTCCTTCGACGAATTTCTCAACTAATGACTCCTCATCGATTGCTACGGGTTTAGCTACTTCGAGCAATCGGTACAAGAATTCACTCGTTGTTTCATTAGGCTGCTTTCGGGAATTGTGCAGCTTTCGATGTATTTCAGCGGCATTAACAGGAACTTGAAATACATTGACTAGCTTCGCTTTCATCGAGGCTCAGTCTTTGATACCTGCTTCACTTTGGATACACATTCTGGCGGCGCCGGTCATTAGCCGCCTCCCAAAAACATATTTTTGCAGGGAATTCCACCCAACAAGAGAGCTTGTGTCTTCAAATTCGCGCAACCAGGTTACGACATCGCCACTAAACTTTGTAAAACTTTCTTCCACGTCCTTGAATGTAAAATTCGAAGCCTGCCTATCCGTCGTCGGTCGAGTAACTGTTGATTCACTTATCTGCGACGGAGCCCCCTATCCACCGGTAACTCTCCGAAACGTCGATGGATCATCCCACTGGGCAGCGTCATCATCGTCGTCATCGTTCGACTTTAACGGATCATAAACCGTTCTGCGCGCATTACTGTGCGCCCCTTTGTTATCGCCGTCGTCGTTTTTTTACTCTTCGTTGTTAGTTCGAACTTTCGGCACTTGCGTCTCCTCGACAACGATAGTGCGTAGCGAGTAGGGTACAAGTCTCTTTGCCAACTCCTCTTTATCGCCCAACACGGGGAGTCCTAAATCCCTCAAATAATCCCTCAGCTCGTCCCTCAGCATGGTCGCAATTTCCCTCCCCGAATACATTTTACGCAACCACAATGCAGTCAATGTGGCAAAATGAAAAAAAAAGAATATGCACAAATAGAGCGGTACTTACATAAATTAAAGGTTTATATTTTTATTTTCATAAAAAAAACTTTATTTTCGGACAGCGAAGAACATACAACTGAACGTTCCTAAAAAACATTAATACCTTAAATAATAAGAATTAGCTGATTCTGAAAGTTGATGGTTCCCAAAGCAAAGGTGTTTTGTGCATTGGTTGCAGGTGCTTGGTGTGCAGGTATCTGGTGACATCAACGGGAAATAGACTGCGCGTGTTGTGGTTATCGTCTGCACTGGCTGAAGGTGTTTGATGTGCAGGTATCTGGTGACATCATGGGAAATGCGCGTGATACGAAATGGTGTGCGCGTGTTGCTGACTTTTGTATAATATTTCGTTAACTCCTTTACCCTTAACGTCCTCGTTCACTTAGAAAAGTGGAATCTGGTTTATGCGGGATGTTGCTGGCCTTGATTGCGATGGAGAGCTTTTGACTATTTCTATTGGTTCTGTAACGTTTTCGCCTTTTATGTTATTATTGTTCACTGGCCTCATTTTACTCATTGTTTTCTTGAGAATGACCAATATGATAACTACAAAGCTAAGAGCCGAGCGCAAAAATATCATAATGCTGGTTTTGATGTTTCTTCTTAGCATCTTAGCAGCTGGATGTGCTGAGTATTATGAGTGTGCAACTGCTTAATCATCTCCAATGAGAGTAATTCTTCTATTTCGGGGTTTATTGAGGTAGGTTGGTGGATTGCTGGTAGTGGAGCAAAGTCTGTAATTTCAACTGATTTGAACGTTGTTTTCCCAATTTTAATGCTAGCGTTATAATACTTTATAAGAAATGTTCCGTTTAATGACACCTGATCGCCATTGATTGTTATAAGCCCATGGTATTGAATGAGGGATAGAATGTCGGCTGATATTTCTTCAACTGACTGTATGTGCTGGCTATTGATGACATTACAGCTTGCTTGAGGACTTCTTACTAAGTTAGTTATGCTTATATTAACAACGTTAGAATACGAACAAATAGACAATTTGTTAATTGCTTTACATCAGGTACTTATACCAAACATTTCGCTTTTACCTTTTACTATTTCGTTAAAATCTGTTTTTATTATATTGGGTATATAAATTAATTCGCGCGGCTTTTTTCAAAATTTGAACGTTTATTTAAGGAAAACATGTACAATGGTATTATTCAAAGTATTGTACATCTGAAGCTATGACTTTTACCCATCTTTCTGGCAATTTGTGGATCCCATCCCAAAAGAATTGCGCCGGCTTGGCAGCCAAGAATGAATCAAGCCAATTTTTGATATTCTGCTCTGATGTGAACCGCATTTCAGTGAGGGCGTTCTGAATCGACCGGAACAAATGGTAGTCAAAAGGGGCAAGGTCTGGGCTATAAGGCGGGTGGGGTAAGACTTCCCATCCACTGTTTTCCAAATAGTTCTTAACCGGAATAGCAACATGTGGCCGAGCGTTGTCATGAAAAATTAATTGCCTCGTGTCTGGTCGCATATTCCGGGCGTTTTTCGGCCACTGCTCTCTTCAAACGGATTAATTGTCTTCAGTAGCGTTGTCCATTGATGGTTTCACCCGGTTTTAGCAGCTCATAATACAACACACCCATCTGGTCCCACCAAATACAGAGCATTACCTTTGCGCCATGGATATTCGGCTTTGCTGTTCATTTGGCTGATTGGCCGGGTTTCACATATGATTTTTTGCGCTTGGGGTTGTCGTAATGTCCAACGCATGTTCCAATGGAATAATACAAGCTACGCCATCTCTTAGCAAACCGCACGAATTAAGTTATAGACACAATAGTTTCGTTTTGCTTTATTGCTTTTATTATGTTTCTTTCACAAATTTTCTGATTTACAATCGGTAGACTTACAATATAGATTAATGTATAGTTATTGAAGGCAAGTTTAACTTCCGAAAATTCTATTTCTTCTTCAACATTTGTAAAAGGTATTTGCTTATTCTCTATGATTTCTTTAATTGTATTTATTTCAATATTTGGTAGAATGTAGAAATTAATTACATTGGCTTTTGCCCAGTGCAAAGCATATCCAATATTTGTAATTTCAGCTTTTATTATGTCTAGTTTGTATTTGATACTAAATAATAACTCTTCTAATATTTTATCATTGGTTTTCATATGCTTGTTTATCTCATTTGTTTCCTTTCTTACCTCATTTATTTTATCTATTTATAATGACTTGCCTGTTATTGTTTTCTAGCACATTATTCATTTTTTCCTGTATAATCTGAAAGTCATGGCTATATGCGTTTCCAGATGATTCTATGACTTGTATGTATTTGGAAAGGTCGATCTCGTGTATTAATTTGAATGTTCCTGTCCGTAGTCGGATTAACAATCCGTTTTATTGTCAGTAGTCGGGAGTTAGTATAGTCCAGTATTTGTACGTTAGCTAGGTAGACAGGTATAAGGATCTGGAAGAGAGAGGAAAATATGGAGTGTATGTTAGACCTTTCTATGCGATTTATGGACATAGATTATGTCACAAGGTGAGTAGTTTCTAATTGGAGGTTTACCTTTGTTATGATAAGCTAAGTCCTTTTCTTGCTTTACCTTCAATCTTTTTTTGTTCTTTGAGAGGGATTTTTCTATTTGGGAGTGGTCGGAACCGATGTTTCTACTAAAGAACAGATCAACTGGTCTCATTTTTGTGACGGAGTGAACTGAAAAGTTATATGGATTTACGCCTGCTTCTAATAATTCCTTGAAGGATATGTGTAACTTTTCTTTTTTCAAGCATCGCATGATCTTAGCAAGAGTCGAGTGTAATCGCTCTACTTGGCCATTTGATGAACTCGTATAGGGGGGTATTTTATATATTTGTATACCAAACTCGTTTTCAAGCATAAAAGATATAGGAATGGAATTAAATGATTTTTCGTCGTCAAATACTATGGTTTTCGGAATATCATATGCGAAAATTATGTCTCTAAGCGGTTGTCTAATGTCCTCAACAGCTTTTGATTGGATTCTCTTTACCTAAGCGTATTTGGAGAATTTGTCTACTGAAGTCAGAGTTCTTCTTTTGATTTTACGTGACATGGCTGGAAAATAGAACTTTTCAAGAATCTGCAATTTATTTTCACGCTTGTTTCTATGAGCACGTTGGTGGGTATTTATTATTATTTCTTCCTGTTTCTGATCATCTACAACGTCTTCAACTAAAGTTCGGGAAAATCTTATGCGATATTTAGTGACATATTCTTCATAGATTTCCTGAATCAAACCCATTTCTCGTTCTTCCGTTTTAATACAGTTAGTTACTGCTGGGCTTAGACGTGCCTTTAAAATTTCAATCAAGTTATTACTAGTGTAAAAACGTTCTGTAATTATATGGCGGTGGTAGGAAGGGAATACTATTTGAAATTGTTGGCTAGGGTTATCTCCGGTGTTAAGGATAATTTGGTTCCTGAAAACGTTTATGGGACAATCCACACTGAATATTAAGTGCTCAGATGAACTTTCATCACTGTGTATTGTTGGTGTAAGACTATTTGTTTCTGAACGTATTGGTGGTCTGGAAAGTGCATCGGCGACGACGTTCATTTTACCTGGTTTATACCTAAGCTCATGATTTTACTCTTCCAAAAGCGCTTTCCACCTTTTTAATTTTGTATTGCTATTCTTGTTGCTTAAGGAGTAGGTAAGGGGTTGGTGATCAGTGTGTATGATGACTTTCGCTGAACCGTAAAGGTAATTCCTCACCGTGTTAAGAGCCCAAACAATGGCGAGCATCTCTTTCTCGTTCGCCACGTAGCCTTCCTCAGTTTTGTTTAATGTTCTCGAAATGAACATTATCGCCTTGTTCTCCTGGGCTAAAACAGCTCCTATGGCATAATTTGAGGCGTCTGTCACCAATTCGAAATCTGAAGTGTTGTTAAGGGTTTCGCCAGTTTGGCATAATCCCTAATGAATCGGCGATAATACCCTGATAGTCCGAGAAAGGAGCGAAGTTCTTTCAGGGTTTGTGGATATGGTACATTTTGTATCGCCTTTACTTTCTCCGGGTTGGTCTTTATCCCTGAGATGAAATAACGAATTCCAAAAATTCTACATCTTGTTTGTAGAACTCGCACTTATCAAGTTGTACCTTCATATCTGCGCTTTGCAAAGTGCGGAAAATTGTTCGGACGTTTTACTCGTGTGTTGCTTCATCTCGACTAAAGATGATAATGTCATCTATATAAACGTAGCATATCTTGCCAATATGCTCGCGAAGGATGTCGTCGAGTGCTCTCTGAAATATTGCAGCAATGGAGCATTCTTGAGTCCAAATGGCACTCTCTTGAACTATTACTTGCATTATTGACCGAGAAGGCCGTTTTTCCAATATCAGATTCTTTCAAGGGGATCTGATGGAAACCGCTTTTTAGGTCGGTGACAGTGAACCATTTATTCTGACCAAGCTGTGAGAGGACCTCGTTTATTTGTGGGATCGGACATCGATCGGCCACAGTTATGCTATTTAACTTCCTATAGTAAATTACAAGCCTGTATTTTTTCTCACCGGAAGCATCGGCTTTTTTTGGAACAATCCACACGGGTGAATTGTATGGGGACCGTGAAGGTCTAATGCTGCCGTTGTTCAGAAGCGTTTATACTTGATTTTCAACTTCGTCTTTTAGGGACATGGGGTAAGGGTAAAATTTGGAGTATACTGGTGAATCAACCGTTGTTTTTATTTCTCCTTTGACGATGGTTGAATAAGTTAATTTTTTTATCCGGATTGTCAAAAAGGATGATTTTGTCTATTGAGGATTTTTGTGTTGGAGACATGTGACCAGTTCGAATAATGATCGCATTGACGGATTGGGAGATTAGTTGTTGGCTTTGTCTCTGATGACCATATAGTTTTTCTGTTTATGGATTATTGCGGACAGGCTTTTCAGGCTATCGTTTCCCAGTATGGCGTGAAACCATTTGAGTTGAGGCATAAGAAAAAACTTAAGTTTTACATCTTTCAATCCGAATAGGTTAACAAAGGTGTGTTGACTTATCAAAAGATTACCACCAACGGAATAGGCGTAAAAAGGGGTTTCAGTGGAAAAAGAATTTTTAATGAGAGAAGATTGAATGTAATTCTTATTGGAACCCGTATCAATAAGAATTTTTAAGATTTTTTCCCTCCTTCGTTGCACACTCGAAATATGGCAGCGAGGAGTCGGTTAATCTAAAAAATGTATATCGCTCAGTTCAGCTGACTGTTCCGTCTCGTCATAGCATTGTTGTGACTGCCCAAAATATTCTTAAAGCGTCTCACCGTTTTCTTGGGTGTCATTTGCTATAGTTTTCGCGTATTCTTCCATTTCATATTGTACTTCTTCTTCTGTTGATACTCGTACCAACTGGGTATCAACGTGGTAAAATCTTTGTAGTTTAGTAGGATGCACCTGCTGTCATGGCAGCATCGTTGGCCTTTTGGGAGCTGGTGGCCAGTTACTACGCTGTGGTTGGTTTGCATTTGTTCGGATTGTCGATGCATCCATTGGCTCTGGTGGTGGTTGTCGTGGAGCTTGAGCTGTAGAAAAATGCTGATTTTGCTGAACCTTTTTTTCTGATATTGCTGGAATTGGTTTTGGTTGTTCGGTTGTCTTTGAATTCCTTGATGTGGTGCTGGCCTCTGATTAGTGTATTGCTGATGGGCTGTTCTCTGAAGGTGAGTTAATTCGGGGTAAAATGGTTGACGATTTAGTGCGGGGTAATTATTGTGGCTTACTCGTCTTGGTGGAAGTGGCGGTGGCTCTGCATATTGTGCCCTATAGCTTTGATTTTCTAGCTTAAGGCGCAAATGAAGAGCTTGAGGTAAGTCCACAGGCTCTCGGATCCCAAGGAGTCTGGGTAGATCACCTTTAAAGCCTCTTATAAACGTATCGATAGCCTTATCTCGATAGGTTTGCATTAGTAAGCTAAGGGACTCGTTAGTCACGTCCATACAGGATACTTTATTCAGTATCAAAGGTAAGTAAGCGTAAACTGTTTGGTAGAACTCTTGGATAGTCATTTGGTACTCTAAGGTACCTAGATCTCGCTTGTCTGCGTAATGCAGTGTCTAGCACCGAGAAATGCAGTCCCAGTTCAGAGGAGTGTTGTACGACTCAAGGATATGGTCCGCGTTTCCTACTATCTTATTTCTGATGACATTCAAAATGCCAAAGTATTTGGGTGATCCTTTCATAGGATATAGCTGAATTCACCCGCTTGCCCGGAGAATTCACGTAGGCTACGCACTACGTCAGGAATTTTGTCTAGTTCGTTAACGTTATTAATTTGTTCAGGTAGCATAGATTGATCATTTCCCGTAAACTGATCCGCGTGTGGATTCATGATCGAGTGAATTATTGATCTACCTTCTCTCCGTAGGACATCATATATCATAGTAGCGATAAGGGTCTGAAGGGCAGGAGTTGACGTTGGGGTTGCATCAGTTCTTTACCTTCTATGAGAGGTACTTGGGTTATCTTGGGAAGGGTTAGATTCGGCGGAAGGATCAAGTACGGATGGTCGTAAGATATTATTGTTAGCCGTCTTTAGTTTTTTGTTCAAAGCTCAAAGACTGGGGTATAATAATGCTAATTAATTGTTTAACAAGTTATAGGTAATATATATGAATAAAGGTATAAGTTTAAGCTATTTTCACTGTAATTTGTGTGTTTTTAATTCTGTTGGAAGTAGGATATTATAAGAATTATGAGGAAAAAAAATTCTTAATTATAAATTGGAAAATAACAAATTAGAAATAATTTTTATACACTCGTATTTTAAAGTATTTTTTAATTCGTAAATATGCTTAATTATAAATTGTCAAAATAGTAGAAATAATTTCTGTTCACACTTAATTGATTTATAATTCGTCAATATGCTTTTTTATTAAAATCTTATTACTATTTTTACATAAAAATCAGAATCTTCATTCTGGATGCAGGACGGCTGACTGATGTGTCTCGTTTTTGCTTTTGTCGCAAGCTACTTAGGGGCCTCTTTTCCCTGGCTGAAGTTGTTTTATTTATCACTACTTGAGGGCACTTAGTTATTTTTTTTGATCTTTTTTAGACACTACTTGAGGGCACCTTTAGCACTACACCCTGATAGACTCGAACTGCAACCAACTTAAGACTGCTATAATTTCCAAACCGTTCATGACAGTGAGCTCAAATTTTGACACATGATAGATAATTTTATTATTACAAGCCTTTTAAATGATTTGCGTCTCAGTTATGTTGAAAAATTTTTATCCGCGATGGAATTCAAACTTGATAGTGTGATTGCTTTATATTTGACTGGAAAACCACAGGTACGAAGGTTGAAAAGTTTTCGACCGCAATATAAAGATAGCCGCAGTCGTCAATAAAAACTTGTTAAGGCTATTATGATAGATATTAAAATACACACAATCGTTATGTACATATGTATGTCCATTACATGTATTCACAGAGGGACACAATTATAAATACTTACAAATACTTATGAAATTACTAGTTTACTTAATCATTATCATACTGATAGGTAAGCCGTGAGGCCGCGGAGAATTAGCTGATAGTATATAATATGTATAATTAAACAAACGGTGTTGTGAAATATGAGATTTCAATATAGGATTCATGAAGTTATTCTTTTTCTCGGAATGTTTTCCCTTTCTAATCCTACAACAATTCAAATCTGTGATTTATTGTTTATTTGTTTTTTTTTTTGCCTACTTTTGACTACACTCTTTTGGTTTGGTTTTCTAAAATTACAGCCATCCTGGTGCATTTACTTGTTTGAAGGATTGAAAGGGTACAGAGTCATTGCCAAAAGTTTCTTGAATTATCAACTTAGAAATCGGTTCGGCGGCATCAATTCATCTCTTGGGAAAACATTTGCCAACCGTAATTTTTAGCCCAAATAAGCAGAACCTTCGGAACGTCTGGAAAATCTTCTTCATTAGGGGTTGGTGTTCGTAGCATGGTAATTATCTGGCTGGGTAAACCGCAGTCGTATATGTGGTGTTTCAGGAAGTAGTTTTGATCTGGTCATTATCATCAAGAGGACTGATTACGCCTTTCTCGTAGGTCTTGGTTAAAGACTGCGTAACATTCATCCAGGATTTCATGAAGCCTACGCTAGTCGTAGTTTTGTGAGGCACCTACTTGTTCGTACTTCATATTGGTCATTGCGGGAGAACTTTGTTTGGATGTAGTAATTTGGGAAACATTTTCAGATAAGAGCCAAATTGAGTGCGTTTGATTCCAGCGAGATGATTAAGGTTTACATTCTACATACTTGAGGGCTCTGTTTTATTTGTCATTACTTGAGGGAACTTAGTTATTTTTTTTTACCTTTTTTTGGGCACTACTTGAGGGCACTTTTAGCACTACTTGAGGGCTTTATAGGGTTTTTTGAGACCACGTTTTCATTGATATGTTTGGACTTTACACCGGGTTTCACTGTATGCACTGCTTAAGGGCTTTCTTACAGATTTAAAGTCACAAACTTGCACTATTTTAGGGCTTATTGTTATACCAGCTACTGGACCGCGGTCCCTGCTCGGGCGCCAATTAAAGACTTATATTTTTATTTTCATAAAAAAACTTTATTTTCGGACAGCGATTCTGTCCATTCAAAGTACAACTGAACTTTCTTAACAAACATTAATACCTTAAATAATAACAATTAGCTGATTCTGCAAGTTGTTGGTTCCCAAAGCAAAGGTGTTTTGTGCATTGGTTGTTGGTGCTTGGTGTGCTGGTATCTGGCGACATCAACGGGAAATAGAATGCGCGTGTTGGGGTTATCGTCTACACTGGCTGAAGGTGTTTGGTGTGCAGGGATCTGGTGACAACATGGGAAATGCGCCTGATACGAAATTGTGTGCGCGTGTTGCTGACTTTTGTATAATTTTTCGTTAACTCATACAATATAAATTTTTTTTCTTTTTGTTCTTCTTCGCGCTTCCTTTTTCGTCTTCGTCTTCTTCTTTTTCGGCCGATGTACAGATGTCCTTTTGTCACAAACTTGAACTGATCCCAGTTGAGCCCCCAATTTGTGGGTAAAACAGTTTATTAAAAAAATTAAATTGGTTAATTAAACTTAGGACAATTAATATACTATATGTGAAGGTTTGGTACCGCGCTCTGCGCTGGTTCGTCATCGACTGACTCATATAATTTCTATTTATCTACCACTGTGGTTAAAATTGCGAGCACCAGAGAGATGGAGAATGAGAGAACAAAGAAAATGGGATTATGGTCGGTTAGACTTACAGCGCAACCATCTCTCCGATCCCACTTATAAACATATTGGGTCTACAAGTAAGTTTCCAGCGTTTGTCAGAGATGGCGCTACCAGTGGATCCCGGGCAGAAATGTCAGACCCCATGTGTTTTATTTGTAAGTTTTGTATCTGTCAACAACTTTGCAGCGTTATATTTGAGTACTATCGGTGTCGTACATTTTATCGAGCAAAATCATGGCAAGTCAGTCGTTCATAGACCTTCGCGGAGTTTAGACGTCTTTCGAATTACAAGTGTGAAGTGATTCGCTGAAGTAAGAAATTGAACAATTTGGGTTTAGACTCCAATCAGCAGGACGTTAGTGTGCTCGCTTGAGACTGCAACGGTTGTGGGTTCGACTCCTAGTAGTCGGCAGACGTTCCTTGTTTTTTTTTTTTTTATTTTATTTTATTTATTATAAATAAAAATAAGTGGTGTTACTAGTGTTGAATTACCATCACGTGATGAATTGTGTTGAGCGGTCCGCTATGCCTATAGCGGGATCTGCTGAAATGTCAGGTGAGGCTTCGAGTGGTTCGAACCAACCTCCAAAGACAAAGAGAAGGAGGAAACTACCAACGACCACTGTAAAGCTGCTTGCGGGAGTGAGGGAAGGCAACAACCTCGCTTCATTGGCCGCAAGCGAATCTGATGATGAAGAGGAAGAGATGGAGGCCATTAGTAGTAGCATCAAAATGCTACAACAAAGAGTGCTGGCCATTAAAGATAAGCAAATGCTAAGAAGGAAGAGGGAAGAGCAAGAGCAATCCCAACAACAGCAGCTTGCTCAAAAGCAGAAACAACAACAGCACCAAGTAAATAAAGCAGCACAAGTGTTACAACAACAAAATGTTAAGAAACACCAGCAACAACAAGTGCAGCCACAACAACGGCAACTGCTAAAACAGCAGCTGCCACAAAAACGGCAACAGCAAAAACAGCAGCAGCAGCAAAAACAGCAGCAGCAGCAGCAACAACAACAACAACAGGAACAGCAACAGCAGCAGCAGAAGAAGAAGGAGAAGGTGCCGCCTATCAACACCTATAAATTGGAGGTAAATGCTACCAAAGACCTGTGTAGGCTGGTCATTGGTAATAATTTTAATATTAAAAGATTGGGGAACGATCACCATGTCATCCACTGTAATACAGTGGAGGGCCACGCGAAAGTGAAAGAGCTCCTGAAGGAAACGACGACGGAGCACTACTCATTTACGCCGAAGTGTGAAAAGCGGCAATCGATGCTGCTAAAGGGGTTGGAACCGTCTTCTGATCCTGAGGAGATCCTGGCACTGCTCAAAGAGAAGGAGTGCGAAGGACTCAAGTTTGTGGGGGTAAAGCCATTTACCACAGCTAGAGCAAGGCGGGAGAAACGGAGTCTGCCGTTCTTCCTGGTGCAGCTCAGTCCCGAAAGCCGTCTGGATAGTCTAAGGAGTATCAATGTCCTAGACTACCAGGTGGTGCACTGGGAAAAATTAAAAAGGAGCGAAGGCGTTATACAATGTGTTCGCTGCCAGAGGTTCGGACACGCCGCATCGAACTGTCAAATGCAGCCTCGATGCGTGAAGTGCGCAAAGAACCACAGTTCCGAGGAGTGTGCTCTGGGTAAAGATGGAGCATCCGATAAGACGCAGCTCTCGTGCGTATTATGTGGGAACGTGGGACACACCGCAAACTATCGGGGTTGTCCTATGTTCGCTGACATTAAAAAAGCAAAACTGGCTCGGCAGCAGAAGGTGAAGGTCAAACGTTCACCTGTGAGCTTTCAAACACCAGCCGTCACGCCCCAAATTTCCTACGTCCAAATGGCGTCAGGTAGGGGGGCTACGGTACAGCAAGCGACTGTTGCTTCTCCGGCGCCAATGTCGAGAACAACGGAAGCTGCACCGAACATGCTGGCCATCTTGCTCGCAATCCAAGGGCAGATGGTTCAGCTGCAAAAGCAGGTGCAAGAACAGGCCAAGCGGGTGGACCAGATCTACGCGCTGCTGCCGGGCCTAACGCAACACATGTCGTAATGGGTACGCACATGGTGGAGCAATCTTTGAAGGTCCTTGCGGTGAATGTTAATTCACTGATTAGGATCGAACGAAGAGCCGCGATGTTTAAATTGCTACAATACAAGACCAAACTCCTGATGCGCTTTTCGCTAGTGAAACCAAGCTAACCGATAAGCACAAACTGGAGTACAATAATTATATTGTTAGAAGAAGAAACCGGCCCCGATCCAATCGTGGAGGCGGAGTCGCGATCTTCATTAAACAAGGTATAAAATTTCACAGAGTGTACAAGGGAGTGTTGCGCAGGTTCCGGGTGTTGGAGGCAGTCGTCATTTACATCCCGCTCCGCAGTGGAAAGCGGCTATACTTGGCTTCAGTTTATGCACCTGAGACTTCACAATCCACTTAATTTATTACAGAGCTCGACACGCTTTTTCGACTTCTGAGGTTGGAATCAGGGGAGAATTATTTTATAATCGGTGGGGACTTCAACGCTAAACACAGGGATTGGGGAAATAATGTGCCAAATACTAGAGGGAACCTACTACTCGATTAGTGGGGTCAGCACGATGTCATGTACAGACTCGGTCTTAAAGCGACGGATAACCCGTCGTTTCCCAGAGGCGGGTCTACTGCTGTACGACGAACGTTTACGACTGACTGGCACGAATTTACAAACGCTAAACTGTCTGCGCACATTCGTGTATGACAGCGACCATTGCGGTTTTAGTACCAAAATTACAGTTCCTAACGAAATTGCGGAATTGGAGGAGTTTGTCCAAAGATATTCTTACAACTACAGTAAGACTCGATGGACACGCTTTCCGCAACCTTGACAAGAGCACTCTCCTCGAACACGCTCCACCCACCATCCAATAGGAATTTGTCAAACGAGGAGATCGACAATTACCTAAAACAAATGGACGAGTCAATTAAACAAACTATGGACACTACAATACCGCGATATCGACATACGACTAACGAAGACCTGTTCCGCAATCCTACTATTGACGCTCTGCACCGACAGAAAAGTAGACTTCTGACAAGACTCAAAAACTTGTACAGACAGTTAACTGACAGACAAGACCCGGAGATTAGGATACTGAAGTCGTCAATTAAAAACCTTCAAATGTTAATAAAAGAGAATTACAAAATTGCTGTAAGTTCGTATTGGAACAACAGGGTTCGGGCTGTAAACACCAGCAACCCGAATATGTTCCCGCAAATAAATAAACTATTTCGGAGGAAAAATCAAAACGACCTTCAGTGTCTTAAAATAGCGCAGACAACAGACAACGAACGGTTACTGACAATAGCAGGTATTGATCCAAATGAGGCCGCTGATGATGACGACTTCTTTGTGATCGAGGATCCACAGGAGAAGGTTGAGGCCATAGGGGCGACTTTCCAGGAAATATACAAGGCCACTGATACCAGTGGCCCTTATTATGACCTGGACAATCGCCTATTGGTGCACGACTTCTACATTCGAAATGAAATAGGGAACTGGCGATCCGAAGGCTCTGGTTTCACCCGGTTCAGCGACGAAAATATGGCAAATAATGTCATTACCAGAGAGGGTGACCTACCCCCGTTCATTTCGAAGGAAGAGCTCCATGAGATCTTCGACACAATCAGGGCTAAGAAATCAGTGGGGACCGATGGTATTCCGAACATCGTGCTTCGACATCTTCCTCTAGATGCGGTGGACATTTACTTCACCCTGTTTAATAATGTAATGAATAATGCATATTATCCAGCGCATTGGAAAACGGCGGTGGTTAAACCTATCCCCAAAAGGGAAAGGATATATCCAATCCGGCGAATCTCCGTTCGATAAGTCTCCTTCCGAATATCAGTAAGGTGTTTGAAAAAGTAATCAATAGAGCTCTGTCTAGGTGGGTTGAGGACAAACATATAGTTCCGGATAATCAATTCGGTTTTAAGGCGGGACATGATATCTCACATGCCGCGTCTAAACTGGTGTCCGATATCCAATGGAATAAAGGCAAAAACCAATGCACTGGTGCCTGCCTTGTTGACTTGGAGAAGGCCTTCATCACCGTATGGTTAGAGGTCTTTTCTATAAGCTGACTAGGCTGGGGATCAGTAAACCACTCTTGTACATTCTTTATAATATGCTAACCAACAGATAGTTCATCGTGAAAAATGGCGATGTGACTTCTGTTGGAATATTTCAAATTAAAAATGGTCTTCAGCAAGGCGCGGTCAATTCGCCGATCCTATTCAACATTTATACAAGCGACTTGATAGGTTCACTTGCCCATACTATTGCGTACGCAGACGATTTGATAGCGTACAGAACAGGTCCAAAAATCGAGGTCATTAATACTCTCTTGCAGCGTGACTTCGATAAGATAAGACGATTTTGCGATGACTGGAAGTTGAAAATCAACTTTCAGAAGTCGGAAACCATTCTCTTTAGGACGCCGTTGTCTAGAGCCTCTAGGGATATCAGAAAAAATTGGCGAAAGTTCTCGACCATTGGACAACGCGGACAGCCTCTTGCCTGTCGAAATGTAGTCAGATACCTTGGGATCTGGCTAGATCAGTTTCTGTATTTTGACAAAAATGTAGACGCTGCTCTGGCCAGAGCTAAAGGCGCTTTTGCCCTTACAAAGAGACTGTTTTATAGCAGCCAACTCGATGCGAGGGTAAAGGTAATCTGCTACATGGCCCTTATCAGGCCCATGCTGGTATTCGGGTGCCCCGTGTGGTTCAATGTACGAGCACAATGTAATGGAAAAGATTCGGGTGTTTGAGAGGGCTTGCCTTCGCTTGTACAGAACACCAGAGTCGGAGTACAAAAAATTTTATCGTAATGAGGTTCTTTACAACGGGGCGAACCTAATACGAGTGGACAACTTCGTAATTAAGCTGACTCGAAGGCACATTGCAAGAGCAATGACCTCGACGAATAACCTGATATCTGGGGCTTACTACCCCAATTACCTTTACCACGAGAGTGTGCGCTACGATGGCTTCGTTCCACCGGAAGCATTCCTCTACCTAGATCAGATAGGGTTGATCCAGGATAGATCAGCGGTCCCGTTAATCTACCATGTCGCTCGGACAGCTGGGGACAGGCGACTGAACTACAACAGTGACGTCGCACACGGCAGTGTGGATCGTCTCAGGTTCAGTAGGGCGGTGGGGAATCGCGATAAGAGGGATGTCGTTCGGCAGCACCAGCATTTCTGGTGGTTGAATGATGGAGAAAATGCTTCGTCGTCGTTTCCGTCAATTACGGACCAGCCTCACCAATGAGGCAGAGCTGACCAATCTATTTGCTCTGTGAATACCGATGGCCAGCTTGCATAGGTTTAAGTTAGCATTTAAGAAATACATATATATATTGGTATATACATAGGTATATACTAGTATATGTATGTCATTGTGTATAATGTCTATATGTATGTATGTGTGTTGGTTAGGTAGACTAAGGTTTATTTTAAGTTAGATATTAAGTTTTTATAAAAAATAAAAAATTATGTCCATATGCAAAGTTTTTTGTTAAATTCTTTTCTTAGCCTTAAGCATAGAAAATAAGTATATATAAGTATAAAATGCAAACAAAGTCGAAAGACATAGATATAAGAATTTAGAGTAGCTTAGAGTGCCTGTAAGTTAATATAAGTTTGTTAAGTAATTTTAAGCTAGCATTTAAGCATTTTTTTGTTAGTATGTAAGAGTTAATGATTTAGAAAATAAAAAAATGCATTTAAAACTAAAAAAAAAAAAACTAAAATCATGGCAAGTTTCCAGCCAAATAAACGTCATTTGTGGGAAGCGCTGCTTTTATTCTTTAATATGAAGAAAAGTGCGTCTGAGGCCTATCGTTTGCTTTCGGAAACGAGTGGTCCAAACGGTTCAAAAGCGGTGATTTTGGAGTTGAAGACAAAGATCGCCCCGGAAAGCCGAAAAGTTTTGAAGACGATGAATTGGACGCTTTACTGGATGAGGATCCGTGTCAGATTCAAGAAGAACTTGTTGAATCATTGGGCGTCACGCAACAAGCCGTTTCCCTGCGCCTAAAAGCACTGGGATTCATTCAATAGGTTGGAAACTGGGTGCCGTACGAATTGAAGTCAAGAGACGTCGAACGGCGACTTTGCATGTCGGAAATGTTACTGCAGCGGTATAAAAATAAATCATTTTTGCATCGTATTGTCACTGGTGATAAGAAATGGATTTATTATGATAATCCTAAACGCAGAAAATCGTATACAAAGCCCGGCGGGACAGCCCAATCGACGCCGAAACAAAATATTCACGTGAATAAGGTCATGCTCTGCATATGGTGGGATCAAAAGGGTGTCGTATACTACGAACTGCTTCCGAGTGGTGAAACCATCAAAGGACCATTATATCGGACCCAACTAATTCGTTTGAAGCGGACATTAAAAGAAAAATGGCCAGAATATGAGACCAGCCATGAGTCCGTCATTTTTCATCAGGACAACGCTCGGCCACATGCTGCGGTTTCGGTGAAAAACTATTTGGGCAATAGTGGATGGGAAATTCTGCCTCACCCGCCTTATAGTCCAGACTTGGCACCATCTGACTACCACTTGTTTCGTTCGATGCAGAACGCTCTTACGGGAATACGCTTCAGCTCAGTAGAGGAAATCAAAAATTGGCTCGATACGTTCTTGGGCTCGAAAGACGAGAAATGTTTTTGGTCCGGAATTCATAAATTGCCAGAAAGATGGGGGAAAGTTGTAGCTTCCGATGGACGATACTTTGAATAAAGCATTGTAACTATGTTTTCATAATAAAACTTCAAATTTTGGAAAAAAAACGCTGGAAACTTACTTGTCGACCCAATATATATATATATATTGTACATATATATATATACATATACATATATATACATATACATATATATGTATATATACATATAGCATATAGCAATAGATATTGCTATCCCTACACCACTTTTCAATACCTTCGATCGCGCGGTTCTCGCGCGCTTTTTCTTCTGGTGAATGCGTTGTTCTTCTCGTTTCGCTTCTTGTGTAGCTGTTTGTGCTTACCGACATTCTTCGTCAAACAAAGGATTTCTTCTTGACGGTCGGCGCAACTGATGTGCCGTATCCTTGATGGAACATTGTCAGTCTTGCCACTGGTACTCGGTACTTGATGCTGGCGTCATTGGAAGGAGGGTGACAAACCCATACGAATAAGTTGTGCTGTTGATTTAGACTGTTTATGAATTCTATACCTTGTAATATTTCTATCCGTCTCTTAAATCCCTCTATATCGTTTTGTTTACCCCAAAATATTCGTAGTTTAAGACCAAATTTCCATTTATTGTTAGAACACATTCAATCCATTGTTAAATTACCAGAAGTTATGTTGTAAGCGAAATTTGGATTTATTGGGTCTACAAGTAAGTTTCCAGCGTTTGTCAGAGATGGCGCCACCAGTGGATCCCGTTCAGAAATGTCAGACCCCATGTGTTTTATTTGTAGGTTTTGTATCTGTCAACAACTTTGCAGCGTTATATTTAAGCAGTTCTATCGGTGTCGTACATTTTATCGAGCAAAATCATGGCAAGTTTCCAGTCAAATAAACGTCATTTGCGGGAAGCGCTGCTTTTAGTCTTTAATATGAAGAAAAGTGCGGCTGAGGCCTATCGTTTGCTTTCGGAAACTTATGGGGCGGAATGTATTGGTGAATCGAAGTGCCGCGAGTGGTTCAAACGGTTCAAAAGTGGTGATTTCGGAGTTGAAGACAAAGATCGCCCCGGAAAGCCGAAAAGTTTTGTAGACGAGGAATTGGACGCTTTACTGGATGAGGATCCGTGTCAGATTCAAGAAGAACTTGCTGCATCATTGGCGTTACGCAACAAGCCATTTCCCTGCGCCTAAAGGCACTGGGATTCATTCAAAAGGTTGGAAACTGGGTGCCGTACGAATTGAAGCCAAGAGACGTCGAACGGTGATTTTGCATGTCCGAAATGTTACTGCAGCGGTATAAAAATAAATCATTTTTGCTTCGTATTGTCACTGGTGATGAGAAATGGATTTATTATGATAATGCTAAACGCAGAAAATCGTATACAAAGCCCGGCGAACCCGCCGAATCAACGCCGAAACGAAATATTCACGTGAATAAGGTCATGCACTGCATATGGTGGGATCAAAAGGGTGTCGTATACTACGAACTGCTTCCGAGTGGTGAAACCATCAAAGGACCATTATATCGAACCCAACTAATTTCTTTGAAGCGGGCATTAAAAGAAAAACGGCCAGAATATGAGATCAGGCATGAGTCCGTCATTTTTCATCACGACAGCGCTCGGCCATATGTTACGGTTTCGGTGAAAAACTATTAAGAAAATAGTGGATGAGAAATTCTGCCTCACCCGCCTTATAGTCCAGACTTGGCACCATCTGACTACCACTTGTTTCGTTCGATGCAGAACGCTCTTACGGGAATACGCTTCAGCTCAGTAGAGGAAATCAAAAATTGGCTCGATACGTTCTTGGGCTCGAAAGACGAGAAATTTTTTTGGTTCGGAATTCATAAATTGCCAGAAAGATGGGGGAAAGTTGTAGCTTCCGATGAAAGATACTTTGAATAAAGCATTGTAACTATGTTTTCATAATAAAACTTCAAATTTTGGAAAAAAAACGCTAGAAACTTACTTGTAGACCCAATATGATTACGGAAAAGATTTACACAATAACTTATATTATATTCAGCAGGGTGTGCGGGCATTTATTTGGAAAACGTTATTAATCGCGTTTGTTCTGCCTTAAAATATGTGCTGCTAGTGCTGATATCATAAATGTATAATACCTTTTATGTCTGCATAAAATAGAAATTAAATACTCAGTGTTTTGCATTGCATGGGTAAAGCAAAAGTGTCTTTATTCAGGAATTAAATACAATCTTAGCGCAAATCAAAGCTTATAATTAAATTGTCATCGGTGACTTTAATATTGATCTTCTTGATAGTACTAATCGAGATACAGAAAACTATAGATTCCTTATGGCTTCATATGGACTTACAAGTCTTGCTTTTGAAACACACTCGCGTGACTATCTCCACTAAAAATTGTATTGATCATTTATTTATAGGCATTTCTAGGAAAAATTAAAGCTTATTTATTGCCGATGTGCTTACAGAGCACCATAAGAATACCTTAAGTATTTACAATATTATTATTTCTAACCAAAATTATAACCTGATCATAACAAGGTCTAAAATAAATTTCCCCATGCTAATAGGGACATGCATGTATTTCATTGCCACTGAACGCTTACAAAAAAACATAAACTGTGGATGACAGGTAAACTTTAAGACGAATAAAAAAAACACCATTTCTTGGCTAAGTGCAACAAACACCTAAACAATCAAAACCTAAAAAATTATTAATTTAAATTATCTAATAAACTTTACATGGAAATTAAAAAAATGCGATAGGCCTACCATAAACGTTTTCTTCAGGGAGTTACGAGTATGTGTAATGTCAGAGAATAATAGAAATTGGTTGATAGCATTTTAGGGAAAAGTAGAAATTATACAGACATAAGTATTTTACAAGTCGACGGAGTTGTTTTCTTTAACCCAAAAGGCGTTGTAATTAATTCTAAGAAGCTTTTTGTTGAAACTTCAGAAAAAATCAAACACTCCCTTGAGCCATATGATAGCTGTAACTGTAAGTCTGTCAATTTTGCTGAAAATTTGCAATCTAATACTTTTATTTTTCATTCAATTTGTTGTTTGGAACGGTACAAGGTCATACTTTCATTGGAGCAAAAACGCTCGTGCACTAATGATGGCATACATAATTTTCGCTGAAAAGGATTGCTCTGTACGTAGCTGATATTCTTTCTCACATTTTTAATTTGAGTGGCTGATATCTACAAACACTTAAACGTGCAGAAGTCATTCCTTTTTTTAAGAAATAAAACTGTAAGACTGTTTCTAATTACAGACCAATTTTCTTGCTTCCAACGTTGTCCAAACTCTTTGAGAAGCTCATTAAGTCGCAAATTGTCGCCTTTTTAAATAGAGTAAATTCTTTTTTCACAATCAAATTGGTTTTAGGTCAGGTATATCTATAAGGTATCAATATCATAAAATTTGCCATGTGTTTCTTCATTGATATGACAAAAGCATTTGACTTGTTCGATCATGATGTATTGCTTAAAAAATTGTATATACAATGCTGGTTGGAATCATACTTAATGGACAGGAAAGAAAGAGTTAACGTTAATGGCTCTTTTAGTACGTTTCATAGTCCTAAAGATGTTGTCTCTAGGAGATCTGTATTTGAGCGGCTTCTTTTCTTAATACTTATTAGCTAATATTTCCGGCAAGATGTTAACGGTACTCCTACTGCTTTTGTATATAATATAGCTTTAGCACACCAAAGTGCTGTGCCCCTGCCCAATTATCAAGGCTTCGCCCATCAATGACGTTGTCTAATAAAACGCGGGGGTAGAGAATACTACTGGTCTTATCGTAAACATCTTCAGATGACGCCTATGAAGGTTGCTACGATTTGACCAGTTAAAAATTGCCGGTCATAGGTCTTGTTGGCGGCAGGACCACCGGTAGTCCCTACCAGGACTTAAATCACGGTACCATGGGTATCAGGAGCCCCCGGATTTCGGTCCGGGCCTGATTTGTTGAGGTAGGCCCCCTTGTGGGAGCGTCATGGTGGCTGTGGTTTAAACCCAAATCGCGGGTAGGGTCTTCCTGTTGGTTTGACCCATTGTAGAGTAGCAAATAATTACTGGGTACTGTGACCCTAAGAGCAGTAAGAGGTTTTAGATCGGCCTCGACCCATACCAAGGGTGGAACTTGTGCCTCCAACACAAGTTCTGCTTTGGTATGTAGGTAAGCGATGGCAAGGCGTATCCTGGCTCCCATGGATGTATGGTCATCCCGTAAACATAAATTTACATGACAGGTGGTTTACGTTAAAAACCAGAGACTAATACCAAAGTGCTATACCTTTCGACGGCATAACTATAATTATAAGAATATAAGAAGCTGAGGCAATGGTTCGCAGTTCATAAATTGGTGATTAGTGAAAACACTAAAATTACGTCTTTCAAATCTTCTTTAAATACGAGTACTCTTATGGACTTTATTATGTCTTTCTATTCACACGAAAGTAAGAAATTTTCACTACAATTGCATAACTGTGGAAAGAATTGTCGAGGTTCATCTGTTTGTTTCAAAATTGATTCAATAAACACATATAAATACCTTGGTGTTTCTTTAGATAACATTGCAAAGAAATTAAATCTTATTTAATGCAAGTTCTGACGAAGATGTGTCACCAAAGACCGTACTGCTCCAAAACCAGTATGATGGGGTGGGTCTTATGACACTAGCATTGATCCTTTATTTAAAACACAGAAATATTTAAAATATTTGTAAATTAAATTTTTGTGGATCTAATTGATACTATTTACCATAACCCTTTTATAAAATGAATTGTTCTGCGTTTTCGAAAAAAATTGAAAGAGATTGTTTAACTTAAATAAATTACAGTGATTGCGAATTCTGTTTTGTAAATATTACAAAAGAAGGTGCTGAATATTTTATTTCAAGTTTTAGTGAATTCCGTTTTGATAAGTGAGACGGCGTTCATTTCATATGCCAGTACCGGCCATATCCAAAAACAACGATGCATCAGCCACCAATACCGCTAAAATTGCAACAATATTCAACAGCTGAATCATCTAAGAACAACATAGACAGTGAAAGTGAAAGCACTCTCCAGATGATTTATTTAAACATTTCAAATTTTGAGGAAACAAATCGGCGTTGTTTACAAGAAATAGATGACTACGAAGAGAAAATAATTAGCTGAAATGTAAATTAAATTATCTAGAGAGCAAGCTTAACTGGCAACAACAACATCTTTTCAGCAATTCGATTGAAATTGCGGGTGTGTCAAATGTCAATAACACAAACGCAATCAGCAAGGCAAAACCAATTTTTAATAAAGCCTTGTCCTTCGATATCTCTAACAAAAACATCGAAAAATGCTTGTCAAAAAAATGCAGAACAAAGATTCGAACTTAAGATCTATATACGAGTATCTCCAACATGGTATACTCAGGTTCTCTGCATGAAGGCGACAGAAACAGTAAAGCAGAATGGTGTAAAATACATTTGGTACAAGGATAATAAAATTCTTATGAGACGGAAAAGCCGTCTCAATCAGAGCATTTAATGATCTGGCACTTATTTAGTAACTCCTTAATCTCCATATTTAATGCATTTTGAAAACGATCTGATCGATGACTTTTCCACCCTTAATCCATTTAACTCAAACTGTGATATTATCTTTTCAACTAATTTCGCTCTCAATAATAATGTCCTTATTGTGTACCAGAATGTCAGAATGAGAGAAAAATTTTCAAACCCTGTTCCGCATATTGATGCGTTTTCTTACATTCCAGATATTATAGCTGTCTAAAATTTGAATATATAGCTTTGAAAAAAATAATTATTGTATTCCTGGGCATAAATTTGTTGCTAAAACAAAATTGTTGATGTGTTGAATATTGATTGTTTTAGTGCTGATGTGTTAAAGGTTTCCATTGAGATAAAAAATGATTTATTTGTTTTTTTATGTGTCTATAGACTTCATATGTTTAATGTTTTGTTGTATATTAAAGAGTTTTCTGATTTCTTATATAAGGTAAAACCAATGAGTTTAGTTATTGTAGAATGTAAGTGATTTTAATATCAACATTTTTTCGCATGGGCTTGCGTGCTTCATAAACGAGCCTATAAAAGATGCATTTGTTTGTGTCGACTACATTTATGGGCGCTTCAAAGTCGTTCCATTTTGGCCTGGCGAGAAATGTGTCCTTAATTCTATGATAACCGATCATTCCATGACGGTACTTTTTGTTAATACTTCAGAAAAGAAGGATAGTTAAATAACCTTACCTTCTCAAAAAACAACAATTAACTTTGATGAGCTTAAAAACTGTCTTTCACATGAGTCTTGGTCTGACATATATTCTTGTAGAGATACTTCTACTGCCTTTAAAATATTTATGGATTCCCGAAAGAATTATATTCGAAATTATTCTTAATCTCTGCGCTCTAAAAAGTTGGGGAAATGATTAAAACCGTGGATCTGTTTTTAAATTGATATTGCTAATTCATTTAAGAGCCATTTTTCTAACATAGGTAATAGTTAACAGCCATGCTTAGTCCAAAAGGTCTGCTTCCTCTATTCGTCTATTTGTGGCTATGCTGAAACGTTGACAAGTAGAAGTTTTATTGTATTTTTACGCCCATAACATCTTTTGAAGTCTTAAGGGCCATTGGTTCCTTAACTACATCGAAATCATGTGAAGTGGATGTTATTTCAAGCTTTATTATTAAAAATATTTCATATTTTGTAATAGATGTCGTAGCCGGTATTTCGTGTTTAAAGGAGTGTTTCCTGACGGCCTTAAATGTGCAGATGTTATCCCATTGCTAAAAAAGGGTTTTCGTACTGAAGTTGGTAATAATAGATCCATCTCACTTCTTCCTGCTTCCAGTATAATATTTGAAAAACTGGTGAACAGCAGGATAGTGAGCTTCTTAAATAAAACGAAGTTCATCAATCCAGTTTAATTTGGATTTCAAAAAGTCTTGTTCTCAAATAATGTCTAACCTTGATGGCAAAAAATTTACAGCCGACCTATTTATTGACATAGCCAAGGCATTCGATATAGTCAACCACAAATCTTTTTCTCTGGAAAAAGCTGGGTTTCTTTCGATTAAGTTCCTTAATCTGGGTGTACCGCAGGGCTCTGATTTCGGACCGATACTATTTTTTGTCTACATAAATTCACTGTTTGCCCCAAATTACAAAAGTTCACTTAATGCTTTTGCGGACGATATAGGTTTCATTTACTGTTTAAATAGTTGTCTAGACCTGGTTTTCGATATCGATTAGGACTTACACTTATTGAGACATTGGTTCGCCAAACATCATTTAGTGATAAGCTATAAAATTAAATTAATGCTCTTCGGCTTATCTGCAACGCACAAATTTGAAGCAAATCTGTACTTTCATGCATCTGAGTGTCCTCTCCCACTTTTCGTCGTAGTTTATGTTGCAGTGATAAATGTTTTTTGATAGAGTGCTCAAACCATTTTAAAAACTAGGGACTAGCCCTTGACCCTAAAATATGTTTTATATATTTTATCGATACATCTGCGTAATGTATGCTCAACTAAACTTTTGAAAGTTATTTATTACGAAATTTTTCATCGAAATGTTCCGAATGGAATTGCTTGTTGGGCGGGGTACATTTCAACAATACACGACCTGTTCTTGTCTTGCAGAAATTTATTTTAAAGAAAATTTGCCAAGAACCTGAGAACCATCATAGTTATTCTCTGTTCCTTGACATAAACATTTTTCAGTTCGTCACTTATATTGTTCTTAATGAAGTCTGGCAATCATAACTTTCATTTAATTTTGGACTACAATTTACATGGTAACTCGTCAAACATGTTATCTGTACCCAGCTTCCGTACTATTGCATATCGAAATTTTTTCTCAGTCTTAACTTACCGTTTTTATTTAATAAACTGTCGCAGTCGATTAGAATAATATCACTACCAGGAATGTTCATCAAACATTTCAATTTAACTACGACAGCTTAGAAAATCTTCTTTCTAACATACTGGTTTAAATTTAATTTTATCTTTTATTATACTACAGAATATAATGTATATAAACTGCATAATTTATAATTATGTAATGTATATCAACTCTAGTTACATGACCTTCAGCTACAAACTTAATCTAAATTTTTTTTTATTTTGATAATTTGCATCTTTTACAATTTACTACTGAAGATGTATTTACCTCACTACTTTTAATGCTATATTCCCCTGGTCACTCCACCCAACATAGTCACCCCACCCAACATAGTCACCCCACCCAACACAGTCTAAGTTTGAATTGAATATGACCATTGCAGTGGCATTCAATTTTTTATTTTTTTATATCTTAAAGTATCGAATTTCATTTATTTTTCTTTACTTTTCAAAATTTAATGAGTTCTTGAAATATTTGTTTGTATATTAATAAACTAACTAAATAAAAACAAAAACAACTAACTAAACTATTATAAGTGGAGATCTCGTTTTGCCAATAAATGGTCATCATTTCGAAATTTACAAATTCTTCGATTTAGACATCCTTATGTGTTTAAAGTACTAAGAGCGTCCTTTAAGTAAAGTGGCAGCATCCCTAATATAATAATATACAAAATTCTGTTTGGCTTCGATATTCGGGACGGACAACAACCGAATGTCGGTGTGTTGAGATCTGCTGAAAATAACTTGACACGGCTTGTAAATGAGACCACACGAATACAAGACGTTGATAGCCATAGCGCCAACACCCTAGATTTGTTTTTAACTTCTCACCCTAACAAGTACTCCGTTGATGTGCTCTCCCCTCTAGGCTCGTCGGACAATTGTGTCATATTAGTTAATTTATCGTACTCGCTACACACAGTTAGAGAAAAGATTCCTAAAAGAACCGTATGGCAATCCGAGAAAGCCAATTGGAGCGGACTTTACAACTTCCTTAGGACATACAT
The DNA here is from genome assembly GCA_963966105.1 of Volucella zonaria. Classification (NCBI taxonomy): domain Eukaryota; kingdom Metazoa; phylum Arthropoda; class Insecta; order Diptera; family Syrphidae; genus Volucella; species Volucella zonaria. The sequence continues at coordinate 131,342,713 of OZ014530.1, read as the reverse complement.
CTGACCCTTATGTTTCCTTGATAACGACGTGGATGCCGCTGCTGATATGATCATAGAAACTATCCCCTTTGGAACGAGATGCTTTATCCCTCATCGGATGAAGATGTTAAACCAAAAGAAAAGGCATGGTAAAGAGGCTGTCAGAGTTAGTGAAATGTTTTTTCGGTCCTTTAAGACCAACCCGACAGAGGAAAATCGAAAATATTCAAACGAGCCAGAAATGACTGTAAGGCATTTCTTAACCGTGTGAAATTCCAATATGACCAAAAATTGAGGCAAAAAATACTACAATGGCCCAAAGTGGTCGTTCGTCAAAAACATTAGAAATTCTGCCTCATCCTCCATCCCAACGCTCATTTACAATGACATTCCAGCTTTCAACCCTTTGAGAAGGCCAATCTGCTTGCTGCACATTTTGCGGCTAGCTCAACACTCCCAGATTGTGCTTTGTCCCCGCCTACATTTGAGTGCGTTGAATCTTCAATGGGACGAATCCACTTTCGCACTCGTGTAGTAGCAAGAGTACTTAAATATCTTAATATACATAAATCCGCCGGTCCGGATGGTATATCTCCCATTCTTCTGAAGAGGTGTTTTCCCTCGCTGGCCAAACCACTGCGTAAGCTTTTTCATCAATCCTACTTTTTAGGACTCTTTCCAAGCAGATGGAAAACAGCATTTGTCCAGCCCCTCCCTAAAAAAAAACCAACCTTCTTCCCTCACTTCCCACAGACCCACTTCACTTGCGTCCCTTCTTTCCAAGGTAATGGAAACGTTGATAAACCGTCAGCTAATGAAATATCTCGAGACACGAAATCTTCTCAATGACAGGTAGTATGGATAATCCACTGCTGGTGATTTGATGGCATGTCTCACCGAAAAGAGGAACCAAAGCGTATCTCATTCTAGCGAAAGCAAGACAGTTTCACTTGATATTTCTAATGCATTTGGCAGAGGTTGGCATCAAGCTCTTTTGTCGAAAATGCGTGCTCATGGGATCGATGACTCTCTTTTTTTTCAATGGATTAGAGAACCTTCCGGAACGTCAACTCAAATTGTCTTGGACGGCTTCAAGTCTGATATTCACAAAATAAATGCTGGTGTGCCCCAGGGCTCCGTTCTGTCTCCGACAATCTTTTTAATTTTCATTGATTATCTCTTGTCTGCTACTTCTAATCCAATATATTCCTTTCCTGATGATATCACACTCTGCTTTTCATATTTGTTCCCGGACTCACGCCCCTGCTCTTCGGGTGTAGAATGAGGTCGGCAGCGTATGTTAAGCTCTTTAAATTCCGATATTAAGAGCATAACCAAGTGGTATTTGATGCTTCCAAAACTCAATGCTGTCTGCTGTCTGCTGTCTTTAAAGCGAAATTTAAATTCCCAGCCATTATCCATAAATGGCACTGACATCGTCGAAACCGAGAAACTTTCCATTCTCTGTATGTGTGTCAGAAACAACTTACGTTGGAATTACCACATATTCGATGTCGTCAAAAATGCTGCGAAATGTCTATGTTTCCTCAAGCGATGTAGGAAATTGTTTACCCCCTCTGATCTGGCCTCATTATATAGGTCATTTATCCGCCCAAAATTGGAGTATAATGCCCACATCTGGTCATATGCTGCTAAAACATCTCTGCACCTGCTAGAGGGGATTCAAAACCATGCGATAAAACTCTAAATGACTAATATCAATCAATCAATTGACACCCTAGAATGCTGGCGTAATATCTCCTGTCTCACTTTGTTTTATCGCTTTTTGCACCACCAGGGCCCCCCATTCAAACTTCCAACAGTAACACCCGTCCCGCTACCAATGCTCATCAGTATACCCTCAAGCCCATTTTCGGACGTACTCTAAATTCTAAAATATCGCGATTCGCTCCTAAGCCGTACAACTCGCTTATGGAATGCCCTGCAGTTCTCTGTATTTCCTTGTCGTTATAACTTAAAAACCTTTTAAAAAAATTTCACATCAGTTCCTATATTTTCTTCCTCCCTAAATGTCCTTCGCACGCGCTGTGCACAAACATTTTAAGGGTACACCAACCCCATGAGCGTGAGCTCATTATAAAAAAAAGGAGCGGATAGAACCATTCTTAGTAATTTCTTCACCGCTACTGTCCCAAAAAAGTAAAGAGCTGGCTATTTTGTCTTGATATGCTAATATCAAATCCATCCTTTTTATTAAAGCTTATCTTCATACTTAATAATCTTTCGCTAAGTGCTGTTTAAATTTACTTAACTTAATTAAATAAAAATACAATTATAAATTTGAAAGAACACATAAACGTACGTGTGCTATATTGGAATTGAATTACTTCAGTACTTTGATTTCTGGAATACGTCTGTTAAAATTCCGGTAAGCATGTATGAGTGAGAGTATGATTTTGCTGTGTGTGTAAGCTGTAACCGCAAACTTCACTTCGAGTGTACTACAGTCGTGGAGAAACATGCGCAAACGGAGATAATTGTGGTCTTGCCATACATATAGAAACAGCATGAGTGAGCAACCTCCTGCCGCTGTAGTGGTGCCCCCAAAAATCCAAACACCAACACCTAGAACACAAACCGCCAAAAGGGTTAGGCCGGAAAAAATGTATAAATCCAACCGATAATAGCTCAGCTGTACTAACTGAGATTCGACTAATAAGAGCCGAAATCAAAGAAATTGCAGCAGGCTGTCAGTTCGACGATCTCAATAACAAACATCATCCAGAAAAATAACAACATTATGGAGACCATAAGCAAAGAAATTAAAGAACTAAAACAAAACAAGAAAGATGACATTATTGAAGGTATGCAAACTCAAATCAATGTAATGGAACAACAAATTATAAAAAAACAAACGAAGAGCTCACTGAAATAGTAAAAGGAATCGGGAAAACAATTAATCATACATAGGATCATAACAAAAAATCCAGATCAGTCGACGATAACTGTTTCTTTCACCTCAAACGTCGGTAAAACTAATTTTGTGAAAAAAGCTCGTACCGTCCGTCCCATTAAACTCACTTCAGTAATGCAAAATTGCAATGTAAATAGAAGTGCAATGAAGACTGACAACACGATCTACGTCAATAATCAGCTGACGAAACAAAACAAATATTTGCTGTGGATGACAAAGGAAAAGACAAAACAAAAAATGTGGGAGAGTGCGGGAAGAATATTAGCACGAAGAGAAGAGCAGAGAACACACAATCAATAATAATAAGTACCGCTAATGACGTAAACAAAATTACACGCCTTCAGTAACTGTTACACTGCGTGAAAAAGTAACTTGAACTACCTATAAATAACATTTTTATTTTTGACAAGATGAATAACACATATAGAAAAGATAAAGTTTTAACAAATATTGAATGTAGGGTCTTGGAGAGTTTTAGCGGCATAAATACGAACGAATTAAAAAATTATAAAGGTATTTTATGTTTTAATATACGATCATTACGAACTAACTGGAATAGTTTTTGTCTTAGTATACGCCATTTAGTAGAAATGCTAAAAATAATAGTCCTGGTCAAAACAAATATATATGATAACGAAAAAGAGTTCTATTCTTTAGATGGTTTGGGCTCGAATTTTCTAATAGAAACAAACGTAAAAGGGGGAGTACTCATGTTTGTGCGTAAGGAACTAAATCGCAAACCCGTACTCTCTGAAACCACTTCATATGAAAGTATAAACATAAATTATACTGAAAATAAGGTAACATCATTTGTTTTAGTAGTCTATAGACCACCAGAATTAAATAAAGGGGAGTTTATTAAAGAACTTGCAGATAACCTGAATCTATTAGAAAAGAAAAGTGGGATAAACATAATTGTATGTGAATCTGAAATCGAACTATGTAAAAGATTACGTTGAAATGTCAGCTTCATTCAGACATATTAATGTTATAACAGAGTATACAAGAATAGACCCAAGAAACGGAACAAAAACATTAATCGATTACACCCTACTTAGCCAAAGAACAAGGCAAGAGACGACCAGGAGCGAGGCGCAGAACAGTGAACGAAGACGGAGATTACAACATACGTGGACAGAATCAAACAGAGGACAGTCAAAGGACATACAAACCACAAAAGGCCTACCCGAGGAATATGGAGGGGGACGAGGACAACGTGATATCAAAGCTCGACGACAGAAAAACCGCAATGAAGGCAACGTTCGAAAAGAGCATTGCCATTATGAGCTAAAAGATAAGCTGTCTCGAGCTTTCAGTTGCCTCATCTTACACGCTTAACAAATGCTAGGAAACGACAAGATGCACCCGAATCGCCTCCATACCACAACAGGACTTACGCTCACAGTGAACGACGGAATACTCGAGAGGCAGGGTCCAAGACATTCCAGGAGCCCGCTACCGCGACGATGCCCTACAGATGAACACTTCCATCCTTTGGGGCATCAAATTCGACGGCACATCCAACACAATGCCTTTGGAAAGTTTCGTCTTTTGGATTGAAACTCTGAAGAGGAAGAATGACATGTCTTCTGACGAGGTGCTAGTCCAGTACCATCACCTAGTTTCAGGCCCGGCTGAAAGATGGTACTGGGAATAGCTATATTAAATTGGGGGGGATGAACAGCTCAGCTACCATGATTTTAAAGCTGAGCTGATCAAACAAGTTAGATGGTAGCTGAGCTGATCAAACAAGTTAGAGACCGACGACGGGACCACGAAATTCTTAGGTCCATCTTGGATAAGAAACAGTTGGCTCATGAGACATTTGACGATATTTTACGGCGACATACGTTCGATGACTATACATATGACCAACCGGCCGCACGAACTGGAGCTAATCGACTTACTGCGTCACAACATTGTGGACCGAGTCGCCACACTCATCTTCGGTTGCTCCATATGCAGTATACAAGATCTGCACGATGAGTGTAGATATTTAACAACTAGGGACCAACGATACAAACGTTACGTGACGGAAATCGACGACCTACATACTCATAGAAAAACATACCTATACGAATCTCCGTACAATTTTTCGGACAATAACGCCAAAGAGATAGCGGCTCTACAAAACCAACAGGCAAGTAGACTCAATACTTACACTGAACCTGACCGAACAAAAACATTCATTCATTCATTTTAAATGCATTTTTATTTCAGTTAACTCATTAATTCTTACATGCTAGACAAAAAAATGCTTAAAAATTAGCTTAAATAACTTACAGATAATCTAATTCTAACTTACTGGCCCCATGCGGGCACTCCAGGTTAAACATAATACTTAATCTATGTCTTTCGACGTTTCTTACACTCTACTTTTATTTTTGTTTTTACATTTATTAAACCAAACCGAACAAAAACAGAAAAAACGAATGTGTACAAAACTGAGCCGACGATAAATTTGACGAATGCAGAGGCTTGTCCTTCCGGATTTCATACCCTTGCTTGCTTCTGTTGTGAGCAAGGGAACATTAGTTTCTACGGTACGAAGTGTCAGAGAAACCTGCGGATCGGTGGGAATGCCGGAGGTCATCCGTCGGAACCGACCATAACTCCGGCGAACCCCGACAAACCCAGCCGCTAAGTATCCTGAAGCGTGATCTCACGATACCTACGGCACAGACGTATCCCGATCCTCATCAACGGAAGACGCTCTACCAACGGATAGTGGAATACAACGAAGCGAGGAAGTATATTTTCGGAGAAGAAGTAGCAGTGCCTCTGGAGAATACCAGAATATATAAAAAAACTACAAAGGCAGAAGTGTGCAGCAAAAAGACGGCGACTAAAGAAAACGCTCGAAACTGCGATAACAATACGACAGACAACAGACCGGTCGCCCAAGTACATATCGCGGGAGAGGATGTTCTCGGTCTGCTAGACAGTGGCGCATCCATAACCTGCTTGAGAAATGGGGCGACTTTTTGGAAAGACATAACGTTACACTGACGAAAATGATGACCGATATACGGACAGCTGATGGCAACCATCAGCAAATACTTAGCCGTTTTCTTTCTCCTGTTTTATGGCACGCAAAAAAAGGGGCTTACAAATGTTCGTAGCCCCGAATTTAAAACAGGTATTGTAATTAGGGATAGACTTTTGGAAAAGCTGTGAGGTCGCTCCAAACTTAATCTCGGGACTAGACTTGCCATCGCCGACCGAAAACGACTTCCCAATCCAAGCGCTCACCCAACCACAAATGGGCGGTTCAAGAGGGTGAAACAGAAATTTCCGTCGTTCGCAATCCTGGGGTTCGGCAAAACGAAGCTTCTAGAGCATATGATTGAAGTAGATGCAAATCAAGTTCCCATCAAGCAACGACATTACCCCATTTCGGCAGCGATACAAAAAGTCTTATATGACGAGCTGGATCGAATGGTCGAATTATGGGTAATCGAAGAAAGCAGCAGTGCTTGGCGTTTGCAGTTAGTCTTGGTGAGAAAACCAAGGAAGAATCGTCTATGCCTAGATGCACGAAATGTCAAAGACCTGACAAAGAATTTTGCATACCCTCTTCTCCACATCGATTGTTTACTAAGCAGCTTTCATAATACAAGATATAGCTCTGGTATCGATTTGAAAGATGCGTTCCGGCAAATTCCTCTGAAGGCCAAATCAAGGACAGCTTTCACAGTTCCTGGGCGGCCACTTTACAAAATGACGGTCATGCCGTTTGGACTGTGTAAGCATATGTCAGCTAATGGACAAAGTCATTCCCCATCGGTTGAAGGAGAATGTCTTTATCTACCTGGATGACCACTTCGTTTGTTCTCTAGATTTTGAATCTCATACCAAACTACTATCCGAGGTGGCCAGGTGTTTGAGGGAAGCAGGATTGACGATCAACGTCGAAAAAGGTAAATTTTGCTATCGCGAAATAAAGTTTCTGGGATACAGAGTTGGCGATGGTAGTCCAGACCCAGACAAGGTGCTGGCGGTAGAGAAGTTACCAGTACCAAAGACTCCTAAGCAACTACGTCGGTTTCGAGGGATGTAAGGGTGGTATAGGCGGTTTATTCCAAACTTCTCCGGACTATCCACGCCTACGACGGACTGCTTTAAGAGAGGACAAACTTTTGCTTTGACAGAAGACGCGCTGAACGGGTTTGATAAGCTTAAGGCGACTTTGGTGTCCCCACCCATACTCTCAAATCCGGACTTTAAGAGACGCTTCTACATACAGTGCGACGCTTCGACGACTAGAGTGGGTAGAGTGCTATTCCAAGTGGACGCAGAGTAAGACGACGAACGACCGATAGCGTTCATGTCTCAGAAGCTAAATTCTGTGCAACGGAATTATAGTGCCACAGAGCTTGAATGTTATGCGGCCGTCTTGTCTGTGAAGAAGTTTGTAACCTATGTCGAGGGCTAACCCTTTACTATTATAACCGATCACGCTAGTCTGAAGTGGTTGATGACACAGAAGGATCTGTCTGGTCGCCTGGCCAGGTGGAGCCTGAAACTTCAGGGCTTCGACTTCGAGATCGAGCATAGAAAGGCTGCCCTAAACGTAGTGCCCTATACTCTCTCACGCGCTCAAATGGAAGAAATTAGTACCCAATCCGACGTTCTGCAGGTTGATCTTAACTACCTATATTTTTCAACAGAGGAATATGAGGACTTGAAGAAAGTCGTAACAGAAATAAGGACTGACTTCCAGACACATGCGTCTCAGATGGATTTGTGTATAAGCGAACTGACATACGAACAGGAGAAACGGTACAAGACGACTTATCCTGGAAACTCTGGATTCTGAAGGAGTTGCGTGAGAGCTTAGTGGCTGCAGCATATGTTGCACCGGCCGCTGGACATGGCGGGATTCACTAGAGTCTGGCTCGCCTGAGGCAGATGTACTTCTGGCCTGGTATGGTATCTGATGTCCAGAATCTCGTCAAGTCTTGCGAGGTCTGCAAGTGCTGCAAGCCACTCAATACGGTATCTAGACCGCCGATGGGACAACAAGTCGTTACGGAGCGACCCTTCCAGAGGCTTTATATTGATTTTCTAGGGCCATATGGTTCGCGGACCAAGAACGGAAATACCCACATTTTTATTGTCCTAGACCATTTTTCTAAGTATCAGTTTTTGAAACCAGTGATGAAAGCAACAGCAGTAGAGGTAGTAAAACTTTAGAGAAAGACGTATTTGATATGTTTGGGTGCCAGAGTATGTGCAAACAATTCGTCTCCGTGTTGTTCGCCAGTTTTCTAGGGAAATATGGCATCAAAAATATTCAAACCGCGCTCCTCAAGCTAATGCGTCAGAAAGAGTCAACCGGTCTGTACTGGCCAAAATACGGTCATACATACAGGACGACCAGAAGAACTAGGATCTCCATATGAGCAACGCGGCATTTTCTTTGAGGAGCGTGGGGCATGATTCGAACAGGTTTGAGCCGTATTATGCCATTATCGGGAGTATGTCAATCATATGAAATATTGAGAAAACCAGACGTAGTGAAATATTTGAACACTGATGTATTAGAAAAGAATGATAAGCTAGAGCTTACACGAAGCAAAATCTTTGACAATCTAAGGCTAGCACAAGACAAGGTGACGCGATCGTATAATACTAGGGGCAAGGACATAAAATATGAGATAAGACAAATAGTATATAGACGCAACTTTAAGCAAAGTAGTTTAACTGACAGTTATAATGCCAAATTAGGACTCAAATTTTTAAAATCTAAGGGTGATATGCAATTCCCATTATGTGGTTGGTTCCGAAAATGGAGAGAGCGTGGGCAATTTTCATGCAAAAGAACACCATTACTAGCTTCGTAAAGAGAGCCTTAAAACTTACGCACTCTACCTGCTATTGCTGAAAGTTTTTTTATTTATCTATTTATTTACATATTTTATACACATATTTATTTTATTTATATATTCCATTTATTTATTTTATTTATTTATATTTTTATTTATACAGGGTGTCCCCTAATTCGTCAATGATTGGGAAATGATTCCTGGGTATATTCTATGAAAAAAATCCTTCTACAGTAAGGGTCTATCTCCAATGTTGACGGCATTTATCGAGGATTTAAGAAAAGGTTTACTTTGGTGTACCCTGACCCATGTTAACGGAAATTGCTGTGTTAGTACTAATGGTAGAAACTTTGTGTAGCACTTTATTTCTTTAAGAAAAGCACGGTTCAAATTGAACAATCTTAGATCATAAAAACAATAAACATTAATATCTGCATAAATATTGAATCCGGGTCTTTTCAATTCAAAGGAATATTTCAAATTATTACTAATTTTATTTCATGGTACCGAAACACGGGAACTGTAAAGACTACGTCTAAAAAAGTTATAAGCGATGGAAAACGCTAATCGGCCGCCTATAGATTACAAGTAACGCGCGTCGCGAATAGCTCTAACGATTACTTAAAATCATCGGAATCTAAACCTACCGCCACGAACGAAGATAATTGGGAATCCATCGAGGAGGAACTCTCAGTATTCCTAAATCGGTTAAAAACAGCGCATGAGGGACTCATCAAGGTAGACAGTTTGTGTATAGCAGTTGGGATATCTGAAGATCAAAACCAAATTAAAGACAGTGAAACAACGGTTGAGTATGAAGACAAGGCAACTTCCATTATCGCTCGATTGACGCAACGCGGTGTAAGATTGCCCAAACTTTTTTTCAAGACTTTTTCCGGCGATTTTAAGGAGTGACTTCCATTTTGGGTGCAATTTAGGAGCGCTGTCCATGAGAACAAAGCGTTATCTAGCAAAGATAAACTCAATTATTTGCAGTCATCACTGAAAGGCCCTGCTGCTGATTTCATTGCCGAATTTACTCCAAGTGGCCGCTGATATGATAGTGCTTTGGCATTTTTGCAAGAAAAGTTTGGTAATGTAGACAAATTAATTGATAAGAATATGAATGGAATGATGTCTACCCCATCCTTGACTTCAAAAACGGACATAAAGGGTCTACGACACAAATATAATACCGTAACGCCATCTATTAAAAGTCTAACCGCATTAAGTAATTATTCTAATGCTAAAATCTAAATTATTTCGTTGTCTTCCAAATCATCTTCGTGCTAATTATTTCCGTTGTCAAAGCGATATACCTAAGCAAGAAAGGCATGGTGTACATACAACGGATGAATCCGGTTCTGCTTCATCAGAAAGTGAGTGCTCTTTTATTGGCAATGGGGATAAGCAAATCAAAAATCTCTTAAAGTTAATTAAAAGAGAAATCGTGACGCTCGAAAATTCTGTAGGAGAAAGAGATAACAAACGACAACCGAAATCATACATCACCTCCACGGTAGCTGGGTTGCTCGCAGCGAAACACACATAGTCAAAAGTCCAGTGCTTTTTTTGCAAGGCTGTGTCTCACCACACTAAAGATTGCGACAGTTCTCTAACACTAATATAACGAAAAAACGTATTGGAGGGTGATGGCAGATTCTTTCGATGTACTGCTCGAGGTCACTCGGCAAAGAAATGCACTGTGAAGCATTGCATTTCTGTGTAGTGGTTGCAGGGGATGGTACGATATAAAATAATCAACGGCAGCCAGAAAGAACAGTGGAAAGTAATTCCTCAAAACAGTCAGTGAATTTATACGCAGCGAACAAAAGGCATAATGATGCAACTGTTTTATTACAAACGGCATCGGTTTTCGCATTAAATAAGGTGAGCAATATGAGTGTATACGTGCGGATTGTTCTAGATGGTGGTAGTCAAATGACATTTGTTAAGGAATCGCTGGCTGAGAAGCCTAATCTTCGAGTTGTCGGTTTTAAATTTCTTAGCGTAATACCATTTGGCAGCGACGGGACATAACCAACGGTCAGAAAATATAAAATAGTTCGATTATCATTAAAGGATCAACACAGTGAGCGTATGTTGGAGGTAAATGCAGTAGTAGTGCCAACCATTCCTCTGGATTTGCTAATGGTTCCCACTCAAGGTTTTATGAGGGGCGTTCAATATATTCTCGGTATCGATATGAAGGAAAATGCGAATTCAATTTAAATTGTTTTTATTTTTCAATATGATCTCCCCTAACATCAATGCATTTGTTACATCTTGAGATAAGCTTTTTTAAACCCTCAAAATAATAAATTTCCTCTTTCTCTGCAAAATACCGACTTGAGTTCTTCATCATCCGAAAATCTTTTTCCACGAAGACATTTTTTTCAAATCCGGAAACAGGAAATAATCACTAGGGGCAAGGTCTGGACTATAGGGTGGGTGTTGGATTTCTTCGAAACCACAATCTCGCGCAGCAGCCTTGGAAACTCGCGCCGTGTGAACAGGAGCGTTGTCATGAAGAAGCAATACACCCGCTGCGAGTTTACCCCGTCTTTTCTTTTTAATTTCCTCCCGCAAATTATGCAAAGTGGAAGCGTAGGATGTGGCGTTGATGGTTTCACCTTTTGTTTTGTACTCAATGAGCAAGATTCCCTTTGAGTCCCAAAAAACTGTGGCCATGAGCTTTCGGGCAGACGGAGTGACTTTGAACTTCTTCGGGGGGTCTGTTCCTTTTTTATGCCACTGCATGGACTCTTGTTTGCTTTCAGGGTCATAGTGGTGGACCCATGTTTCGTCCTCAGTAACAATTCGATCCATAACACCGTCCGCGTTCTCACTACACATCTCCAAAAGCTCTCTACAGCATGCGATTCTCACTTTTTATCTGAGGCGCTGTGAGCATTCGTGGCACCCACCTTGCACTGACCTTTGAAAGGTTAAGATGGTCATGAAGAATGGTGTGAATGGTACCAATTGAAAGCTTGGTGATCTCTGCCATCATTTTCACCTTTATTCGGGCATCCTCAAGAACAAGTTTTTCGACTTCTTTGATGCTTTCTCCCGTACAAGCAGTAGCCGGGGCGCCGGAGCGGGGGTCGTACTCAATGCTCTCTCTGCCTCTCTTGAACTCACTTGACCACTTTTGCACAGTTGATAATGAAGGTGCGGAACCCTGGTAAACAGCCACCATCTCTTCATGAATAGTTTTTTGACTTTTTCCTTGCTTAGTGAGAAATTGAATTACAGCACGATGCTCAATTTTCACCATCATCGCCTCAGTTGCCATTATGATTCTGTTTAACTAGAGATAAAACGCGAATTAATAATCACATTTATATGAAATTTTACATGAATGCACTAAAATAATAGTATTACTTGATAAATAAGTCAATTTATATATGGAACCACAGCTTCACCCCGATACCCAGAAAATATCTTGAACGCCCCTCGTATAAACGATTGCAAATTAATTTTAGCTGATTCGCATCCGTTTAATTACCAGCCAGCTGATGGAATTTCGATTTTAATTGGTTCGGATAATTATTGGCGAATAGTGTCGGGAAAAACAATGCGGATAGATGACCGTTTAATGGCTATCGAGACATTGGACTTTGCAGGGACGTGCACTAGTTTGTGATCCAAATGCTGTAATGAGTGTTTTGCAATTCAACATTCGTCTGGATACTATTGATATAAGACCGTCAGTAGAGAAAAGCGATACATTCACACATAATTTCATTGATAATTCCATAATTAAACGGAATGGTCGCTATGAAGTTGCTTTACCATGGAAGGGTGAGTATAATGTTTTAAATGATAATAAATGGGTACGCGTTTTAATTCACTTGTGCAACGACTCTTAAGATCACCTGACAATCTCCTCAGGTTTGATAGGGCAATATGGGAACTCGTCCATACTGGTGTAGCAGAAAAGGCAAAAAATGAGGTGAATGGTTTACACGCATATTATATGCCCCATCGCGGTGTATATCGAGAGAAGACTACGTCAAAACTTCGTGTGGTATTTGATGCATCCGCACACGTTGACCATTGCTCGTCGCTTAACGAAAATCTGAAATCGGGATCTAATTTGTTGCCCGATGTATTTAAGATCTTACTCAATTTTCGTCTAGGTTCTATTGGTTTGGTCGCAGACATTGAGAAGGCTTTCTTGCAGATATCTTTAAGAGAGATCGAGATGCGCATCTGTTTTATTGGTTTTCGAAGCAAATCGACTCCACTACCGTTCTTCGTTCTTTTAGAATGACTTGCGTAACTTTTGGCGTGACGTCGAGCCCCTTCCTGCTTGGAGCAACACTGAAGCGCCATTTTCAGTCTGAAAAAATGAAAAAGAACGATTTCCAAAAGTTGTGGTATTTTGGGCGATAGTTTTTACGTGGATGATCTAGTGTGCAGTGTAGACAATGAAGAGTCGGCGATACAGCTTTACCAACAGTCAAAGCATATACTTAAGGGAGCCGCTATGAACTTAAGAAAATGGAACAGCAGCCATCACAACGTACGATGCTGCTTTTCCACCCGATAGTCAGAAGGTTTTGGTTGTTATTGGGTACGCCAATACTGATGAATTAACCGTCGACGTTAATCCCGTCTTGGAGACAAACTTGTTTCTCGAAACGAAACCTACAAAACGCATCGTATTTCAGGTAATATCTCGTGTTTTCGATCCTTTAAAATACTCTTCCAAAACACTTGGAGACGAAAGCAGAATGGGATGAGGAACCACCAGCCGATTTGGTAAGGATTTGGAATATCCTGTCTACCGGTTTCGATGAGCTCAAACATGTGTCGATTCCACGCTATGTCCTTGATCGTGAAGATACTGTCAGGAGGGAGCTACATGTATTTGCGGATGCCAGTCAAAGCGGGTATGGCGTTGTTGTTTATATAAGAGTGATTAATGGGATCAGAGTAACAGTGAAATTTCTGTGTGCGAAGAACCGAGTTGCTTCCATCAAGGAGGCAGAAGCTTCCAATTAGCTTACCCTTCCTCAACTTGAACTTACTGCGGCGCTGATAGTTGCTAGGCTATGCTCATATCTGGTAGCGAAGTTGAATGTAACCTTCGATCGTTTCTGCCTTTGGACGGATTCACAAATAGCCCTGTGCTGGATTAAAGGCGATACAGGAAAAAAGTGGAAGCCCTACGTAGCAAATCGCGTTTGTGAAATACGAAAGTTAACTGCCAAATTCGAATGGAGGCACCTCAAAATTCCTAGCTACTGACTACAAGTGGACAAACGGCCCTAGTTTCTAATATTGGAAGGCGAATGCTGGCCAATTGATATTAGTAAACTAGATTTACCTAACTCTTTTATCTCCTTACAGGTGATGGTTGATAATAAGAACCCCGCACCCGATGAAAAACAACTTTTACAATCTGAACGTTTCAGTTGTTGGAAGAAATTACTGCGAGTGAATGCATTTTTGATGCGCTTCATACGTCTTCTGAGAAAGCTGCAAGTTGAGCGGAAAGACGGTATTATTACAGCTCAAGAACTCATTTTTGCTGAAGAGTATTGGATCAAGCATACTCAATACTCATTGTTTCAGGACGAGATCCTTGTATTATATTCCGCCTTGGACGAGAAGGGGATATTGCGGGTCAACAGTCGCCTGAGAGATTCTGAACAAGGAGATATTAAGCCATTTCCCATAATTTTACCAAATCAATCTCACATTAGTAAGCTAATCGGTTTTTACACACATCGAAATATGTTACACAGCGGAACGAATACCACTCTCGCGGAAATAAAGAATACGTTTTGGATAATAAGAGGGAGACAACTGGTAAAAAATGTAATATCTCGATGCCTCATTTGCAAGCGTTTGTCGGCTCTACAGGATGCTCTCTTCGAGACCTTTTGACATGACGGGAGTGGACCATGCAGAGCTTTTGTATGTCCAAAACGCAACCAATAACAGTTCGTCCAAGGTGTATATTCTCTTGTTAACGTGCGGCTCGATCAGGGCTGTTCATTTGGAGCTGGAGACAGACTTCACTGCGGAATGTTGCTTGCTCGCATTACGACGTTTTTCCGCCAGAAGGGAAAAACCAAGTGTCATTTATTCTGACAATGCGAAAACTTTCAAATGTGCTGCCAAGGAATTGAGGGTTATGAACGGAATACTTACTTCAGAAGCAATCCAAGGATTTGTAAACAATGAGGGCATCCGCTGGAAGTTCATTGTTGAAGAGCTGCTTGGTGGGGTGGTTTCTGGAACGGTTGTTCTGAAGTTAACTATTGGCCGAACCGTGATGAACTTTGTGGAGCTTCAAACATTGTTGACGGAAATTGAGAGCGTCATCAACTCCAGACCGTTGACGTACATTTCTGATGATCCCCGAGATCTTAATCCTTTAACGTCTTCACATTTATTTATATGCACATCCCAATGTTCCGCTTTACTATCATCCCTATTCAATCATTGCATTAATAATGGCTACTTTCTCTCAGCATGGAAAATAGCAAAATTATTACCGATAGCTTAAAATAGATATGTCAGAGAAATAAAAGACTTTCGACCGATATCTATCCAAAAACATTGGAAAACTCTTCGAACAAATATTGGTCGAACCAGTCAATATCTTGTGTGAGGATAAAAACATTATTCCCCAAACTCAATTTGGGGTCAGAAAAGAACATTCCACTGAACATACCATTCTTCTTCTTTGCAATAAAATTGTCCAAAACCTGAAATCTAAAAAATCCACGATTTCCTTGAATATAGATTTTGAAAAGGCATTTGACTCTGTCTGGCACAAAGGGTTGGTCTATAAATTGTTAAAACTTAATTATCCGAAGTGGTTAGTGCGAATTACTCAAAACTTTCTTGAAAATCGATTGTCTTCAATATTTGCTAAATCTGAAAAATCAGACCCTTTCTCAATGTTGTCAGGAATATCTCAAGGATCAATATTAGGCCCAATTTTATTTAACACATACTTATACGACTTTCCATTTGCCAACTTCACAGATGAAGAACCAAATGGAATTCTATTTGTAGACGACAACGCCATAATAGCCAGTAATGTGAGACCTCAAATTGCTCTTTTTAAAATAGAAGAAAAAGTACCCTTATTAGTGGGCTATTGCCAAAATTGGGGTTTGAATATAAACACTGAAAAATGTAGTCTAACATGTTTCCGGAACACTAGTGGAAAAGGTCATCGTATGGCAGTTAACGAGAGTAAAAGACTCTCCCTAAAAATTAATAACATAGCCATCCCACTGCTATCTGAAATTAAATATTTAGGTATTAACTTTCATAATAGATTCCTTTTTAATAAACACGCTAGAAAGATATTATGTAAAGCAGAATTTGCTACGGCGTGGCTGAAGCCAGTACTTCATTCAAAAGGAATGCCCAAAAATACAAAAGTTCTCATCTATAAAACTTTGATTCGACCCATCTTGGCATACGGGTTCTGCTCCTGGTTTACTATTTCACCCACAATAGCAAAGGAACTTGAAAAATTTGGGAGGAAAATTCTTAGATTTTGCTGTGGCAAATTTAGAAGAGCGAATAAAAAACATTAGTAAGATAATATATGAAGACCGCAAAACAACGCCACTCCTCCAATATTTAACAGACCTTACAAAAATTAAACTTAAACGCACTGAATACCATCCGCACACATTAATAAGGTCCTTGTTTGATTCAACTCTAACAGACAGCTTTGAAGACAATTATTACCTTTCTCCATACAACATTATAAATGAGAGATCAATACCAGTAGTAGAGCCTGACACCAACAGGAACGGCTTGATACCTTTTTACGATAAAGCATCATGCTTTAACTTAAGGGGATAAACTTCTTAGTTTCTCGAAAAGCGAACACTCTCATTATACTAACTTCAGTTTCTTATCCTCTACTAAAAATATTTAAATTTTATTATTATTATTATTATAACTTTATTAATCAGTAATAAATTACAAGATTAATCTTAAATTACAGCACCAGCTACCAGGGCTTTGGCCTAAATATATTTAAATTTTGCAAACACAAGACATACATACACATGAATATAAATATTAAATTGAATGGCAAGAATTTTAAGAATTTTTTCCTTACTTGAGACATAAATATATAATATTACTGGTTTATTGTAGGGGAAAAAAATAAAAAATTATAATGAAGAATATATAAATAAAAACACAAACTGTTCTCACGCTTAATTTCTATAAGAATGCGAACATTTCCCCTTTCGATGACCACTATCCAGCGTTCATGTATTATTGAATGTAGATCTCCTAAAATGTAATGTCTAATATGGATCTCCGTTTGAGAACTGCAGCAAAGACCGTTGCATCAAAAACTCTCAAATACGCCTTCATATTCTCCTATCCAGTCTCAGCGGAGTTAAAAATCTATTTCAAAAAAAGTTTTGGATGAATATCTATCTAAGTGGCAGTGACAATGAAGCTGGCTTTTACTGAAGAAATAACCAAACTGCAGGATAAGTTTCATTTACGGATTGATGAGATTATTGAATCTTAATGTCAAAACCTTGAAAATACAAACAAAGTGATCTCCAATATAATTGAACGCATTGATTGATTGGAAGCAAACACCAACACTACAAAACAATTTCACCATGAAGAGCTTGCTGATCTTAAGCAGCGAATTGTTGTTTTCAAGAAAAAAGAGGTCTCTTCCGCTGCAGTGTTTTTAGGAATCTCTGCACTACCCCAAGAAACTTAGAAAAACATATTTACTCTTCAGTGTTAGACAATAAACCTTAAACCACCTATTTGACAAATATATTTCGCAATAAAATTAAATTCTTTAATTCCCATGGCAAGATCACTGCTCCTCCTGGAGCTGCAAACTACCGCAAATTTCAAGGAAGGGAGGTACATCTAAGTGACTCTGATTTTGGATTCTGAAAACAGATATTACCAAAATGAGAGTCTTACCAAACACACACGGTTCCTCTTGGGCTCAGGCGAAAAAAAACAGCTGCTCAACATGTATAGCAAACACTGGTATGTAAAAAAGTCAGCTAATAGCAATAGCTTTCTCATTCAAAGCTCTGAGGATCTGCTTACTGCTGCCGCGATATCAAAATAAGGGCAAATATTTACTACGGTTCACCTTTATCAAAAATCCAAATATTATTCTGTAATTAATTACTCTCTTTATTTTACTGCTCTATATATTTTCAGATAGTAATGAAAATATCTTCTCTCTATTTTTATTTTTCGTTTCTTTCTCTATTTATTCCCATCAACTTTGTTTCTTAGACATTCTTTTAATCTTCATAAATATTTCCCTCTTCCTGTTTTTCTAATCTACTTTTCTCTTTAATTCAGTAGGATTGCGATTTATTATTTAATATATTAATATAATTTAATTTAATATATTTCATTTCAAAATATGTCTAATTAAAACAGTGGAACATCGAATATACGTACACTATGCTTAATGTTCTCTCGAAGTCGTATGATGGTTTCCAAATTTGTCATTTTAATGCGTGTAGGTTTTGTAAAAGTAAGCTTACTTTCATCGTTTACTTACGAATTCATTCGTCGATATCTTGTGTGTAAGTGGAACCTGGTTTACTACCATTGTAACAAATACATCCTATAATATCCAATACTATGAGCTCTAGCGAAATGATACAGCCACTGATACTTGGGGCGGTGGGGTCGGGATTTACTGTGTTCTAAAAAAATCTGAAAGGGTGGTGAAAACGGACTTCTGTATTTAATAGTTGAAGTACGCGGCAACTATACCAAATTTCGAGTGGCATGTATGTATGCCTAGAACAGATCATGCTCATTTAGTCCATTTTTTACATCTCTTTCAGATTACAGCGCATTTTACGAGAATGTAATAGCCTTTGGCGACTTTAATGCTGACTTGCTTCAAGCTGACTCTCGTGCTTTTCAAATGAAAGACTCGGTTTCATCAGTAGAACTGGAAATAGTAATCACCTTGTATCCGGTATTTTTCGGTCCCGGTAGCTGGCCCAGTCTTGTTGACCGTTTCCTGTTCTTTCCTTTGAGCAACTATCTTTCGAGTTTATATCGGAACATGGTATTATTTTCTGTACCTACAATATCCATTTTTCACGCTCTCTTATCCCGCAGCAAGTCCAAAGCGAAAAGTGAATGCATTTCAATCAATTGTATTGAACCTATGTGATGAATATGTGCCGACGAGGATTGGTTCAATCCAAAATATAGCATTTCCTTGGTTTACGTCAGATATGGCCGAATCAATTAAGAATCCTACTAAACTATACAAAAAATTAAGGCTCAGACTAACTGACGAACGGTGGGTAGCATATAAAGCAGTTCGAAACTATGCGACCCCTATCTTGAAAAACTCAAAGAAAATTTATTACGTGTCCAGAAGAATTAACATAACGAAAAATTGATATTTCCACCCGTGACAATAATGGTAAATGCAGCCTTAATCCTAACCAAATAAGTGACTACTTTCTTAGTGCGGAACCCAATAAAATAGATTTAAGTTCCTTGCCTTCTCGTCATGGTACTCAATAGGGATCGACGTTCGACGATTTTCCAGTCGTCTCAGAAGGAACTAAACTCAAATGCTACTCAATGCGTGAGGATGGAACCCCGATTCAGTTACCACAATAATTTTACCATTTATTTGTAATCATCTAACATATATCATACATCATTGTATCGCTAGCCTTACTTTTCCCCAATTATGGAAGATTACTAAAGTTATTCCTATTGCAAAAAAGGCAGACCTGATTTCTCCAGGCGATTAAAGACCTATTAGCATTCTTCCATGCCTGTCAAAAGTTCTTGAAAAACTCTTAACAACAGACAACAAACTATCTCTATACACATCAACTGCTCTATCCGCAACAGTCTAGTTACAGAGCTGGCCATATCCGTTCTACGACTATCGAAGAAATCAGAACTGATTTTGATTCTGGAAATGCAACGTTTCTCTGTTTACTGGAATTTTCAATAGCATTTGGCAAAGTAATAACATATTCAGATGTAATATACAGTTCACTTGATCATAGAAAACTCCAGGTTGCATTCAATGATGCCGTATGCTACATTCGTTGTTTGCGTAGGTACGACCATATTTCCATCCACTATCATAGGTTACGTTGTTGCACTCTGAAAGAGAATCGTAATAGATATCTAGGAGTAAATTCCTCTCGTTTATTTTTGTTCACGTCTATGCGCGTCTATGGAATTTGCAGAACTATACAGGGGCAATATAAACAAGAATATGAAATCAAATGTGCTTTGAGTGTCCCTTGCGTAGATGAAGAAAATTTCGATACCTTGGTTTAGAATCGGTAGGAATAACAAATTGTCATACGAGCGGAAAAAGGTCAACTGCAGAAAGAAAAATTACAGAACACCGGCCGTTATATTTATTTACGACTATCTTGGGAAATAAGTGAAGAAGTATTTATCTCATCTTATCAAGTTATGACGATGGTATCCATGATTTAATATGCAGCGGTGTAGCAGAACAAGAATTCGAAGGGTCTTACTGGTAAGCCGGTATATTTCATGCCACATAAACCTGTCTTTCGCGAAGCCAAGATGGCGGCTAAATTGTGAATCGTGATCTACGTATCATCCAGCGAACCCGGGTTTTCGTCACTCAATTGGTCATTAAGCGCAGGCGATAATCTTGTTGCGGATTTTCTCTCTTCCTTGATTTTTCTTGCCGATAATGGCTGAGACTCACATCGCTTTTTTTGGTAGAAGTCTTCGAAACGAAGAATCACCAAAGATATCAATACATCGAATGAGAAGAGTCGTATTGGGATTGACGCTACATTTTATTAGCTAGCACAATTCGAATGCAAACCACAGTATGGGTACTTATACGATAAGCTCCAAAGGTAATTTTATGTGCATTATGTGACCATAAATGAAAAGAATTTTTAAGGCTTTATATTAGTGCATCAAGAGTCAAGGGATATAATGAAAGCAACCAATTTTTCGGAAATGGAATACAAATGTACCTTCAATCCGTGTATTTCAAAAGCAACCAATTCGAGGTAAATGTGAAACCGAAGATTCTTGGAGTAAACTGGTGGATAACTAGTGATGAAATTAGTATCGATCTGGTAACAAACACTCAAAGGAACAAAGTAGGACGTAATGAAAGCGATGACGAAAATTTATGATCTTTCGGGACTGCTAGGCTTGAACGGGGAGACTTAAACCAATTTTGCAGGACATTTGGAATAATAATCTTGAATAGGATCAAATATTGAGCGAAAAGATTAACTGCCGATTCTATCCGAGTTTAATTTAAAACGATGCCTTTCATTATACAGCTAGTCAAATCACGAATTGCCTATTTTTGCAGATACAAAAAAGCCTATGAAGCGGTTGCATATGTTTTGTTTAATGGAACTGTACATGTCAATCTTTTATGTATATTCAAAAAACCGAATGATTCCGGTGGAAAAAAAGCAAAAAACAAAGCGAACCTACTCTGCCTAAACTAGAGTTAATAGCGGCGCTAATAGTAGCAAGATTTAAGGAATTTTTAGTCTAATCCCTAGATTTTAAGATAAATTCTGTAAATCTATGCACCGACTCCACGATTATATTTAATTTAATATGTGGCCAATGTAGGAACGTAAAGCTTTATTTAAGACAAGGGTAAGTTGACGAATATCTACGTCTGGAAGCACTGCGAGGGTAAAACCGATCCAGCGGATCTGCTTACAAAAGGTGCTGTGGCGACAACGTTATTAGAATCAAGTTTGTGAAAATGTCAACCATCGTGGTTGGCAAATTCTCAAGACCTTGCAGCGGAGACTAATGTCAGATCTTCGATTAATTTGCTGGCGAATCAGCAAGAAAATATTAACGAATAACTGGACATTCCTTAACCAATTCTGAACCTCGAAATTTTCAGCCCCATTAGAAAACTTTTATGTGTAACATCGTGCTCGAATTTTTTCCAGCTTTAAAGAGCTGTTTGGTCAGTAAAAAATGAGGAAAAATAAAGTCAGCATCGGAAGTCGTAGAACTCACACATAATGAGTTAAGGGAAGTAGAAAACTACTGAGTAAAGTGCACACAGCGATACTTCTATGGCAAATATCCGATATCTAACAAAGAACAAAAGGTTTCCATCAGATTCCAAAATTACTTCATTAGATCCAAAACTCGAAGAAGGTATTTTGAGGCTTAGCGGACGCTTAATAAAATCTATATTCCGTAACGTTTCCAATCCTAATATCTGCTTTCAGTCAATTGTGTATTATAGAGGCTCATCAAGTAACGCTATGGTGGTGTCAATGCGGTACTCTCACAAGTTCGGAAAAGATATTGGATTGTACAAGGAAGGCAATTAATTCAAAATATTCTGCAACATTGCGTTATATGTAAACGACTTTATGGCAAAGCGTCATCCAAACCGTTGGTAGTAATATCAGCGGAGCGAGTAGTTATTACAATAGTTGGTCTTTCGATAAAAAGGAATAGATTTTCTTGGTCTACTGTATGTAAGGGCGAAAGACGAGATTGGTAAGCGAAAGGCTTACAGTGAGAGACATGACGGTGAAAAGCACCACCGACGGATTGCGATGATTTGTAGCAGGACGAATCGTGCCAGCTAATATCATATCAGGTAAAACCAAAACCTTCAATCACGCGGACCTTGAACTAAGAAAATTCAAAGAATTACTAAAAAAAAGTGAGGTAAAATAACTAGCGGCACATAAATGAATTACTTATAAGTATACATGTGGGATGGTAACTATTGGCAATGCCACACCATCACCAACTGAAAATGGAATAGATCGAAGACGACGATAATGAGTACAACGACGAAGAAGAAGACGGAACAAGAAAAACTGACACAGATGAAAGGAGAACGACGAAAAGACGATACCAAAGACGGGCGCGAGTTGTGAACTTTTATTATTTTAATACTTTTAACCTTTTCGGACTTAAAACGAATGAAAAACCCTATTTGGTTTTCTTTTTTTCAAAAGGGATAATATTGTTTTTTTTTTTATTGTCTTTGCCTCTCCGGGATCCCTCCAAATTGGGGGCTCAACCGGGATCCGCGCGAACTGTGTACTATAGTGATATCAAAAAAAAAATATATAATAAAATCCGCCGTAATAAGAGCACTTTCCCAGTGAAATCCGTGAAGTGTAAAACAATCCTACACCGCCTAATACAACCTCTAGTGAATGTGAAAAACAAAAAAAAACAAAAAAAAAATTTTTTTACATTTTCTCAATATTAAAACATCAAGGCCAGTACCATAACTGGGTTAAGATAAAAAGTCTGAAATTCGGCGAAGCGGTAAGATCGTTCTTGTTGTGACGTCATTTGAATTGGGAACGAGGCAAACACAGATTTTATATGATTTTTAAAACGTGTAGCGAGGGCTCAAACTAAACCTTACCTACAATGCCGACAGGGAAAATTTATAAATTTTTGGGTTGAGGTCTTACATAAAAGGAAGCCAAGGACTACAACCAAACAAATTAGTTTAGTACACCGAAGAAAAGTACACTGAAGAAAAGTACAGTGAAGAAAAAGTATATACGAAGGGCGTTCAATATTAATATTCTCGGTATCGGGGTGAAGCTGTGGTTGTATATATAAATTGACTTATTTATCAAGTAATACTATTATTTTAGTGCATTCATGTAAAATTTCATATAAATGTGATTATTAATTCGCGTTTTATCTCTAGTTAAACAGAATCATAATGGCAACTGAGACGATGATGGTGAAAATTGAGCATCGCGCTGTAATTAAATTTCTCACTAAGCAAGGAAAAAGTCAAAAAACTATTCATGAAGAGATGGTGGCTGTTTACCAGGGTTCCGCACCTTCATTATCAACTGTGCAAAAGTGGTCAAGTGAGTTCAAGAGAGGCAGAGAGAGCATTGAAGACGACCCCCGCTCCGGCGCCCCGGCTACTGCTTGTACGGGAGAAAGCATCAAAGAAGTGAAAATGATGGCAAAGATCACCAAGCTTTCAATTGGTACCATTCACACCATTCTTCATGACCATCTTAACCTTTCAAAGGTCAGTGCGAGGTGGGTGCCACGAATGCTCACAGCGCCTCAGAAAAAAGTGAGAATCGCATGCTGTAGAGAGCTTTTGGAGATGTGTAGTGAGAACGCGGACGGTGTTATGGATCGAATTGTTACTGGGGACGCAACATGGGTCCACCACTATGACCCTGAAAGCAAACAAGAGTCCATGCAGTGGCATAAAAAAGGAACAGACCCCCCGAAGAAGTTTAAAGTCACTCCGTCTGCCGGGAAGCTCATGGCCACAGTTTTTCCTGACTCAAAGGGAATCTTGCTCATTGAGTACAAAAAAAAAGGTGAAACCATCAACGCCACATCCTACGCTTCCACTTTGCATAATTTGCGGGAGGAAATTAAAAAGAAAAGACGGGGTAAATTCGCAGCGGGTGTGTTGCTTCTTCATGACAACGCTCCTGTTCACACGGCTGCTGCGCGAGATTGTGGTTTCGAAGAAATCCAACACCCACCCTATAGTCCAGACCTTGCCCCTAGTGATTATTTCCTGTTTCCGGATTTGAAAAAATGTCTTTGTGGAAAATGGGTATTTTGCAGAGAAAGAGGAAATTTTTTGAGGGTTTAAAAAAGCTTATCTCAAAATGTAATAAATGCATTGATGTTAGGGGAGATTATATTGAAAAATAAAAACAATTTAAATTGAATTCGCATTTTCCTTCATATCGATACCAAGAATATATTGAACGCCCCTCGTAGTCTTGTTTTTCTTGATATTTTAATTCGCTATGGGTAAAGGAAGGAAAGCAAAGGCGATGAATAGCACTGAATTGTTGGGCAACGTGCAGAATTTCTCCGATCTCATGCGGGAATTCATGAGCAGGGAATCGGATTTAACGCGCAGGGAGGCAGAATTAACGAGGAGGGAGGCTTCATTGGAGCGACAAGAAGTACACCGTGGAGAGGTGGAACCGCCACGTAACGAACCTCAAGGGGCGCAGGCAGGTACAAGCCAAATGAGTAAGGTTGCAGGAAGGAGCGAGGACGGTCGTCGTAGAATGGAGGGCGATAAATCAAACTATCACCAAGAAGACGAAGAAGGGAGGAAACTGAAGGAGAACATAGAGCTAACGCTACTTTGAATGGAGGTCGAGCAACTAAGAGGCAGAAATTCGACAAGTTTTGAGGACGTGCTGAGTGCAATTCCAACGTTTGCAGGCAAGGACGACTATCGCGTAGAGATGTGGCTCAAGGACTTTGAGGCCGCAGCGGCCGTGTTCTTATGGGGTGATATGCAGAGAGTTCTTTATGCCAATGGCGGTACGGTCGAGACCGGGGTTCGTTAAATGGGAAGAGTTAAGGGGGTTTTTGCTAGAGGAGTTCGGTGACAGCATTTCGGCTGCAGATATTCATCGGAAAATGATTGACCGCAAGCAAAAAAGGGATGAACCGTTGCAGGAGTATTTGCTGGCAATGCGCGAACTGGGGGCAAGGGGTCAACTCGACGACAAGACAGTGATCCAATACGTCATCGACGGAATAGAGGACGAGCCTAGGAATAAGGTACTTCTGTTTGGAGGGAACACCATAAAGGAGTTCAAGGAAAAGTTGAACGACTTTAGCGTTTCAGGGAGAGTCTTCCCAGAGAAACAGGTTGGGTCTAACCAGAAACAACGAAGTGCAAACAAAAACAGGACCACGATGCTTCAACTGCGGAAAAATGAACCACAAAAGTAGGGATTGCAAGGACCAACGACCAAAGTGCTTTGCGTGCAACGAGTTTGGCCATAAGTCAAACAGCTGTCCGGCCAAGGGTAACAACTACAGCGGACGGCCAAAAACGAATTTTGTGGGACAACAAGAGACAACGAGAGATTGGAAGAAGGTCACGATAGAAGGTCAACCGATTTTTGCCGATATCGACACTGGTAGCTCTATCACGGCGATACGATACGGCGAATACGTCGCCATGAACTTGCCGGACCTACAGGACTGCCCATCAAAATTCGACGCCGTAGCAAAGGAACCAGCAGAATCCCCAGGGTACTTTGAAGGAACAGTGATGATCGATAGACGAGATTACAAGGCCCGCATTTTCGTCTTGTCAAGGTCCTACATGAAGCCTATGATCATAGGAAAGGACATTCTGAAGGGGACGACAATCAGGATTCTAGAAAACGACGTTACTGTGTGCCAGAACGAGATTTTGCCGGGGTATTTTAACCTATCCGCGCGGCCAGAAGCAAAATTCGAGTCCGTCAACCCAGACTACGAGGAAGAGATCACACGGTTGGTTGACAGTTACGATCCTACACTGGAGAAACACACGAACGTTAAGATGAGGATCGTGCTCCAAAACGAAACACCGATTGCTCAACGTCCGAGCAGATTGGCACCACTAGAAAAGGATATCGTGGACGAGCAAGTGAAGAAGTGGCTGGAAGATGGTGTGATTAGGGCGAGTTGTTCGGAGTTTGCAAGTCAGATTGTACTAGCCAACAAGAAGGATGGCACTATGCGACTCTGTGTGGACTACCGGAGGATTAACCGCCAGATAAAAAGGGATCATTACCCAATGCCACTGATCGAGGATCAAATAGATGCCTTGAGCGAAGCCAAAGTGTTTTTGACATTGGACCTGGAAAATGGCTTCTTCCACGTCGCAGTCGCCGAAGAAAGCAAAAAGTACACGTCATTCGTTACACCCTCCCGGCAGTACGAATTCAATAAAGTCCCGTTTGGATTATGCACATCCCCAGCAGTGTTTCAGCGTCACATCAACCTAGTTTTCAGGCCTCTGTTAGAGAAAAAGAAAGTGATGCTCTATATGGACGATCTAGTGGTGTTGGCTAAAGACGAAGAAGAGGCACTTAGGAACCTAGAGGAGGTACTCAAAATTGGGAGCATCTATGGCATCCAGTTCAAGTGGAAGAAGTGTCAGTTTCTCTGCCGACGCATTAACTACTTGGGACTGACAATCGAGGACGGATGTGTGGCTCCAGCAGAGGGGAAGACAAAGGCAGTGAGAAAGTTTCCTGAACCAAAAACAAAGCAAAAGGTGCAGAGTTTCCTAGGACTTAGCGGATACTTCAGGAAGTTTGTGCCGGGATACTCGCTGGCAAGGCCATTGACGGACCTACTAAAAAAGGACGCCGCGTTCGAATGGAGTGCAAATCAGAAAGCAGCTTTCCAAGAACTGAAGGATATCCTTGCGACGAAACCGGTTCTGCGACTCTATCGGCGAGATTTGGAAACGGAACTGCATACTGATGCATCCAAGTGGGGTTACGGGGCGGTGCTGCTTCAAAAGCATGATGCTGAGTTCCATCCTGTCTACTACTATAGCAGAAAGACTTCACCAGCGGAATAGAATTACAGCAGCTATGAGCTAGAAGTATTGGCCATAGTTTCCGCAATTATGAAACTGCATCACTACCTGCTCGGAATTCGGTTCAAAATCGTAACTGAATGTGTTGCGTTCGATGGAACGGATGGAATTACCGACAAGGATTGCAAAATGGGCCCTGCTTTTACAGGAGTACGACTATCAGTTGGAGCATCGAGTCGGAACAAAACTTAAACACGCGGACTCTTTAAGTCGAAATCCATGCTGTTTCCATATTTCGACGGAGTTCTTGGCGAGGATCGAAAACGCCCAAGGGAAGGATGAAACATTTAAGCCTATTAAGAAGCTACTAGCGACAGGAGAGAGCTACGACGATTTCATCATGGAACAAAACATTCTTTACAAGGCCGACAAAGAAGGGAGAAAGTTGCTCTGTGTACCCAGGCGAATGCAGGTTGAAATCATAAAACAGGTACATAACGATGGTCACTTTGGTGTTAAGAAGATGGAGGAGGTCATCAGCAGGGACTACTTTATACCGAAGCTGCGGGACAAGCTAGAAATTTGCAGGAAGAACTGCATTAGTTGCATACTTTCGGAGCGGAAAGCCGGACGTCAGGAAGGATTCCTCAATCCGATAGACAAAAGCAGATGCGCCTATCACATCGACCACTTAGGTCCACTCTCTCCTACTGAAAAAGGATACGCGTATATCCATTGTGTGGTAGATGCTTTTTTCAAGTTTACCTGGATTTACCCCGTAAAGACGACATCAACGGCAGAAGTTATTCAAAAGCTAGAGATTCAGAAAACGATTTTTGGGAACCCAGAACGAATAATTTCAGACAAAGGCGCAGCGTTCACGTCCAATACTTTTAAGGACTATTGCGAAATGGAGAAAATACAACTACTGACCATAACAACAGGCGTACCAAGAGGCAACGGACAGGTGGAGAGAGTGAATCGGGTGATAATATCAGTGCTCTGCAAACTAAGTGCTGATGATCCCACGAAGTGGTATCGGCACACGTCAAAGCTCCAGCAGTGTTTAAACTCAACATATCATCGAAGAATCGACAGGACTCCATTTCAGCTCCTAATGGGCACAAGGATGCAGATGAACAACGATCTGGAGCTAGAGGAAGCAGTTAAGAAGGAGTTGCTCAATGTTTTCACATTAGAACGAGAAGACGAGGCGAGAAATAGCATCAAGAAAGTGCAGGACGAGAACAGATCTACGACAAGCGACGAAAACCGCCGAAAAAGTATGATGTAGGGGATTTGGTGGCCATAAAACGAAATCAATTTGGCGCCAATATTAAGCTTTATCCTAAGTTCTTGGGACCTTACAAGATCACAAAAGTATCACCTCATGACCGGTATGACGTAAGGAAGGAAGGAAACCAGGAAGGACAGCGCACTACATCTACAAGTGCAGATTACTAGATAACTATTGGCAATGCCACACCATCACCAACTGAAAATGGAACAGATCGAAGACGACGACAATGAGTACAACGACGAAGAAGAAGACGGAACAAGAGAAACTGACACAGATGAAAGGAGAACGACGAAAAGACGATACCAAAGACGGGCGCGAGTTGTGAACTTTTATTATTTTAATACTTTTAACCTTTTCGGACTTAAAACGAATGAAAAACCCTATTTGGTTTTCTTTTTTTCAAAAGGGATAATATTGTTTTTTTTTTTTATTGTCTTTGTCTCTCCGGGATCCCTACATACATATACCAGAGCGAACTGCATGCTGGAGTGGCTTTTAGGAGCGCCTTGTCAGAAGCGTAAGAAATTGTTTGAAGGCAGCTTCTTTTTCTTTTCGAGATTGCATTTAATATCGCCGGGTCGTGGATGTAGAAAATTAAGAAAAGAAGACGATTGTACTATGTCTTAAGCCTAGTGCATTTTAAACACTCATACATATTCATGTGTATATTCTTATAAAGCAGTATATTAAGAAGAGTACATTTATATTTCAATTTAGTATTAAATTTACGTTTCCAACTCTTGCCTTTGCTACTCCCAACGACATGGATATACATCCAGGCTAGATCTTTACGTCTGACATTATAAACTGTGTTTCTAATTATTGTGAACTCCTTCTCTCACAATTAAAACGTTTGCATCCTAACCTGTTTACTATTTTCTCATATGACATCAGCAATCCTTCCACTTCAACTTCCGCAAAACAAATTACGATAAACTCAACAGTCTCCTCTATAGTGTAGATTTTATATTGTATACTCAATAAGAACACCTCTGTTGATTTTGGCGAAATGATTTTCCTTTACAAAAAGAACTTCCACTGTATTACGCAAGCGGTCACTTATCAACGGATGAGAAATCCTTCACCATATCTTCCGTGGTATAACAAAGAAGCACGTGTAGTTCGCCACAAGAGAAATATGTTATGGCACATGTACATTAAATCTGGTTTTGAATTTAACTATCGAAATTACCTGCAAACTCACTGCCACAGATACCTCAGTCGAATGCAAATTACCCTCATTTCTGATCACAAACAACTCGTTCGCTTTATTAATATAAAAAAAAAATCGGTCTTGTCTGACATTCTCCAATATGTCATCGTCTGATTCAATAACGATCGCCAATTATTTCTATGATTTCAGAGTAAATCATTTTCAGCCCAGACTGAAGACCTCCATTGTGTATCATCTGAGTGACTGCAATCAGACATCTCGAGTGTCTATTCAAATGTCACCACGACAGCTACTACATAGACAAGATGAGATGACAACAAACAAACTTAGAGATGATTTTTCTACTGGTCCAGATGATTTTCCCGTTATTGTTATCAATAATCTTGTTCAATCTCCCACAAGTACCCGCAGACTGTCGGTTTACCAGGGGCTTTTTTCTCTCCTCCGCAAAAGCTCTAATGTAACCACTATTCATAAAAAAGGACTCAATTAATATTACCAACTACCGAGCCATTGCTAATCTATCCTGTATTTATAAGATTTTTGAGAGCATTTAATGCTCATTCATTGCACATCTATTTTTGTCAATAACCAAAATGAATTTTCTAAAGGCAGACTAACAACTATTGAGTGAATTTCTAGTTCACTGTGCGCTGATTTCTTGAATTAGATCGTACTTGGAAAAATGCTTTCACCTAGTCTGTTTCGTCCTCTTTTACCTGAAACAACTAAGGCCGTGTATTCCACAAAGCAGTCACCTTTGAACATTTGTTTTCATTTTGACCATGAATAGTATTGTCTTTATAATAATAAAGAACTCCCGCATATATTTGCTAATAATAAGATGATCCTAATACATATGTGGGTTCCCAATATGGTGCCACAAAAACTTCCTTGAACTCAACATAAAGAAATGCCAAGCCAACAGAAACGTAAAGTACTTCTTCACCGAGCATAAAGCATCAGCCCAGGCTGTAGCTTTAGTCACACATCAATTTAGAATATGCTCTTAATCTGGGATCTTGAACTCAATTTCTCGACCCACATTGATACCATAGGTCCTTTATTAAGTCACTTCTCGAATATACTACCCGGAAATTGTCTCCTTACTATAAAAACCATTTTCTATTTATCGTAGCTGTCCGGAAAAGATTTATCTGATTCGCTCTTCGCAAACTACCATAGGCGGAGCAGCTCAAATTACTGGTTCTATTTTCATCTGAAAAACATTGCGAATCCGTCGATATTCTCTTTACCCACAATCTCATAGCCAGCAGCAACGACTGTAACTCACTGCTGTACCAGCCTTTCTTTAAATATCCGAACGGTATACAGTTTTAACAAGCCCTCGTTTCGTATGCTAAGTGAAGCCAATAGAACTCTGCATGTGTTTGATTTCTATTGTAGCAGAGGTACCCTCAGAAACGCCCTCAATTTATATTTTTCCCAGCCCTGATCACCTTTGTCCTCTAAATTTAATTAGAGGATTAAACTAATTTGTATTAAACTCAAAAAAATCGTCCGGCTTTGACCCGAGCCTGCTAAAACAGACATAGTTATTGCCCTTATCATTAAAATTTCAAAGATTTAGAGCCCGCTCCATCTGTTTTCAAGGCCATCGGATTCAGTTGCTTTGTTGGTTTTAGCTTAGGTACTGCTATCCTTACTTAATTTTGGCCAGGTGAACCGAAGTTGTAGCTGAATAGTTTACTCTGGCTGATGGCCGGATTTTGGGCTTCTTCACCGTTATACAGTCTGTAGAAAAAGTTCTTCCATATTGTCAGTGCCAACTGTGACTTTACTATAAGGTTTCCTTCTTCAACTCAACAGGTATTTGTATGAGTCTTGTTGCCTTAATCACGCTTGCCTTGCACGCTTCTCATGCTCTGTTTTAATCCGCACATCAGTTGCGGCGTCTCTAATGGCACGTTGGCAGTGGTCTCGGTCTTTTGCGATTACAACTTTTCTACGTTACATATTCTCACAGTAGTTCTTCTTTGTTCCGGCCCTTAAATCCCCATTCGCACCTTGGCTGCAATAAGGTGTTGATCAGAGTCAATGTTGGCTGCGCGGGAGGTCCGCACGTCCAGAATACTGGAGGTATGCCCTACATCTATAGCAATGTGATCAATTTGATGTAGCGTTTCATGATCCGGGGACCGCCACAACCCCTTGTATCCTGCCGAGGAGCTCGTAGAAATATTCCTTGGTGGCGTCGTCCTTGACTTCCGTATTGAAACTAAAATTTGATTCTTCCTTTCTTCACGCTGTGTTTTATTTTAGAAGAAGGCTTATAAAAATATACACTTTCACCTTTCTACAAAATCATTTACACTTTCCTGTCCTTAAACGCATCTTAAAAGTAAAACAAATACTTCCGCCATATTTAAAGCTATTTCGAGCTCGTCAAGTTCACAATTTTTCCTCCTCCCAATCAAACTTTAAATAAGCCTAACATGCTGAACTTAAATCCCATTATCAGTTCCGAAAATAAGCATCGACTTCTTTGTATTTGTATTCAATTTTGATTTTAAAACCTATCTATCATTTACATTTTTGGTCGGACCAATTCATTATACAATTTCTACCAAACTTTTATCCCTGCGTTACCATAATATAAAAGGGTGAAGAATTAATTATTTTAGTATAATACTTAGCCGTTCATTTTATTTAAAATGTAAGTAATATACGAGTATAAACTAGCTAAAATTACAAATATGAAATTGTTTTGGTTTTGAAATTTTTAATAATTCTGAACGTGAGTATGAGAATGATACTTCCACTTGTGGTGTATTTTTGTAAATTCATACTAGTCTTTTGTTTTTACACATTTTTGGCAAGCCACATGATTTCGTATACTTGAATACCGGCATTGCGCGTAAGTGGTGAAACGGGAAAACTTATTTTATAAAATACAAATTCATGAATGCGGAACCTACTGTCATCTACTCTCTTCAACATAATTTTAGGTAAAAAGACTAAATACCTTCACCAATTGGTTTTATGAGCTTTAGACGTACTAGTTTAATTTTGAGTGTACCTTAAGTTTTCAAATTTATTGACCGAATAGTTAAATAAAATTAGCACAATTTAACAAATACAGCTCGTGTAAGAGCTCTTACAAAGGAATAAATCTGGAAAATTATTAAAATATTTAAGTTTAAGTTATGATGAGGACAATCAATAACTTTTTGGGCACTCATTGTACAAAAGCACAAAATCAATATATGGGACGTCAGCACCTATTTTGAAATTTCGAAGAGTTATCCAACGGTACCTGTATGCCAAATGTCGAACGCTAACAAAGGAGGCCCGACTTGCTACGGTGACGATGACTTACAAGATTCGGTTATTCTCGGTTTAATTTCACCAAGAGAGAATAGGAATGGGAGAACAGAATACAAAAGAAAATTATATTTGATTAGACCTGATTGTTTCCAATATTAGTTTCAAATCAAAACTGTTGTTTTGTTAGGCTTCTCATGATATGGGCAGCGAACTATATCTATGGCGTAACCAGCAAAGTGATTTTGGAGGATCGGTAGAATTTACCGGACTATATTGCAGAACGCGAATCCAGAAAATTAATTCCCATAGATGTATAAAGGCAGACAATGGATTGTTCAGCAGTAGGTACAACGCACCGATTGATACATAAGCTATTGTAAAAACTGGATTATAGCAGACAATAAGGAAGTTTTAGATTGGGGCTCCCCATTATTCCTATCACGATATAACCAAAAATATCAATTTTGCTTTTTAAAGGTGTTGATGTAGTTGGCAAACATTTCAATAAAACCTTTGACAACATTAATTCAATTAAAGACAGTGTATTCTGTAAGAAAGTCACAAATACGTCATGCTGCTCAACCTATAGGAGGAACTTCTCTCCCGTGCTGATAATATGGAAATCAACAGGTAGACTCCATCTCTTTCCGATCTTCTGCCGCAACAAGATGACTTCAACAATTTCACAATTGGTTGCCGGTTTTCATCGAAGCGGCAAACTTCAATAGTTTTAAAATTGGAACAACTATAATGTCCAAATTCTTTTAAGAAGTTAAAAAGCTGTTTTTAATAAATAGAAATTCATATTTATTTGTCATAAATTATTTGACATTCCTTTTAAAATCTTTTAACACGTAGCAAATATTTACAGCTATATATTTGTAGGCACAATTGTGATCCAAAAAAAATCTTTAGTTTGATACAGGGTGTCTCCTGATTTGTCAAGGATAATATGGGCAATAATTCTTGGGTATATTCTAAGAAAGAAATCGTTCTACAGTAACGGTCTATCTTCAATGTTGACAACATTTGTCGAGGACTTAAGAAAAGTCTTACATTGGTGTACTCTGACCCATGTTAACGAAAATTGCTCTGTCAATACTAATGCTAGAAACTGCGTTTAGGACTTCGTTTTTAGGAGAAGTATTAGCCTTTGTAACTGCATTTAAATAAAGTTGATTCCTTGTTTGAGTTTTCAGTTATCCAATTCTAAGCCTATTCCATTTTTTTTGCCCGTGCTAATTTTTGAATTTGAGCTCACCTTTCTATAGAAAATGCGTAATAAACATAAGGAATTACTATTTTTTCTTACGAACGTAACAATAGTAAAACACAATCATCAACAAGTTCGCAGAAAAACCCGCAGATTTTATCATACTTGGGAAAATCTGCAGTAGGTAAAATTTAAAAAAAAAAAACTGTTTTTTGTTTTAAACTTCATAGGCAATGAATAAAAAATTATTTTTTGTGGTTTTAGATAATTTTTATTTTATGTATGTACTAAAACAGTTACAATAGGTGCTCAAAGTGTCCTCCTTGGTTTTGTGTGCACGATAGAGACCGGTTTTGGATTTCACTGCGAATGTATATTGATGCCAACTACTGCCTCACTTTTGGTAACGCGAGAAAACGCTCTTCCAATTCAATTAAAGTTGCTGTTTCGGTTGAATAAACAAGTTCTTTCATTCTTCATCATACAAAAAAAATCCAATGCTGTAAGGCCAGGAGATCTTGTAGGCCAGTGAACTGGTCCATTACCGTACTATTTATCTAGCCAATTATTAACCTCACGACCATAGCGGGCTTGTGCACCATCTTGTTGGAAATATCATTAACTTAGTTGAATTAGTAGAATGTTTCTCCAATACTTCTGGTAAACCATTTCGCAAAAACTCCAGATTGTTTGTAGAATCCAGCCTAGGTGGTAGTTTAAAGGGGCCGATTAACTTGTTTCAAAGTACATTTGCCCACATATTGACGCTGAATTTGTGTTGAAGTGATTTATCCTTATGACTTATGTTACTTGGATTCTTCACAGCTCGTGTATAAAGATTATTAAAATTTGCGATACCATCTCTTGTAAATTGATATTCGTCCGTCCAAAGAATTCTGCTAATAATCTAGGATCCAGCAACCAGTTAGATAACTCAATTCTCTTTTCCAAATCATCTGGAAGCAGTACTTGCTCTTGCAGTAGGGTGATATGGATAAAGATTTTTTCCATGAAGTACATTAGAAGTTTTATGTATGGAAACATTGAATTGCAAAACTAAGTCGAATGTTGATTGATGGATCATTTGTAACAGCTTCCAATATTCTTTCGTCAGATAAAGTTGTGGAGCTACCGCGTTTGGTCGAGTATTTGAAACTGATCCCATTTCTCAAAGCCTTCGGTACGTATTTCCAAATACGCCTTCAGTCGTCGGTTAGGATAAAGTTCATGGTATCTTTATCGCGCACTAGTTGAACTTCCATTGCACAGCCCATAAACGTAAATAATGTCTGCGTGTTCGTAAATGCAAACATTTCGAATGCCGTTTCCAAGCAACTGTAACCTTAGCGTAAAAAATTTAACTAACGAATTAATTTTTTTTTCTAATCTTTTATACCATTCTTGTTTGGTAAATTTTCCAAATAAGCCTTCATACCCCAAACCTAACACTTTCTGAGAACTTTTAGGGAACAGAGCAAAAAAATGCGGGTTTTGGCAGGTAGTCAAATAAACGAGCACGCTTTAAATCTTTTTAATAGCTATGCAATTTTAAACAATTACTGGAAAATTACTTTTTTTACCTCCTGCGGGTTTAACCAAGTATTATAAAATCCATATGTTTTTCTGCAAACTTATAGACGGCATGTTTTTTTATTATTGTTACGTTCATAAGAAAAACATAGTAAGACGCTATGTTTATTACGCATTTTCTGGAGAAAAGTGACCTCAAAATCAAAAATTAACATGACAATAAAAATGGAACAGGTTTAGAAATTAGATATCTGAAGACTCAATAAAAATATCAACTTTATTTAAACGGAGTTACAAAGGCTAGTATTTATTTTAAAAACAGGCTCCTAAACGAAATTTCTGCCACTAGTATTAACAGAGAAATTTCCGTTGACATGGGTCAGGCTACACCAAAGTAAACCTTTTCTTAAATCCGCGATAAATGATGTCAACATAGAACCTTACTGTATAAAATTTTTTTAACATTAAGGTATATCGGTATTCAAAAATGGTAAACCAAACAATTTGTGTAAAAATATTTACTTAATTTTTTATATAAAATTTATTTTAATTCATTTTAGAAGAAATTGTCTATTCCCAGCTTAGTTCCGATATAGAAAATTATAACTAGAAATCCAGAAATTTATTAATATTTAGTGAACCTAACTGAGAAGTTATTTTCTTTTTATTCATTTCAATACTGTTTTCTTACAAATTGCTTAAAATAACCTAAAAAAGAAAACACTCATATTTTCATTTGGATGGAAAGGTGTTAAGTGACCATTTCATCTATTTAACACTAAAAATAGAATTAACTTACATGTGAAATCGGTAACCATGCAAGCAAAGTTGTGTTACTTTTTCCTATTTTTGTTTTTGTTAATAATATATGCATGCATTTATGTATTGCATATTTTTGTTTTTATACTAATATTTTACTTTTCAATTCATTGCAGCACTTCATATATTAAAATTAGCAAAATTTAAATTCAAACTTAAATTTTCACACCAGTCGAATCGAATTCGTTTTCAATGTTCCATTTTACAATATTTAAAAAAATCAGAGCTCTTCACATTCTCCATTCATAATTAATAACACAAATAGTAATTCTATTTACTCGTTCACCAACTACTTTATCAAATAGGAACTTGTTGAATACCACACGCAAACTGATTCTACATATCGCTCAATTGAAACTCGAAGTATATAATACTACAGATAAACTTTATAAAGCAAAATTAGCTCACAGACATAATAAGCAAAACAAAAACCACTTTAAGCTAACCCATCTCTACCCATAAAGAGCTTTTTTGCAGAAAATTATTTCGGCTTTTACAAATCCCTAGATCAGGGCTCTCTAATTGGTTTGTTTGGGGTGCTTTCCCTTTCAATCAAAAGCTTTTGCCCTGGAGGTACACTTATACAACAATTTGCCAACACACATTATAAAGCTTTATTTCAACTCATACAAAAAGAGTAATTGCCATTTTTTTTTCCGTTTAAAAGAAAATTCATATTGTCGTTATTTGATTACGTTTAAAAGATAACCAACTTACACGGCATTATTATTATTTTTTTCTCCTTAAACTGCTGCATACGAGTATGAGCCAGTTCTAAAACCCTCTGTTTTGAATGACCAGGGAACACAAGGTAATTCAATGAAATATGAATGAACTTCAAATAGTCATGTTTTTTTATTCGATTAATTTAATTAACCAGTTGATTCAGGAACACCGAAGAATATAAACAGACTATTTGTTAGGTGGAAATTTATTTTATGCAGCTGAATTCATAATAAATATTCCAAAAGATTCAGTTGAAACTGCAGAGTCGAAAATATTCAATACGTATGCTTGTGGAAAAAAGACTTTTGGAAATTTCATTAGCTTAAATAATCTTCTAGATCAAACGTAGTAAAACGCTAAAAATTATCCTTTAAACAATAATGGCAGGAATTAAGTTTGAATTAAAAATCTTTTTTCATTATGAACAATGGTTCATGACATGAGGCTTTTTGATTTCTATGCATAACGCACTCCCAGTTGTTTTTGTCAAAGCGCATTGTGTCGTTCCAATTTTAGACCATTCATTCGAGCACTCTATCTCACAACGTACTAAATGTTGTCTTCGAAGCCCTGAATAATTTGCAAATAATCAGAATACAGAAGAGATTTTACACAGGATGACAACAAGTAATCGAGTGCCCTTCCAGCTGGAAGTACATATCTTGGTCCAGACATTGATGTCCATATTTTCGAAGAATTAATTACTGACACTAACGGTGGCCTGTAACTGTAACGGGAGCTTCGACTCATTCTTGAAAAAATAAGTACCTGTGATTCCACCGGTGTGAAGACTACACCAAGTGGTGCATTTTTGTGTGTGTAATTGAGTCTCATAAATCTCCTGTTTAACAACTTGCCTAACTCCTAAACACGATTTTTCGAAAACAAAGAAAACAAAAAAGTCCCAATCTGCAAACTACAACTCAAAAACCTATGTCTCGCTTTGGTTCTTGCACCGTCATGAGTTCATACGAGTGTAGGCCGAGATCTGTTCGCAAAATTTTCCACTTAGTAAACGAACAAAAGTGAAACTTTTACGATCGACCCCGAGTTGATATTTCTGGATCTTTTCGCTACAAATTGCAGTGACACGTTGTTGACTTTGAGTTTATATTGTATGAAATCTATCCAGAACACAACAGAAAGGCAGCCCAGTTGGCCGATTATAAAAACCAAGAAAGCTCGAAAACTTATTCACAAATTTAAGACTGATTTTCAATTTGAATTCGTGTGATACTAAAGCACTTTTCTGCTATTAATATTTTACATATATCTAATATTCCCACTGTGTTATATTTCCTATCAATATTTTATTTTTAGTATTCCATTTTTTTGCTTCGTATCTATTATATTAAAATTTAATCTATTTATTTATTCCTTTTTTTTTATTATTACATATTATATTATGTGTATCTTATGCGTTAGACTGGCTAATATCATATTTCCCTTTTACGTTAAACTTTATTTACCTATGTCCTCATATTCTTACTGCTTTATACTGTATTTGTTTTTGTTTTTTTTAATAACTGGTTTAGTGCTTCGTTCGCTTGTTTTATTTGCGCCCGATATTAGTGACGTGTGCTTTAAATGTAAATTTGTAAGTTTAAAATATGTCATATATGTGGCGTTAATGCCTCACAAATAATATGTTTTGATATATGTAGTTCATTTGATTTAAGAAGGAGTAGTTTAATTTTATAAGACTTTTATATTCATTTTAAATTCATTACATTCAAATATATAATATTAGGGTTTGGCCTATGGCCGTCTACCAGATTGACAATAATTTATACATTTTTAATTTTGTTTTAAAAAAGAAAATGATATATGCATATATTAAACATTAAAAATCTTCTTCAACAATACATTTTCTATAACGAAGTGCGTTTGTGTAGTAGTTGTAAAGTAAATCCCACCTTCGGACTCCATTTAAGATTTGAATTGTCGAATTTCTTTTAAAACTAGGAAGTGATATACATCTTCTTGTATCTTCATATTGCAAAGATTGTACAAGATAGGTAATTCCTCTGTAGCTTGTAGGATCGTCATAGCCACCCTTTTTGTGCAGTGGATAGCCTTTTTCAAACTTTCTGGAATATTTGATGTTTCAAAGATTCTATTGAATTCCCCTACGAGCGTAGATATTAATTCATATGTGCAGTTTTTATAGAACTCGTATGGAATTTTGTCATCCCCGAGGGCCTTTCTGGTTTTTGCTTTTGCTAGGAATTCATCGATAATAAATGGAGCTGCATATTCAAGTGGTGGTGAGATCTGTGTGGTATTAAGATCGATGAAGTAGTCCCTTACCTGTGTTGCTTTAAGTGACGTGGCGATGCTATTTATTTGCACATTTCCAGCTTTCTAAAATTCTGCTGAAGATGTGGAACTGTTTATAATAGCAATACGTTGCTGTTCAAATGTTATCTTTTTTTCGTAACAAATCCGCCTAATGTTCTTATTTGCTTCGACATAGAGTATTTTAAATATGCTGGTATTATATTCCCTAAATAGTTTTAGTAATTTGAAAGAGTTATTTCTAGCCCTCAGACAGCCATAATCAAATTACTTCTGTTTTGGGATGTTTTTTTTTTTCTTATATGTAGGCTCGGAACTGCGTTTTTAATCATCCTAGTAAGGGCATGTAAAATATCCACTGTGTGTAATCGCTCAAGTTCAGAATTTATTGTAAATTACTGCGATACGTAATTCGCGTTCGATCATTCATACTAGTTTTGGTAAAAGCCTTCCCTTACATTCCTCTCATTCGTTAGACAAGATACCAAACAACTAACTTCGAGTGGCATATGATCCGAGAAAATCTCTATTCCTATCCAAAAGCCGTTAAGGAAGAATTTGCAGTTTGAAGAGATGCAGAAGTCAATTACTGAGCATGCTTTTCCACGGATAAATGTGTCCTCTCCGCAAAAATCGCCTTCTTTATGTACGTTTATCTTGGTTCCTTTTAGTCTGTTGGCTCTGCGTAGTACACTGTAATCATAATCTCGCGACGGGATCTTTACAATGATTGTAGAAGTCTACGGAGCTCTAGCTCGGACGCTGTGCTCAGACTACACAATGTTGGATGTTTCGCTCTTGTCCAGCAATCCGGCGCAGATGGATTTAGCTTTTTCCTTCATGCCAGTTTTTGTCTCAACATGTAACACAGGTCGTTGTGTTTAACTCAGTACTTTTTTGCATGAGCTTATCTAGCTGAGTTTCTTGAAACTCATTTCGCTTCTCTAGTTGCACTACCCTTTCCGATATTTCATCTTGATTGGTCGTTAAGCCGTATAACTCTTCACATATAAGCTGAAAGTCGCACTTTGATAGAAGTTCCTGAACAAGTTCTTTATTTTTCTCATCGAGCAATTTTTTTACGGTTTCAATGCTGATGCCAGTGAATTAGTCAAGTTTAGCTATATTCATATTATCACTGCAACTTGGGCGACGTTTTTCGTTCCTGTAATGTTCTGGAGAAATTTCTGATACGCCTTTTTTGTTCATTTAGTGAGGTTAGCTTTTCGAAAGATTTTGGTTTCACCACGTGCGGTCTTAAATGCTATGACTTACTCTGAGTAACCATTTGAATTGAAGAGGCGGCTTCTTAGATTGCACTTTTTTAAATTTTTTACTAAAAACTTCCACTTTTTGTGCTTTCTTTTGTATCAATTTTGCAGGAGATCTTTTTCCATGATTTTTTCTGGAAGATGACAGATGTCAATTAAGAAGGAGTATCAGTATGGGCTCGTATATTCACTACTATCGATTACTGTCAACTGCTTTTGACTCCCTAAGGACTAATCTTTCTCCATTCTCCTGTATGATCGTCTCGTCTGTCTGTTTCTTTCGTTCTTTTTTTTTTGTGCGTACTTCCTTCGTATTGCGTCTCTGTCGTGTTTATGTAGCCTGTTACCAAATCCCATATATAAATACCCGTAGCCTTAATGCAGTTAAATTAGACTAGCTCTATTATGTATTTGATAGTTCTAGGAAGGGTGTTGTGTTCTACTGAAAGCTGATTTATACATCACTGTCATTACCGACAGCCTTTGCAAACTTCGTAAATACAAATTGTTCGCTTCGTTCACAGGCGCTCATGGTCAATGAATTTGACTTTAGTATCGTAGATACTTTAAATTTTTGAGTAAAGTAGACACTTTTTTTTTATATGTTGTATCTCAGAATACAAATTTTGAAAATATTTTTTTCTATAAATGTCGGCGAAATACAAACATTTATAAAAAACATTTGACCACACCTTTTAGAATAATTTATTTCTTCATTTCGTCTTCATCTTTTCCCTATAGTTGAGAACAAGGTAAGGATTTTCCCGTATCCTACAAATCATGTAACCCCGCCACTACCAATAAGCAACCTCCAGTGTTTGTTATGGTGAATAAAGTGAATTTTGTAAGATATGAGCCTTACCTCTAATGGGGGGTCTCATAATAAACAAATACCTTGTACTATGGTTTACGAATTAATCGAGCATTATTTTATTTCTACACTATTTATATACAAATTTCACAAAAATGAAAGCCATAAACTGGACATCTTCACTGTCTGGTCACACAATCTGCTGATTGCATGGAAATCATGTTGTTCATAACGTGCTGGGGCCACAACTTGTTTTTTGTTCAGCCTGACACACTGATGAGTGTCTTCTGGTCAGTGTTCGAGATACTGGTTCGGGCTGCATGCTGCTTCAATTGGATTGTTGCTGCTGACTTCGACCGTAGTCTTTTGATTACTATGATGACAACTTCTGTATGAAGTAGAAACACTAAGCCTCCGGTAAATGAACGTTGGTGGGTTTTGTAATTCTAAATCTCCTTTAACAGAATCTCCTGGTTTCTTTGGAGACTGCTGGCGTCTGGTGCCAGTAAATATACTGGGGTTTTCTTAAGTTCGCGATATCTAAATCACTCCCGTTGGCGTCTTGTGCCACTAGTTTAAAAACTGCAAAAACGGATTTAGTAAACGGGTTTTAAGTAAAATGAAAGACCAGTACGAACTGTGGTTCAAACATTATAATAATAATTTATTTTGCATGGCGTTTATATATACATCAGTTCGAATTGATATTTCTTTCTCTTCCTTTTCTGGCTTCTTTCTTGGGGGACATTGTTGTAGACCAGTGATGCCAACATTCTACCCCCCCGCTGAACGATTGGTCTTCAGTACAAAGTTTCTCCTGTCTATCTTCTTGGCTCTGCGTATGTCCCTTTCTTCATTATTTACATGCAAAGAGAATCTCATTAGTGGATATACGTACAGATTTGACAAAACAAGAACAAGAACAAAAGGAGACAAAACGTAAACAAAGTGATCGTGCTGTCCTTTGGCAGTTCCCACATGACCCATTTTCCTTTTCGTGTACGTTTCTGTTGTTACCCGATTCCATGATGTTCTCCACATTGAAATTAAGTGTCTGGTCATTGAGCTGGTGCAATCAGCTGT
Source organism: Volucella zonaria (assembly GCA_963966105.1). Classification (NCBI taxonomy): domain Eukaryota; kingdom Metazoa; phylum Arthropoda; class Insecta; order Diptera; family Syrphidae; genus Volucella; species Volucella zonaria. The sequence goes on along the minus strand of OZ014530.1, from coordinate 131,300,109 downwards.
TCTATTATTTTTCGTGAGCTGCACAATGCAAATAAAGTTCGATACACAGGAATGATATTTCGATTGATTCGAATTACAAATGTATGTATGTACAATGTGATATTTTTCACGCCGAGTAGATATAATAACGTCGCATGAGCTTAAGTTTGTTGCAAGTTCATATAACATTGAAGGGTCTGATTAAATGTTGGATTAATATAATTATGTGGTGTTTGTAATGAATGTTCCGAGGTAAATTGGATAGAGTAAGTGAATGTTTGCTTGATTCCTGTAGATATATATGTATGTAGTGTGTGTGTTTAAAATAATAGGCGGTTTGGCAAAACGACTAACTGCCGTCTATGCAATTTTTTTTTTGAATATTGGTTAGTGGACTGTAATTGTGGATGAAGCTTATGTGTTGACAAAGTGAGTGTGTTCTATGGTGACTGAATCATTTAATTTTCGGTTTCGCTGTTGGATAGGGGAAGGGGACATTGTTTGGTGATTGGTCTTTTGAATTCACCTTGCTGCGTCTTGACCTTGACTACTCGGACTAGCTTGTCGGTGCCGGGATATGTCTCTTGTATTCGGCCAAGACTCCATTTTGCTGGCGGAGGTCGTTAATCACGCAAAAGAACCAAATCATCGACCTTGAGTTGTTGTAGAGGCTTAAGCCATTTCGAACGTTGCTGTAAGCGAGCCAGATGCTCCTGTTGCCATTGGTGCCAGAATCCTGGTAAGTGCAGTTGCACAGTTTACCATCGATGGACGCCTCCTTGTTTTCCCATTGCTCGTTCTGGCTCTGGAACGGTATTTATTGCCTCACCTATGAGAAAGTGGCCGGGGGTTAGCGCTTGAAAGTCATCAGGGCCTTCAGACAAAGGACAAAGGGGCCTTGAGTTGAGGCACCCTTCGATTTGGGATAGCAGGGTAGCGAGCTCTTAGTAGGTCAGTGTTCCGTTTCCGACTATCCGCCTGAAGTGATGTTTCACGCTTTCCACCCCGGCTTCCCACAGGCCTCCGAAGTGGGGAGACTTCCACTGTGTCCCGTGCGTTGCTAATACATCCGCGATCTCCTTCCAGTCATGGGCAGCCTCCTTCATGAGACGACGCAATTCTACTTCAGCTCCCACGAAATAGGTACCACAATCGCTAAAAACCTTACTGCAGATTTCTCGCCGTGCCGTGAATCGCCTGAAAGCTGCTAGAAAGGCTTGTGTCGTCAAGTCACTTACTGCTTTTTTTTTTTTTTTTTTTTTTTTTATAATGTACGCGCGCCAAAGGGGTTATGAATACCCTTACACTGTTGCCAGGGCGCGGGCGGAAAGGTAGAAGGAGGAGAAAGGAAAGTTTGTGATGTAGTGGTTTGAAACTCAGGTGTGTTTGGTTTCGATATTGACTCTCCAGGGGTGGGAGTCCGAATAGGACGGAGAGATGCTTCCAAGTGAATGGCTTTAGTGGCCAAACACACAAAAATAGCCAAGTACGCCTTGTAGCACTTGGCTCCGCGACCTTTCCACGATCGTACGCTAATTGGCCCCGCGTAGTCGATACCCGTGTGGGAAAAGGGTCGGGATCTCTGAACTCTAGACGCCAGAAGTTCTCCCATCTGTTGCTGAGCCTTTTTGTGATGGAAGCGGAAGCAAATGACGCATTGGTGAACAAATCGTTTGACTGCTCTCTTTGTTCCAAGTATCCAGAACTTGGTGCGCAGGTAACTCACCATTTGCTGAATTCCTCCGTGCAGTGTTCTTCGGTGAGCATCTCTGATGATCAGGTTGGTTAAATGATGTGATGGCTCCAGTATGATGGGATGTTGCTGGTCATACGCGAGATCAGAATTTTGGAGCCTTCCTCCCACTCTGAGAATTCCTGCACTGTCTTGAAACGGGTTCAAGGGTACCATACCTCTGAACTTAGGGATCCCTCCTGGAAACATCTCTTCCTGGGCAGATCGAACTACCAGTTTCGCCGCTGACTCCAATTCTGATGGACGGAGGGAGCCAAAAGCACTTTTAAAGCGTTGGTTCCTTGAGTTGCATGCAAATCGCCTGCAATAGCTGATGACTCTTATGAGTCGGTTGTAGTCTGATGACCGTTGAATGAGGTTTGGCGTTATGGCTGCGAAATGAATTGTCTTGGCTTTCCTGCATCTTTCAATGGCCAAGTCATTCGGTTGAGCAGGCATTTGGAAGTTCCATTCCTCTTGTAGAAAGTGAGATCCGTTCCACCATAATGTTGACTTGATCAACGCAAATGGAAGCATGGCTCTAGACGCTAAATCTGCAGGGTTTTCTTGAGTCTGTACCAATTGTCTAGAATTGCTGGACTCTACTAAACGCTGGATTTCTGCCACCCTGTTACGCACAAATGTTTCCCATTTTGACGGAGAGCCGTTTATCCAAGCTAGCGTGATGGTTGAGTCAGTCCAAGCGTAGGTTTTCCATTCGGGTCTTTCGAGAACGGTAGTGGTATGGTGGATTAGCTCTGCTAGCATAACCGCACCGTAGAGTTCCAGCCGTGGAAGACTTACGGATGCCACTGGTGCCACCTTTGACTTCGCAATTAGTAAGTTCGTGTGAACCTTTCCCTCTTCGTCTTCGACTCTCAGATACATGGCGGCGCCATATGCCTTTTCCGACGCGTCACAGAACCTGTGTAATTCAACGCGGTTTGAGCTGCCGATAGTACTCACCCACCTGGAAAGACGGACTTTGTTTACTACTTTCAACTCCTCGTAAAATTGGTTCCAGTCTGGCTGCATTTCGGATTCAATTTGTTGATCCCACGATGTTTTGCGGACTCGTAGTAGCTGCATGATTGATTTTGCAATGAGGATGCAGGGTGTGATCCATCCCAGAGGATCGAGAACAAGCCTTTTTGTAGGTTGTGACATAGCGGGTGGCGCGCATCTAAAAGAAAACTCACCGCATCCAGGGAGCCAATGAATGCCTAGTGTCTTCACCTTGTCTCCGTTCTCAGATGGCAATGAAAAGCTTACTTCCCGATCTTCTTCCCTTACGTCTTTAAGAAGAAACTTTGAGTTGGAAGTCCATTTCCTGAGATTAAGCCCGCTTGGTTCTAACGCTGCCCTAATCTCCCGCATTTTTTGTTCGCCTCCTCCAGAGTATCAGCTCCCGAGATTAGATCGTCGACATACATCTCGTCTCGTATCATTCTCGCTGCCAATGGATATTGATTCTCCGTGTAGTCTGCCAATTTTTTGAGAGTCCGGATCGCTAAATACGGAGCAGAGGCTATTCCAAATGTTACCGTTTTTAGGCGATACACATTCAACAGTTCCTTGGATGTTTTACGCCAAAAGATGAGTTGGTACCTTGAGTCCTGTTCCGACACCCAAATCTGACGGTACATCTTCTCAAGATCAGCTGTGAATTTAAATCGGTAAATTCTCCACCGCAAAATTATGTCTATAACATTGATCTGCAATTTGGGGCCTTTCATAAGCTGATCTTTTAGCGATAATCCGTCAGCTGTTTGGAACGACTCGTCAAAGACCACTCTAAGCTTGGTAGTTGAGCTGCTCTCCTTCAATAAAGCATGATGTGGCAGGAAATAGTGTCCAGGGTTACTAAGTTCGTTTTCTTCAATGACTGACATGTGGCCGAGTGTCTTGTATTCTTCCATACGTGTTACGTACTGGTCACGTAGAAGAGTATTGGCTGCCAGACGTTTTTCCAGGCTTAAAAATGTTGAAGGGCTCCATCCTGTGATCTCCCAAGTACTGGACGTGTATTACCTTTCAACGGTAAGGACACTTGGTAACGTCCATCATCCATTTTTCGGACGTTGCGAACAAATTGTTCCTCACATTCGGCATCTTCAGCGATTGCTGAAGATATCACGGGTATCTCCTCCAGTTCCCAAAACCTCTCAGGCTGGTCGGCTGCTTCACCTGTCTGAAAAAAAGCTCTAATGGGCTATGACTTTATGGGTACTCTTCCGAATAGGATCCAACCCAACTTCGTCTTTTGGAGCACGGGCAAATTCTCCTCCTCGGATCTTATTATCCCAGCCCATCGCCACCTATGAGTAAATCTATTTTGGCTGGACAAAAGAAGTTAGGATCCGCTAGTACCAAGCCATCCAGATACTTTCTACCAACAGATGGAGTTCGGGCCGGGAGAAGGTCAGAGAGTGAAAGCACAGGCTTGCGTTGTTGTTGCGAAGGCTGCATGCTGAGATGACAAGGTGACTTCGACAACCTTCGTACATGTGCCGCTGCTGACCAACCCTAACCCCGAAACTTCAATGTGCGTGGATCTGGACTTCAAGCGAAGCTATTGAACAGCTGACTCGGTAATAAATGTAGCTTCAGAACCTGAATCCAGCAGAGCTCGAAGTGAAATAAATTCCCCGGAAGCAGTCCTCTCGTTCACCATCGCTGTAGCTAACAGTACCTGTGTCTTGACCAGTGATGTGAAATGAAAGGTGTTTACCGTTGACCGTTGACTTGGAACGAAGGATTGACCTGGAACAAAAGACGCAGCCTGAGGGTTTGCGTTAAAATGAAGAAGAGAATGGTGCGGCTGCTGCAGTAATAACACCTACGAGTGCTTGGGCATTCCCCTGAACTGTGGCTATAACTAAGGCAATTTTTGCAAATACCTAATCCTTCTACTCTTTGACACCGTTCTGAGATACTCATTTTAAGGAACTTACTACACTTCCTAATCGCATGCTGCCCTTCGCTGCACACCTTGCAGGCAAACTTATCTACCTGGGTTTGCTGATGGAACGAGTTTCAATGAGATGATGGTCTCGGCGTTTCTGTAAACCCTCGTGCTGGTTGCTGCACGACTGCTTCAAGTGTTCGGAACCTGTTCGTTAAGAACTGCTTGAACTCCTGTAAAGTCGGAAGTTCTTTGCTGTCTGCCTTCATTCCGAGCCTTTCCTCCCACAACTGTTGAGTTTTGATTGGCAGCTTCTGCAGGAGCACGTAGACTAATATTACGTCCCAACTGCCGACATTGAGATTTTCCAGACTGTGTATCACCTCTGTGGATGTGTCCAGTAACTGCTTAATCGCATCCGCTCGTTCCTGAGAAACCACTGGCTGATTGAAAAAACATTTCAATTGTGACGTTACTAAATAACTCGTATGATCATACCTATCGATGAGTATCTTCCATGCCTTGTCGTAGTTTCCTTTATCCAACCCAAGATGAACAAGAAGCTTGTCTGCTTCACCTGCAATGATCGATTTGAACTAATGCATCTTTTGTACCTCAGACAACGATTCATTTGAATGGATAAGAGAAACAAAAAGATCACGAAATGCTCGCCACGGCTCGTAGCTCCCGAAGAAAACTGGCAAATTGATTTTAGGTAGCCGTAATTCAGACTGCTTTCCTGTGTTGCCCTCTGCTACCGATGAGTTTAGCTGTTTTATGTTTTCCGTAGCTAATGGTTGGGCTTTGTCCATTGCATCCAGAAGATCACTGCGGTAGCTGAAGGTCAGCTCCCGGATTTGGTCATGCACTACTTCTGCCTGCTCTTCCATCTTCAAATCTCCATCACCTAACTCTGCAACAAAGGCTTCAAATTGTTTCGCCGCCGTTTGCGTTACCTTGTCAACTTCCTGTAAACGCCCTGCCAAATAATTTGCCGTTCCTCTAACAGAACCTGTTTTCGAAAAATTCGAGACATCCCTTTCCAACTGCTTAAATGTCCTAATAAGCGCGTCGGGCTTCATTTTTCTAATTTAATTATCGATAAGGAATTCTTTAAGATAAGTAAAATTCACTTACTGCGTAAGTATGTTTGTGTCCCTCGTTGCACTTTTTGTTTTTTGTTTTTTTTTTTTTTTAAATGGCTTTGAAGGACCAAAATGTTGGCGTCTGGTGCCAGTAAATATACCGGGGTTTTCTTAAGTTCGCGATATCTAAATCACTCCCGTTGGCGTCTTGTGCCATTAGTTTAAAAACTGCAAAAAGGGATTTTAAGTAAAATAAAAGACCGGTACGAATTGTGGTTCAAACGTTATAATAATAATTTATTTTTCATGACGTTTTTTTATACATCAGTTCGTATTGACATTTCTTTCTCTTCCTTTTGTGGCTTCTTTCTTGGGAGGCATTGTTGTAGACCAGAGACTAATATCGTGCTGAACCTTAACCATTGGATTATACACACCTGATGCTAAAACAGGATCTTCTTCTTTTTTATAGTGAAAGTTGATTAGTTACTCCGAAATATTTTGAATGGGAAGATACGATGAATTCAGTCTTGTTGTTATGGTTTGCTTTTCGAAAAGGATTATACTTACATAGTTGATTGGTATATTCTGCAGTTTCATGATCCCAGTCTTTGTTAATTTAGCATGGTTTATTTTCTAACCATAGGCGATATCTCTATGACCTCATAAGCTGCACTAAATATCCATGTATTAGTCTGTTGCAACTTTACCCAATAAAATTGTTGCGGTTCGAGTGGGGCATGATGTTGGTAAGCTTCGTTTATGCCGCAGAATATTTATTTCAGAAGAGCTTACACTTGATCCTGTTGCATATAGTGGATGCTGAATTTCACTCCAATATGCGTCTGAGGGCCTTTGTTTACATGAAGAGAAGTGACCTTCGTTTAAGGGATAATAGTGATCTCCCTGAATGTTGACCATTGGATAGTCTGCTGATGGAACAATATAAGTGAACTTCTCATCATGCCAAATGGGAACAGAAAGAATTTTATACATTTTGAATACTTCGCTGTGAAAGAGGGGTAATGTGAAGTCTATTCTGATGTTTCGCCCAATTACTCTTGCTCTCGGTAGTAAAGTCTTGTTCAATTGAATTACTGACTAATGATGTCGGTCTCCAGGTATTATTATATTCCTTGGTTGTTGTCATGTATGCGAGAAAATTCCATTCTAAACTGCTGCACGGCCAAAGTGATGTGTTTGACTGTGTTGTGTTGCCAATATTATGTTGAGTAGTATGGTTTGTGTGAATCTGGTCGGGCGTTGAAATTGAAATTGAAGCAGAATTTTCTGGAACAATGTCCATACTGATAAAAATCAAAGAAACTGCAATATTTTCGCTTTAAAATAAAAACCACCGGTCTTCCAACTTTATAAAAAAATACTTCTTTAGTGGGAAAACATTTTACCTTTTTATATTGTTTATTGTCCATTATTTTGACAAATACAAAGAAATCATTAAGGAGGGGTGGCGTCCTCGGCAAAGCCGATCTGATTTTGTGACGTCGTTTTGACCGTCAACATTTTCCCATAACGAAGAAATGTTTTCTCAATTACGCTTCTGGTCTTCCTACGATCTCTTGCGAGTTTATAGCTGATCATATTGTTACCTCTGCCCTACTCTCGTCGTGGTAAACAATGCATGCGTTTTGGTACATGAAAAGAAACAACAGGTTATTTCATATGATTATGTAAAGGCAGTGACACTAGGAACCGTAAGGGACAAATGTACATGAAAACACACATTCATTACTCCAGCAATCAAGTACAAGCTCCAGCAATCACGATCTCGTTTATATGGATAATGCGATCGTATGTTATTGTTTTTGATTTTGTTTTCGCTTCTCTGTCCTCTCTTTGTTGTATGCAGACGGTAATAGCTGATTCCAGCTTGCGTGTTATTGTTGCAATACGATATTGGCTGAGCTTTTGTTACCATGACGATGACGATGGCGAGTTAGTATATATTTTTTGTTGTGGTGTGGTGGTTGGCGTGACGTAAGTACCCAGTTTGTAAGTAAATTTCGGGGGTGCGTGTATAGAATCGTGTAGAAAGTATCAAATTTAATATATTTAGTTTTGACATGTGTTTGGAATCCAATACGATACAGGTGAGTTGAATTAAAGTTAAATAAAATTAGTTGAAATTCATTGTTTTTTTTCTATTAATTCTTCGCGTCCCTCAGTGGCGGGTGAGCGTGTGTTTTTGTTTTTTTTTTTTTGGTTGCGACAATGTGGTGATGTGATGTGGTAATCTTCTAAAGATGCGGTATCCCGAGCCACCAACATGCACGATTCGCAACACTCAAATATTCAATGCCAAGAGCGCGCCTACGTACTAATCCACACCACAACGTCATTCAACCACTCTCCCCGCGGGACTGCCGTTAGGTATTACTTTGCGGGGCTGGTTAGCAATTATGCTCTATTCTCCGAGGCGCCGCTTGACCTCATCTTAGAGCTTCTGCTCTTCGCAGCGCGTACTGCATGCGCACTATAAATGAGCAGATCTCCATCCATCTCCATCTGACTGCGTCATGTGGCTTATGAGGTTTTCTGGGCTTGGTAGATTTACTCTTTCTTCTGCAAAGCGTTTGCAGTAGAACACCGCATGCAACGCATCCTCTTCCTCATTTTGACATTCTGGACACTGGGGCGAACTATCGTGTCCAAATCTATGGAGGTATTTCCGTTAGCCGCCGTGCCCAGACGGGAACTGTGTGATGTGGTAATTACAGTTCCCCCATGGCCTCTTTGTCCATGTTTCTATGATCACTCTGATTGCACAGAGCCCGTGAGCTAATGATTACTCCCTCCTACATTCGTTTGTCGCCTGTGCATCCGCCCATATAGGAGCAGCGTATTGGAGTATCGAGCTGACCACTATGGTCAGCAAGATCCTTCGGGCGTATCCAGGTCCGCCGATGTTCGGTAGCATTCGGTAAAGTACCGCCTGCATCAGCGATGCTTTCTTGCTAGCGTACTCGACATGAGTTTTGAAGCGCAGCCGATTGTCGATCATGACTCCAAGGTACCTTAAGGATTCTTTGGATCTAATTGTCTGGTCTCCTACGCGGAAGTACGCGTATTCTACCGCCTTGCAGCTGGTTATTAGGACAGCTTCAATCTTGTGTGCAGCTAGTTCCAGACCCGTAGATTCCAGCCATTCGTTTATCTTTACGACTGGCTGGTCTGTGGCAGACTACACCTCGTGAATATGCTTGGTTATTGTAACCACTGCTATGTCGTTAGCGAAGTCAATAACCTTCCTCCCTCAGGCAGGGTTAGTCGCAAAGCTCCGTCGTACATAATATTCCATAGGAGAGGTCCAAGGACAAACCCTTGCGGAACTCCCGGGGTGGTGTATCCATCCTGGCCAAGGATTTCCTAATAGACGACCAGCTCGCCGAGTTGAACGCGTTTTTTACGTCGAGCGTTACTAATGCGCAGTATCTTTTTGTCCCCCATTTCCATCTTCCTCTTGTATTGCTTCAGTTGCTGTATCTACTACCGCCTTTATTGCATCGATGGTAGAACGAGACTTTCTGTAGCCGTACTGGTGGTCTGACAGCACTCCATTTTTCTCCCCCACCACAAGCAGTCTGTTGTATATAATACGCTCTAGGATCTGACCTATGTAGAGTATCAAGCAGACATATTTGGCGATACGATGATGGTTTTCCGCGTGTATTATTGCCCTTTGGAAGCAGCACTAAGTGTTTTGCTTTTTCCATGGCGTAGGGAATATCCCCTCCTCTAGAAACCTTTGCATCGTCGCTAAGAAGATATCCGGTATCGTCTTAATAGCCATCTTTAATGCCTTCAGTCGTTCATAGACCTTCCCGGTGGTTAAACGTGTTTCGGTTTGCGATTGCTTAGTAAATTCTATAAGGAAGACATTTGAGGAGTGTTACATAGGCTCCAATTAGCACAGTGGCAGTGTGTTCGGTCGACATATATTAGGTCGTGGGTTCTACTCCGAATGGAGTATAAATTTTTTATTTTTTTTCTTTGTTTGTTATTTTTAATTTAAAAATAATAAAAAGTGAGAGATCAACATCACACGATGTCTTCGGAAGAGCGTCCCGATATTCTAATAGCTGCTGAAAAGTCTGGTGATGTTTCCAGTGGGTCAAGCCAACCAGCATCTGTGGTTGAGCCAAAGATGAAGAGGAGGAGGAAGATGAAGCCTGCTCTGAACCCATTGAAGAGCACTTCCCTCTCAGCATCAAGAGAAAAGCTGCCTGACGAAGCGAGGGCAGAGGCGCGCGCCATAACAACAAGGGCAGCAGCACGGCTGCAAAAAATGCAAAAGGCCAATATAATGAAGTTGTGCAATATGTTCGCATCTCTGGCGGCTTCTGAGTCAGATAATGAAGAAGAAGAGGTAGAAAGAATTCACTCCAATATTAAACAGCTCCAGCAAAGAGTGCCAGCTATTAAAGCTAAGCAAATAGCACGAAAGGAGAAGGAGCAGCTAGGAGAACTTCACGACTCTCGGCAGCCACAACAACAAAAACAACAAAAACCAAACCAGCAGCCTAAATCTACACAGGCTCAAAAAAGATGTCAGCAGGCACCACAACAACAACGACAACAAGAGCAGCAGAACAGACAGCAACAACAACAACAACAAAAGCAACCACAACAACAACAACAGCAACAACAACAACAACAGCAGCAGCAACAAAAACAACAACAACAAAAAAATACTACAAAAGTAAGGGTTCCACCTATAAATACTTATAAGATGGAACTCAAGGAGACGATAGAACTATGTAAGTCAGCCATAGGCAGCAATTTTTTTATAATAAGATTATCATTAGATAGGCATGCGATCCACTGTAACACAGTATCACAAAGTAAGAAATTTATCCAGGGATTCAACGACGGAGTTCTTCTCCTACACCCCTAAGGGTGAAAAGCTGCAAACAATGCTGCTGAGGGGGTTAGAACCGTCGACTGATCCGGAGGAACTCCATGCACTGCTGAAAGAGAAGGAGTGCGAAGGGCTCAAATTCGTGGGGGTCAAGCCATTTGTCACGGCTAGAGCCAAAAGGGAGAAGCGGAAACTACCGTTCTTCCTGGTTCAGTTAAGTCCCGACAGCAAACTGGATGGTCTAAGGAGTATAAAAGTCCTAGACTACCAGGTTGTACACTGGGAAAAATTAAGAGGAGCGAAAACATTTTACAATGTGTTCGTTGCCAAAGGTTCGGGCACGCCGCGTCGAACTGCGAAATGCAGCCTCGATGCGTGAAGTGTGGAAAGAACCACAAGTCAGAGGAATGCGCTCCAGGTAAGGAGCGGATAAAAGCCAACTCTCTTGTGCTTTATGTAGGAACACGGGACACACCGCAAATTATCGGGGTTGTCCCAAATTCCAATACATAAAAAGAGTAAATCTGGCTCAGCAGCAGAAAGTGGAAGTTAAACGTCCACTCGTGCAGACACAAACACCAGCCGTTACTCCCCATGTTACTTACGCCCAAATGGCGGCAGGTAGGGGAAATACGGCACAACAAGCGAAGGTTGCTTCTCAAGCCCCAGCGCCTAGAGCACCGGAACCTGCAACTGATATGCTAGCTATCTTGCTCTCTATTCAGGGGCAGATGGCTCAGCTTCAACGTCAAATACAAGAACAGTCTACACGGGTAGATCAAATATACGCGCTGCTGTCGGGCCTAACGCACCTCCAGTCGTAATAGGTACGAATATGACGGAGCAAACCCTGAAGGTCCTTGCAGTGAATGTTAATTCACTGATTAGGTTCGAACGAAGAGCCACTCTGTTTAAGTTGCTTAAAGACCAAGCCCCGATGTGCTTTTGGTTAGCGAAACTAAGCTTACCAAAAAGCACAAAATGAGGCACAGAAGATATAAAATATTACGAAGAAACCGACACAACTCCATTCAAGGAGGCGGTGTTGCGATCTTTGTTAGGAAAGGACTGCGTTTCAAAAGAATATACAGTCGTGTAGTACGTAGGTTCCAGGTGCTGGAAGCATGCGTCATGTACATCCCTCTCCGTAATGGAAAGCGGTTATACATGGTGTCTGTCTATGCATCTAAGTCTACTCAATCCACCTTATTCATCTCAAAGCTCGAGACACTTTTTCGATTCCTGAGGCTATAATTGGAAGACAATTATTTTATTATCGGCGGAGATTTCAACGCTAAACATAGAAATTGGGGAAATAATATGCCAATTACTAGAGGGAAATTACTACTCAATTGGTGGGGTCAGTACAGTGTGATGTATCGACTCGGCCTCAAAGCGACGGACAGTCCGTTGTTTCCCAGACACGGGTCCTATTTGTATCTCCTGCTGTTCGACACTCGAATAGAACTAACTAACCAACATACCATAAACTGTCTACGTACTTTCGTGTAGGACAGTGATCATTGCGGTCTCAGCACCGAAATAAATGTTCCCAACGAAACTGCGGAATTGGATGAGTTTATTCAAAGGCATTCCTACAACTATAGTAGGGTGCGTTGGACGCACTTCTCCAGAACGCTGACGAGAGCACTCTCCTCGAATTCGCTCTACCCACCGACCAATAGAAATCTATCAAACGAGGAGATTGATAGGTATCTAAAACTAATGGACGAGACAATTAAACGAACAATGGACAAAACGATACCTCGGTATCAACATACTGACAACGAAGACTTATTCCGCAACGCAACTATTGACGCACTGCACCGACATAAAAGTAGACTGCTGTCAAGACTTAAAACCTTGTACAGACAGTTTACTGACAGACATAACCCGGAGATCATGACATTGAAGTCGTCGATTAAAAACCTCCGAACATTAATAAAGGAAAATTACAGAATTTCTGTAAGTTTGTATTGGAACAACAGGGTTCGGGCTGTAAACACCAGCAACCCGAATATGTTCCCGCAAATAAATAAAATATTTCGGAGAAATAATCAAAACGACCATCCATGTCTTAGAATCGCCCGAACGACGAACAACGAACAAATACTTGTAGCAGCAGGCATTGATCCAAATGAGGCCGTTGATGATGATAACTTCTTTGTGGTCGAGGATCCGCAGGAGAAGGTAGAGGCTATAGGAGTGACTTTCCAGGAAGTGTACAAGGCGAATGACATCATTGGCCCGAACCACGACCTCGAGAGTCGAGTCCTTGTGCACAATTTCTGCCTTCGAAATGAAATTGTGAATTGGCGATTCGAGAGCTCGGGTTTCACCCAGTTCAGTGACGAGAATATGGCAAATGATGTCATCACCAACGAAACGGTATTACCACCGTTCGTTTCGATGGAAGAGCTCCAAACGATCTTCGAATCGCTTAGAAGTAAAAAATCAGTGGGAACTGATTAAATACCGAACATTGTGCTTCGATATCTCCCACTAGAAGCGGTGGACATTTATACCACCCTGTTTAATAATGCACATTATCCAGCGCATTGGAAAACTGCGGTGGTACATCCCATTCCCAAAAGAAATAAACATACTTCCAATCCGGCGAATCTCCGCTCGATCAGTCTTCTTCCAAACATCAGTAAGGTTTTCGAGAAGAAGATCAACAGAGTCCTAAGTGGGTTGGGGACAAACATATAGTTCCGGATAATCAATTCACTTTCAAGGCGGGGCATGATATCATTCATGCCGCGTCTAAGCTGATTTCTGATATTCAATGGAACAAAGGCAAGAAACAGTGCACTGGTGCCTGCCTGATGGACTTGGAAAAGGCCTTCGATACAGTATGGTTAGAGGGACTCTTTTTCAAGCTGGACAGGTTGGGTATTAGTAAACCACTGCTGTATATTTTTTTGATATGCTCTCCAGTAGACAGTTCATCGTGAAGAATGGCGATGTGACTTCCGCTGGAACATTTAACATTAAAAACAGTCTGCAACAAGGTGCAGTAAATTCGCCGATCCTGTTCAACATTTACACAAGTGATCTGATTGGTTCGCTTCATCATGCCATAGCGTACGCAGACGACTTAATCGCGTACAGATCAGGTCCAAAGATTGAGGTCATTAATATACTCTTGCAACGTGACTTCGATAAGATAAGACGATTGTGCGATGACTGGAAGTTGAAAATCAACTTTCAGAAATCGGAAACCATTCTCTTTAGGACGCCTTTGTCTGTTGCCTCTAGGATACCAGAAAGAATTGGCGAAATTTCTCTATCGTCGGACAACATGGACAGCCACTTGCTTGTCAAAATGTTGTCAGATACCTTGGGATCTGGCTAGATCAATATCTGTATTTTAACAAACATATAGATGTTGCTCTGGCCAGAGCCAGAGGTGCTTTTCTCTTGCAAGGAGACTGTTTTATAACAGCCAACTCGATGCGAGGGTGAAGGTGATCTGGTACATGGCCCTTATCCGGCCTATGCTTGTATTTGGATGTCCCATGTGGTTCAACGTGAGAGCAAATTTATTGGAAAAGATTCGGGTGTTTGAGAGGGCTTGCCTTAGGGCTTGTCTTCGGTTATACAGAACACCAGAGCCTGAGTACATAAAATTCTATCGTAATAAGGTCCTGTACAATAGGGCGAACCTAATAACAGTGGACAATTTTGTTATTAAGTTGACTCGAAGGCAATGTGCAAGAGCAATGACATCGTCGAACAAGCTGATCTCTGGGGCTTACTACCCTAATTATATGCATCATGAGAGAGTTCGCTTTGACGGCTATGTTCCTCCAGAAGCGTTCCTCTACCTAGATAGCAAAAGTCTGATCCAGGACAGATTGGCTGTGCCGCTAATCTTCCACATTGCTCCAACAGCTGCGGACAGGCAACTGAACTACGACAGAGACGTCGCACACGGCGGTGCGGAGCGTCTCCGGTTCAGTAGGGCGGTAGAGAGTCGCGACATGAGAGATGATGCTCGGCAGCACCAACAATTTTGGTGGCTTGTTGAAGAAGAGGATGCGTCGTCGTCGAATTCCTCCAGCAATAGATAGCTTCATGTGAAGCAAAGTGGGTCAGCCTAATTTTTTTTTATTAGCCATGGCCGGCTTACATAGTTTTAGGTAGAATTAAGCTAGATTTAAGAAAAAAAAAAATCTATATATGTATGTACATGTATTTATATATTACGTATATATATATTATGTATATATATTATATACATATGTATATATGTATTATGTATTAGATGTAAGTAGGTTAAGTAAATTAAAATTTATTCTTGGGTAGTTTGTAAGTTTTAGTTTTAAGTTTTATAACAAATAAAAAAAAAAAATAAGTCATGTTACTAAGTTTTTCTTAAAAACTGTTTTCTTAGTTTTAATTACAATGAATAGAAACAGTATAAATATGTAATGTAAGATACGTCGAAAGGCATAATTTAAGTATTAGGTTTAACTTAGAGTGCCCGCATGGGGCCAGTAAGTTAGAATAAGATAATTTTAAGTTAATTAAGCTAATTTTTAAGCTTTCTTTGTATAGCATTTAAGAGTAAAATAAGTGATATAATTAAAAATGCATATAAACTGATCTTTAATGCCTTATTCGGGATATCATCCGGTCCAGGTGCTTTGATGTCTCCATTTTTTTTGCATGCAGCAAAAAGTTCTTCCGACGTGATGGCCGGGATATTTTCCATTCTGATCTCCCTTGTGATGGTGACCATAGTATTTGGTCTATGCGGGAATAGATGCTCTACTATAGTCCATAGCATTGCAGAGCAGGTTAGTTGTGGGGACATGTTGCCTTTAATCCTCTTCATCACCACTCTATGCGCTAAGCCCCAGGTGTCCAGGTTAGCCTCGTCGCAGAGCTGTCTAAAACTCCTTGACTTATTCTCTTAATTGGCACTTTCCAGTTCCCGTCTAGGCAGTTTAAAGTTGGTTAGCCGTTCTTGGAAATCTTGTCTTCCTCTGGATCTCTGATATCTTCGTCGTGCTTGTAGGTACTTCGTCCTGAGCCGTTTAATCTCGTCGGTTGACCAGTACCAGGGCTCGCCTCTTTTACTGACCGATCTTCTGGATATTGATGCTTCGCACGCTGCGGTAATGGTCTGGATTAGCTGATGAGAAAGGGCTTCAGCCGATCCATTGTTCGTTGTAGCGCTGGTGTTTTTAGCATTTCCTTCAACTTACAATATCTTTGTCAAGCAGTGTGGGGTGTGGTGTTTTCCTCGTGTGTCAGCTACAATGTCGTCCAACAGCTTCATATAATCCACCAGTGATAGACTGGGGGGCGCATAACAACTGTACAAATGTACACCATTTATCTTAGCAGATACGAAGTGGCCTCCCCGGTGGCCGAATGACTGCAGGGCATGGATCCCACAGCTTCCGTCTATGGGTTTATACGGTTCACTTATTAGGTCTACGTCGATTTTTTTCTCTCCACAGTATGTCTTGCGTGGCTGCGCAGTGGTTTCGATTTTTCTGAACAACATTCATCATATTAATTTGGCCAGTGCCTTCTTGAGTACCGGGCACTTGCTGCTACCAGCCACGTGTCCAGCGTTTTTTGGGGTAATCATTTTACACCAGAAGCATAATGCGTACTCTTTGCATTCTTATGCTATGTGACCTTCTTCTTCACAGTTTCTGCACTGCTTGGATCGGTTATGCTCGCTCTTGCATTGGCGCGCCGTATAGCCAAACTCCAGACACCTGAAGCATTTGGTGAGGGCCTTTCGAACACGAGTATGGTAATTTACCCAGCCGACTTTGATTTTGCCGGATCCCAACAATTTGTTCGCCATATCTACCGGTAGGCCGACTGTCCCGATCTGCGTGCCACCGTAGCCCTTCCTAAGACTGAACACATTTCCTTCGGCAACTCCAATATTGTACTGCGCTATGGTTGCATCGCAGATGTCTCTCCTGGTGGTGACTTCGTCGACGTCTTTGATTTCTATCGCGGATCTCTGGACTAAATTGCGGATTTCCACCTCTGCGCTACGATTTTCATAGATTTTACTCCTGAATTCTTCGGTTCTGTCACTAGATTCGCGCAGCTAGAACAAGAGGTCTCCTTTCTGGGTTCTCCTAATTTTTGTAACCGATTCACCCAGGTTATGGAGTTTATGGAGGTAATGTTTGGCCCTGCGAAGTATTTCGGCGTATGAAAGTTCGTGGTGGCAAGCACGATTGCCTCAGGTAGCGCTTTTTCGCGAGCGGGCTTCCTTGGCTTCTTTTTGGGAACTTTCAACCAGGCGCTGCTGTCGACCTTGACCTGTTCTTTGCTCGTCATCCTAGCAGGTTATTTGGCCATTTGTGGGCTGCTCATTCATTGTCGATTTGGTGGGCTTCTTGGGATGGCCCTTCTTGCTCTTTCCGGCATTGCTTTGTTTTTGGGGCACCACTTCACCACGTGATGTCTTCTTCGTTTCGACTATGGGCGGCCACTTCGGCCGGCGTTTTGAGCTCGGCGACTCTATAGACTCTATCCATTGTTTGGGCCCCGAAATCACCTTCAGCCGTGGGAATGTTTGGGAGGTGTTGTTTTTGCTGATAATTTTCGTGGGCTTGTTATCACGCATCTCATTCCCCGAGAGCTCATACAGCATTTTGATGCTTTTTATTGCATCCCGCATTGGTTGATGAATTGATGGCCTTTTACCATCCTCCAACATTTCCACTAGGGCTTTTATTTGTTCCCCTAATTTTTGAAACACAGAGGGCTGGTTATTTGGATCCCGCACCATCCATCAGGACTCTTCGGGGGCGAAAACGGCTGTCTAGCCGAAGATCTTTTCACCATCAAGCTCTTCCGGAATGGGTTCTCTCCGTTGATTTCATTCTCCTGGTTTTGTTGGGTTCATTTCTTTTGGGTCCCCACTCAAAGCCGCTGTCAATGCTCGGGTATGTAGTCGCCTAGTGATCTCAATGTTATCTACGCACGCAGTGAGACCATGCGAGTCTTTACACAGACCCTTATGGGGTTATGTGCCAGAGCCGGATCGGTGCTAACCAGGAATGTTACATCTGGACCTACACCACCAATGTGATGTAATGGCGACGAAACATTGAACGTACTTTGGGGCTTGCCAGGGTTTTAGTGGGACCGGGGCGTTCACAGCATTAGCCTGAAAGCCATTTCAACAGAATTTTACTGCTGCTTACTCAGGTAACAGAATACTGCAAACGTTAGCCCATATGTCAATCATTGTAAAAGCTTTGTTTCCAGTATACCATAATTACGACCTTACTGGGCTCAGTCGTAATGCCTAAAAGGCAATAATGAATGAAGAATGTCCACTGGTAGGTACCAATGGAGCTATGGTTTCCCACGGTGCCACCTCTTTACCCGAGAGCTAGGAGATGGGTTAGCACATAGTTGAAGACGGTGCCGAGTTGTCTTGTCGCAGAAAGTTCTTTGGGGTTCCTTTTCTGCAGCTCTTGGTCGGGGACTGCTAACCTGCATATCTGGCCGATCACCATTCGTCACCTGTGAACCCCTCTCTCCCCCCTCCAAGCACCCTTGTGAGCCTTGGGAGGGTGTGTGTTTTTTTTGCGGGTTTCACCAATGGATGTGCTAATCTTCTAAAGATGCGGTATCCCGTGCCACCAACATGCACAATTCGCAAGACTCAAGGAGCGCGACTACGTACTAATCCACACTACAACGTCATTCAACCACTCTCCCCGCGGGTCTGCCGTTAGGTATTACTTCGCGGGGCTGGTTAGCAATTATGCTCTATTCTCCGAGGCCGCCGCTTGACCTCATCTTAGAGCTTCTGCTCTTCGCAGCGAGTACTGCATGCGCACTATAAATGAGCAGATCTCCATCCATCTCCATCTGACTGCGTCATGTGACTTATGAGGTTTTCTGGGCTTGGCAGATTTACTCTTTCTTCTGCAAAGCGTTTGCAGTAGAACACCGCATGCAACACATCCTCTTCCTCATTTTGACATTCTGGACACTGGGGCGAACTATCGTGTCCAAATCTATGGAGGTATTTCCGTTAGCCGCCGTGCCCAGACGGGAACTGTGTGATGTGGTAGTTACAGTTCCCCCATGGCCTCTTTGTCCATGTTTCTATGATGGGAATGAGCTTGTAGGTCCACCTGCCTTTTGTGGGGCGGTCCCTCCTGGCTTGCCACAGCATTGCGGATGCTACCTTTTCTTCTTCCTTAACCCTCTTCACCTCTTGCCGGTTCGAGGGTCGTCTAAGATACAGCTACCTCATCTCATCCACGAGGATGTCTATTGGGATCATTCCGTGTGGAATCCGCTGATCACTCTGATTGCACAGAGCCCGTGAGCTGATGATTACTCCCTCCTACATTCGTTTGTCGCCTGTGCATCCGCCCATATAGGAGCAGCGTATAGGAGTATCGAGCTGACCACTCTGGTCAGCAAGATCCTTCGGGCGTATCCAGGTCCGCCGATGTTCGGTAGCATTCGGTAAAGTACCGCCTGCATCAGCGATGCTTTCTTGCTAGCGTACTCGACATGAGTTTTGAAGCGCAGCCGATTGTAGATCATGACTCTAAGGTACCTTAAGGATTCTTTGGATTTAATTGTCTGGTCTCCGACGCGGAAGTTCGCGTATTCCACCGCCTTGCAGCTGGTTATTAGGACAGCTTCAGTATTGTGTGCAGCTAGTTCCAGACCCGTAGATTCCAGCCATTCGTTTATCTTTACGACTGGCTGGTCTGTGGCAGACTACACCTCGTGAATATGCTTGGTTATTGTAACCACTGCTATGTCGTTAGCGAAGTCAATAACCTTCCTCCCTCAGGCAGGGTTAGTCGCACAACTCCGTCGTACATAATGTTCCATAGGAGAGAGAGTCCGTGACCATCCTCAGGGGATAGTATGGTATACTCATCCAAGGATCTTTTTTTTTGTTTTTTTTTTTTTTAATTTGGTTTATTTTCTCTTCATAATTGTTAATTTAATTCTTACAAATAAATTCAAGTTGTAAATTCTACTATTTAGAATTTTTATATTTTTTAATCGCCTAATGCAGCCTCACATTAGGTAGTAAAAAGGCTTGGTTCGATTAAATAATAAGACTGAGCCGTGAAACTTTATTTCAACTTAGTTTACACAAAAATTTTGCTAGCCTAAGCAATAAAAACGAAGCGACAAAGTGCAAGTTAAAAGAATACTAAAACAAATGTTGAGACATAAAAACACAAATATTGTTAACCTAAGCAATAAATGTTAATAATGAAGGAAAATAACTATTTTATGTTGATATCATCAACATTTTGCCTCCTCCGACGTTGTTGCCCAATTGATCTCAAAATGGTGACTCGGTCTTTTCTGGGCTCTCAATTCAATGTTGACACAGTTCTTAGTTGGATGATTGCGGTATTTGAGGATCACAGCCAATAGACAAATGATAAAAATAGCGGCTGCGGAAATTGATTATAGAACAACCCAATTGTCCAAAACTGACGTTGTTTGATGGTCTTCCAGTTGAGGTGATGTTGGCGGTTGGGCGCCTCGACTGCTTCGTGATAGTTGAAATTTAAAACTTCCATTATATCCTTATTCAGAGGGATGACGGTTTCATTTGTATAATAAACCGGAACCTGCGTTGAGAGTAAAGTGTTTACAGTGGCAATTGATTTGCTGAAGTGAATCACTATTCTAGTTTCTTCTACTTCTCTCGAGTTGGTCCACAATTCACAAATACAGTAGTTTCTTCGGGTTTAATGAACATCCATGTATTATGCGTCCATAATTCCTTCAACATAGCTTGTGTGAGTCTTAGCGTCCTGGTTGGACATCGCTTAAAAGATAGCTTCTTATACAGCTGCTGGATAATACAATCCTCACTCTGCTCAATACTGTGAAATATTGAAGGTCGGTGGATGAATGCTGTTTCGTTAAGAGCTAGCGCCTTGCTTAAATCTTCCAGTGGCAATTCGAAATACCTCTGTAGATTGTAGTTGACTCCAGCACCGACTGCTGTAATTGCACCTCTCGAAATGTCTGCTCATCGATCGTTTCAGGCACAGTGTT
This sequence comes from Volucella zonaria, assembly GCA_963966105.1. NCBI lineage: Eukaryota > Metazoa > Arthropoda > Insecta > Diptera > Syrphidae > Volucella > Volucella zonaria. The sequence goes on along the minus strand of OZ014530.1, from coordinate 131,279,476 downwards.
AGCCTTAATCAGGTCATACTCATTGGCATCGCTGATCATGAAGTATCTTGTTACTAAAATCTCCGTTGAAGTTGAAGACAACTCTAGTTTATCCATTGGATTTGGTAGTACTTCCATCTCTGGGCCAAGTTTCTCCGCACACTTGTTAATGATTTTTTCCATGCTCTTGTGTGACAAAAACTCAAATAAATGACCACGTTTCAGATATGCATTTAGCAACTTATTGTATTTTATTTCGACTTCTCTCATGTAGCTAAGTACCAAGATTCCATCTTGTTGATCTCTTATAGACCTGCATTCAGCTTTCTCATAAAGTTGTTGATTTTATTGTTGATTTTAGTTTCTGACTCATTTACTCTCGATATTGTAGATAGCATAATCTTGGTATTTATTGTACTACTTTTTATCAGGGCTTTTTGGTTACTCTCTAGGTCTTCGATGTCATTGACGTGAGAATAGTTCCTAGTTGCCCTCGTTTTTGTCTTCGGAAAGGTGTTACCTCCAGTCTATTGAAAATTGAGAGTACCTTCTTCCATTCCTCTTCCATGTGATGACGCAATTCATCACATTGGCTCTCCTTTGTTACTGATTTTGCCTTGTCGCAGAACTCAATTATTTGATCTCCCATCTTGTTCATGTTGACTTGATCACCTAAAATGTCTATGATTGGGAATCGAATGCTCGTACGTAGTACTCCTCGTTGAATTTTGGCTGTTCCAATCTGTTCTACAAATAATCCAACTTCCGGGTGGGTGATTGTATTCCTCGTAGATCCCGACATGATGGATGCAAATATTGATAGAATCACAAGCGCAATGGAGAAACTGGTTGATTGTTTTCTATCCCTCAGCTTCCTTCTGGGTCTGCTTGATGGCTGATTTGACGGTTGAACCATGTTATCATCAGGCTTCATGATGTTTTCTTCGCTTGGCAGCAAACACACTTTGCTTATTGGTCGCTGGAATGTTCCCTTTTGCGTTTTCACTGTTACTACTCTGATAAGATTATCAACTCCGCTGTGCACTTCAATTATTTTGCCTAGAGGCCATTTCAATGGTGTCAGCAGCTTATTTTTTAGCAGCACCAATTGCCCAGGTTCCAAATTGTTTACTGGCTGCTTCCACTTATATCGCTCGTACCAACGCTTGCAAATATCATTTTTTTTTAATTCTTGGCCTTAAATCGGAAACACCTGATGCATTAATTTATTATGGCCTTGACAGTGTTGGTTCCTCTGATGATCCAAAATTTTCTTCGAATGTGATTCAGAGTTAGTTTAACTCCACCGTGAAGTGCATCGCTATGGGTCTTATTTATGATTAATTTTGTCAGTGGATGCGATTATGACAGAATCATAGGATGTTTCTGATCATTTGATAAATGAGTATGTTTCAACCAACCTCCCACCCGCAATATTCCATTGGCGTCCATGTATGGGTTCAGTGATGATATCTTGCTGTTTGATTTCAGCATATCCTTAGAAAAACTTCGTTGAGCACCCCTTACCAACGCTCTTTCTGCTTCCAGTAGCTCCTTTACCGTTAGCCTTCCATATTGTAACAGTACATGCCTCTTGCTCCTTTAGCAATTGGCTCTAAACCGTAGACAGTATGCACTTACGCGTTGAAGTTTTGAAGGCGATGAAAAATTGAGATAAATGTCGTCTTTGTGTGAAGGATTGCTTGGATGCATTGCCAGGCAAGAGTGACATTTTCGAATCTCAGGTATATCTTGCATTTCCATCATAGATTTGTCAGCTGGCCAATATTTTTGACCTTCCTTTAACCACTCTGGACCATGCCACCAGGTTGAGTTTTCAGTTAGGGCATCTCCAAATGATCCTCTAGTAGTAGTATAAAAATTTATTTTCACTAGAATATAGTTACAATACTACAAAATACCATTAGAGAAAAATGAGAGACATTTTATATTTCTTAATCAGAAATAGTATTGAATGCCCCATCAAAAGGATAAAAGCATTGATATAAATAAATGGGTGGGGTGACCCTTTCATCTAAAAAAAAATTTAAATTTACAATTTCAAAATTAAAGCACACAATGCATTGAACCTTAAGTAAAACGTAATACGAGTACATTATATCATTGAGGAAAAAGAACACAATGCCAAGGTACAAGTTAGAAAACAAGATTAGTTTTATAGAATAAAATTAAATTTTTTTGAAAAGAATAAAGAACGAAACACCAAATCATAAAAAACATCACAGACTACGAATGAGAGTCAAAGATGGACTCTAAACGTTTAATTTGAATGGGGGCGAAAGCCCCCATTTATTCGGCTTAATACAAGCTACAACTTAAAATTAAACTTAAACTAAAACTTAAAACTAAGGTTGGTTATTGTGGTGAAGGAGAACGGATTTGAGGTAGGAAGTGGTGCGGTGGAAGTCAAAGACGCTAGGGTTTGAATTAATTTTTCGTAGCATGCGGGAGATTGGTTCGTTCGCACCATAGGTGGTGTGGTGGGTTGGGAGATAGAAGAGACGAGGAGTATGTAGATTACGAGGGTTAGTGTTGAGGAAAATAGAATTGTGAAGGGACGTGCATTCAACCTGACCTGAAAGAAGTCGATAAATGAAGAGAAAGCCGGCTGCGTTTCTCAAGGGTGTTTAGGTTAATAAGGTTGAGACGGTTTTGATAGGGGGCAGAGTAAAAGAATCATCCCACGGCGAACCTCGAAGAGCGAATCGAAGAAAACGGCGCTGGATGCTTTCGATTCTCGAGATATAAACGCGATGATATGGGGACCATACTTGACTGGCGTACTCTAGGAGGGGACGAACAAAGGTAATATAGAGGGACCTGGTCACGTATGGGTTGGTGAATTCTTTGGACCATCGTTTTACAAAACCTAGTGCAGAGTTGGCTTTAAGTATTATCCCATCCATATGCAAACGGAAGTTGAGCTCCCTATCACACAAAGTGCCGAGGTCGCGAAGAGATTCAACGGAGGAGATAGGTTGGTTGTGGAGAAGGTAGAGTCGGGGAGGAGATTTGAGCCGCTTATGTGAAAAGGTGATGGATTGGCATTTGGTGATATTAAGTTCCAAACAATTTTTGAGGCACCAGATCGAAAAACTATCAAGGTCTTGTTGAAGAAGGAAGGAGTCTTGGGGAGAGGAAATGGTTTTGAAAAATTTGGTATCGTCGGAGTAAAGGGAGACGGACGAGTATTTGATGATCCTATCGAGATCATTTATGGTTAATATAAAGAGAAGGGGACCGAGATGGCTACCTTGAGGAACTCCAGAGGTAGCCAAAAATGGAGCGGAGTGGGCTGACCTAAAACGAACACTGTAAAAACGGTTTTCGAGGTAAGAGGATATCCATTTTAACAGTATGGGTTCAAAGCCGAGGGCAGACAATTTGAAGAGTATTAATCGATAAGAGATTTTATCGAAGGCTTTGCTAAAATCGGTTGCAACTACATCGACTTCGTTACCGTTCTCTAGGGCAGAGATGGCAAAGGATACGAACTCAACGAGATTTGTGGTGGTTGACCTACACTTTAGGAAGCCATGTTGTCTAGGGGAAATAAGTGATTTGCATTGGAAACTTAGATCTTCATACAAAATACTTTCGAGGAGTTTGGGTATATGGGAGAGTTTAGCGATTGGACGATAGTTTGTTATTTCGTTCTTTGATCCCTTTTTGTGGATCGGGGTTATAAAGGAGGTTTTCCAAACCTGAGGAAATTCTCCTTGTGAAAGGGATAGACGAATGAGATCAGAAAGGGCAAGGGAAAGAGACGAAGAACATTTTTTAAGAAATATGGCAGGGAGGCCATCTGGACCGGGTGTAAATTCGTCATTGAGTTGGTGTAATTTATATTCGATATAGGAGGGGTCCAAGATGTGAGAGAGAAGTGGGCCGTTGGAGAAGTTCAGTAGGTAACGAAAATAGGATGGATCTGGTACAAAGGTGGTTGGTGAAGGATTGTTTAAAGAAGCTGGCAAATAGGTTGGCAATGGTGAGTGGATCGGTTGATGAGTTGTTGTTGAAAGAGAGGGAAGGAGGGTAACCATCGGACTTTCTTTTATAGTTAACAAATTGGTAAAAGGACTTAAGGTCATTTATAAGGTTGACTTGCGCATTGTTAAGGTAACGATGGTAAAGGGAATCGTAAAGTTCGGTGAAATGAAGATAAGCACCAAGATAGTCGGAATAGTCGGACAAGGATCTGGTACGCAGGAAAACAGCCCATAACTTGTTTCTCTTCCCCAGGGAGGACTAGTAGATGATGTTTTAAGGCGGGAAAACGGAACGCAAAGGCTGAAAGAATTAAATATTTCTTTATAAAAAATGGATAAGGCATCATTTACGCTTAGGTTGTGAAAGTTAAAGGGGGATCTGCTAAAACAGTCACTGATTTTGTGAAAGCTTGCTTTATGAAAGTCGTAGGATGAGAGAGTTGTGGGAGGAGTGGACTGGAAAGAAGAGTTATGAAAAAATGAAAGTAGAAGGGGGGTGGTAGTTGTCGATTGTAGAGAAAGATAGGGGACAAAGTGAGACTGAGGAGTTAATTGAATCTGTTGTGAAAATAAGGTCCAATTGCCTGCCCATATAGTTGGATACACCACTGACTTGGCATAGACTTGAGTCTGTTAAGCGATCTAAGAAGAGACATTCCTTAGCTGAGTTGGCATTTGAAGCGATGAAGAATGATTGATCGTCTGATGGAATCCACTGTAGCTGAGGAAGATTAAAGTCGCCGAAAACAAAGATATCGTCAGTAGAGTCAGACAGGTCAATTAAATAGTCGATCGCATCGACAACAAGTTGGTAAGATTCAGTAGGTTGAGCTGGCAGGATGTAGCAACATAAAACGTAAAGGGACTTGAAGGGGAGTGATATTTTTATAGCGACAAAGTCGACTTTAGAGGATGAAGGTATGGTAATGGGAGAAGAGTTAAGACTGTTGTGGATCGCCAGTAGGACGCCTCGAGAAGGGGAATCATCATGTGGGCGGGTAGGATCGTCGTCGCGAAAAACATTAAAAGTAGGGGGGAACAATTCCTGGTTCTTTATGTCGGGAATCAAATTGGTTTCAGTCAAGGCGTAAATATCAGAGGGAAGAGAATGCGATTGACGTAGGACAGCATTGGTTTTAGAGCGAAGACCTCTTACATTCTGGTAGTAAAATGTAAGAGGGATGTTGTGGGGTGGAGATGTATGGCGGGATGGTTTAAGTGCTGACGAGGAAGGCACGTTATGGACGAAAAAATTTACCGTGGTCAGCTCGACTTCGCTGTAGGTGTGAGACTCGTTTAGAGTGAACGTAGTAGCCGAATGCAGCAAGGTCGTCTGCTACTTTCTGAGGGGACATGCTAAAAATCTCGTGGTACCTGACATAAAGGTTCCTGAGACTGATTGGGTCAGTAGGGAGGCCTTCCTGCTGGATGGATACCATGACGCTGGTTTTGGTCTTCTCTTCGTAGCAGACCGAGTCCGATTTGTCGTGTAGATAGGCGAGAAAGAGACGAATGTTTTCATATATCTTTCTCTCTCTAAGCCTAGAAAGTGCATAGCGACTTTCTGTAGTTCCATTGGTTTGCTGGGTTACTTTAACTGTGGGGGAAAAAAGAGGATCAAGAATAGGGGCAGTGGAGGAGGGAGATGGAGATTCGTGGTTGGATATGGAGTTGGGCGCCGGATGAGATGTTGGGTTTAGGGTATGGGAGTTTATAAAATTAGGGTACTTAGCTCCAGTTTGTAGGTCGAAGTTAGGAAATGAGTTGTTTGCTGGGATCGGTGGCGTAGAAGATTGAGAAGGGATAATATGGGTGGTTGGGGTTAAGTTGAAAGAGACTCGTTGGCGCGGGGGCTTGGGTGGAACATTGGAAATTAGCGGATTAGAGGATTGGTGTGTAAGGGCTTTGTGTCGGATAATTGAGGAGGGGGTCTAAAATCGGGGAACAAGTTCGTTTTGAAGCTCCAGTTGGGATCGGGATTAGAGCTTCGTTTTTTGTTAGCGTGCGTTTTAGTTGGAAGGGGGCTTGGGAGCGGTCTTTTTTTAAGCTTATCGTTACGTTTATTTTTAAAATTTTGGTTGTCGTCGACACGTAGGTTTTCTCGTTCCTCAGAACATTTGGTGATACTTATCTTCCCAGGTTTAGTGGCCTTACCAGGGGAAGTGGGGAATAACCATGAATATTTGGTTGGGATGCTGATTCTGAAGCTGCAGAAACTACTGGAGTCAGCAGGGGAAATCATCTCGCACTCACTAATGGTGATGGCATAATTTCGGTGAAAGAAATTCCGCACCCAACTAACATCAGCGTGTTGAGGAGCCTCTTCAACGTAGAATGCTGTATGGTTTCCCTCTTTCAACTTTTCGAGTCGGCTTTTCCATTCGGAGGGGGTCCATGAAGTTCCGAATTGTATGAGCAGTTTGCGTGGGGCGGGGGCGGGCGGGATAGGCAGCGCAGTTTCGGTTTCCGTTGTTAGGGCGGCGGGAGGAGTATTTGAAAATGACTCCGTGTCTACTAATTCATTATGAATTGAGACATTGTACGGTAAACTAGCTTGGGGTTGAATTTGATCGGGGATTCCATCGATTTTGTGGGAAGCCAATCTCACTTCTTTACCGATTTCGGCAACGGTCAACCGAGTTGCTATGAGTTCCTCGCTGACGTCTATTATTTTTAGGGTTAAGTCATCGAGCGTAGAGTCTGATGGATGCGGGGTGGGATGTATTGTTTTGGAGGAGGATTGAAAAAGCAAGTCGAGATCAGTACGGAGAAGATTGATAGAGTCGTTTATGTGTGTGAGTACGTTGGATTTAAGGAGGTTGGCAAAATTTGTTTTGAGGAATGCTTTTAATCCATCGAAGTGATATTTGATTACTTCGCTCTCGTTGTCGTGATGAGATTGATTTTTGGACAGATTGTGGATCGCTGTCAGTTGCTTTTCCATCATTCTTCCTGTGGACTTGTAAGCTTCCACATTACTGTCAATGCAGTTTACTGAGTCTTCAATCTTCTCTATTCTGTCGAGAATAGTTCTGCTAATATGATTGTTCTCGGTTAGCATCGCCAGCATAACGTGAGCCAAGGTGATCTCTTTGCACTCGTCGCAGTAAAAATTGAAGAGACTGCAATACTCCTTGAGGTAGGTAATGGATCTCCGGGTAAGTCCGATGCATATGGCATGGAATGATTTCCCGCAGAGACCATTGCAGGCTACCCATTCCGCGTTGGGGTCAACAATTGAGCACAAAACACTAGCACAGCACTTTTCCATTGTTTTTTTTTTTATTTGGGCTACGAACACTTATTGACACAATTAATTTTTGTTAGGGTTATTTATTTATTTTTTTTTTGTTTTTTTTCTCTTTGGGGTACAAAACTGGCACAGGTGAAACTAGGTCCACGAACAAGGACGGGAAATATACTGAAATTTACTGATTCGGCAGTTTACGGGGCTTTGAAGGAAAGCGGAAAAGTAACAGAATTCGGTATACAAGAGAAAACACGTCCGCACAGGTTGGCAGTCAAACTGAATATCATGAGCTACGAGGGGCGTTCAACACATTCTCGGTATCGGGATGAAGCCGTGGTTGTATATATAAATTGACTTATTTATCAAGTAATACTATTATTTTAGTGCATTCATGTAAAATTTCATATAAATGTGATTATTAATTCGCGTTTTATCTCTAGTTAAACAGAATCACAATGGCAACTGAGACGATGATGGTGAAAATTGAGCATCGCGCTGTAATTAAATTTCTCACTAAGCAAGGAAAAAGTCAAAAAACTATTCATGAAGAGATGGTGGCTGTTTACCAGGGTTCCGCACCTTCATTATCAACTGTGCAAAAGTGGTCAAGTGAGTTCAAGAGAGGCAGAGAGAGCATTGAAGACGACCCCCGCTCCGGCGCCCCGGCTACTGCTTGTACGGGAGAAAGCATCAAAGAAGTCGAAAAACTTGTTCTTGAGGATGCCCGAATAAAGGTGAAAATGATGGCAGAGATCACCAAGCTTTCAATTGGTACCATTCACACCATTCTTCATGACCATCTTAACCTTTCAAAGGTCAGTGCAAGGTGGGTGCCACGAATGCACAAACCGCCTCAGGAAAAAGTGAGAATCGCATGCTGTAGAGAGCTTTTGGAGATGTGTAGTGAGAACGCGGACGGTGTTATGGATCGAATTGTTACTGGGGACGAAACATGGGTCCACCACTATGACCCTGAAAGCAAACAAGAGTCCATGCAGTGGCATAAAAAAGGAACAGACCCCCCGAAGAAGTTCAAAGTCACTCCGTCTGCCCGAAAGCTCATGGCCACAGTTTTTTGGGACTCAAAGGGAATCTTGCTCATTGAGTACAAAACAAAAGGTGAAACCATCAACGCCACATCCTACGCTTCCACTTTGCATAATTTGCGGGAGGAAATTAAAAAGAAAAGACGGGGTAAACTCGCAGCGGGTGTGTTGCTTCTTCATGACAACGCTCCTGTTCACACGGCTGCTGCGCGAGATTGTGGTTTCGAAGAAATCCAACACCCACCCTATAGTCCAGACCTTGCCCCTAGTGATTATTTCCTGTTTCCGGATTTGAAAAAATGTCTTCGTGGAAAAAGATTTTCGGATGATGAAGAACTCAAGTCAGTATTTTGCAGAGAAAGAGGAAATTAATTTTTTTGAGGGTTTAAAAAAGCTTGTCTCAAGATGTAATAAATGCATTGATGTTAGGGGAGATTATATTGAAAAATAAAAACAATTTAAATTGAATTCGCATTTTTCTTCATATTTATACCGAGAATATATTGAACGCCCCTCGTAGAATCCAATTTCTTACTTGATTCAAAAATATTTTGATAGGACTAAGAATCCTAATCCAGAAAGGAAGCTCATTAGAGAGGCAGCGCGATGACACTGTATAAAAATTAATATAGGCTGTGGTTCGAAATTTAGAAACAGCTACTGAATTCAAATGATTACGACGTAAATTGTGGTTTTCAAGAACTCTAATATTTAAATTACCAGATCTATAGGAAAAGGATTTTAGAACTTTGAAACAATATAAATGCCGGACGGGAAGAATTTTCAAATTGTAAAATAATGGAAAGCTATAATGTAAGCGATTTTTCCCGCAGATTTTTCTTACAATAAATATCTGTAAAACGAGAAGTGGTTGGATTCTGTTAAAATACGCCCCTCCCGAACAAGTAATGCCATATTGCAGCTTAGATTGGAAAATTCCAAAATAAATTATCTTCAGAAGGTTTAAAGAGCAGACATTCTTCAGAAAAAAGAAACTTCTAAGCGTCATTCGAAAATATTGCCTTAAGTTATCTATGTGATTATTAAAGCATATTCTAGAGTCAATAATTAGCCCCAGGTATTTCAATTCTTTGGCGCTTTCAATTTTAAAGCACTTTTCGCTGCAGTTGAGATTGCTAGAAAAAGTATTAGCGGAATGGCTGGTGCTACAGAAGCAGCTCAACAATTTAAACCTTTGTGAGTGTCAAAAATTGAAAAAAATTAGTGAAAAAAAATTCTAAAAGTCAAACTGACTGAACTGACCATCAGTCTGTGTGCAGGAAACCATGTCCTAAACATTTCCAAATCTGCATTGATATCAGCAATTAAATTTAGAGGGCTTACAGAACCATATGTTAAAACAACACCATCTGCAAAGGCAGTGATAAGGCCTTTGAAATTTTGCTCAAACTATAAGTTGATGTAAATCAGGAATAGAATTGGCCCCAATACAGAGCCCTGAGGTACCCCTAGATTCATAAACCTAGTATTACTTCTGATCCCTTCAATCTTTATTCTTTGAGATCTATTTTCAAGATATGATTTGAACCACTCAAGAACAACACCTCGAAAACCGGCATTTTGTAATTTCCGCAACAAAATGTAATGGTTAACCATATCAAATGCTTTAGAAATGTCGACGAACAGACTTGCTGTAGACTTTTTATTGTCTAAACAATCGAAAATTTGTGAGCAAAAATTTAGCAGTGCATCCTCCGTACTTTTACCTATTTGAAACCCATAATGAAGTGAACTGAAAAAGCTTGTTTTATTAAGAAAGTTAACAATCCTATTTTTCATAACTTTTTCAAAAACTTTGCTTACTGAAGGAAGAAGCGAAATAGGTCTGTAGTTGCTTACATGATTTGTGGCACCTTTTTGTACAGTGGAACTACATCCGCAGATTTAACAGCTATGGGAAAAACTCCGGATAAAACGCTTTTATTAAAAATATGGGCTAGGACATCCACAACAAAACAAGCAACATTCTTCAACACCCGATTTGAAATGCCATCTGTGCCACAGGCATTTGAGTTTCTTAGAGAGGCTATAGTTTTCAACAATTCTAAGCCTGTAATGGGCTCAAAGAAAAAAGTACATCTCTGAGCAGTTTCGTAAGGAGTCGATAGAAAACAAGAATTCCTGCAATCGAATGTAGTTAAAATCGGATGGATAATGTTGGCAAAATAATTATTGAAAATGTCAGCAACTTCAAGCCTATCGGTGACAGTGCGATCATTATACAGAATCGTGGTAGGACTTTCAGAGAAAGCGGGCTTATTGAGAATGCTATTAACGAGTCTCCATTCACCTTTTATATTTCCGCTATTTAAGCTAAAATGATTTTTATAAAACTTATCACTGCAAATTGGAACTTTATTTTTTACTTCAAAACGAAGTCTTTTGTAGCTCCTTTTTAGATTTGTATTGCTTGGGTGTTTATAGCATTTCTGTGGCAGTTTATTTTTTTTATTGATTAATTGTACAAGCTCAGTAGTTATCCAAGGTTTGCGCCTTTTAGACGAGAATTTTACATTTTTCGTAAAACTACAATATTTTATATGAATTGTAAGGCATATCATACGATTTAGATGGATCTGGCTCAATAAAAACATATTCCCATGGCTCAAAGCTGAGAATAGACTTTAATTTAGAAAAATCAATTCTGGTTACCTCATTGTGAGAACTAGGCTTATGGTTATTCCTTTTAATAATCGGACTTACTAGTAAACCTGTCATTAAGTGGTCAGTAATTGCAAAATCGAAGACATATTTTTCACATGCGTCAAGTGAAATATTAGAAAAACGTCCGTAAATGTGGTCTAAACAGCTACCCGATGGCAATCTTGTCGGTTCATTTATAACAGACTCCAACCCATGAGAAGCCAGTAGGGCCAACTATTCTGCTACTGTGTTAGTTTTTTCAAGAATATTAAAATTGAAATCACCCAATATTATCAAATTTCTTGAGTTTTCATTATCTAATAAATTGGAGAATTCTTCCACAAATACTGAAAAATCGTATTTGTGAAGCCGAAAAATTGCTTTGATTACCGTGTAACTCCATTTTAGGATATCAGCACTTAAGAAATCAACGAGGTACATTGGTACACAATCATCAAATTCTTCTTTAACGAAACAGCCCACTCCGCCTGCCACATAATTCTCATTCGTTTTTGTAAAAAATTCATAACCCGGTAAAGTATAATCCTTTTTCTCGAATTCATAAATCCAAATCTCCGAGAAAAATACAAAATCCGGCAAAGATACAAAAGAGTCTATATGAGATACCAGCCTAATGAAATTTTCTCTTAGACTTCTGATGTTTTGGTGTAAGAAAAAAAGTTTGTTTGTACAATATAAATTGGATAAAAAAGCTTGTTCACAAGACGGAATGTCAGCAGGATTCTCTCCTCCGGGTACGAACTTCCATTGTCCTCTAAAGTGTTGTTGCCTATAGGATACTCGGTCGGCGACAAATGTGTTCCATTTCACTGGATGTTATTTCAACCAGTTCAATACTATGGTAGAATCTGACCATGCTAAAACCTTGGTATAATTCTTTTTCCTCCCTGATGTACTTCATTAGCTTCGTAAGTAGTGCTGCTGCGCATAGTTCCAACCTTGCCAATGAAACTTGCTTCACAGGCGCCACCTTAGTCTTGGACGCGATTAGGCTTATTGTAGTAGAGTCGCGATTAATGACTTTCTGATATACCACCGCTGCATACGCTGATTCTGATGCATCTGCGAGTCCATGTAACTCTATTGGAGAGCCTTCCGTTTGCTGTGTCCATCGTGGAATTCTTACTTTTTTAAGCGTTGATAGTCTTGTCTTGAATTCGTTGCATTCGTTTTGAATTTTCATTGGAACATTTTCGCCCCATCCGATGCCCAAAAGCCAAAGCCTTTGAATAATGATCTTTGCCTTAATAGTGATTGGCGACAATAAATCGAAAGGATCGAAAATTTTGCCAGCGTCGCTTAATATTGCTCGTTTGGTACCCTTTGTGCTGAATGGAAAATTGACTTTAAATTGGAAGTCTGTTCCTGGGCACCATTTTATTCCCAAAATTTTAAATGTTGTGTCATGTTCTGGCTCCATGTCAATTGCTTCGGTTGGCAACGATTTAATGAATGCTACATTATTTGATGTCCATTTCCGTAAGTTAAATCCACCATCCCGAAGTAGCTGCATCAATTCCCTTTGAAGGTCTTGGCATTCCCTTAGTGGATTTGCACCTTCTATAGAATCCGTCAATCAATGTTTGGCTTGCCCATGGATGCTTTTGTTTTTCATCTTCGGCTAGCTGGCATAGAGTTTTAATTGCTAAATACGGTGCGGATGATGTGCCGTATGTGACGGTTTTGAGAACGTATTCTTTGACCGGGTCCCTGGAGTTTTTTCTCCATAAGATACGCTGTAAATTTCGATCTTCCTGATCGACTAAAATCTGCCGTTACATTTTTTCGATGTCAGTTGTGAAGACGATTGGAAACATCCTCCATCGAAGTAGCAAGGAAAACAAATCCTTTTGTACCATCATAATGTTGTTTATCGATTCCCCAGATGTTGTTTTTGCCGGAGCGTCGAATACCACTCTCAGTTTGGTAGTAGTGCTGTCTTCTTTTATCACTGCGTGATGTGGAAGATAATATCTTTTTAAAGTATAACCGTCGGACACTTCCTCCATATGCCCAAGATTAATGTATACTTGAATAAAATTGGAATATTCATCCCGAAGACTCTCATTTTGCGAATCTTTGTTCCAACACAAAGAATCGCTTTAATGCCATTTTGCCTGAATCTCCCAAAACCATGCGATCCTTCAGCAGTAGCAATTTGACGATGTAACGCTGTGTTTCATCCCGGTTGTGCGTCTTTTGGTAGTGATTCTCGCACATTTCGTCTTCTGTAGACTTGATTTTTACACTTGGAACTTTTTCTAATTCCCACAATTTCTTTAAGCCTTCATCTTCTCTACACACACTGATGCATGATGTGAGTTTATTAACTTGTGCTTTCTTCCTTGATGTTAAGATGATGCTGACTGGTCCCGATCATTGGAGTATTGGCTGGAACTTTGACTAGTCCATGCGTCAAAAATTGCGGCAAAATGTCTGATCCAATTAGTAATTCAATCTCCTTCGGTTGTTCGTACCATGGGTTAGCCAATTTCAACCCCTGGATGTGTAGCCACTGGTTGGGTGTAACTTGTTGTGCTTAATGTAATAACCGGCATTACTAGAGCATCTACCTCCAAGTTGACCTTTTCATCGTGAATTGATTGAATGATAAAGCGGCATGCTGCGATGATATCTGTAGCATGACCGTTGATTCCATTGATCTTTGACTCATACTTGACCAATGGAACTTTTAATTGACGGGCTAATTTCGCTCGTGCGAGTCTAACTTCTCCTCCAACGCATATGTTCACCATGGCTGTGGCTAGTAATACCGTCCTATTACTATGACATGCGATTCGTGTTGATGTTGAAGCTTCTTCACTGGATATTCTTCCTTTTACCGAAACTACTGTACCCTCACCTCGAGGGAAATAAAGTAATGAATTTTGCTGTTGTGCGCATGTTTTGCAACCCCTCTTCATCACACATTCCCTTGCGGTATGCCCATCTCGCAAACAGTTGAAACACAGTTTCGACCTTTGGACTACGTCCAATCGGTTCTTCGTCTTCATACTTAAAAATCTTTTGCAATTATACAGTTAATGAGACTCGCTGCACACAACGCATTTCGACTCTGTGACTGTAGTCAAATAGTTTTTTGTGGCTGTTATTCGTACTTGCTGGTGTTCACAGTTGAATTCACGACTGCTTTCTAATCCTCTGAATCTAGCCTCGATGAAGCAAAAAAATTCGCTTAGCTTAGGAATTTCTGTTGAAGTTACTCAAGATTGTTGATATAATTTCCTTGATTCAGAATCAAGTTTCGTACATAACATCTGAATCACTAATAGATCCCAGGAGCTTACGTCGACCCCTAAATTTTTGATACCGTACAGGATTTCCCTTGACATATCAATGATCGTTTTCAAATCGAATGAATTTTCATGTCGAACTGATTTTAAAGTAAGTAATTTTTGGATGTAGTTGTTGACCGATGCTGCTGAATTTTGAAAACGGTTCGTTAGCAATTCTATACCTGTTGCATAATTGCTGGATGTCGGTGCCAAATGATTAACAATCCTTGCTGCTTCTCCTTTTACATTTCCTTTTAAATATTGAATTCGTTCAACATCGCTTACGGTTCCGTTCTGGTGAACTAATCGATCGAGCAGTTCTCAAAATTATGTCCACTCTTCATACTTGCCGCTGAATGATGGAAGGCTTATTGGTGGAAGTTTGATTTCCCGATGTGTTGCAGCTTGTGGAGTTACTGCCTCTGGTTGGTGTTGTCGTTGTTCTGCTTCCTTAATTTGGATGTAAACATCTTGATATATTTGCTCCAGCTCAATGAATTCGTTGGCCACGTACTCCTGCTCGTAATCGGCTTCTTCCAATGAGGACATGATTTCGTCATTCATTGTCACCAGCTTTGTCCAGTATTCTCTAATCTGATCCAATTTGAATGCTAGGTAAACTGCATTCTGAGTTAATTCCAAGTTCTCAATAATACGTATAAAGTTGTTCTTAATCACATTCAACTTTTTAAATTTTGCTGGGCACTTCTTGATGTTAGTTCTTTCTGTGTCGGATGTTGATTCTTGACTAACTGCACATCGATTTGGACTTCGATATACAGGAGATAACCGTGAAGCCTGTATGCCTGCACACTTGGTAATGGCACTGGCGCTGGTTGCGTGTTTTGCCTTGAAAGTACCCTTAATATCGAGATACCTCGTTTCAATTTGGTTAAAATACTTTCTCACAAAGTACTCATGCAGCGGATTTGTCTTTCGTAGATCTTCCAAATACCCGTTATTTATTTGGAAATTTGTCCAGTGCTCTTCTAACTGCTCGAGTCTCCTTACGAAATACTCCACCGAGTAGCGGGATTCTCCATCTTTCCATTAGTCCATAATCGATGCAATTCTTCCGTTATTCTCGTCTGGTTCAACGCAATATCTTCGATTTCACTCATTTCTCTGTATTGGTCTAGTACGAATATTTATAAATCACTTTTCACTGTTCCGGCTAATCCGGCTCGAAGGACCATGTAAATTCTACTATTTAGAATTTTTACATTTTTTAATTCAATCGCGTAATGCAGCCTCACATTAGGTAGTAAAAAGGCTTGGTTCGATTAAATAATAAGACTGAGCCGAGAAACTTTATTTCAACTTAGTTTATACAAAAATTTTGCTAGCCTAAGCAATAAAAACGAAGCCGCAAAGTGCAAGCTAAAAGAATACCAAAACAAAAGTTGACACATAAAAACAAAAATATTGTTAATCTAAGCAATACATGCGAATAATGAAGGAAAATAACTATTTTATGTTGATATCATTAACACAAGAGAAATAGTAGTGACATATGGTAAGTATTTAGTAATAAAAATAGAAATAATGCCACTTCAAAACTTTATCAAATAGTACTCAAAATAATAGAAAAAGGTGAGTGGGGTGACCCTGATAATAAGCCTCACATATTAAAAGCAAGAATTAAGACATTTTTACAAGTTGGCAATAAAAGATAAGGACAATTTAAACGAAGCAATACACCAGAATATCAGAGCAGATAATCAAACAAAGATTCAAACTTTTGAGATCAAAGCAAAATGGCAAATTTTTTACATATTTCACAAACGTAGGATAATGTGAAATTGTTCTGATAGAATGAGGAAGTTTGTTGAATACTCGACATGAAATAATACTACAAATTGTGATTGAAGACAGTCTGAAATTAAGATTGCCTCACCTATTAAAGAAAGTTCTTAGCACTTTGTAATAGCATAAATGGCGGACCGGAAGAATTTTCAAATCCCTGAACAATGGAAAACTAGCATGTAAACGGGGTTTACGACAAATTTTCTTCAAAAAGTGTTTTTGAAGTAACAAGAGTGGCTGAATTTTATTGAAGTAAGCTCCTCCCCAGCGAGTGATACCATATTGTAATCGAGAATGAAACATTCCATAAAAGATTTTTATCAACAATTGGATCGAGCAAACCTTGCGTAGAAAATAGAGATTTCTTTGAGTTCCACGAAAATAGTTTCTCAAGTTTTCTATGTGGGTTTTAAAACTCATCTTTGAGTAAATGAGAAGCCCCAAATATTTGAATTAATTAACAATCTCAATTTGGAAGCAATTAAAACTGCAGCTTTCACAACTATAAAAAGTACTAGATGGCAAACTTATATAGCAAGTGCAGTGTGCGAGTGTAAATTTTGGGCAGTCACTTGCATGAAAGAAGATTGTAACGTTAATTAATATCCAACATGGACTTAACCTCCCACCTTAAACTGACCCTTATGACCACTGCATACATGCATAGCTAATAGCCAGTCCGCGCAAAAATGGAAGGGCGTTCGGGCTGCAAGTAGCGGAAGGCATGCTAGTCGTGTTCCGTGCAATAAGCTCGGCGGATTGGGGGGGATCTTGCTATTGCCTCACCGAACTATGTTACTGTATTTACATGCCTACTCGACGATGTTATTTGAGGAAAATATTTCATAGAAAGGGACCCGAGATTGTCCTGATATTGTCTTTAACCCGTGTTTCTGGCTTTACACTATTTAGACGTATTCTCATATCCAATTCAATTAACAAACTCGTGTTTAGGGGAGGAAATAAGATGGAGATATGTCCTCGAGTGTAATCCACCCCTATGCTGGTCATGACAAGTCAGGACCAACACCGTGGCGGCTAAAATCCACTCAAAATTTACTTTAGCTACCCCTTAAAAATAGGGGGTACAAACCCCCCTCTAAAGAAAACTCATACTAAACTCCGAAGAGTGCTCACATCCGAATATAAAAGTATCTAGCTCATCATTTGATGGTAGCTATACAAAAGGTCACAAAAAAAAATAAAATTAAGTAAATATACAATAATATTAAAAGACATCGCTTACTACAATTCGAAAAATAAATACAAATTTTATTCAAGGAAGAAGAAAGAGAAAAAAAATTATAGTAGGGGAAGGGATCGGGGATCTCAAACATAATTCATCATTATCGTATACTAAACCAAAAACAAAACTATCTATTCCGAACATTAAGATAGGTAATCGTAGTTATAAATCATGAAATTAACTTGATTAAGGTTCGATACTTTATAAATACATCTAATCGTATTTATAAGATAATCGGATAGAAATAGAGTAAAATCTAAGGCATAAAAATTGGAAAAACTCATAATAGAAAAGTAATGCAACAGATAATTTCTAAATTAAACAAATAAAAAAAAACATTGGAAATTGAAAACAAAAAAACTTAACTTTGCTACTCGCTGGGCGCTAGTCTATGGCATCTTAGAGATTAGCTGGGGTCGGATTATTACTCCATGGAAGATAACGTCACACACTTGAGGGCGCTACGATTCTCCTCGTACGGTCGTTGAATGTTGGAAATAGGTCACCGATTACGGATGTTTTACACTGGATAAGCACTGGCTTTATGAAGGTACGAGTCCTCATAAAATTATATACTTCGAAATTGGATGATATATTTGTCGAGGCGATGCCCTTGAAGTCTTATTTTTTTCCACGTGCTTTTTATATAAGCACTGTGCATTCGATTGAGCAAATCTAATTTTTATTTTTCAGGTTATGAACTTATTGGTTCGCACATTATATAAATATTTTTTTTTTTAACTTTTTTTATTTTCCACTTAAACGAAGATGGAGTTCGCCCTCCTGTCGAGTTAGATGCCGAGTCGCAACTTCTCTCTGCTGCCTTGTTAAAGCCATCACCAGTTCTCTACAACTCTGCTTGCCTTTTTTTTCCTTTTTTCCCCCTCAATGGCGTGATTATTCGGTACATAGAAAAAATACCGCATTTTCGGTGAAAAATAATGTGATCAATTACTATACATGGCTTGCTTTCTCCTTCCACCCAATTGATCTTACCAGAAGGCAAATCTGGTCTAAACTCAGAGAGTTGGCCTATAGTTATCATTTGTATACATGCATATGTACATATGTATATATCTTTCTTCTTAAATTGGGTGGAGAAAAGGCATAAAACAACAACGCCGAAAGCCATTGTATCATAAGTTGCTATCCATCAACTTGTTCTCATCAAAAGACAAGGGGCATATACGATTTTTGTACGATCAAGGTTAGGTCACATCCTTATCGTTCGTGTGTATGATGACATGTGCAAAAACTTTTCAACAACTTGAAATTGCCGAGCTATACTATTAACAAAATCAAGAGAGTTTCTTAGAACATTGAAACGGGTTCCCACAAAACTTATCATTTGTGGATGTGCGAACATATACAAAGGATAAGAAAAGATCCTCATGTTAATTGTTCATGATAGATTCATTGAAATATAATTCTTATGGTGAAGGGTGTATACGTAATTTTTGTTTCCTTCCTACTTTTTAAGGTCTTTGATATAGAAGGTACCAATTCTATTTCCGTTGAAATCTTCTAGCTCGTATAAGCTATTACCAATAACTTTTGAAACTCGCATTTTTACAAACTTCGGACACAATTTTGAGTTAACTTGTTTTGATGCATTGCTTAAGATAAAATTTCGTTTATAAACGGTGTCTCCGACTTTAAAATGGCGAACTGAACTTCTTAGATTGTACTATTTTTCATACCTTTTATGAGCTTCCTCTAAGGATTTGTGCAAGTATGTATGGAGGATATTCATCTTGTCAGATTTCGGTATTACTTCGATATTAGCGTTGTTAAGCCCATTGATTTTACGAAGAAGTTTGTAGGTCGACCCATGCTCAATCATTTTCTGACCAAACAGGGCTTCATACGGCGAAATACCTATAGCTGTATGCAGGGTGGATCGAAGTGCGCAGCCTATAGATGTTAGATGTTCATCCCAATTAGTTTGATCCCAAACATGAAGAATATTTGTTTACGCAAGAAGTCTGTGGCCAGCTCGGTACTGGCTTTTTTAAGAGGCTGAATGAAAACAAATTTGGTTAATTGGTCGAGGGCTACTAGAATATAAGAATTACCTCTCTTCGATCGTGGATAAGGTCCAAGGAAATCTAAGAACAGACGCTGAAATGGGCGCTCAGCTTCAAAAGCGTTACCCATCGGGCCGCGAAGTATTGTGTTTGATGATTTTGAGGTTTTACATTCATCACAGTGACTTATAAATGACTTCACCTGGGCAGCCATATTAGGCCAATAAAACTGTTCTCTAAGCCTATATAACGTTTTCGAAATACCTCCATATGCAGCTCGTGGTGGTCGATGAGCTAAAGCAATTAAGTTTTCTGTTAACAAGGACGGAACCCAAAGTTTCCAAGCCAAATCGTCCTGAAGAGGATGGCCTATGCTGTGTTTAATCCTCTTGTAAACGTATTGGTCTGAAATAAGGAGGTCAGGAAGCTGGCATTTATTTTCTTCGACATGTGCTATTATTTGTCGATACTCCGATGATTTAAAACTGGGATCTGCAAGGTCGATATGTAACACATCGAAGTTCTCCTTCCTTATCTGGACATCTAACTCTATAGCTTCCACCGAAAATACCCTCGATAAAGCATCGGGAACTACATTAAGCGATCCTTTTCGATGCTCAATGTCAAAAGTAAAACTTTGTAATTTTAAACTCCAACGAGCCAGTCTTCCATCCAATTCTTTTTGACTCATCAACCAACGCAAACTAGCATGATCTGTTATGATCTTAAATTTGTGTCCTTCAACATAGGGTCGGAACTTACGCACTCCCATCACGGCCGCTAAGCACTCATGCTCCGTGACGCTATAGTTTCGTTGAGCTGCATTAAGTTTATGTGAATAGAAAAATATTGGGCGTTCAATTCCGTTCTCGTCGAGTTGGCATAAAACACACCCGATTCCAGTGGCTGATGCATCGCAAACTATAATAAATTCCTTATCATAATCGGGATTAACGAGTAGTGGGGCTGAGGTCAGCTTTTCTTTTATTTTCTCAAACGAATAGCATGCATCCTGCGAAAAATTAAATTTTACACCTTTTTTAAGGAAATTTGTTATTGGGGTTGCTATCGATGAAAAGTCTTTTACGAATCTCCGGTACCAAACTGCCATGCCTAAGAATCTTCGCACTTGGCGAGGAGTTTTCGGCACGGGAAATTCTCGAATAGCTGCGACTTTTTCAGGACCGGTTTTGAGGCAATCCTCACCAACAATATATCCTAAATATTTTAATTGTCGCACACAAAATTTTGACTTTTCTATGTTTATTGTCAAACCAGCTAACCGAAGCTGTCTTGCTATCCGCGACAGCATTTCAAGATGGTCGTCGAAAGTCCGCGAAATTACCAGTAGATCATCTAAATAAACAAAAACATTTTCTCGCAATTCATGAGGCACTACTTTGTCCATTAATCTACACATACGCTGCGGAGCGTTGCAGAGGCCAAATGGCATGACTCGAAATTGGTAGAGCGGTCTACCAGGAACGGTGAAAGCAGTTATTTCTCTATAGCTTTGCTCCAACGGTATCTGCCAAAAGGCGTCCTTAAGATCCACACTCGATATATTAAGTGTGTATCTGAAAGACGTCCTAGCATTCCCTCAATATTAGGAAGAGGATACGCATCCTTTTTCGTGACCTGGTTCACTTTTCGAAAATCTAAGCACAAACGGTTCTTACCGGGTTTTCGAACAAGTACCACTGGTGAGCTCCACGCGCTAGTACTTTCTTCAATGATACCCAGGTCAAGCATTCGATCCAATTCCTTATAAAGAAGGGATTGTATCGCAGGAGAAACAGGATAGTGTCTTTGTTTGACGGGTTCAGCGTTCCCAGTATCTATAGAATGTGTTTTTAGATTTGTTTTTCCCAGACCAACGGTTGCGAATGATGGAAACATCATTATAGTTTGGTTAAGCTTATAAATCTAATCTTTCGATAATTCACAATAATTTGAGTCTGTCAAATATGGACTTGAATCCAATGACATCTCGGAAATAATTTGAGGTGCAATCTGAAATTCTCTCCAAAAATCAACTCCTAGATACAGAGATTGTTTTAAGGAAGGCACCACAAATAACGTCATATTTTTAGTATATCCTTTATACGTCATTGATGTATCTACTTGCCCTGTAACCAATTGTCTTGTTCCATCAGCCGTTTTGATTTTTGTGGTAAAATTTTTGAAAGGAATAGATTTCTCGCGCAGCAGCTTAACCGCTTCGTCACCTAAACAACTAACAGCTGCACCACTATCTAACAGTCCTAACATTTCTTTTCCAAAAATTATCACAACTGCATAAGGCCTAGGATCGAGTTCCGGGACGCATAGAGTAGTGGCTGCAATGGATTGATATTGTCGGACATTTCGGGGTGGTCGTGTCTTCTCTACCGCATTAGTAGCAGAACAAATTCGGTTACGCGACTCGTGATCGTTGAGATATTTCTCGATGTTACGACAAACGTAAACCATCTCGGCTAAGCTGGTAGTGTGGAATGTAATTAAAAGTTCCCCCATTCGCCGTCGTACGTTTTGCTTGATTATTTCGATGAGTTCTCGGTTAGGCTTAGGGTATCTTAATCGTGTATTCAATTGGAGGATATCATGATAAAAGTCGTCAAAACACTCATCAGTTCCTTGACGTCGATCGGACATCTTGCGTGACAATTCAGAGTCCGTTTTGAGACTCCGAAATTGCTCAATTAAAGCAATTTTAAGATTGCCCCAGGAGACGTTCGGATAGGATTTAAGAAACACCCAGTACCAATCTTCAACAGGAGCACATACAAATTGATGGAAGTTCAAGACGATCTCATCCCATGAAGCGCCATAGCCTTCACGAACTCTGTCAAGGCGAAACAAAAAATCATCAACCGACATCCTCCGATTATCGAATTACGAGTATATGCCCCACTTGTGAAAGTTATGAGCTTTGGAAATAGTAGAAGACGGGAGCGATCGATTCAACGGCGGTGAAGACGCTGGTGGGTTCAGACTGAGATTGTTTAGTTGCGCGAGAAAGTTGTCCACATTACTGGTACGTGGTGGAGGTAATGGTATATCACCGACAGGAACTTGTATATTGTTCGCATTAGGAACTGAATGATCCTGCAATGATATAGGAGATCTGTTAGAAACTCCGGGACCAGAAGAGCGATTTGCTGGAGTGGATGCACTAAGCAACCCCTGAATAAGACTCGAAATCTCATTTCGTAAAGATACACGATTCTTTTCCAGTTCGTCTTTGACAATACGCATATCCTCCGCGCGGTTAAGGCCTACCGTGGCCGATACTACTTCTTGGACGTACTGAAAAAGTTGCTCACCTTCACTCCCTGGTGTATCTTCATCAGTCTCACTACGAGAACCTTGAGGATTTTCTGCATGCGGCTCCGCGGTGGATTGTTTTTCATTGTTGGACGTAGTTTCGACACTAGCTATATTCGAAGGCCCAATCTCATTTCTGGACAAGTTAGGTCTCATCCGTCGTAAACTCTGTTTTTTTCAACGAGCTAAGTGAAATACTCACATTGGGCTCTTTTGATTTTCGGAGACGTAATCGCCTCTCAGAATTAGGCACCGGAGGGGTCATGATAGACACGGAAATACAATAAATTTTGAAAGCAAGAGAATTTTTTTCTTTTTAAAAAAAATCATTCGTTTTAACACTATTATTTGTGTGGCAAAAAAAAAGGTATTATATATAGGAAGAAAAAATATGATAAAAGAGAAATCAAAACAAATAATAAGATAATAGAGGTAGTTCACTTTTCGTATTTGAAAAAAAAGGATTTGTCAGTCAATTAACTTTGTTCGGATGTGAGGTCCATAAGGAATTCAATGAGTTTCTCAAAAACACAGTGTTTGGATAACTTCATTAGTTTGATAAAATAGTAATAAGCATTGAAACTCAAAGCACTGTTATACATAAACGTTAACTCGTTGTATTAAAGCTAGCGCAACTCGCAGCAACAGACATAAATGAGGAAACTGCTCAACCCATCTACCGGACTGACGAAATTGCTTTTACTTAGATAACTGCTAGTTTGGTTAAAAGCAAGGGTACGAGCATACGGCAATGAAGAAGAACTTATTATGTCAACTTTTGGATAAGCTTCGTACCACTCAGAGGGCTAACTGATAATCAAACCCAAAAGATAGCAAAACATACCCATAAGCGTAGAAAAAACTAGCAGTTGGGACTATCTTAGGACCTTTATTTTCCTAGGATCTAGTATTCCCTAGCCAAAAACATTATTTCCAGAACATTCAAATCCATGAAGGTCGAATTGTAACAATTGAAAATATATATAATGAGTTAAGGATAAAAGTCTTCATATTGAAGGACTAAGGACAATTCGGGCCCCATGTTGGGCGCCAACCTGTAACGTTAATTAATATCCAACATGGACTTAACCTCCCACCTTAAACTGACCCTTATGACTACTGCATACAGGCATATCTAATATCCAGTCCGCGCAAAAATGGAAGGGCGTTCGGGCTGCAAGTAGCGGAAGGCATGCTAGTCGTGTTCCGTGCAATAAGCTCGCCGGATTGGGGGGATCTTGCTATTGCCTCACCGAACTATGTTACTGTATTTACATGCCTACTCGACGATGTTATTTGAGGAAAATATTTCATAGAAAGGGACCCGAGATTGTCCTGATATTGTCTTTAACCCGTGTTTCTGGCTTTACACTATTTAGACGTATTCTCATATCCAATTCAATTAACAAACTCGTGTTTAGGGGAGGAAATAAGATGGAGATATGTCCTCGAGTGTAATCCACCCCTATGCTGGTCATGACAAGTCAGGACCAACACCGTGGCAGCTAAAATCCACTCAAAATTTACTTTAGCTACCCCTTAAAAATAGGGGGTACAAACCCCCCTCTAAAGAAAACTCATACTAAACTCCGAAGAGTGCTCACATCCGAATATAAAAATATCTAGCTCATCATTTGATGGTAGCTATACAAAAGGTCACAAAAAAAAATAAAATTAAGTAAATATACAATAATATTAAAAGACATCGCTTACTTCAATTCGAAAAATAAATACAAATTTTATTCAAGGAAGAAGAAAGAGAAAAAAAATTATGGTAGGGGAAGGGATCGGGGATCTCAAACATAATTCATCATTATCGTATACTAAACCAAAAACAAAACTATCTATTCCGAACATTAAGATGGGTAATCGTAGTTATAAATCATGAAATTAACTTGATTAAGGTTCGATACTTTATAAAAACTTATATCTAATCGTATATATAAGATAATCGGATAGAAATAGAGTAAAATCTAAGGCATAAAAATTGGAAAAACTCATAAAAGAAAAGTAATGCAACAGATAATTTCTAAATTAAACAAATAAAAAAAAAACATTGGGAATTGAATACCACACTAATTGCAATTTCTTTCAATTTGGTCTTTTGTTTGAACTAAATAATATTACTTACATATATGACAATACGGATACAAAAACAATCTTTTACATATAAGATTAGACTAAATCACTCACCAGCGATAACGATGTTTGTGGTATTTTTTTTCTGTTCGGATCCGGATATGTGCACATTCTTTTCCTTTTGATTGGTTTGGTCCGTAATGAATTATAAATTTAGTGAATTTAATGCTGTGAGTATCGAAAAGTAATAAATTTAGCAGCCTAAGATTATACTATATTTTACAAAAAAAAAGCTATACATACTTCATTAACCAATTCACAATTCGTATTTTTAATTTCATTTTTTTTTTTCGCATGAATTTTTCTTAGTGGGATTTAAGGAGGGAAGTCAGAATATATTATGAAAGTTCGTATTACTTGAGCGGGGGGGGGGGGGGGGGAAAGCAAAAACAAAAAAACTTAACTTTGCTACTCGCTGGGCGCTAGTCTATGGCATCTTAGAGATGAGCTGGGGTCGGATTATTACTCCATGGAAGATGACGTCACACACCATCCGAGCTGCTTCCTCTGTTCTTGCAGGTTCAGGATATTAAGAACAACCATTTTTTTCCTGGCCGGTCTAGAATCTTGAGACTTGAGGGCGCTACGATTCTCCTCGTACGGTCGTTGAATGTTGGAAATAGGTCACCGATTACGGATGTCTTACACGGGATAAGCACTGGCTTTATGAAAGTACGAGTCCTCATAAAATTATATACTTCGAAATTCGATGATATATTTGTCGAGGCGATGCCCTTGAAGTCTTATTTTTTTCGACGTGCTTTTTATATAAGCACTGTGCATTCGATTGAGCAAATCTAATTTTTATTTTTCAGGTTATGAACTTATTGGTTCGCACATTATATCAATTTTTTTTTTGTAACTTTTGTCATTTTCCACTTAAACGAAGTGCCTTGTTAAAGCCATCACCAGTTCTCTACAACTCTGCTTGCCTTTTTTTTCCATTTTCCCCCTCAATGGTGTGATTATTCGGTACATAGAAAAAATACCGCATTTTCGGTGAAAAATAATGTGATCAATTACTATACATGGCTTGCTTTCTCCTTCCACCCAATTGATCTTACCAGAAGGCAAATCTGGTCTAAACTCAGAGAGTTGGCCTATAGTTATCATTTGTATACATACATATGTACATATGTATATATCTTTCTCCTTAAATTGGGTGGAGAAAAGGCATAAAACAACAACGCCGAAAGCCATTGTATCATAAGTTGCTATCCATCAACTTGTTCTCATCAAAAGACAAGGAGCATATACGATTTTTGTACGATCAAGGTTAGGTCACAATAAAAAAATTATATTCTGCCCTTATGGTTCGTGCGTATGATGACATGTGCAAAAACTTTTCAACAACTTGAAATTGCCGAGCTATACTATTAACAAAACCCAGAGAGTTTCTTAGAACATTGAAATGGGTTCCCACAAGATTTCGGCATCAAAACTGTTTTGCGCTACCAAATTGAAAAACATTATTTTAGTTTTTGAGCTTATGATCAATTTATGCTCCGCAAACCATATTCTTAGTAGATAAAGATCCCAATTAATATCTGATATAAGATTTAAAGCACTGACTTAACCATGAGGAAAACCAATAAATACATTTAAATCATCAGATGAGAGAAAGCGTGAGAGACAACGAATTTACAGATTAAACATAATGAATTAAATTTTTATAGCTGAAGTTACACGCTTCATAGGGTGTATTAGATTTGGATGTTACATTTTAAAATAAGCAAAAGAATATAGGAAATATGTAGAGTACAATCAATTTGAGATAAATAAGAGATTTAATAATATTAAACATTTCCCCGTACCTGAAACAAAGTTTCAGGACACTGGGAAGATGGCCAATTTATGAATGGGACGAATTAAATTTCCGTTGGTAGTTCTTAGAGTGACGACGCGAACTTGTCCGTCTGTTCTTTGATGAACTTCTATGACTTGACTCATGGCGCACTTTCCAGATGGTAAGTTGTTGTCTTTTTTAACTACCAGATCATTGAATTTGATGTTAGATCGAATCTGCTGCCAGCGAGGACGATTCTGCAATGAAGTCAAGTACTTCATTTTGCTAGCGTTTCTAAAAGCCTTGGATCTTGATTTGTAATTGATGCCAGCAGGACAATCGATTGGCGGGTAAATCAATTGTTGGCTCCGGAACGGCTGAATAGGATTCTCCTAAAAAGAAGTGCGCAGGTGTTAATGGATTAATTTCGGTGTCCGATATTTGACATAGCGGCCGCGAATTAAGAATGGCCTCAATTTGCGTCAGAAGAGTATAGAGTTTTTCGAATGTTAAAATATCGGTACCGACCACACGCCGAAGATGTTGTTTCACGGATTTGACTCCAGCCACCCACAAACCGCCGAAGTGAGGTGCTGAAAGGGGAACAAAATGCCACGAAATGCCATTACGAGCCAACGAATCTGCTATGAGCGTGTTGTGATTTTGGGATAAAAGAAGTTCATGCATCTGCGATAACGAACGAGCAGATCCGCGAAAGTTTGTTGCATTGTCAGAATACATGCAAGAAAGGTTTCTGTAGTCAAATTACTGACTAGCTCTAAATGAATTGCTTTCGTCACTAGCCACACAAAAAGCGCGATGTAGCCTTTAGCAAACCTCGATTGTCTTTTAAAGTTATTGGACCCGCGTAATCACAACCGCAATGCGCGAACGGCCTGCTAGGTTCCGGTGGTAGATTCCCCATTAGTTGAGTAGTGGTTTCTTTTCGTTGAAGAAAGCAGGCATGAGTAATTTTCCGGAGTAAATTGCGACAACCAATAATCCAATATTCTTGTCGAATTAGCGCGAAAAGTGTTGTTATTCCTGGATGTAAGAAACGTGTATGAGCATCCAGTAAAATTAGTTTGGTAATGGCGTGTCCCTTTAGTATGATGATAGGGTGTTTCATAGAAAATGAAACGTCGGCTTGTTGAATTCTTCTTCCAACTCTTATAATACCTTTATCATCTAGGAAAGGAGAAAGATTAATTATTTTGCATTTATTAGGGAAGAAACCATGTTTATGAAACGATTTGATATAGTCACCAAAATACCGATCCTGTAGTCATTTAATTACAGTTAATTTTGCTTCGTAGATTTCTTTAGGCCTAAGATGAAGCGAAGAAGGTAAATTTTGTTTGTGAGCTCTAACGATCAGAAGTTGTATTCGAGCTACTGTTCGGATCAGAAGATTCCATGTTGAAATCCGTGTCGAAAGTGACTCAAACGGATGACCACTGTTGACAACAAGGTACGACTGCTTTCCAAGTTTCTTCTTCTCTTGCTTGCAAACGGGATCGTCTTCTAAGTCGGTAACAGTAGACCAGTTTTCAGATTCTTCCTTTAGCCAATGCGGGCCGGTCCACCAAATCGGATTTTTAAAAAGCTGATATGCCGCGCGATGCACAATCAGCTGGATTGCACTTTGATCGGACATGAAACCACCTATTTCTAGGAATAGCATCTAGGATTTCGGAAGTACGATTACCTGCAAAAATATTCCAGCGACGAGGAGAAGACGAAAGCCAGGATAGCACTACCATTGGGTTTGACCAGGCATATATGTTGGTAAATGAAACGCAAAGGGATTTCTGTACCGCAACAAGTAATCGTACAAGTAAAAAGGCCATACAAAGTTCTAACCGCGGAATGCTTAGTTGTTTTAATGGAGATACCCGAGATTTTGCGGCGAGAATGTTTGTTTTGATGGCTCCACTGTGTAATTCATAGCGCGAATGGATAACGGCTGCGTTTGCTGATTGCCGATGCATTTGAAAGTGCATGCAATTGAAATGAGGCGTTTTGAAGACCGATAACTCTAGGTATTTCGATTTTTGTGAGAATCTCGCGTTTTGTTATCGGTTCAGAAGTTCTGTTATTCAATCGAAAACTAAGCACATCACTTTTTGAGTTCCAAAATAAACGGAGAACGTTAGTCCACGGATCCGCATCCGTGTCAATTGCAATATTTTGTAGGGAGACATTTTTTTGCCGAAGCTCGTCACAATTGCTTTGCCATTTACTCAATTCCATACCGCACTTCTGAAATTTCGTTTTTCAATGGCTTGGGCCAAAGTATCTCCACCCGAAACGACGTCATCTACGTAGAAGTCATTTAACACAATGTCGGACAAGATTGGAAACTCTTTTCGATAGTCCCGTGCTAGTTGCTCCAAGGCCCGAACCGACAATTATGGAGCGCAAGAAGTTCCATAGGTAACAGTGCGTGGCCGAAAATGTTGCAAGGGTTCCGAAGGTGATTTTCGCCACACGATTCGTTTCGAAACCCAGATTTAACGAAACATCTCAACTATATCTGCTGTAAACACGAATTGATGTCGAAGGAATCGTAAGCAGACAGAGAAAAGATTGCGTTGGATGAGCGGACTAATCATTAGCGCGTCGTTTAGAGTCTCTGTGAGATCCATCACACAGGACACGTAGCTTGGTTGCACTGCTGTTTATCTTCAACACGGCATGATGGGGCAGATAAAAAACATTTTGTTTGACGATTTCTGAGGAAGGAAACATGGGCATATGGCCCAAGTTCAAATATTCGTCAAGAAACCGTGAATAGCTTTGGAATAGGACTGAGTCTCGTTGAAACTTTTTCTCTATCCATTTTAGACGCGAAACAGCTCCCCTGAGGGTGTCTGAAAACCGTGTTGGTGATTTAAATGGTAAATCGATGAGGTATTTTCCAGATAAATCTCGTCTGTGAGTTTGGAGAAAATGTTCCTCGATTTGCAAATCTTCTTCTGACAGAATTGTTTTTGAATCAATTTCTTCAATAGCCCGATTATAAAAATCGAATTTTATTTTTTTTTATAATCGACGCGCTCAAGGGGTTTTTGTACAGTTAAAATGTTCAAACAGACAGGTACCGATGTACATTGTTTTTAAATGTTTGCAAGTTATAACGACCAGGAAACACAGAAGTCGGCAGGGCATTCCATAATCAAGTTGTATGGCTTAGGAAAGAATCACGATATTTTAGAGTATGTACGTCCGAAAATGGGCTTGAGGGTATACTGATGAGCATTCGTAGCGAGACGGGTGTTACGGTTGAAAGTTTGAATGGGCGGAATGCTACTGGCGATTTCAATGGAGCACTGGTCGCGGAAATAGCTATAAAACAAAGTGAGACAGGAGACATTACGTCGGTGTTCGTGGGTGTCAATTCATTGACTGATATTAGTATCACCAATTAGTTTTATCGCACGGTTTTGAATCTTTTCTAGCAGGTGCAGAGACATTTTGGGACCCCTGACCAGATGTGGGCATTGTACTCCAGTTTTGGGTGGATAAATGTCTTATATATTGTGACCAGATCAGAGGGGGTAAAATATTTCTTACATCGCTTGAGGAAACCTAGACATTTCGCAGCATTTTTGGCGACATCGAATATGTGGTCATTCCAACGTAAGTTGTTACTGATACACATACCGAGAATGGAAAGTTTATCGGTTTCGACGATGCAAGTGCCATTCATGGATGATGGCTGGATATTTGAATTTGGCTTTAATGACAGCAAACTGCATTGAGTTTTGGAAGCATTAAAATCCACTCGGTTGATAGTTGCCCAATTGGTTATGCTGTTAATATCGGAATTTTATGAGCTAAGCCATTCCGGGAACGAATATGAGAAGCAGAGAGTGCTGTCATCAGCAAAGGATCAGCTAAAGTTAGTCGATGCAAGTGATTCCAATCTTCAATGGAAAATGAAGTAGATGGCAACTTTGTTGTCACAATTAATAAAATATATGTATTAACTGGAATACAATATGAATCACAGAGTGATGACCAACGATATCAGGCCCCTGGATTTACCAGCGCTAGTAGATCCGGTACCACTAATGGTTATACGGGCGTTTTTTTCGTTTTACCCCAAATCTTTGCACACATGACTCAGTGATGAAAGAAACCTGTAAGCCTGTGTCAATCAGAACCGAACTTACTGATAATTTCCGCTTGCGTCCAAAACCTTTCCTAGGGCAGTGTGAAGTAATAATTGGCTCATGACATGTCTATTGTTTACCGAATGATTATTAATTATTGCTTGTGATGACGTCGGAAACTAATTTGAAGGAAGAAATTGTTGGTTTTGAGACACAATGTTGGGAGAGTGAGGTGATATGTTGCCCTTATGTGAATTGATGGAATGATAAGTTGTTGTATGTTGGGGATTTAAGTCATTAGTTTGGTTAATATCAACTGTGTGTTGTTAATTTGTGGGCCTATCGAGTGATACGATGTATTCACGGAGTCCTCATGTACCAAACTATGATGACGTGTATTACATGATTTGCATCGAAACTTGGATTGGCAACGAGCCGAGGGATGACCACTTCGAAGGCAGTTAAAACAAAGTTTATTATTTTTGACAAATTCTCTACGGGATTGTAGATCCGTGTCGAGAAATATTTGGCATTGTGAAAGACCGTGGTTCGCTTTGCATTTAGCACATGTTAAATTGGACGAAGCATGCATGCTCTTTACCACAGGTTTTTTCAATCGATTGGATTCGCGTGTGTTTGATTTAGAACTCTCTAACGCTTCGCACCGACGGTCCAAAAAGTCTAATAACTGGTCTATAGTAGGATAGGCCTCGTCGAAGTTTTCCTCAGACCATGCTTGGCGCGTTTCAGGGTCCAGTTTGCTTACTAAAATGTAAATAAGCAACGGATCCCAATTATGAGATTTGATAGCGGTTAGACCTCTGACTATTTCATCAGCTCCGTCTGATATTTTACGTAGAATACTAATGTTTGAAGCCTGCATAGAAGGAAACTCCATAAAGGTTTTCACAAAATTATTTATTATAATATAATGTGGCCTATAGTAGGGTTTCTCAAGTTTTCCCACGCTTGATGGTATGTGTCACTGCAAATTGGAAAATGGCTTAAAATACCTAGCGCATCACCAAGTAGACACGATATTAAAAATCCAAATTTCTGAATTGGAGATAAATTGGGTTTACATTTAACAACACTTTGAAACATGTCCCTAAATGTTGGCCAATCTTTATAATTGCCCGAGAATGGCTCAATTCTTATCGAGGGAAAAAAGTTATCATCATTTTTTCCTATAAAAGACTGATTGAAGGTCTCCACTAGAATTTTCTGCTGCGCAGCTAACTGTCCTATAGGATCATTCTACTTGTCGATTTTTTGACGATCATTAACCGCTGAGAGTAGACTTGATTTAATAGATAAAACTTTTGCCTCGAAATCCTCCAACTCCGGAGTAGGGTCAATATAACTTTCCTCATCAGCAAACGCATATAAACGCGAATTCTTTCCATAAATCTTCCACTTTATAATAGCGAACTTTGAGATCAGTTAACGAAGTTATGTCCGAAATAGCTTCTACGTAGGTAACCAATTTTGTTAACATGCCTTTTAAATGACCACGAGTAGCACGAAGTACTGTTAACGAAGTTGGTTCCGCCATTAAGAAATAATCATTTAATGTATTCATACGATTCGAAAAACAATGTCACACAAATGAAAATTAACGCCGATTTAATTGATTAAATGGTTTTGTAGCTGCGAACTATGAAACGAGATAGCAAAATCCGGCTCAAATTGGGACCAAAATGTTTCATAATTTCGCTATTGCCAACGAATTAGAAATGAAAAAGAGAAAATAAACGAAAGATACCAACGACGAACAATTTTTATTTTTGATGTTACCCTCTTTGTGACTGCGATCCAAATGACCGAGCCACTCTTTAGTTCAATAGAATGTTAACAAATCAGTTGGCGAAATACGGTATCATACTCAATAAATACATTTAAATCATCAGATGAGAGAAAGCATGAGAGACAACGAATTTACAGTGCGATTAAACATAATCAATTAAATTTTTATAGCTGAAGTTAAACGTACTATAGGGTGTATTAGATTTGGATGTTACATTTTAAAATAAGCAATAGAATATAGGAAATATATAGATACAATAGATTTGAGATAAATAAGAAATTTAGTAATCTTAAACAATGGTTATATGAAGGACGAATGGCACAGGTTGGATAAATTGGACACGCTTGAATATTCTCAGATATCGTAGTAAAATACTTATTAAACGAGTTGGCAATTCCAAGTTTGTCGGAAATTGTACAATCGTCAGTACGTACACAAGTTGGCTTTTTTATGACAGTCGTTTTATTTAGGATCCTATTGACTAACGCCCATTCACCTCTTAGATTACCTTTGGCTGAATTGATTTTTTTGTTGTAGAAACTATCACGACAAACAGGAATTGCTCTTTTTAATTCTGAATACATCTTTTTATATTCTTGTTTTAAATAATGATTAACTGGATTTCTTCAACATTTTACTCTTAGTTTGTTTTTTTTTTTTTTTGACATTATTTAATAAATAATTTGTTATCCAGGGCTTAAGCC
Source organism: Volucella zonaria (assembly GCA_963966105.1). Taxonomy (NCBI): domain Eukaryota; kingdom Metazoa; phylum Arthropoda; class Insecta; order Diptera; family Syrphidae; genus Volucella; species Volucella zonaria. The sequence goes on along the minus strand of OZ014530.1, from coordinate 131,246,250 downwards.
GTTTTATGAATTTCCTTGGGCTAGTTGTGAGCGCACAACTTGATATATGATTACTTAAGGTCATAAGATTTAGAGACATCATTTTCAACAAAAACATTTTCCCAGAACTCAAAAGATAGATTAATTTTATGTTTTCCAAAATCAATTTTTGTTATCGAGTTAAGGGAACTTGAGTCATTTGTTCGTCATACTATCGACCAGCAATCCTGTCATACAATGATAGATGATCTCCAGATCAAAAACACACTTCTCACAGAAACTGCGAGAAGAGGAAACAAAACGCCCATATATGGTATGTGACCTATACATTTTCCCGATGTAGGTCCAGTCATTTCATTTATAAACGTTACCAATCCATGAGAAGCTAATAAGTCCAAATAAGTGAGTATACTTCACTTTTCTCAATATTGAAGTTTCCTAAAATTATCAAATTTTTTGATTTCTCACTATCCAGATAGGATGAAAATTCTTCCACAAATACTGAAACATTGAACATATGAAGCCTCACCTTTGATTTTACTAGATAATTTCAAAACATCGGCACTCAGAAAACCTAAATTCGAGACATCAAACGCATTATAGTCTGTTTTCACAATACATCCAACACCTCCTGCAGCGTAATTCTCTTTCGTATTTAGGTAAAAATTAAAACTACGTGTTATGCACTACATCTGTGCAAGATCATTAAAAGATCTTATTGTGAAGAGTTTTCCACCTTCCACCATTCTTGTTAGTATTTTGTTATTGTTATACCATAAATATTTGAACCCCTCCTGGTTCTGAGCCTCTTTCGCCTTCATAAACAATGCACGCGTATATTTTGTGAGCGCATCATTGATATAAATGTTGGTTCCAATACTTTTGCTCCCACCACCACAACCTCTGCAATCGCTGCTTCCAAGTACAATCGAATTCAGCATATTCTTCTTCTTTGAGTTTTCTCTCATTATACGCCGCTTTAGAGAGGGATTAGAAAAACTCAAACAGATTATCGATGAGCATGATTCGCTTGAAGAGCTGCTGCTGTCTTTCTCATTGCTTCTCTGCACCTTTCGTATGTAGCACTTGTCAATTTCGTCATCAGGAACCTCCTAATAAACGACCAGCTCGCCGAGTTGAACGCGTTTTTTACGTCGAGCGTTACTACTGCGCAGTATCTTTTTGTTCCCCATTTCCATCTTTTCTCTTGTATTGGAAAAAATAAGCTGAACGTCTCGTTATTTGCCGATGATAATAAAGGAAATTTTTTATCAATGATTGTTACACTAATCACACTCGTTCATTGTTTATGGAAGCTAAAAAACTTAAAGCAGAAAAAAAATACAAGTACTGTTTTTTTTTTTTAAAAAAAATTTATTAATTTTTTTTTGTTTTTATAATTTACGCGCGCCTAAGGGGTTATGATACAATTTTACTGCTGCCAGGGCGCGGGCGGAAAGATAGAAGGAGGAGAAAGGAAAGCATTGTTGTGATGTAGTGGTTTGAAACTCTGTTGTGTTTGGTTTCGATATTGACTCTCCAGGGGTGGGAGTGCGATTAGGACGGAAAGATTTTCTTCACTCGGAATGAATCAAGGCTGTTGATTTGTGCTTGAAAACTCTACAACAGCCAAATCTACATGTCAGTGTTATGCCTTCACACGCAGATTTTTCTGACTGAGTTCCAATTACACAAATGAAAACTTGCCGTGGCTAGGACTCGAACCTTGACCCTCCGAGTGCGAAGCGATTAATAGTATTACTACACCACGGACACCACTTAACACTTAAATCGGTATGAATACACTTATAATGCCTCAGCATGTGTTAAGTTTTTGGAAAATGGGATAGAAAGAGAAAGATAGATGTTTGAGCTCAGTGGTTATTTCGCTCCATGGGTGGCATCCAATATTTAATGGGGAGACTAAATTCTTAGTGGAACTTGGCTTGGTGTTGATTTCTAGTCAACTACTCATCTTACATGATTTTCGTTAACTGAAAAAGTGAATATGCGTTTCGGGCGAGGCTGGGATTCGAACACCGAACCTTCCGATTTGGAAGCCAGTCCCCTTGAGCCACGGCTACCCACTTATGGTTTTACAACTGTAACATTCTGTTGAGAAAGGCTGTAAATGGTGAGGTTTTTGTTATTGGGTCTATAACTTAAATCGTGCGGTTTGCTAAGAAATGGAGTATTATTCCATTGTTATTATTCCATTGGAACATGCATTGGAAAGCTACTGTCATTGTACGTCATTTCAGTATATGTCATTCATTTGAAGCGTAAACAACAATAATTTTTTTTCACTCAAATATGTCGAACTTTGTGCCTGAAAAAGTGTTTTTGCGGGGAGTTCTTCTTCATTACTTTAATATGAAGAAAACTGCTACCGAAAGTCATCGTATTTTGGTGGAAGTTTATGGTGAACATGCGCTAGCTGAGCGAACGTGCCAAAAGTGGTTTGCACGATTTAAAAGTGGTGATTTTGGCTTGGAAGACGATGAAAGTCCTGGGAAGCCAAAAAAGTTTGAAGATGAAGAACTGGAAGCATTACTCTATGAAGATTGTTGCCAAACACAAGAAGAGCTCGCAGAATCTTTGGGTGTCACTCAAGTAGCCATTTCAAAACGTTTAAAAGCAGCTTGATATATTCAAAAGCAAGGAAATTGGGTTCCACATGAACTCAAGCCGAGAGACGTCGAAAGGCGGTTTTGCATGTCCGAAATGCTGCTGGAACGCCACAAAAGGAAGCCATTTTTGCATTGGATTGTTACTGGTGATGAAAAATGGATCCATTACGACAACCCCAAGCGCAAAAAATCATATGTGAAATCTGGCCAACCAGCCAAATCAACGGCAAAGCCGAATATCCATGGCGCGAATGTAATGCTCTTTATTTGGTGGGATCAGATGGGTGTGCTGTATTATGAGCTGCAAAAACTGGGTGAAACCATCAATGGACAACGCTACCGAACACAATTAATCCGTTTGAAGAGAGTAGTGGCCGAAAAACGCCCGGAATATGCCACCAAACACGAGGCAAAAATTTTCCATCATAACAACGCTCGGCTCTACGTTGCTATTCCGGTTAAGAACTATTTGGAAAACAGTGGATGGGAAGTCTTACTCCACCCACCTTACAGCCCAGACCTTGACCCTTCTGACTACCATTTGTTCCGGTCGATGCAGAACGCCCCCACTGAAATACGGTTCACATCAGAGCAGAATATCACAAATTGGCTTGATTCATTCTTGGCTGCCAAGCCGGCGCAGTTCTTTTGGGATGAGATCCACAAATTGCTAGAAAGATGAGAAAAAGTCATAGCTTCAGATGGGCAATACTTTGAATAATACTGTTGTACATGTTTTTCTTAAATAAACGTTCAAGTTTTGAAACGCACGAATTAAGTTATATATTCAATATATGATCGTTTGATGAATTAAATGCAATTTAAATGATTTTTAATCACACTTTTATGAAATGTTTTTTAATATGAATGAAAATTCATTGTAAACAATGACCTTATTATTCAAGCTACAAGTAGCAATACTAATACAAAACTGTTTACATTATTCATCAAAACATTAGAAACTTACGTCAAAATTTCGATTTTTTAGTAAGCAACCTAGAATCTTGTAAAAACTTGCCTGAAATCATTTTCGTTTCGAAAATTTGAATTTTTTCTTACGAGATCAATGAATTAGTTCTTTGCAAATGCCTATGACTCGTATTGTGCAGGGGGAGTTGGAATTTTTATATAAGATTTGTATGATTTGGATGAATGTGACGTGAAGTGCTATAATTTGGTGAGTGCAGACATTATAAAAATCTCTATAAACCTAGGTAATGAAAATTATACTTTTGTTTGTGTGTACAGATTTAATTCACAGTCAATACATGTATTTGTAGATGAATTTCAAACTTTTTTATGTGAAGAAAAATCGAATAACCTTGCTGTTTTAGGCGATTTCGATCTAAATTTGCTAAACGCTATCAGTGTGTTAAGGGCCCGGCCCATAGAATCCGTTGCGTTCGTTACGATGCCGGATAGGTTGACGTTGACGTATTTGACGAAATTGACATAGAATAGAATCCGTGGTACAATAACAAACGAAACGAAACAAAATAATTGAAATGTCAATTAATCTCAATGTTTTCTTTTCAAGCTACGACAATTTCTCTTCATTCTCTAAATGAAAGTGCTTACTCTCAATTTGTTAATACGTGAACTGCCAACGGATTGAAAAGTAGAAAGTAAATCTACTTTATTCGTCCGTTCTGTCATATCCTTTGTTTATGGGCCTGCTTCCATAACAAAGTGTATATTCTATCCAGCTGTCAGTTGATAACGTCGACGCCACGGACGCAACGGATTCTATGGGCCTTGGCCTATAGATTTATATATTGCGCTTATAACAGAGCATAGTTTAACCTCTTCAGTGAATGAAATTACTAGACCAATAGCAGGTACTTGCATTGCCACGTATTTGCTCGTTTTTTTTAAAATTCCTCTTAATGTTTACATTGGTATCAACCTCGAACTTCAAATATCTGATAGCTGATCATGATCTTTCAAGAAAGTTGAATAAAATTAATTACGGTCGGATGAATAATTTACTACGTTTCGAAGATTGGAAGAGGTGTATACTCAAGAAATTGTATCTACTGCTGCAAATTTATTTCTGAAGATATTAAAGAATATAGCTCAGTTAGCTCTGTCACTATCCCTAAAAAGTCAGATTTTATGCTAAGGCCTTGGATTAGATGGTTACTTCTTAGGAAAATTAGGCAAAGACACAAATTACGAAAAAAGTGCCTTAAACATCTACAGAACGCTAGCCTAAACCCTTTAGGCTATAATCGTGAGAGTCAAATCATAAATAATGAAGTACGAAAAGGCCGTGATGATTACTATCATAATCAGGTAAGGGCTGCGCAAGGGAATCTTAAACAAGAATATAAAGTGATCAATAACATTATGAATCGAAGTGTAACCAAGCAAAATAATACTTTCGTCCTAAAAAATGGAAACGTTAATGTTTCAAAACCCACAGAAATAGCAAATGAATTTAACAAATACTTTGCTTCAATTCGGCAACAATCTTTTCAAACAAATAATCTTAACATTTGTAATTATTGTTATCCTGAACTCAGGCTTACAGATAATAGTTTTGTAAGGGATAGCTTCTTTTTAAAACCAATCTGGGGTTGAGATTTTATAGACTATTAGCTCCAACTCCTGTGGCAGCGATAGTATTTCCAACGTTATGCTTAAAAATATTTCCTTAAATATTGTAGATATTTTGGAACATATTTTCAATTTTAGTATCCTATCAGGATGTTTTCCTGAAGTTTTAAAATGTGCTATTATCATTCTTCTCTTTAAAAAAGGTAGGAAACATGAAAAAAGGAACTATAGACCAATTTCACTGCGGTCTTCTATCACTAAGATACGTAAAGAAAAGAGTGTTAGAGTATATCGCCGGTTTACAAGCCAAAAGCACTAAGTCAAAAAACTTACTTTTGAGTAAATCAATATATAAGATTCGTTTTCTTGTGAAAGTTCAATATTAACTTGTATTTGTCAATGAATCCCATTAAATACAAAATTTACATTATGACATTTATTTCCAATAATTTTTTTCGTTTTTTACAAACCAATATGATAATTATTTGAGCAAAAGCAAGAAATTAGCTGACTTAGTGCGTTTTGCCTGTAATGATTTGCATAGTATTTGTTCGTATTTAATCCTTTTTTGAAACACATAGCCCAAAAGTAAACACAACAGCTTTATTTTAGGTATACAAGCAAAATAACCAACGTGAAGGAATAAAAAATAGTAATAAAAGACGTGGTTAAGAATAATTGCATATCAAAAACAGATATTATACAATATCACAACATCTGGTTCTGGTAGGTAATCTTTTGCGTTAGATTGTAATGGTAATGACGAAAACCAAGATTGAAAAATTTCGGGAATTACTCCTTTTTTACACATTTCCATAAGGTCTTTCTTCTTGGCTGTGCTTATTTTAAGAGGTTCGGTATAAAGTGTTGGTCATTATTTTACCGGGAGATAATTAGGAACGGGGTTTCTTCCTCTTCGAAACCTCTTTACAACGTTCAAGCTGCGAAAATGTTCTCCATATTCGTATTAAAGTTGAAGTATTCCTGGTATAATTTTTTCGTATCAAAAACTTTATTTAATTTTAAGCCAGTTAACTTTTTGGCCTTCGGTGTCCACTGTTTTATTCTTTATTAAGTTTTCGGCCAGTAACTTCATAAGGAAGTTTCATAAGGAAGTTTTTTGGGCACACGAATTCTTGTAGCACGGAATATATTCAGCCAGTCATTGAAGGAATAAATTGACATAAAGTTTTTTTGTTTTTCTATGACACTGTGCTTAGATCAACTTCCATGTAAGAATGCCCGCTTTATAAAAATTTTTGTTCAACAACGTATAAATTAGTTGTCGCACTAAATTTGAAAAAAGTGCCACAATATTTCCGTTCCCGTTTTGGCCAGCCCAAGTACCTGAAAATATTGAAAGCTCTCATATGTACGTGTTCAGGTAATTTCTCGATGTACTTCAGAATACAAGAACCCACTTCACAGCTCCCTCCTTTGCCATTTTTTGCCATTTATCTCTGACCAAGCAAAGCAAAAAGCATTATTTGGCAAACCCTATTTATATTTTGAAAGTTGTGTAGTACAAGCTTCCTCTTATAGAATGTTAAGAAAACATTGGTTGATGGTATTTTAAGAATGCTTTGCATTGATCTAAACCTTTTATCCAAATTTTTCTTCAAATGTCTCTTTTTTCCGACGTAAATGGCTCTCATACTATCATATTCATATCGTGCTTTGCATCTGGAGCTGAAATTTTATATTTATTGTATAAAAGGCATTAATCTTTTGCTGGCACAAAAACGATAAATTATATTTATAGTCGTTACAAAATATTCTCCGGTATGTGATTTCAGATACCGAACTTTCAGGATACTGTATTTTATACAACTCGTACATCTCTCTAATTGAAAGCTTACTGGTTTTTTACATTTTGAATTATCTCGGCGTTTGTTTTGCTGGTTGGCGTTTTTTTAACTCTTATCTTCCGCGGAAAAGTGCCCCCAACTCGTCGCTTCCTAATAATGCGTTTATTACACATCAATTAGAGACATTTAATGTACTCAAGAAAAATAATAGACACACTCTCGTTTTTATGTCATTGTGAAGAAAAAAATACTTTTTGGCAATTTGCCGCAGAATTGAATTTTCGTTTCTTGGTCGCCTGTATTTTGGTTTAAGGCATTCAACGAGCTGAAGAGTGAAGATTTTTTGGCCAACAAAATTCAAACCCCAATATGTTTTACATAATTGCAATCGGAAATTCTCGTTAATACTGGCACAATGAAATCTGGATTTATGGGAATTTCGGAATTTCTGTTGGAGCTTTTTTGAAGCTTTTTTCTGATGCTATCATCGTTTGAAAAATCGGACGCTTGATCATTTTCAACTCTTAGTGATCTCAAGACACACTGTTTCGTCACCTAGCACTACTGAAAACCAATATTTGTATGGGTGCTTGATGAAGCTTTAAATAATTGAATTAACCAATCAAAGTTTATATCTTGCTCCAGAGCTTCATCAAAAATCATTTCGTGGCTTTTCTCTTCCGAAGTGAATTTTTTTTGTTTTAATTAAAAATAAACAGTTATGAACGAAACTATAGGGGTATTGTAAATTTTGTTTTTTCTACACTATACCCCTGCCCTATTGTAAATTTAGTTTTTTACACTTTTGCAATGATAGTTACTAGACCAGAGGCCTTATTTTGTATTCCGTTTCTATAGCAAATTAATTCGAAATTCGAAAATTGGCATTTTCTATTTCTGTAGAAAAGACCTCTATCCGAAGGTCCGAATAACACATTTTCGAAAAACAGTGATACCAACTGTTTTTCGAAAATGTGGTATTTTATATTTCGAAAGTGCTTGTCAAAGTCATCTGCTTTTCCGTATATTTATTCGAAAGGTTTCTTCCTATCGTATGTGTAGTCTTTAGAAGAATTTGATAGATAAAATGTAAGTATTTCACAATTGAATTTATATTTAAAAATAAGAATTCTGTTTTGATTGATTATCTACAGGGAGGCGGCAAAAAATGCACACACAAAACCTGCACAATTCGAAGTCTTGGTGCAATTTATGGAGACACACACAGATCTAGCGAAGGGATTTGTTTTGTCTTCAGATGGAAAACAAAAATCAAATCAACTTTGGACCAAGCTAAAAGAAATTTTGAATTCTAAAGGCCCCCCTATGCGTGATGTTAACGGATGGAAGAAGGTAAGAGTAAAGTTAGTTGAAAAAAATTGTCACAAACAATGTATCTCTCGGTGTGGGCTGACTTTAAAAATCACGCTAAGGCAAAACTAAGAAAAAATAAAGTCAGCATGCAAGCGACCGGTGGAGGGCCAAGTAAATGTGTACCACTTACGCCATTAGAGGAGAAGGTGGTAGAAATATTACACCTCGAAATTTCTGTAAGTGGCACACCACAAACAAAATCTTTTGGCGATGTTGAAAACATAATACCAGAGTCGTCTCCTGTGGATGCGGGAGTACCTTTTTGCTCCTAACAGAAAGTGGTTTCTGCCAGAGTAAAAAATAAACGTTCTCTTTTGGAAAGGCAAGTGGCCAATCAAGCCATATATCAAAAAGATGTGGTAATATTTTAAAAGAAATAAATAACAATACTAAGGATAGTGCCCGCTATGATAGGAAAAGATTTCAGCTGGAAGAAAAAAATGGAAATTTTTTCAGAAAATTGAATCGGCAAAGCATGAAGTGAGGTTAAAGAAATTGGAAATCAAAGAAAAAATGTTGAACTTAAGAGAGCAATAGAGCGTTGTCTTAAGTTTGGTATTTTTCATTTGATTTCCAATTTCTTTAACCTCGTCTCCTGGCTTTGCCAATTTCTACATATAATTATGTTATATGTAGAAATGACTAAATGAAGTGAAGTGCAATTGCAGTATTAAATGTATTAAATGATTTTTTTTTTGTACTAGTAATAAAGTACCTGTTTTTAAGTTTTAAGTTTTTTATTAGTGAATAAGTATGTACATATGTTTTAAAGTCTTGAGTTCATTGATGTTTATGTTTCTTAACTTTAATATTATTAATTCAATAATAATAAAATAACGTATACTCTCAGACTGAAATTCAAACCAAGCTATCTTTTATTTCATTTCTTGTTCTAGTAGCAAGACCTTGTAAGTCATTGTCTGTGATAATATGGCTTTCCTCGAAATGAAAAGAATCATGGTTATTGATTCTACGGTAGGCAAATCCACTTTAAATTCCAAACAGATATTGTGAAGAGCACAACAAGAATTAAGAATCTGTGTTGCTTTCTTCGGGGAGTAAAAGAGTTCTCGCGCTGCCAGCAATCACCTAAACCTGCCTTTTAAAACGCCGAAAGTCCGCTCAATTAAACTTCTGGCTGCCGACAGTCGTTCATTAAATTTGCATTCCGGTGAATTTTCAGCAGCTACACGGAATGGTTTTAAAAGCCAAGGTTCTAGCGGATATCCGGAATCACCTTTAAAGTAAATAAAAAGTTATTAGAAATGTTCATGAGTTTTCAATTGGTGTTCTTACCTAAAAGCGAAGAAGATCTGTGTCCTTTCAGAAAACTTCTTTGAAGATAAGCTTTCTCAGCACTTACGCCCCATACATGTGAATCATGTGACGCACCTCCATACTTTCCATCCACAGCCAATATTTTCATATTGTGATCGCTAATCTAAAATAAAAACCCTAAGTTTTGATTTTTAATATTTCGTATTACTTACTATCATGGCATTGATGCTATGTTTTAGCTTCCTATTTAGGTATAAATGTTCCCTCAGTCGGGGCCTAATTATTCGAATATGAGATCCATCAATTAATCCAATCACTTCTGGTATGCCTGACTTCCTGTAAAAATGTAGCTTGGCCTGATTTTTGTTCCCTTCAGATAGGACAAAGGAAATATGCTTCGGACAAAGAACATCTTCTATTGCCTTGCAAGTCTCAGATATGCACACAGACAATCTGGACTGACTAAGATTCGCAATTTGGTGTTGTTAGCCCCCTTGTGCTAAGAACTTCAATGTGTCTGCGAGCTTTATCATTCCTGGTACTGCGGTTTGCCTTCTGGGAATCGGAACCTGATTCTCTATTGCTTCCAACGTGTACAAGAAGGCTTCCTTCGACAGCTGAAAGTTTCTTACAAAGGTATAAGATACAATACATATAATATTTGCATGAAGTATTTACTTAAATAATAATTGTACCCAATCCGAAAACCATACAAAATACCAATTCATTTTAGAATCGGATTTCTTTTTCGAATGGAAATCCGAATCCGAAAGCAACACAAAATAAGGCCCCAGTTGTACTGGATCGTGAATACCCCTTATATGATAGTAAATATTTCCTAACGAAAATAATACAAAACAACTTACCCACCCAAAGTATTTTGTAAATTCTGTTTAGCTAATTAGAGAATTTCACACGAACGAGAATCTTTATTCATTTGTAAAAGATTTAATTATGATTTATAACAAATTCAGGGTGTCTTTATGTGTTATTTCAGTACATTATTTCATCGTTCTGAACCGTTTTGCATTTAAATCTAAAAATCTTAAAAATAGGACTTAGTGCCTTTTGCTTGTAAACCAACAATATGAAAAAAATAAAATTCTTCAGTCCAATGCAATTTGGGTTTAGAGCTGTGCTATCTCCTGAAGACGCCCTTTTAGATTTTTGTTCCATTATACAGAAAGGTTTGGATGAAAAAAGATCTTGTGCTGGACTTTTTGTCGGTATAACAAAAGCGTTTGATACAAGTATGGTTGATCAGAATATTATTCTAAGCAAGCTATATAATATAGGTTTTCGTGGTTCGATTGTAGTTGGTTTATGTCTATCTAAAAGACAGAAAACAAATAGTGAAAATCGAATCTAGCACAAGTAACTTTATAGTAATCAATCATGGTATCCCTCAGGGCCTTGGACCTATATTATTTCTTATATATGTGAACTCCTTGTTTACTCAGCCATTTTTAGGAAAAGTCAGAGTTTTTGCAGATGACCTTGGGAGCGCATACGATTCCGCCAATCTCTTAAACTTAGTGGCTGATATAAACCACGATTGCTTCAGTTGCTGTATCCACTACCGCCTTTATTGCATCGATGGTAGAACGAGATTTTCTGAAGCCGTACGTGTGATCTGAGAGCGCTCCATTTTCCTCCCCCACTACTAGCAGTCTGTTGTATATAATACGCTCTAGGATCTTACCTAGAGTATCAAGCAGACATATTTGGCGATGCGATGATGGTTCTCCGGGTGGCTTATTGCCCTTTGGAAGTGTTGCGGTTTGGATGGCGTAAAGGAATATCCCCTCCTCTAGACACCTTTGCATCGTCGCTAAGAAGATATCCGGTATCGTCTTAATAGCCATCTTTAATGCCTTATTCGGGATACCATTAGTTTTGGTGTCTCCAATTTTTTTGCATGTAGCAAAAATTTCTTCCGACGTGATGGCCGGGATATCTTCCACACTGATCTTCCTTGTGATGGTGACCATAGTAGTTGGTCTATGCGGGAATAGATGCTCTACTATAGTCCTTAGCATTGCAGGTCAAGTTAGTTTCCGGCGTGTTTCTTTCCTTCTCAGCGTATCTGCCCAGACTGGTGCCGCGTATAGAATAACCGAGCTGACCACTTTAGCTAGGAGGATCCTTTTTGCGTATCCAGGTCCGCCAACATTCGGCAGTATTCTGGAGAGTGCCGCTTGTAGCGCTGAAGCTTTTTTCCTCACGTAGTCCACAGGTTGTTTGAACAGTAGCCGGTTGTTTAACATCACATTGGGTTTTAAATTACCATAATTCAGTAATTGAGAAAAAAAAATAGTTAAGTACATTCTGTTGCCTAAGTGGTAAGTGGTGAATGTACTGTCATAACAAATAAAATAATTGCTGTTGAGGGGGAGAATTCAATATGCAAGTAATATTAATCTACTATTAAGCATTAAAAGAACAAAATTCATTAATGAACAATTTATTAATATAAGAATAGTCAAAAGACAAGAGCCATTTCATAATACCGTTCATAAATACATTTTTCACTCTCTCATATCTTAGGGAATCTGGAAGTAGATTGAACAGACGGAGTGCTTAAACAAAATAAAAGCGTCCAAAGTTGACTTTATAAACTGGTGGTACTACAAGAAGACTCCTGGAGTTAACTCGTAAATTATAATTATCAGTGTTTCGAACTGTGTAAAAACTCGAATTTTGAAAAAATATTTTGAGTACTTTATAACAATACAGATGCCTTAACAGAAGAGTTTTAAGGTTGCTGAACAGATTAAGACTTGGAGTTCTGCGGTTTACCTTATATAAAATTCTGATTGCTTAATCAATAAAGGCAAGGTTTTTGTAAAGTAAGCACCGCCCCAACAGGTGATACCATATTGCAATTTTGGTTTTAGTAAACCATTGTACACCAGTTTTAGAGTTGAATGGGGACAATAAAGACCAAGATGATACAGTTGTTTTACTACTCTGTTAAGATATTGTCTTAGATTATGTGTATGTTTGTCCCAATTAAGCTTATTATCCAAGATTATACCCAGGTATTTAAAGCTTTCAACACATTCTCTCTTGAAGTAGTTACTACAACAGGAGCCTTTATAGTCAAATGAAGGATAATCATCATCAATATTCGATAACAGAAAGCGGATACAAATTTGAGAGTGATAGCATTATAGCAAATCGTCAAAATATATATCATTAGTATTAAATATCATGAATTTTGTTTTATCACTGATAATGAGCTTATGAACTGCAATCCATTTTCTCAGTAAATCAAGATCATGATCTACCTCTAGAATTACATTTACTAGACTTTTGCATGAGTATGAAATAGCAGTATCATCAGCAAAGGCAGTTACTTTACCTTTGAATGGTAGAGAAAACAAGGAGTTTACATAAATCAGGAACAAAATGGAACCTAGAACTGATCCTTGTGGAACACCGGTCGTAATATTTTTTAGATTAATCTCACCTTTTGCTGCCGATTATAAAAATATGAAGAAAACCAGCTATTATATTACCTCTAAAACCAGAATGGAAAAGTTTTTGTAATAATATTGAATGATCCACCATGTCAAAAGCTTTAGTGATATCTATAAACAGAGACACCAGAATCTCAGAAGAATTAAAACTTTGGTATAACTCTCCAGTTAATTTTAATAAAGCAGCTTCAGTAGACATTCCACTTCTGAATCCAAATTAGCAATAACTAGTGTCTTCTTCCTAAAAATGATATCATTCTTGACTTAATACCTCTTTCAAAAATTTTTGAAAATACAGATAGCAGAGAAATAGGTCGATAATTATTCAACAATGTCTTATCGTTCTTTTTATGAAGGGGTAATACTATTGTCATTTTTAATATATGAGGGAATTTTCCCATATATATACTTTTATTAGAGATATGACATACGACTTCAGAAATATGGAATGAAATATTCTTTAGCAAACAACTTGTGATCGTGTCATAAGACGAAACCTTAGATGTTTTAAGAGAACAAATTAATTTATATATCTCAAAATGGATATCAATTCGCTCTCTTTGATCGCCTTTGTAAGCTCTCGTCTTGCCTGTTTAAAGCTTTCTATGTGTTTTTCGAAGTCTTCTCTCCCTCTAGACCGTTGGACTTTACGTCTAGCTTTTAAACACTTTGCCCTGAGTGTTTTTATTTCATCGTTCCACTAGTAGCATGGGGCGCCTCTTCGCTTTGCTGTTTTCCTGGGCATTGCCGCATCACAAGCCGCTACGATATTTTCTGTAAGTTGATGCGATAAGCTTTCGGCTAATCCGCTTGTATCTGTGGTAGAGCTATTCAGCATCTTCTCGAATGTATCCTTATCGAAAAGGCTGTCATTCCATTGTGGAACCCAAATTTTTTGTCGCTCATGTTGCGTAAGATAGAGTGACTCGCAAAGGTTAGAACGATGATTGATCCCGTTCCTGCTTTGCGAAATGTGTTGCTCCTTCCTCTATTTACTATGTTTAGAGATGCAAATGCTTCAAGGAGTGTGGGTCCCCTTTCGTTGGTGAGCCAACTGCCCCATTCCGTAGCCCAAGCATTGAAGTTTCCTCCAATGATCACATCAGTTTTCTGTTGTGCAATGTTCATCAACCTGTCCAGAATTGCTTGGTATTGGTTGAGTGTTCAACTAGGTCATGCGTAGCAGCTGTAAAAGTTGATGCCATTTACTTACAAATCCTTCCACATCACCACCATCGATGTCTTGAAGGGCGTGGTTTCCGCATATCCATATTGCGGCATACTTTGTCTTGTCGCATTTCCAGGTACTGATGTCGAGAGTTTTATATGGTTCGTTTATCAGGACCACATCCGGTTTCGCATCTCTTGCTGCTTTTTTCAGGATATCCTGAGTTATCTCATAGTGATTAAGGTTTATTTGTATAACCTTTATCATTGTATGCTAGTCATGGCTTTCTTGAAGACTGGGCATTTTCCACTGCCCGCTACGTGTTTTGCGTTCTTCGGATCATTTGCCCTGCAGAACATGCGTGACGGCTCCTCGCTGCAATTTTTTGCTATGTGGCCTTCTGTGCCGCATCTCCTGCATAGTTTGGAGCGGTCTTCTAGGCATTCACATCTACTTGCTATGTGTCCTAGGAAATTGAAACACTTCTTTAGCATCTTTTTTTGGCGGACCCGGCAGTTTACCCGGCCTACCTATAGTCTTCCTGCTTCTAGCATCTTTTTTTCCGATTCCTACAGGGAGGCTAATTAGTGCACTCTGTGGTGTCCATACGTCTATCGCAGCGATCTGATGTCGGCTATCGTTATCTGTTCGAATCCGAAGTGCTTTCTGATTGCTTCACAAATTTTCTACTTTGAGGTAACTTTATCCATGTCTCTCATTCAATAGTAATTCGTTGTATAAAGGCTCGGACCTCTGCCTTTTGGCCTAGAGCTTCGCTTATTGCGGTCTTTACGTCCTCGGCCTTGCTGACGGTATTCCTGAGCTATCTGAGCAGTTCTCCCTTGTGTGTCTATCTGATCTCCGCCACTGATTTACCAACTTTTTCTAGTTTGGGATCTGCTTTTATGTTGCGGAGTATTTCCGCGTATATGGCTTCTCCCTTGGACTCAATTACAATTGAGTCCGGTTTGGCTTTCTCGACGACTATTTTCTTCCTGGTGGTATTTTTGGTTACTTTGGTCCAGGCTGGTTCCTCGATGATGGCTGCTTCATTTGCATGAGCCTGCTCGGCACGTTTCTTTGCGCCTTCTCCTTTTTTTTTTGTCCGTTTCCGGTCGCGTATCTTTTGAAAATTCTTTCTTATTCGTTTTTTCGGTTTTCCGTTGCTCCACTGTTTTGTGTTTCAGGAGTCGACTTTCGTTTTGGCTCAGTGGGTGGTCGAAGCCATGGCAATGTTTGTGAGGCGATGCTGTTTCTAATAACCTCTTTCGTCTTCTTATCCTGCATCTGTATAGCTGAGAGCTCATAGAATGCCTTTTGCCATCATCCAGCATTCCGACCATATCCCTTATTTACTCTCCTAGTTTAAGGAAAGCTGGTTGGCGTGGGGTTCCTTCCATTGTTGCTCGATTCGTCTCCGGTTGACCGACACTTACCGAAGTATGGGATGTAGTCGGTGTGGCAGGACAACTTCGCGTTATCGCGCTTCTTTGGAAAAAATTTTCATAGTTGTCCCCGTTTCCAGTCTCCTTATTTGTTTTCTCGGTGTTTGGTGTTGTTGTTTTTGTTGTGTTCATTTCTTTAGGGTCCCCACTCAAAGCCGTTATCAACGTTAGGATGTGTAGTCATCAGTGATGGTTATCTATGCAAGCAGTGAGCCATGCGAGGGATGACACAGACCCTTACGGGGTCCTGTGCCAGAGCCAGATCGGTGCTAAACAGGAATATTACACCTGTACCTACACCACCAATTTAATGGTGATGTAACATCGAGCGTTTTTTGAGTCCTGCCTAGGTTATAATGGGACGGGGGCGTGTGTAGCATTAGCCTGAAAGCCGTTTCAAGCGGATTTCACTCCAGTTTACTCGGGTAACAGAATACTACAAACGTCAACCCGTCAGCTTCCAAAATCCAAATCGTTGTTTCCAGTATGCAATAATTAAGACCTTACTGGACTCGGTCTTAATGCCTAGGGCATTGGTGCCTAAGGCAGGTTCAAATATTTCAGCCGCTAGTCTTCCGGACTACGGATTCTATCTCCGAACCGGACAGGTTGGGGTAATACCGCTCCTACGCGGTCACCAGAGCCCGTTAGTGTGAAGCAGGGTACACCACGTGCAGTTGATGATGGTATTTTGTAGTTTGAATTACGCTTTGTACCCCTGCGCTCGTGCGTGTGTGTGGCAAATGGTGAACGGACTATTTTGCATTTGAGGTGTCTACGCGTCGATGAATTGTGCGAGTGCGTATGTTCTGTAGTAGAGTGGTGTATATTGGGTGATTAATTTCGTATTATTGTGTAAGCAAGTAAAGTGCGAGTGAGTAGACTGTATGTAAATTTGCGGGAATGCTTAAGTGTGTGAAAATGTGTGATTGGGTTCGAATGCTGTTGCATACAGGTTTGTTTTAAATTGAGTGTTGTGTGATTTTCCATATAATTTTAATTATGTTGAAATTGCGTTTTGTATGATGGCAGTGGTGTGAAAAAAGTTTCCGTCTGTAAACTTTGATTATTTTTGTGTTGTAAATTTATTAATTTATATATATTTTTTTTACTTTTAGGTTAGCGCTGTTGAAAAAAGCTATTTGGCAAGTATATTTTGAGTTGAATTAGTGACGATTTACTGACGTTTGTTATTGAACTAGTTCCCGGGTTCAAGATTTGAAGATTGTGGTTGATTTGTTGGTAGCGGACAAAGTTTTGTTATTGGTCGTTTAAAAATTCCTTGTTGTGTTTTTATTTTTACGGCGAGTGCAATGTTGTCTGCTTCTGGATATAGGTCTTGGGTGCGGCCCAAATTTCATTTCGCTGGCGGAAGTCGTTCGTCCTTCAAAACAACTAGGTCTTTTACTTTCAGCTAGTTTTGTAGCTTCAACCATTCCGGGTGTTGCAGCAGCCGAGCTGCACTGCTTCCAAAAGGTTTGTACTACAGGTATGCTTGAACTGCCCTCCGCCTGTCGATGTGTCCTTGATGTCCGCTGAAAAAGAAAAGCGATGTAGTCTCCAACGAAGAGCAACATCAGTGAGATTATATTGCAAAAAGGGACCAGTCGTCAGAGATCATTTAAGGAAGATCCGTCGGATGTTCTATATGATGCAGTTGTTGATCAGCCCCTAGACGCCCCTCCAGGTACCTGAAAAGTTAAGGAGCTCCTTCACGTGGCCTTCCTAGTACCGGGTGAAGGTTTTCCTTAAATGGCAATGCTACTTGATAGCGTCCATCTGCCATACGCCTGACATTGTGAACAAAATGTTCTTCGCATGCGGTGCCTTCGGTGGTTTCACAGGGTTCGAACAGAGTTTTTCAAGTTCCCAAAATCTTCGAAGTTGTGCATCGACGTAGGATGTTTGGAAGAAAGTCCTGACGGATCGAAATTCAATTGCTGATCTGCTGATCTTGGTGTTCTGAACAACAGGAACGGTTTTTTCCTGATCATGTATCAGATCTGCCAACATTTTATCGGCTAATACATCGATCTTAGCTGGATTGTAAAATGATGGGTCTACTAATTGTAAACCGTTGAAGTGCCTCCAATCGCCAATAGAAAAGATTCGGGCCTGGAGATGGCCAGACGTATGGGTGGCCATGGCTCAAGTGGTAGTTTATTGGCTTCCCAATCGGATGGTTCGGCGTTCAATACCAGCCGTGACCGAAAGACTTTTTTTCATGCAACTAAAATCCTGTGATATGAATGGTTGTATAAATACAACATCAAGTTCAGTTTACAATACACTAATAAATTAGTCTCCCCATTACTCGTAAATGTTGGATGCCACCTATGGAGCGAAATAACCACTGAGCCCAAACATCTTTCTCTCTCTCTCTATCCAATTTTCTGAAAAACTTAACACGTGCTCCAGCATTTTAAGAGTAGTAGTACCCTCTTGAGTGTTAAGTTAAAAAAGATAGCGACTGAAATATTAAAGCCTGTGTTGTTGTTTGGAAGCCTGTATAACACGATCCAATCGTTATATCCACAACTTTTTTGTAAGTGCCACTGCTGACTAACTCTAACCCAGACACTTCAACATCAGTTGACTTAGATTTCAAACGAAGGAGCTGAATAGCGGGCCCCGTGGTAAAAGAAGCCTCGGAGCCTGAGTCCAGCAAACCCGAAGTGGTAATCAGTCTACCGAAGATTTCCTTACCTTAATAGTGGCTGTAGCCAGCAAATCCTGTGTGTTACGGTCCAGTGTTGAGTGATGATTTCTCACACCGGAATTTATTGAAGTTTGTCATTCGTTAGATGCATGGAAAAGTGGAGCTTCGCTAATAAAAGTGGAGGTAATATATATTTCTTTTTTGTAGTGGTTGCACATTTTGAGACTGTAGTTGGGTGTGAATGTGAGAATTGAATTCTTTGTATTGGAAGATTGATGGTGAGAACTGTTTGAGTTACTTCTTGTAGTGGAGAGGTTGGAAGGGTTAAAATGCGGATTTTAATTTTGTAAATGTGAAACGTTATTTGTGCTATTGTGTAAGAGTGAATGATGTGGCTGCTGACAATAATAGCATCTACGTGTACTTGGACATTATAAGTATAAGTACACAAAATAGATAACACCCCGACCTAATTTGTTCACATTTTAATATTTATCAGAAATGATCATTTTTAGAAATTTGTGGGATTTTCTGACAGCATGCTGACCTTTCTTGCAAAGCATGCAAGTGAACTTCGAGGTGTTTGATTTGACGTAGGACGAGTTGCGCTTCGGTGCCTTCTTCAACGAATCTGGTGGTTGACCCTTCTGGTAATTAACTGCCTCCAGTGTACGGAACCTCGTTTCGAGGTTGGTAGTTGGTAATTTCTTGCTGTTCCCCTTGGATCCCAGCTTCTCCTCCCAAAGCCGTTGCGTTCTCGAAGGAAGTCTCTGCATCAGGATGTAAATCAGAACCACATCCTAGTGTTGGGCAGGCACCTTCAAGTTGTCCGAACTGTGCACCACTTCTACTGACGTGTCTAACAAGTCTTTGTTGGCTCGCTCCTGGGTAGCCGTCACCAGATTGAACAAACTTTTGAGTTGATTGTTCAACAAAAATTGAGGATGGTCGTACCTGTCTTGGAGAATCGCCCATGGTTTAGCCTAGTTGCCGTTAGCAATACCCAAATGTGCTAAAAGTTTTTCCGCTTCACTTCCGCGGGGTGAGAGTACTTGACTCAGCTTTGTAGGTTTCATTTTTATCAAGCTTAATAATACACTGGCGATCACTAAGATGAGGCCATATATTTTGCAATCGATTTTCACTCTTTATATCTGTTTGAAATTCTGTACCCGCAAAATTTTACTACCTGTGAAACAAGTACATATTTTCTCAACGACTTCCGCCTTCGCGGCCTTTTTTATTTAGGGGAATAATAAAAGACCTTTTGCAGGTTGAGCGAAATAATCCCTGGATGCTAGAAAGTTGAAATAGAGCTCTAACAGGTTGGGGTAAATGCATTTCACATTTTTTTAAAAATATAAGGAGAACATCATCAGGTCCAGCAGAATAATAATTTTTGAGGTTTATTATTTTATCTCTAACTGGCTCTAAACTTATAGATGCTGATTTCGCAGTTAGTTTTGGACAGTTATTTAAGTATGACAAGTTAGCGTGATTCGACTTTTGGGTATGTCTAAAAAAGTTGGGAAGAGATTTGCAATAATTTGGGGATCGCCCAAATACTTATTAAGAAAATTCAGAGGTGATAGATAGTTATCCAAGTAATTCGGATTACTTTACGGATTAGCTTTGGTAGCTTTGATAAACTGAAAGAATCATTCGGGGCCGGAAATGAGTGTGTGGTCCATTCGGTTTACATAGTTGTCATATAGAGTTTGGCAAAAAACACGAACATGGGTTATGCCAAAAGCTAAGTAAGTTTTATGGAAAAGGTTAGCAAATATGATATTCTAGGTGTTATAAGTCAGACAGAAAGTATAGGTCTGATCAATGATCTTAAAGTAAATTTGAATGCAATAAAACTGGACAAAGACAAAGAAGTAACGGGTGACCAGATAGAAATGATAGTTTTCCAATTATTATGTTTTAGCAGCTGTCAAAGTTACCAATGATATCCTGTTGTCAAAATATTCAGTAAGGTTTGCTCGCTTATTATGCATCGTTTTAGGCTTGCCAAGCATTCGGAAATTATTATAAAATATTATCGAAATTCCGGCTCAGTTGTGAGTTCGTTGTGATTCGTCGCACCGTGGGAAAGTTTGAGCGTGAGTACTTTATTTTGGAGGTTGGTGCGAAATGAAGAAAACATAGCCGCCGTAGTGGCCAGTGCCGCACAAGATCCAGAAATGTCGATTCGGCACCCAATTGGGCATCGCCAGAGAGTCAACCC
Organism: Volucella zonaria; assembly: GCA_963966105.1. NCBI lineage: Eukaryota > Metazoa > Arthropoda > Insecta > Diptera > Syrphidae > Volucella > Volucella zonaria. The sequence continues at coordinate 131,225,635 of OZ014530.1, read as the reverse complement.
CGCTTAATTTGCGGTTGGATTTTGACCTGGAGCGAACAGAAGCCACAAGGGTTCGGCCAAGCATCAGTGCATCTACTGACTGTTTGGTACGGTTTATGACTTGGCGGCATCATCGGACCCTATTTCTTTCGAAATGAGGAAGCAGATACGGTTACCGTCAGTGGTTTCAGCTATACAGTAATGTTGACTGACTTTCTGTGGTCAGAGCTCGACAACATCGATAAATCTGAGCTCTGGTTCCAACAGGGTGGCACTACACGCCATATAAACGATGCAACGGTCGAAGTTGTGATGGAGAATTTTGGCGACTGGGCCATATCACGGCGAGCGTTCATCAATTGGCCGCCGCGATCGTGCGACTTGACATCACTCGATTATTTTCTCTGGGGCTACGTCGAGTTCTTAGTCTACGCTAACAAGCTTACCACTTTGGACGAGCTCGAGGCCAACATTGGACACGCTATTGCCGAAATAACGCCACACATATTGGACCGAGTCATCAAATATTGGACCAACTTCTTGAAGCGCTGCCAGCGAAGCCGAGGCGCCCATTTGAATGATGTGCTATTCCACATAAAATGGCATAAACATAGCTTCAAAATAAAGCCAGAAATAATTTTACATCCCACACCGTTTTTGTTTTATTTTAAATTCAATAAAAATTATGGTAAGAAGTGTGATAATACATAGAAATCGTCGACATTTAGTAAATTTAATAGGCAGTAGGTTTTAAATGGATTTATGGAACTCTAGATGATGAGGGCAGATAGAATTTCGAGAAACAATTTAACTGTATCAGATTCAAATAATAATGAAATTATTATTGAAATTATTATTAAAAATTTAGATAAACAAGGAAAAATAAACACCAATCTGAAAGGAACAACATCTATGTTAAACAATGTCTATATTAAATCTCTTCTTTAGGATTTATTGCCTAAAGTTTATACATATATTGTATTTCGAGAATCAATTTAGCTCTATCAGATTCAAATAATAATTAAGTTATCAAATATTTAAATAAACAAGGAAAAATAAACACCAGTCTGAAAGAAACAACGTCTATGGTATATTAAAACTCTTTAGGATGTAATGCCTAAAGTGCATATATTGTATGCAAAACCTAGATAGAACATATTCAATGTGATGATTCGAATAATGCGACAGTATTTATATTATCAAATCATAAGTGTTTTTTCTTAGATAGCATAACATAATGGGTTAGCATGTTATTCATGCGATTGAGGACAAGCAACTGACAAGAAATAGCAAATACCAAAACTCTTCGTGAATAAGTTCAATCATTGATGACACCCACCACATTCAAGACAGCATTGCCATGGCAATAAATAATATTTTACACCCTAATATCCTAACAATTAAAGGTTAAATAAAAAACGACCGTTGGGATTTCTCAAGCTCAAACAATGAACTTCTTAAAAAGCGTATAAAAAGATGCACCACTATGATGAGGCCATATGCAAAATCTTCGATAGAAAGGAAAAAATTAATAAAATGTTTACATTTTATGGTTTTGAAACATTTATTTATTATATTTTTCTACATTAATAATGAGTATGCCCGCCATTTTTCGACATAACCTCTATAAGACGGCTTGGAATAGAGTCATACAGTTTTTTTAAATAATCAAGAGAAATTTGGGCCCAGGCATCACGAATAGCTTCGATTAAAATGTCCTTGTCTTCAAATTGTCTGCCGCCTTCATACACTTACGAGATAACCATGCCCAAACATTTTCGATTATGTTTAAGTCCGGTGAATAGGGCGGCCATGGCAAAAGTTCCACGTCTTCTGACTGAATTGAACTTCTAACAACCTTGGAAGTGTGGATGGGGGCATTGTTTTGTTGGAACATCCAAAGCAGAGGTCCGAAAATGTTTTTCGTTTTTGAAAATGACCGCTTCAGCAAACATTTGTAGTTGTTTCCGTTTATTATTGTGGACAAAAACTCCAACTCGATTGTGCCATAGTAGGTAATAGCTCCCCACAGTTTAGTTTTAGTTTTAAATGCATTTTATTATCTTAATCATTAACTCTTACATACTAACAAAAAATGCTTAAATGTTAGCTTAAAATTACTTAACAATCTTATACTAACTTACTGGCCCCACACAGGCACTCTAAGCTACTCTAAATTCTTATATCTATGTCTTTCGACTTACATTTTATTTATTAATACTTATTTTCTATGCTTAAGGCTAAGAAAAGAATTTAACAAAAAACTTAGCATATTGACAAATTTTTTATTTTTTATAAAAACTTAATATCTAACTTAACATTTTATTTATTAGTACTTATTTTCTATGCTTAAGGCTAAGAAAAGAATTTAACAAAAAACTTAGCATATTGACAATTTTTTTATTTTTTATAAAAACTTAATATCTAACTTAAAATAACCTTAGTCTACCTAACCTATGTACAAAATACGCACATACATACATATAGACATTATACACAATGACATACATATACTAGTATATACCTATGTATATACTAATATATATATGTATATCTTAAATGCTAACTTAACCTATGCAAGCTGGCCATCGCTATTCACCGAGCAAAGGTAGTTGGGGTAGTAAGCCCCAGATATCAGGTTATTCGTCGAGGCCATTGCTCTTGCGATGTGTCTTCGAGTCAGCTTAATTACGAAGTTGTCCACTCGTATTAGGTTCGCTCTGTTGTAAAGGACCTCATTACGATAAAATTTTTTGTACTCCGACTCTGGTGTTCTGTACAAGCGAAGGCAAGCCCTAAGGCAAGCCCTCTCAAACACCCGAATCTTTTCCATTAAGCTTGCTCGTACATTGAACCACACGGGGCACCCGAATACCAGCATGGGCCTGATAAGGGCCATGTAGCAGATTACCTTTACCCTCTCATCGAGTTGGCTGCTATAAAACAGTCTCTTTGTAAGGGCAAAAGCGCCTTTAGCTCTGGCCAGAGCAGCATCTACATTTTTATCAAAATATAGAAACCGATCTAGTCAGATCCCAAGGTATCTGACTACATTCCGACAGGCAAGAGGCTGTCCGTGTTGTCCAATGATCGAGAACTTACGCCCATTTTTCCTGGTATTCCTAGAGGCTCCAGACAACGGCGTCCTAAAGGGAATGGTTTCCGACTTCTGAAAGTTGATTTTCAACTTCTAGTCATCGCAAAATCGTCTTATCTTATCGAAGTCACGCTGCAAGAGAGTATTAATGACCTCGATTTTTGTACCTGTTCTGTACGCTATCAAATCGTCTGCGTACGCAATAGTATGGGGAAGTGAACCTATCAAGTCGCTTGTATAAATATTGAATAGGATCGGCGAATTGACCGCGCCTTGCTGAAGACCATTTTTAATTTGAAATATTCCAACAGAAGTCACATCGCCATTTTTTACGATGAACTGTCTGTTGGTTAGCATATTATAAAGAATGTACAAGAGTGGTCTACTGATCCCCAGCCTAGTCAGCCTATAGAAAAGACCCTCTAACCATACGGTGTCGAAGGCCTTCTCCAAGTCAACAAGGCAGGCACCAGTACATTGGTTTTTGACTTTATTCCATTGGATATCGGACACCAGTTTAGACGCGGCATGTGAGATATCATATCCCGCCTTAAAACCGAATTGATTATCCGGAACTATATGTTTGTCCTCAACCCACCTAGACAGAGCTCTATTGATTACTTTTTCAAACACCTTACTGATATTCGGAAGGAGACTTGTCGACCGAAGATTCGCCGGATTGGATATATCCTTTCCCTTTTTGGGGATAGGTTGCACCACCGCCGTTTTCCAATGCGCTGGATAATGTGCATTATTCATTGCATTATTAAACAGGGTGGTGTAAATGTCCACCGCATCTAGAGGAAGATGTCGAAGCACGATGTTCGGAATGCCATCGGTCCCCACTGATTTCTTAGCCCTGATTGTGTCGAAGATCTCATGGAGCTCTTCCTTCGAAATGAACGGGGGTAGGTCACCCTCTCTGGTAATGACATTATTTGCCATATTTTCGTCGCTGAACCGGGTGAAACTAGAGCCCTCGGGTCGCCAGTTCTCTATTTCATTTCGAATGTAGAAGTCGTACACCAAGACGCGATTGTCCAGGTCATAATTAGGGCCAATGGTATCAGTGGCCTTGTATATTTCCTGGAAAGTCGCCCCTATGGCCTCAACCTTCTCCTGTGGATCCTCGATCACAAAGAAGTCGTCATCATCAGCGGCCTCATTTGGATCAATACCTGCTATTGTCAGTAACCGTTCGTTGTCTGTTGTCTGCGCTATTTTAAGACACTGAAGGTCGTTTTGATTTTTTCTCCGAAATAGTTTATTTATTTGAGGGAACATATTCGGGTTGCTGGTGTTTACAGCCCGAACCCTGTTGTTCCAATATGAACTTACAGAAATTCTGTAATTCTCTTTTATTAACGTTTGAATATTTTTAATCGACGACTTCAGTGTCCTAATCTCCGGGTTTTGTCTGTCAGTAAACTGTCTATACAAGTTTTTGAGTCTTGTCAGTAGTCTACTTTTCTGTCGGTGCAGTGCGTCAATAGTAGGATTGCGGAACAGGTCTTCGTTAGTCGTATGCCGATACCGCGGTATTGTAGCGTCCATAGTTTGTTTAATTGTCTCGTCCATTTGTTTTAGGTAGTTGTCGATCTCCTCGTTTGACAAATTCCTTTTGGACGGTGGGTGGAGCGTATTCGAGGAGAGCGCACTTGTCGTGGTTGCGGAGAAGCGTGTCCATCGAGTCTTACTGTAGTTGTAAGAATATCTTTGGACAAACTCCTCCAATTCCGCAATTTCGTTGGGAACTGTAATTTCGGTGCTAAAACCGCAATGGTCACTGTCATACACGAATGTGCGCAGACAGTTTAACGTTTGTAAATTCGTACCTGTCAGTCGTATACGTTCGTCGTACAGCATTAGATCCAAATAAGATCCGCCTCTGGGAAACGACGGGTTATCCGTCGCTTTAAGACCGAGTCTGTACATGACATCGTGCTGACCCCACCAATCGAGTAGTAGATTCCCTCTAGTATTTGGCAAATAATTTCCCCAATCTCTGTGTTTAGCGTTGAAGTCCCCGCCGATTATAAAATAATTCTCTCTCGATTCCAGCCTCAGAAGTCGAAAAAGCGTGTCGAGCTCTGTAGATTGTGATGTCTCAGGTGCATAAACAGAGGCCAAGTACAGCCGCTTTCCACTGCGGAGCGGGATGTAAATGACGACTGCCTCCAACACCCGGAACCTACGCAACACTCCCTTGTACACTCTGTGAAATTTTATACCTTGTTTAATGAAGATCGCGACACCGCCTCCACGTTCGGATCCGGGCCGATTTCTTCTTCTAACAATATAATTATTGTACTCCAGTTTGTGCTTATCGGTTAGCTTGGTTTCGCTAGCGAAAATCACATCAGGAGTTTGGTCTTGTAGCAATTTCTTCGTTCGACCCTAATCAGTGAATTAACATTTACCGCAAGGACCTTCAAAGTTTGCTCCACCATGTGCGTACCCATTACGACATGTGTTGCGTTAGGCCCGGCAGCAGCGCGTAGATCTGGTCCACCCGCTTGGCCTGTTCTTGCACCTGCTTTTGCAGCTGAACCATCTGCCCTTGGATTGTGAGCAAGATGGCCAGCATGTTAGGTGCAGCTTCCGTTGTTCTCGGCATTGGCGCGGCTGGTGTTTGAAACCTAACAGGTGAACGTTTGAACTCCACCTTCTGCTGCTGAGCCAGTTTTGATTTCTTAATTGCAGCGAACTTAGGACAACCCCGATAGTTTGCGGTGTGTCCCACGTTCCCACATAACACGCACGAGAGCTGCGCCCTATCGGATACTCCGTCCCTACCGAGAGCACACTCCTCGGAACTGTGGTTCTTTGCGCACTTCACGCATCGAGGCTGCATTTGGCAGTTCGACGAGGCGTGTCCGAACCTCTGGCAGCGAACGCATTGTATAACGCCTTCGCTCCTTTTTAATTTTTCCCACTGAACCACCTGGTAGTCTAGGACCTTGATACTCCTTAGACTATCCAGACGGCTGTCGGGACTGAGCTGCACCAGGAAGAACGGCAGACTCCGTTTCTCCCGCCTGGCTCTAGCTGTGGTAAATGGCTTTACCCCCACAAACTTGAGTCCTTCGCACTCCTTCTCTTTGAGCAGTGCCAGGATCTCCTCAGGATCAGAAGACGGTTCCAACCCCTTCAGCAGCATCGATTGCCGCTTTTCACACTTCGGTGTGAATGAGTAATGCTCCGTCGTCGTTTCCTTTAGGAGCTCTTTAACTTTCGCGTAGCCCTCCACTGTATTACAGTGGATGGCATGGCGATCATTCCCCAATCTCTTAATATTAAAGTTATTACCAATGACCAACTTACACAGGTCCTTGGTAGCATTTACCTCTAGTTTATAGGTGTTGATAGGAGGCACCTTCTCCTTCTTCTTCTGCTGCTGCTGCTGCTGCTGTTGTTGTTGTTGTTGTTGTTGTTGTTGTTGTTGTTGTTGTTGTTGTTGCTGCTGCTGTTGTTGTTGCTGCTGCCGTTTTTGTGGCTGCTGCTGTTTGAGCTGTTGCCGGTGTTGTGACTGTTGTTGTTGTTGTTGCTGGTCTTTCTTAGGCTTTTGTTGGTGTAGCACTTGTGCTATTTTATTAGTTTGGTGTTGCTGTTGTGCCTGCTTTTGAGCAAGCTGCTGTTGTTGGGATTGCTCCTGCTCTTCCCTCTTCCTTCTTACAAATTGCCTTTCTTTTATGGCCAGCACTCTTTGTTGTAGCATTTTGATGCTGCTACTTATGGCCTTCATTACGTCCTCTTCATCATCAGATTCGCTTGCTGCCAATGAAGCGAAGTTGTTTACCGTTGATAGGGTTGGACGTTTTATCAAATTGGAAGTTGGAAGCTTCCTCCTTCTCTTTGTTTTCGGCGTTTGGCTCGAACCACTCGACACCTCACCTGACACTTCAGCAGGTCCCGCTATAGGCATAGCGGACCGCTCTTCACAATCCATCACGTGATAGACAACACTTTACCACCAATTAACTTTATTGTTTTTTTTTTGTTTTATTTACTTTTAAAAATAAAAAGATGCAACTGTTTCGGGAATCGAACCCACGACCCCTGTTTTGTCGGTCGGACACCACTGCTACTGCGCCACCGAAGCACTTGGCCAAAAAGTTTTTAATTGTTTTTTTTAATTTATTTCACTTGCAAAGAAGCCGAAACACATCCGTCCTCTATCGAGGTCTATGAACGACTGATATATAGCTCCCCACACCATTACACCTGATGTACGGCTGTGGTGTCTTGCCATAATAAGCTCCTCCTTTCTTAGATCATGGAAATAAAAGTTGTAACCGTCGGGGCGGTCAAGGTTAAACTTTTTCTTCCGAAAAGACAACGCGTTTCCATTCACTGCTCCAAGCAACATGTTCTCCTGCAAAATTCTTGCCTCAAAACAGGTTTCTTTTTAAGTTTTTTTCTCTGTATAGTACCACTTTTTCGTATTATCCTTTGGACCGTTGCTATGCTGGCTGAGACTCCGCTGTTGGCCCTTATTTTAGTCGCTGGTAGAGTAGAATTTGAGGCACGCCGTAGAATTAACCGCTTTCTCGCAATGTTGTTGCTTCTGCCGTGCATCCTTTCTGTGTTTGTAAAATATGGTTCTTATTTCTACAGGGTCTACAGTCTGTATTTCGCTTCTGTAAATTATACCTGGAGTAATGAAGAATTTGTTGCTACTCATATCAACTAACAACTTTAGCTCCTTCATATTTCTGCTTCTAATAATTATATATGTTAACAAATAACTTAAAAATTATTGAATTTCTTATATTTGTAATCTAATTTCCCTAATTTAGCTTCTGCTGTTGTTTGCTGTTCGTGGAAATTATTCGATGTGCATTGATTGCACCAGCTACTTGGTCAGTGGTGGCTTGGTTATCCACTCTTTTATTCATTAACTGTCTAGTTGGTGGCTTGATTGTTCACTCGAGCTTTGTGTTAACAGTGAACAGAATGCTGCCCCCACTTGGGTGCCAGTTATCTGAAATACTCTACTTTTATTGTAAAAAAATTACAACGCAGAATGCCTTGACCTTAATTAGTTCTCTGTACTTCAGAACTAACTTAACAAATATCGAATTTCTTGTATTTATAATCTAATTTCCCTAACTCATGTGCATTGATTGCACCAGCTACTTAGTCAATATTTCTTGTTATTGGTATTCGTGCGTGGTAAACATTTCTTGTTATTGGCTTTCGAGCGTGCAATTTTTGTTTACCTTCTGCTGGTGTTAATTTATATCTAAATAACCTACTGCTGTTCCGAGGCGTGTGGGAAAAAATTTCGATCACTTTCACCTTGTGACGTATTTGGTTAATAAAGAGACGGTGAAGAGTTTTGAGTTTCAATATATTCATAACTACGATGTGAAGTTTTAGAATTAGGTTTACAATTTGCATCGATATTACGAGTATACCATATATTTGATTTTCTGTTCGGGACTTTTTTAAATTTCTACTACGTACGGGCACGGTAGGAATCTATGGGTTCAGGCTGAGAATATTCTCTAAAGCTAGAGATATCGTTAAATGATCTCGGTAAGATATAGGTTTGTATAAAATATTGTGCATTTAAAGAGTATTGAGGGGTGAAATTTGGTTGTGCCTAAGCACAACTGTTGAGGAATTCTAGGGGTGAATTTATTGTAGTTTTTGTTCTGATAGTTCGTATATGAAGCTCTAATTGTATTAACTTTAGGGGAATAATGTTGTTGCGTCTTATGGGGATTTTGTAAATAATAAAAATTTTGTTTTTGTAACAGTTCTACCAACTTTTCATTGATTGACCTAACCGCGGAACTTTAGGGACAGATAAAAACGTGTTGAGGCACATTTCCTGACAAAGCGATAACTTTGATTTTATGACATTTGACATAATTTGTCAAAACCGAAAGTATATCAACAATTTTCGCTTAAACATTTTCTACATTAGCATTGTGCTGCCTAATCTGCTGGTACCTAATCGGTCTAAGTGCCGTACATATTTAAAACATCATTTGCTGGACCTATGATTTTGTTTCGGCATGTGCATAAAATTATTCTTTCTATGACGTTCCCATAAAGCTGCGAGTTTCTTCTACGTTGCATATGAAATCATATAAAGAGCGACGATATCGGTAGTAACCACATGGTCGAAACCATTCATTCTCTTAACATCACTTGAGCTTGTATTAATCGGTCAGTCGAATATAGCAAAACCAATATTTTTACCTTAATTAGCACACGTGTTCGTTCCAGACCTTATATCAGTATACTCAAGATCCGAGTCAAATACTTTATAGTCTTGAACTCATAAAATGAAGTTGCAACACCAACTCTTACTATTTATCTCCAGTCCTAAGTTTTCATTTTTGATTGTTTTTTTGACTAGGAGGCATAAGGAAACACTGATAAAAGAAACAAATTTAGACTCACCTCTTAAATCAATTTTGCCTCAGCTCCAGAGATCAATTGTGGTACAGTTAGCTTCTCTTTTTGTTTTGTTTTTTTTTTTTTAATTTTCAATAAATCGAGGTTCTTTTCTGAACTAAAAGAATCACATCCACCACACATTTTTATATTTAGGTTCACCGGCTCTTTAATTACAGCTAATAATTCGATTCATAGGATACTGAACTAAGCATACCACCGACTGCGTCAGTTACAATTTGCTTTATCAAATCAAAGAATCAAAAAAATTTTATCTTTTATTTATTATGCGTCTTTACTCGGTTTGCTCTCCACACTGACTGAGCACAGTTTACAAAAATGAAAAATATCCAAAACAAAAAAAATTATAAGAAATACAAAAGATAGAATACGAGTATATTTGAAGTGTATCAAAATGAATACATTGATCACCGGAATAAAAAATTAAATATAAATGATGGTAAATAAAGAATGAATAAGCAGAAAACAGAACAAGCAACATAATAATTCAATACGGATTGAGAGAACAAGAGACATGTTTCATTCGATCTTCTATCTTGATTGTCTTCTGGAACGTAGACACCAGGACGATGATGATCTCGAATTATGATATCGTTGACAACAGCAAGTTGCTTTGTGGTTGTATTCTTCGGCTGTCGTCTATGATGTCTTTCCCGTATTACCAAGCACGTGTATGTAGAAAACATAACTCACGCTGCTGCAGGGTAGATGCGTCTTTTCGAATGCAAATGGTCGACAGAGCGTTTCTTTTCTGTCGTCTGTCACAGGTTGCCTAATCCGTTACCAGACTCTGAACTACGCTTGATGGCGGACGCGTCAACCTAGCCGGCAGATAATTTGAACACTTGGATTTTCCAGGAAGGCATTTTCTACCGCCCAGAAGAAATACAGTACTTCTGACTCCGAATAATAATAATCAAAAATGTAATTGAACATTTTCGGTGGTTCATCCTAGGACGGTCAGTCAATATATTTACGGACCGCAATCCGCCATCAGCATCAGAAACTCCACGCCGGCGGCACTTGTAGTTAGATAGAGGGATAGATTTATTTCGTATAGAGAATAACACCAAGGATTTTAACCGTACATTTTACGGCATAGGGATTTTTTGATAGTTTTATCTTTCCTCTAAAATATGAAATTTTACTTAATTAAAAGTACTGCATATGCTGCTTTAATAAAAGTAAATAATAAAATAATTTCTTTGTAGGAAAATACGAGAAAAACATTCATTAAAAAAAAAAACAAGAACAACATACATATGTATGTATGATACATATGTTATATACTCGTAGGTCTCATTTATATTTTTTTTATATAAAAAAAATACAAATAGGGATGTAAAAATTCCAAATGAACTTTTTAAATTAATAGACAAGGCACTTTGTTAAACGTTATAAACAATTTTATTCTACAATATTACTTCATTCTCTTTTACGCCATAACGAACGATTCGCCTTTGAAGTTAACAATATAATGATTCAATTCACAAATTGTATTAATGAGGAAAGGAAGAAAATTGGGTGTGGTGAGTCTGCTCTTGTGGGAAGTTTACTGTAACGATTAACGCTCAAGTTCTACATAATGAAAAATTCAAGTCAATATTTATTTAAGGCGGATTATTTAAATGAAAATAAACTGAAGTGCTGGCGCAAACATTCAGGCCCCATTGACGAGCTGTGCTATCAATCCGGATTAAGCAGTGCTATCTTGGTTATTGGACGTCGAAATATCCCATTTGGAGTCTTCAAATCTACCACCCGAACGTTGTAGTCATCTCCTCTTATAACTCGTTCCACCCTCGCTAGAACCCATTTGTATGGAGGTAGGTTTTCATCCTTCAGAATAACTAGTGCGTCTTCTTCTACATTCGTCTTGGTGGTACACCATTTGGACCTCTCTTGAAGACTTCGGGCATATTCAGTTGACCATCTTTTCCAAAACTGCTGTTTTAGGGCTGTAATTCTTTGCCACCTGAATGAAATGAAATTTTATTAGTTAATATTTGCGGTTCAGGAAACGAATTCATTGGTGCGCCAATCAAAAAATGGATGGGGGTAAGAGCGCTGATATCTCTAGGATCTGATGACACTTCAGTTATTGGCCTTGAGTTGAGAATTCCCTCTATTTCAGCCAGTGCTGTGCTGAGTTCTTCAAACGTCAAAAGAGCTCCACCAAAAGCTTTCGTCAATAATGTCTTTACTGCTTGGCTCCTGCCTCCCAAATGCCTCCAAAATGAGGCGCTTGAGGCGGTATGAACTTGAATTGGATCCTCTTTTCTGCAACAAACTCGAGAATAGAATTTTTAGTGAGATCTTTGCAAAACTCGTGTCTAAATTCATTTAGTTTAGTTTTTGCGCCAACAAAATTTGTTGCGTTATCGCAATATACATATTTTATTTGGACACCCCCTTCGCCCTATGAGTCGTTTTAGTGCAGCTATAAAAGCTTCGGAGCTGAGGTCAGATACAAGTTCTAAATGAACCGCCTTTCCGCTAATCTTCCAAGAAGTTAGTATAGGATCACGAAAATCGACACCAGATATACTAAAAGGTCTACCTGGAGTTAATCTATCCTTTGGTAAATTTCCCATTACCTGGTCAAGTAATATAGGCTTATACCTGATACAGTGGATGCACTTGTTGGCAACGTGTCTAACCAACTTCCTAGCGTTCTCTTTCACAAACGCGTTGTCCCCTGGGAAGAGAATTGGGAACTTAGTTTTGGATTCCATCTCGACATTCCTGATACGTCCATCTACACGAAGCAATGCTCTGTTAGCAACGACATCTAAAAATGGACACAATTTCTCTATGCCCTTCGAGAACCGATTTTCCTTTTTTGTATTTGTTTGAGCAATTTCTGCTGGAAAACTTCTCTGTTGTATGCACCACACGATTGCGAACAATGATTTGTCCAGCTCCTCTGCAGATAATGGTTTCCTTGTAAATGTTTTTGGCTTTTAGCTATCTTGCAAAAGCGCAGTATGTATCCTACAAATCGAATGGCTTTCATGAAGCTGCTATATTTATTAATAGTTTCCATAAATTCGACATTTACTATACTACCCCACAGACGAACACATTTTTTTTTCTTTTAACTTCCAGAAGTGAAGTGTCGATGGTAGTTTTGTTAAATGTTAAGTTTTTGGGCCAATTCTCCAAAGAACTTTTTAAGAATTCCGGACCCTGGAACCAAACTGACGCGTTCAAATCCTCAACTAGGCTTTCACGAGATATTAAATCTGCGGGGTTGTTTTCCGATCTGACATGTTTCCAGCAGACATTTGAAGTTAAGCTCTGAATATCGCTAACCTTATTGGCCATAAATGTGTCGAACAAATTTGATGGAGACGCAATCCAATACAAAACCATTTCGGAATCGACCCAAAAATATACTTTTTCAAACTCCGCTTTCAAACAATTTTTAACCTTTTGCTACAATTTTGCTAGCAACTGGGCACCACAAAACTCTAGTCGAGGTAACGATTGCGTTTTTGAAGGAGCAATTCGCTGTGAGTAAACGAACTGAAACGTTTTCAAATTCATCGGTACATCTAGCATACAGACAACATCCATAGGCCTTCATTGAAGCGCCCAAAAATCCATGATTTGTATATCCTTAGACTGTGGGGAATAGATATACCTTGGAATGCGAATGCAGTCAAGATTTCGGAGATCTTCTATGTATCCTTCCAACAACTATCAAGTGCATTTGGCAACGGATCGTCCCAATCCAATTTTTCAACCCAAAGTTCTTTGAGAAACATTTTCGCCTTTACAACGATTGGCCCAAGAGGATCAAACAACCTGCTAGCAGCGGACAGAACAGAGCACTTTGTTGAATTGGTTCGTGAAACTAAGTCCTTATAAAAGAAGTTAAAAACATCCTCTTTCAGGTTCCACTCAATGCCGAGCATTTTGGTTATTTCAGCAGATATAAATTCTACCCTTGTTGTCTTTGTAGCCGACTTCAATGAAGCATTTGAATGCAATTTGTGTAACTCAAAGTGCGCTAAACCTAATATATAAGTTACTTCCTCTTGAATTTTCTTTAATTCTTCTATAAATCCAGCGCCCGTGATAAGATCGTCAACATAAGAGTCTGTCAAAATTATTTTACTTCCGAGGGGGTGTGAAACTTTACTCCTAAGACCAATTTCTTTAAGACTGCGCGTGGCTAAAAATGGTGCAGCTGCAGTTCCGTAAGTGACAGTATTAAGGCAATAAGTATTCAGCCTTTCTGACGAGTTGAACCTCCAGAGAATTTGCTGAAACCGTCGGTCATTTGGGTCAATTTCAATTTGACGACAGATTTTTTGTAGATCTCCTGTTAAGGCAAATTCGTGGCTCCTAAATCACAATATGATTAAGTACATTTCTTCCTGTACATTAGAGCCTACCATCAGCAAATTATTGAGTGATAGAGAAGTAGAAGTAGTAACCTCAGTTTTGTTGACTCACTTTCTGGACAAAGAACGCATTGGTAAGGCATGTAATAATGAAGCTTACTGTGGCTCATGTGCTCAATTAGCGACATATGTCCCAGTTTTATATATTCCTCAATGAATTTTGAATATTCCTTTCTCAGCTCCAAGTTCTCATTTGTGTAATTGGAACTCAGTCAGAAAAATCTGCGCGTGAAGGCATAACACTAACATGTAGATTTGGCTGTTGTACAGTTTTCAAGCACAAAACAACCGTTAAAATTCACAACCTGAAGCATTCCGAGTGAAGAAAAACCTCTCCGTCCTATTCGGACTCCCACCCCTGGAGAGCCAATATCGAAACCAAACACACCTGAGATTCAAACCACTACATCACAACAATGCTTTCCTTTCTCCTCCTTTTATCTTAGGCGCGCGTAAATTATAAAAAAAAAAGTTTTTGTCCAGCCTACGCTCTAGCAGAAAAAAAATTTTTCTTATCTGCATCTAATGAGAAACAGAACTGTAATGGGCTATCCTTGAAAGGAAACCGTACAGAAAATTTACGTTCGGGAGGATGGGAAGATTTTTCTTAAAATGTTCTTCACAAATTTCTTGCTCAGGTGTGAGGCGCGATCTGCTAGATATCTCTTCCATGTTCCAGAATTTTGCTACCAACTTTTCAAGGTTGGAGAACTAGGCCTCCGAAGCCCTTTGTATTAAATTGCAGCTTCTGCTTCCCTCAGTGACGCAGGCACCTGACACTATCAATCCAAATACTGTCTTATGCAGCATAGGAAGATTTGGACCTAATGTAATTTTTCTACTTTCTATCAGTTCAAAGAAGAGATCCACTTCTAATAGCATGTCGACTATATGAGGGTTAAAGAATAATGGATCTGCCAATTGTAAGTCCTTTGGAATATTCCAAGCACCTGTTAACAGTTCTCTTTGAGGTTGAAACTCTGTTATCGAAGGTGCAATCCCGAATTCTACATTCTTCTCGAAGCTACTGGATCGTAACGCGGTAGTTGTCTGAGATTCGATGGTTGTACCTATTGTGCTCACTCCGCTAACCTTTACTAGACTATGAAATAGCCTTAGTTGCAGGCAGTTTGCTAATGCTTGAGTCATCAAATTTATTTGGGATCCTGAATCCAGAAGGGCTCTTGCTGGAACGACTTCACCTGCCCTGTTCCTAATCCTCACTACCACCGTGACTAAAATAACTTGTGTCTCTGTACTTGCTGCAGTTTAACAAAGTTGTTCGTGACGTTACTGGAATCCCTGAAATAATTGTATTTGATTGAGGACATGTCTGATTGGCTAAAGTGCCAATCTGGACGTTAGAGTTAACATACCTATGCAAGAGTTGATAATGAGGCTCCGAGCACACACTACATCTTTCGACCGAACAGATATTTACTCCGTGGCCTTTGCTAAGACAATTGATGCAGAGCGACAAACGTTTTGCCTGTTTAAGCCTATCGTAAGCACGCAAGTTTTTATATCTGTTACAATCCACAATTATGTGATTCGAAGATTTGCAGAAGAAACAGGTGGTTTTTGTCATAGACAGCGAGACACGTGACGATCTTTTTTGAAACTGGCAACGCTTAGTAAGGACTTCTGAACAACGTTGCCAACTGGGCAGCGTTGAATAATCTAGAGACTCATTCCATTTGTTGTGGGTTTCTGTATCTACTTTGAGTTGCAGATTTCTTCATAACTACCCAACGATTTAAGGGAATCCAGCAAAGCAGAAATATCATTTACTAAGTCTCTTAGTTGCAAAGACGAAACACCTTTCATTTTCGGTAGATCGAACAGAGTTGAGATATGCTCTAAAAAGATCAAACACTTGTTGTCATATCTTTCTTCCAGCCGCTTAAGTGCCGTAGGGTAATTTTCCTCAGTGATTTGAAATGCTTTTATTGTTCCAAGAGCCTTTTCACTTAAGCAGGAAATCAAATGATTAAATTTTTCAATAGGTGCTAGTGAACTATCGTTATGAACAAGGTTTTTAAAAACTCCGATGAAGTTTTTGTAGTCGGAATAGCTTCCAAAAAATCTTGGCAACCTCTGCAGAGGTAGGCGGGAAGAGGGAGTCAAATTAGCTGTCAGAGAAGTGTCCGCAGCTGCAATACTATTCTTTCTATTATTTCCCATAAGCGACAAAATTTTAGATTTTATTGTACAATATAAATCTTCTATCTCACTACGACCACTATCCACAGTGACTATCTCTTCTATTCGTGTTTGGTAACTCAGAGTTTGCTTGAAGTAGGATTCTAATATCCCTAAGCGACACTCCAATTCAGTTAGATCTAAAGTACCGGCCTTCGTCTCAATTATGTTTTTAATTCGGGAAATGCTTCCCTTTGTTGAAGAATGATTGACCTTTAATGTCTCTAACGTTTTAAACTTTGTTTCTGAGGTTTCTGGAACCGACATGATGAGAATTAAATTGGACGAGAATGAATGTTTTGTATTGAATAACGATCTAATATTACATTTCAATGGAGTTTTATGTAAAATAGCTGGCTCGAACTGTCGCCAAATTTTTATTGCAAGTTTTCAAAATGTTGCGAAACAATTCAATGTATCACCAACAATTAATATCCAGCGTTGAAATAATTGCAGCTGGAATGTTTTTCGATTAAAAGCTGTTGCAATAATAAACTATAATTTGTTTGCAGAAATAATCTGTATTCTCAGTTCAATTGTTAAAATTAAATGATTCTAGCGAATAACTGACTATTAAGGGAGCAAATTTTTATTGGCGAAATGAATCCCACGAAGAAGAGCTATGCAATATGTTGATGAAAATTCAAAACATTTTTTTTTTATTATGCAGCGAAAAATGTGATCATGCAACAACCAGAATTAAAGCATTCAAGCGAATTGTTTCTCTTGACACCGAGGCGACGATCGTTAAGCTGAACAATGCTAGCAGCAACAAAAGGTAAAGCGAAAAGTGATCACACAAACGAATGTTGCCCACAACGAAATCTGGTAATCTCCGAAGCGAAAAGCGGCTAACAACAACAACGACGACACGGAAGATGATCGAATGCGCCCGTAGATCTGGAAAGAACTTTTCCAACGATTAAATTTGCTCGTGGGTACCGAAAGCTCATGATAGGCAATTCAATTTGCGGTAACGCTGTGACGTTAGTTCTTCACAATTATAATTGGCTGATGAGTCCAAAGTCCTACGAGTAGATTATTTGACAATCGATTGTCTGCAATATTTCAGTTTTTTTTTTTTTGAAGCAGACCTTTTGAGTATATGACGAATTTCTCGACGAAAACGGAGAAGGCGAATTCAATTCTTGTTATATGGTATGTGTGTATATTATAACACTTGCGATTTGAGGAAATGAATCTTTGAAGTGTGACCTTGGGATGACTTTGCGCCGCGATTCGCATGAAAAAATGAATTAAATCTACACTATTATACACATTTAATGTATGGATGTTCCGGCTTATCTTTAAGGATTTCTGTCTTACTTTACAGAATCGGATAGTTCTAATGTGAAAGTGCAAATGAAATACTAGCGAACATTGATGAGCTCACTTAAGTACTTTTTTTTATATGTATTGGCGCAATATCTATATCAATAAAATCTAAAATGAACGATACAGACTCACCAATGTTATGTAGATTTGTGAAGGCTCCCCTTGATGCAGTAGATGAAATATTTTGTAGTATGCAGTTTCTTAACCGAATGCAGCGAACGCGGAACTGAGCACTTTCACTGACAATGTCAAAGTCTTTATCAATTGTCTATAGTTTATTTTTCACTGCTTTTTGTGTTTTACTTTGAACTCTAGAGTTCTGTCAAGGTCGCCATGTAAAAATTCCAAATGAACTTTTTAAATTAAAAGACAAGTCACTTTGTTAAACGTTATAAACAATTTTATTCTATTACTTCATTCTCTTTTACACCATAACGAACGATTCGCCTTTGAAGTTAACAATGTAATGATTCAATTCACAAATTGTATTAATGAGGAAAGAAAATTTGGTATGGTGAGTTTGTTCTTGTTGAAGTTTACTGTAATGATTAACGTTCAAGTTTTACATAATGAAAAATTCAAGTCAATATTTATTTAAGGCGGGAAATTCAAAAATTCTATATTTTTTGTATAAATGTAAATAAACTGAAGTGTTGGCGCAAAAAAGGGAAACACGTAAGAAATAAATAAATAAGTAAATGAAAAAATAAAGAGATAAATGAATATGTGAATAAATATATAAATATATATGCATTTGACTTAATAGATAAATATTTAAATAATAAAGAAATAAGTAAATAAATAAACAAACAAATATAAAAATAAGTAAACGCGTAGTAAATAAATACATAAAGAAAGGGACAAATAAATAAATATATCAATTAATAAATAAATATTGTGTACATAAATAAAGTTAAAGATGTTCGCATCCCAACATCTGAAAAAATACCCACGAGCGTGAGCCCGTTGCGAACACTCAACCGTTCGTTCAAATAAAAGGCGTACCTTTCCTCAACTACAATATAGATCTTTATTCGATTCCTCCAAAAATAGCATTATACCTAAAGGCTAACTTATCCTATTTTACACCCTCATATCATCGTATGGTGTTTATAGCGCGTGCACCAGAAGTTTCCTGGTTTAAGTTGTGGGTAACGATTATTCGTTTCCGTCACACGCTTCGTGTTACAGCGATTTACGTTGAGTGATGAAATGCAATGTCCACAAGTACATGTGTGAAGTTAAAGTGACTTCTCATCTTTCAATTTGAGGAATCGCCGTGAGTTAACTCTTCCCCCTTTAAGAATCTACGTATCGTAGATCCTGCTGATGTTGAGCAGGCTTGACATTCATATTGGCGGTATAAAAATTTTCCTGTTAATTTTATGCCAGACGATCACAGCTGTAGATAGTTTGATCTTGTTGGTAATATTACTCAGTCGTTTAATGTTGCTTAGACTGATTCCATGAAGGTATTCGATGTCAAATATATTTCCTGCTGTAGATATGTTGGTAAGTACTGATGGTAGCCCTACCATCAGTTGCTTCGAAAATTCAAAATGTACGGTTGTTAAGTTGCACTGTCTCGTTGTTAATTTGGATTATGTAAGTTCCAGATAAGTTCTTCTTAGTTTCATCTGTTGTTGTATGGCCTTTAAAATTCGTAAGGAAAATTGTGTCTTCTTTCAAAACTTCGATGATTTCGAGATTATTGCTACGCTATATGCAGGATGCCTGTCCTGCCTTCAGTAGTCGAGCAATACATTCATCTTCATTGACTTTCTTAGCGGCGTTTTGTGCGCAGACGGTCAGATTACGTATAGTGGGGCATTTGACACCACTTGTCTCTTCATGTTACACCAATTTTTTTCAAATGGTAGATTGACCTGCCTTTCATTTAAAATCGTTGCTCTTGTTGTTATGAAATTGTTCTCAGTCTTGCTAAGCTTGGGGATTGACAGGACATAAAACAACATAGTTTTATTTGTAAAAATGAAACTGAAGCGCTTGTATTTCATTTACATAGGGATGATTATGATCTCATTAATTGCATCTTTTTCGAATCTAGCCTTGCTGGATGCTGCTACTTGGTTTTAGGAACTTTCGATAATCCAGTTGAATTTCATCGTTATTTCCTCGGTTATTGAAAGGACCCCCTCGTTGATACTGTATTGCTGATGGGTGCTTTCAATCAGGTCTTCGTCACTTCGTAGAGCCTCATCCCAGTCAGTTGTGTCTGGGTTCCCAGCCAACCATTTCCAGCTGAACAAATCCAATTGATAGATCGTGTCCTCCTCATCGGTCTTCCCTTTAGTAGATAGATGCGTTCGCTAATCTGAACTAGATGGTGTTCAGCTAAGTTTGTTGTTTCCTGCTTGGGTACTTTGCTTGTAACAAGGTCAGCCATTGTTTTCAGTACGACTTCAAGCTCCAGTAGGTTGACCATGTGTATTAGTTTAAGATGTCCATCGATGATCCAGACTTTTGCATCCTTAATTTCGAGTGATGCTCGAAAATATGGAACCCTGACACCGCACTTGCTAGTAATATTCTGCGTAATATACAATTTTATGTAATTATGAAAAGAGGTTACAATATACATTGTAGAGAAACTACTCACAAAAATGATAATAATTAAATTGTAATGTCAACGTTTATACACAAATTCACATTTTTAGAGTATAACAATACTACTTTATTATGTTATACATATATTACGAACTGAATATGCGATCATATACATATATTTTTACGTATATATTTTATTGAATATTAATATGCATTGTTTCTATTTATATATATATTATATTAAATATACAGGGTGTCCAGTAATTCGTCAACGATAATTTGGGAAATGATTCCCGGGTATATTCTATGAAAAAAAAAACCGTTCTACAGTAAGGGTCTATCTCCAATCTTAACAGCATTTATCGAGGGTTTCAGAAAACGCTTACTTTGGTGTACCCTGACCCATGTTAACGGATATTGCCCTGTTAGTCCTAATAGTAGAAGCTTCGCATTGGAACTTATTTTTGAAAGAGGTTCCAGCTTTTGTAATGGCGTTTAAATAAAGTTGATGTCTTGTTTGAGTCTGTAGATATCTAATTTCTAAGCCTGTTCTATTTTCATTGCCCATGCTAATTTTTGATTTTGAGGTCACTTTTCTCCAGAAAATGCCTAATCAACATAACGTTTTACTATTTTTTTCTTATGAAAGTAAAAATAATAAAAAAATCATCATGTATTATAATTTCTGTTTTATGGTGCGAAATTCGTGCAATTTATGTATCATATGGTATGTGTGCAGTAACGTAATAAGTGTTGGCGTGAAGTTGTTGTGTGTGCTTAGGTGTGCAATTATGCGTTTTTAATTTGTGGTTTATGGATTTTGCGTCTCGTAGTCGTGATCACTGTTACTTTATTACCCTTTTCCACCACCTTTTTTCGAAAGGGTGGCTTATGCTTTCCTTGGATTCCTTTATACGGGGTGTAAA
The DNA here is from genome assembly GCA_963966105.1 of Volucella zonaria. Taxonomy (NCBI): domain Eukaryota; kingdom Metazoa; phylum Arthropoda; class Insecta; order Diptera; family Syrphidae; genus Volucella; species Volucella zonaria. Next base: position 131,204,684 of record OZ014530.1, on the reverse strand, counting down.
TTGTATTGCCTTTTTTGAACTTTTTATGTGCGGATCTTCCAGAATTACGCCATTTATTGGCTAATTCCTATTTTTTCTGTAGTCTCGCTCTAAGATCGCTATTAGCCTTAATTTGGAAGTTTACTAGATTCTGGAAGGTCGGTTAAACAAGACATCGGACGGCTTTTTGGTCATCACTGAATGAGTTGTGGTATTATATATATATAATGTTCAGAAGTTCCTTCAAATTCAAGCCCTTGTATTCTGCATTTAGGCATCTGTAAATTTCTAGAATTGTAGAATGAAACCTCTCAACCTTTCCATTTACTTCACTCTGGTTTACTGGTCTTTGATACGTCTGTATGTCCAGCATCTTCATAAAGTTCATTGCAATAGGACTGAGGAAACTTCGTTCATTATCAGTGGCTATCACTCTCTCTTTTATGTGAAAGTGCTTTGCAAATTTGGAGAATTTGTCGAAACAGCTCATAAACTTGTCCTTCTGAATTTCCATTACGTCGATATGTAAAATTTTACATGGATAGAAAGGCACTGGAGTCTTTTGTAGTTGCGGAGTTACTGGATGCCTGTCATACTTGTTTGCGAGGTAGATTTCATAGGCCTTAGTATACTGTGTGATTAGACTGTTCACCCTCGGGAAATAGTACTTCTCTAGGATTTGTTCTTTGTTTTCTCGCGCATTCCTGCGTTCCTTGCTGTTCAGCTGCCAAATTTGCACCTCATTCTTAACGTCTTCCACAGTTATTTGTCTGAACCTAATCTTGTAATGTTTAAAAGTTTCGAGATATACCTCCTGCAAGAGCCCTATATGTGTTTCAATCTCATTGGTGTTTTAATCTCATTGATGGTATTAGGATTAAGATTGGACTTTACAATTTTAATTAATTGCTCTTTTTCTAATTTTTCAAAACCAAATAATGTCTGAAGAATCCCGGATGTGGCTGCTCTTTGATTTCTAGGCCCTTCCCAATTTTCATAATGATTTGGTTACGAAATTCATTGAGTGGGACTTCCACATGTGGTATGAAATTTGAAGAGTCTTGCTAGCACTATAGACAGTCTCACTAGCAGAATCAGTAAATTCAGTAGATCCAGAATCAGGAATTCAACTGAGGTATTAGTGGGCAACCGCTATCGAAGGTCTTTAGTCTGGAAAGAGCGTCAGCCACCAAATTCGATTTACCTGGTTTATAAAACAATTCGTAGCTGTTCTCTTCTATGCGAACTTTCCATCTCTTCAGTTTAGCTTTTTTGCACCGTACAGGTATACTCGCGAATTATCTAGAACTCAAACGAAAGCCAATATCTCTTTTTCGTTTATTGCATAATTCTCTCCGGTCTTATCAAGAGTCCTGGAGGTATACCTATGCGATTGGTCTATCGCTTCCGCCCTCGTGTTGGGATAAAACAGCGCCTATTGCATAGTTTGAGGCGTCAGTCGTTAGGTTAAATAGTTTTTGAAAATCGGGGAAGGCTAGAATTTTTGCAGATGTTAGGACAATTTTCAAATCATTAAAGGCTATCAGTGCCTTTTCATTCAAATTGATTGGAACACGAGTGGATTGATTCGTCTTGACTCGAGAATGTTCACCCCTTGTAAGGTTAGTCAGAAGCTCGGTTGTTTTCGCATAATCGCGAATAAATTTCCACTTCAGGTTACATGAAGTGTGTGTTTTGTAGGCTTACTTTTAGATTAGGTCCAAGACGGTTTCGAGGTTCCTCAGGTGATCTTCTTCACTGTTGCCAAAAACGATTATGTCATCGATGTATACCATACGGAACAAATTTTGGCAATATACGGTTTTACCACATCGTCTAGCATACGTTGGAATATGGCAGGGACATTTTTCAGCCCGAGGTGTAGTCTGAGGGATTCGCATTTGCCGTTCAAGGTATAAAAAGCAGTCTTTGGGGTGTCTGAACATTTCATCGGTAGTTGATGAAACCCAGAAGTCAGATCGGTAGTTGTAAAGAATTTCGCCTTACCCAGACTGACAAGAGTGGAATTAATGTCCGGGATAGGATACGTGTCTGCAATAGTTACCTTGTTCAATCTTTTATAGTCAATTAAAATTCGATACTGCTTTTCCCCAATTTGGCTTTGGTTTTTCCGGAACCACCCAAATTAGCGAATTGTACGGACTTCTGAAAGGTTGGATTATGCCCTGTTCAAGCAACTTAGCTATATCTTTTTCCACTTCTCGTCTCAGCCAGGCGGGATAAGGAGAGCTTTTCGTATATATTGGTTCATTCGTACTTGTTCTCATGTCGGCGAGAACACGAGTATCAACTACTACTCTCGTGTCGATGGGACCAAGAAGTGAATCGTACTTTCTTATTATTTGGTATAGTCTGACCTATACGTTTTCAGGGAGTTTGAGATCTAAAATCAAATTTATTCCTACGGACAAGTTTTCTTTCAAAGGGATCTTAATATTATGTTTTAGGGTCAAGAAAATTTCCTTTCGGTCTATGAGTGCTTCCATTTCCTTCAACGTATCATCTCCTATGATACCGTCAAAGGACTCGAGACCAGGGAGGACATAAAATTTGACTAATGTTTGACTATTTCCATATTTAAAAAACTTCCCTTCAACGTATTCCGAGATACATATTTTACCACCGGCTGACTGGACACTAAAGGGATTTTGAAGGCTAATTGTAGGTTATTTTATTCGATCGCTAATGAAATTTTTGTAGGCTCCTGTATTTATCAGGAATCTTAAAATTGCTCCGTCCTGCGTAACATATTCCATATATGGTGAGCTGGATGGGCGTCCGACATAAAATTTAGCACATCACTTGCCTCTTCAGTAGCAGGTATTTTTCAACTGCTTCGTCTTTAGCAGTAACGGTATTAAAAAGTCTTTGATATTTTTGAGGGTGGTTATCTCTCCTTGCTCCTCTTTTCAGTGAATCTTTGTGTTTTGGGCGATTGGTGTAACCTACCTGTGAGTTGAATGTTTGGTTAACAAGGAAAGTAGTCGTATTTGGGCCAGTATTGGCGTGGATCGAATGATTCCTAAAGTTTAGATTCTGCATTTCGAGGCATTCAGGATAAGCTTCAGGAAACATCCAATGCTCTATTTCTGTATGTTTCGAATAGTGCATTAACCGTCTTTTCCATGTAGGATTCTGTCTTCAACTTGTTAACCGCCAAGGAATCTGCTCATCTTCAGTTTTATGAGGGTAGAGTGACACTGGCTCGTTCACTATGCCACAGTTCCGCGAACCTTCCAAAGTGTTAAGCGATTGCCCAAACTCCTTAATACTTCTTCAGAGAGAAGAGATGGTGCTCTCTTATCTTCCAGGGATTTCAGCCGAGCTTCTATCGCTCTTAGCTGTACTAGTACGGTGTTAAAGCCAGCGGTAAATTCAGTCACCGGGTTTTGTTAAGAATCCATTTTTTGGCGAGCGATAATAAAAGGATAGAAAAGAATTTGTATATTACTTGTAAACGAATGGTCGAGACGCGGTCTCAGATGACACAAGCACTGATTTTCAAAATTCAAATTTCTTTTAACTCAATAAATTTTTTTTTGTGACACTTACGCACAGCGTAATTACATAGATTTCAAGATTTTTTTTCGCATAACTATTGTAGATGTATTCACAAGCATAAATTTTATTTCAATCTTTCTTTTTTTTTATCTAATTTGAATTATCGTATAATTTTGCGAGTACTGGTTTAGGGTTTAATATTTTCCCTTACATTTGTACAATTTTCATTCTCACAGTTTAAAAAGCTTCATTGTGTGTTCGATCTTTATTATACTGCACCGCGATCTATAAGATAGGCGAAAAAAGGGAGAGCAATTTTTTTATTTTAGGGGAAAGAATGTGCAAGCAACTGACTTGAACCAGTGCTTCGCGTTTAAGCCGGCCCTGAAGGGATCGTATTTGTCCTGTTTGGTAACCCGCTGCCTTTCCGGTCAAGCGGTAACCTACTAGGTTACGATTAACCTCACACCTCGCAACTTTGCCCTTTTGCGGCTTCTGGGTTTGTTCCCATGTGAATATCACAGAGTACTGCGTAGATTAGTGAGCTGGCTTTGAGGCTTACCACCACTTACACCCTATAAGTCATTCTACACTTGTCCTTGAGTTAGGACTACCGCCAGGTGTATCAAAGATGGACATTGGACCTGTCCCTGCTCGGGCTCCAGTTAAAGATGCTCGCACCGCATCATCTCAAAAAATACACACGTTCCGGATGGAGCCCGTGGCGAACAACCAACCGTTCGTTCAAATAAAACGCGTACCTTTCCTCAACTAAATAGATCTTTATGCGATTCCAAAAATAGTACTAAACCTAAAGGCTAACTTATCCTACTTTACACCCTCGTATCATTGTATGGTGTTTATAGCGCATGCAAGGGTTTATGGTTGCATCAGTTGTTTCCTGGTTTAAGTTGTGGGAAATGATTATTCGTTTCTGTTTCCGTTTCCGTAACATGTTTCATGTTACAGCGATTTACGTTGGGTGGTAAAATGCAATGTCCACAAGTGCATGTGTGAAGTCAAGGTAACTTCTCGCCTCTCAACTTGTGGAATAGCCCTACGTTAACTTATACATTTGAGTTAATTGATAAATATTTAAATAATGAATAAATAAATAAGTAAGAAATTACCAAATGGATTATTAAATAAATAACCTATAAATTGTGTTGGAGTGGGTTTTCACTTTTTGTAAGATATAGAATAGGGGTAAAAAAACGGGTAGAAAAGTAAAACGTGTCTTTTCTTTGTCTTGTGCAACAGCAAAAAGAACGTTTATTTTTCCGGAAATTACTTCCATATTTCAATATTACAATAAATGTCATACAATAGCAAAATCAAAATCATCATAATTAGTACAATGGATTAAGTTTTAACATTTTGAGTTAAGTTTTAATTTTAACGGAGATAAAGTTTTTTAATACTAAAACAAATCAATTGGACATTCGCTTTGCTATGAATGTCTAAGGTAGAATGATGCCAATGCAATTCTAGCAATATTTTTAAGATCTTTTTTGACATTGCAATTCTTTAAAGTGCCACTTTGCACAGTCTCCCCAAACTTTACATCCGTATAACAAAATTGCCTGAAAAATATCTTTATATATAATTACTTTGTTGCTACTTGGTAGTAGTGACTTTTTGTTAATAAATGGATATAGCATTTTGATTATCCTATTTATTAAAAGTTAATTTGCTATCAATATGTACACCGAAATACTTGATGGAGCTCTCCTAAGGTATGCTTACTCCATCTAGCTGTAAAAGCATACTGAGTAGGAAACAAATCTTTCTTTTTCAAGTGAAAAAAAATAGCTTGCATTTTTACCAGTCGCTTCTGCATCTTTTTCTTATTTTAATAAGCCGTAGGGCAAGTGAATAAAGCTTAATATAGCACTCGTCTTTAAGTGGATTTAGAATGGAATTTTCAACAGCGTTTAACATATGCAAAGTAAATTTATCTAAGATGGAATCTACGTGATCCGTGGTGGAAACACTTTTTATAACAACTGTAATATTAGTCTTGAATTTAATTTAGACCGAAACGCGAACAGTTAGTTACAGCTTGAATATATTACACTTTTTCCCCTGGCCATCTAAGGCGGATAACGATAAGAGCTAAGCTTATTGATGATAATAGGTTGTGTTATAAGACTAGGCGCATTACTAATATAAAGATCAAGGACGATCGCGAGAACAAGCTAGAAAATTTATCAGACTGTGAGGAAACATAACAGAAAAATGGTAACGTGCTATTAAGATTAAACATTATATTTCCTCAAGAGTTTGCTTTTAACCAGCCCGAGTCCATATGCCTGCAGTAGAAATATCTCCGATTATGAATTCAGCAATGATAGTGAATAATTTGTGAAGGTCACATTTCACTGCTCTATTTTTCGTATCCGACACGCGACTCCCTAGGAAAAAAACACAAACAATTTGTATTGTATTTTGATTTCCTAAATGTGGTGAGAATTTAAGAGAAAAAGGAACTGCCGGGTAGTGAACATTCAAATTTGCATGTGAGGAGTTGAGTTGTAATTGAGATCTTGTAGAGGCAAGTTGTGTCTGAGTTTTTGGAGTGCGAAAATAAAGATAGTAAAATAAATACAGTTAAGTGAAAATTAAAAATAACTGCCAGTGTGATTTGTTTTTACAATTTAGATTTCTTACATAAATTTATTTCAACACCTATATTCAACACAATATCCTAATAACTGCAGGTAAAGGATTACTTTGAATTTATCTTCATATTATAACTGTCACACCACCAAGGTTATCCGTTCGATCGTTGCGATAGCATTTAAAGTTTGATGTGGATAAATTCAAATGTTTCGAAAAGTTTCAGTGACTAAAGCAACATCGATGTTACCTCTGTTCAAAAAATAAACGAATTCTAACAAATTAGTATAATACATGTGCGATTTAAATGAAAATCACAACAACACATTTAAATTCAAATGATGTTTCTTTATTTAAACTTTGTTATCACTTGTTAAATTACACAACTCTGGTTTAGATTCATTACAATTTTTCACTTCTATTCGTGTCAATGGTTTTAGCTAGACTGTTGTAATTCTTTTTCATGTTTTGTGATTTCGTATGCTTCGGCGTTAGTTCTTCGGTTCGTCTGCTGTCGCGTGATTCTAAAGTACGGTGTATGCTTTGCTGGGTTCCTACTCCCACAATCGGCTATCCTTACTAGTCATTCGACTCGAATGATGGATTCCATTTCTTCATGTTCTCCGCGACCGTATTTGTTCTTAAGGATCCTTCGTCATCGCCGACTTTTTCAACCGCTTATCTTCCATGATTAAGCCTTTACGAAATTTTATAAAGACCTAAGTACTTTGGCCTCAATTTCCTTCCCGTTCCAAACTGGGTGTGCTTAATGGCGACCAATCCCTTCACTGGGTCCTTGTACAGCACCTTAGAATTCACATAAAAATCTTCATACCCTCCACTTTCTAACACCTTCATCACTGCTCGAATACATTTGTCCTTTAGCTATGCCTCCCTTATTTTGCAATTCAGAGAATCTTCTACCAACAAGCAATGAATTCTACTAAACGGATCTACGTGCCGCATCTTTAAAACCCGTACGATTTTCAATTTCATAGTGGAGGCCTTGTAAAAACATAGGCCATCTCGACACTCTTGGTGGTACGTCCTTCTTCCTCAACATCATGGCGAAAGCGTTGCAGTCTGCGATAATTTTTGATTTTATCCCTGACATATATACTCTCCATTTTTTCAGAGCTTCGGTGATTGCGAGCATCTCCCGCTCGTACGAGTGGGACTTTTCCTCGGTTACCTTTGTTTTCCTGCTCATGTATTCAATACGATGGAAAAGCTGGTCACCTATGTCCTTCTGAAGCAAAACGCCACCACACCCAGACATAAAGGCATCTGTGTGTAGTTCAGTGATCGCCTTGGGGTTAAATAATTTGAGTACGGGTGCTAGTTGTTCGAATGCTGCTATCTGTTTGGTTTCCCAAACTTCGCATCCTTTCGGAGTAAGCCCGATAATGGTTTGGCGACCATAGTGTATCCCTCGACGAACCTTCTGAAATAAGAAATTAGTCCCAAAAAACGTTGTAACCCCTCTTTTTACCCGCAGCCGGGTATTTTCTCACAGCTCTCGTCTTTTCTCCGGATGGTTGGATACCGTCGTTTTGAATTATGTACCCTAGGAATTCGATTCTCTTTCACATGAATTGACACTTTTCCCAATTAAGTCGTAGTCCGTACTTTTCCGCGACTTCCACAACTTTCTTAAGCTTCTCAATCGGGACATGGAAAAATCCGTTCTTTAAGCACAACGTCGGGCACGAATCCGATAGCTTTGGCGCCAAAAATTGATAACGGTATTTTGTAGAGGAGTTAAAAACTAGCATTTTTTACTATGGGAGGGGGGTCCATCTCGTCCCGTTACAATGGTAATACTTATAATAAACTACTATACAGAATATAGAAGCCCGAAACTTGTCCTTTAATATAAAATTTACATCAAATTATTCGTGTGAATAGTTTTTGAATAATTCACATTCAAACTCAAATTCTTGGTAAAAAATTAAAAAAAAAAAATTTTTAACAATATTACTCAAAATTGTGAAATAATGTGCCAAATTGGTTTTTTGTATTCAATGCGGGTATTAATTCTGAATCGAACACAAAAAACCACATGGTTTTATGTCCTCTAGTTTTTGAGCAAATTGAAATTGAAATTAGTACTTTAGTTTTGTTGTTTGGCATTTATGTACTTAATCTTCCTTTGATTAAGTTAATGAGTATTATTTAAACATCTCGCAAACGCCTATATCAATAGTTTTCTTAATTAAGAGTACACGGGTGACCCACTTCGCGGGATTAAGGGATTTCAAATCTCTTTCCGCAGACGGCAGGTCCCGCTCACGCAACTTCGTTGCTCCGCTCGGGGTATGTGCTTTTCGTCAGGCAGGCGCCTATGTCATCAATACTCTTCATCCACAGTACTCATCACAAAATTACAAAGTTCTCATTAATAACAAAGTTTCACTAATTCGCATTATGGAAAATTCACATGTCCCAATGTTGCAGTAAATTATTTACTTTGTAAAATATCTATGTTTGTGCGTATATAATATGTAATGCACTTGATAATGATGCAAAAATATAACCGAACAAACGTTTGGCTTTTATACCGTTATTTCTTTTTGTGATAAGGCGTGTAGTTACTGATATTCACAAAGATCACTCTATGTTCAACCGTAGTGCGAATCAAGTGATATTTTTTGTGAATAAGCAATGACGGCTAAGGATCCTCTAATCCATCCTAACCTAAGTAACTTCTCAATGTTTTGTTCGTTCGGAGATTTGGTGTCGACCAACGAAAGAAGCATTAAATTTTTAGAAGAATCTGGTTTAATTCCCACTAATACATCCATTCCCCCACTGTGTTGCAACTTACCTACAATATGAAGGTAGAAAAGTGTAGAAATGTAAAGTTCGGTTGGATGTAGCGATGCTCAAAGAAAAGCTCTAAAAAAAAAGGTGACGAAAATTGTAGAAATACAATCAACCCATCTATCGGTACATTTTTCCATGGACCTCAAAGTCGGCTAGAGATTCGCGAAGTGCTTGCAAAATTATCGCTTTTGTTATCAAAATGCCATGTGAACACGGTTTTTCAGGTAAATTAATTAAGCCTTAAGCTACAACCCAAGGATTTTTTAAAAATATTATTACATGTATGTTATTATTTTAAAATTAGCATATAATCGCTGGGCGCCATCACCACAATAAAAGTGAGCTTAGTAAATCTACTATAATAGATTACTATAACTATTGTCGTGAAATAGCCGAAATAATAGCATCTCACGTCAATGTTAACATTGGCGGCGAAGGAAAAACTGTATAAATCGACGAGACCTTTCTTACAAAAAGAAAATACCACTGAGGCCGTGTAACCGAACAAATGAAAATCGTAGTGTTGGGGTTATTTTTTAAAGAAGATAAGGTTGGACGCTTCTTTAAAGTGAACTCCAAAAGTAAAGAAGACTTGTGGCCTTATATACACAAATACGTTAATCCCAATAGCAGTCGTATTTGTACCGACAGCGCATGCCAATACATAGGTATTGAGAAAATGTTCCCTACTTCTACGACTCATGAAATTACAAACCATAGCAAAGGCGAATATGTTGACAAGACCGATGCAATCAATACTATAAATGATCTTGAGAATCAGAACAGGCTTCTGAAAAAATCAATTTTATGCCGCAATACAACGCAGCACCTTCACAAATATATGGCACTTTTCTTTTACGACATGGGCTCCCAAATCACGGAATTTTTAATTGACGTAAAACAAGTGTTTTGTCAAAGGTAAAGAAAGTGTGGGTTTGCAACTGAAGGACTTCGACCCTCCGACCGTTCGCAATGAGCACTTAGAAGGTATTTTACCACCAAAACAACCTCGGCTCTTCACCATCAACGACGAACTTAACGAACTCGACATTGACACCAGTGCGGACGATGACTTCATTGACGAAACTTACATAAATTTTTAATAAGTACTCGTACATTGAACATTTAATTGACTACCCTTAACTAACACCTAACTTACTCACAAAATGACTGACTGGGGCGCGGAATGCAATGCAAATCTACCTCCACGTGGTGCATTCTGGGTCACGCTAAATGATTTTCTGTACTTTACTTACAAAGATGACCCTATCATCAATATTAATCCTGAAAGTGAGATCACCATAAATACCAAAAAAAAAAACGTCTTATAAAAAATAATTTTAGTAATTTTCAATTTTCTCAAAAACTAGAAGATATAAAGACATGAGGTTTTTTTGTGTTCGATTCAGAATTGATATGCGCATTAATACAGAAAACCAATTGGCACATCATCTCACTTTCATTTTTTACCAAAAATTTAAGTTTGAATGCGAATTATTCAAAAACTATTCACACGAATAATTTGATGTAAATTTTATATTAAAGAGCAAATTTTCAAATCCTATATAGTACTTTATTGTAAGTGTTGCCGTTGTTTTGTAATAATTTCTTTCCCATTTTAAGTCATTTTTTTCTAAAATTGCCCCTAACTCCTAAACGGGGAGAGATAGACCACCCCTTCCACAGTAAAAAATGCTAGTTTTTAACCCCTCTACAAAATACCGTTATCAATTCTTGGCGCCAAAGTTGTCGTACTCGCCCCCAACGTTGAAAACACCTTACCACCTTGCGGCCGCTCTAGAACTACATCGATCAATACCATCGAAAAGTTATGACTCGCAATCTTTTCAATTAATTTTCCACACCATGATCTTTTTGTCCCATTCTGCCTCGTTACTAATACCACCGGCGAAGCATACTCTGGACGACTTGGTTGTATGATCTTTTCTGCTAGCCATCTGCTTATTAACTCACGTACTGCAATTTGATCAGCGTCTGACATCCTTCAACAGCAACTCCACAACTGCTGGTGATGGCTCCTCCCCAACAGGATTATATTCCTCCACTACCCTCAGTAACTTCCGTTGAGATGACTCAATTCCGACTACAACTTCCTCCTAAACGTTCCCTCTTCCGCCTGCAGGCATATATTTCCAAACTCCTGGTCTAACTCGAGTGCCTCCGATTCATGGCTACCATCGCCATAACCGCCCGTATTGTGCTCATCTTTGTCCACTTTCTCGCCCTTCGCCCCTTCATGTGCATTCTTGGCATCAACGCAGCCTCTCTCAACTGCTGCCGCCTCACTCTCCTTGTCTACCCGCTTACTTCGGAACTCCACACCTTTATCTGTGATAATTAAACTTACCATTTCCAGAATGTCATTTCGTATAACTGCCGGATACTGCATTTCTTTTTCTCGCACCACGTGAAAGCTAAGTTCTAAATACCATCCACCTCTATTTTACCCAAACATTACCTAACGTCGTAATTCGTTGTTGACCAATGCTTGTCAAGTTCCTTTTACCCGCATTCATTTCAACATACTCCATTAACAGCAGAATGTCATATCGCAAGAGCAGTGGCGTCGGGTGAATTATTTAGATGAGTGTGCAATTCGTGAAAATTATATATTTTTTAAAAATATCAACAAATTGCGATTGTGGCAACACATTGCTTGAAAACACTTCCCATTTATTGTTTCTCAATCAAAGTTTAAAAAAAGAAGAAATTTCATGAATATTTTTCTTATTATAAATAAAAAACGTAGCAAAATCTTAATAAATAATATTCCATAAAAACTTAATACAAACATAATAAATTACAACTTTTTATAAATTAAATCGATTCTTCGATTTTGTATGGTGAATTCTTCGATTACCTTCTGAACAAAAATAAAACTTTGGCAACTCCGCAAAGATGTCAGGAAGTCCTTTTCAATTGTAATGGAAGATAACCCAGAAAGCCGGTATTCCCCCATATTCGAAGTTTATATTATTTTTAAAGAATTAAATGGCAAAGCTTTAAGCACTCCGAAAATGTTTGCTTTAAATTAGCAGATGTAATGAGGTTGGAAATTTCCGTTACATTTTTTTGCATATAACATTCTGATCGATAAAAAACTTTTAGTTCATTTTCTAATTTTAAATAATTAATCTTTAAAAAATTTCCGTAGGTTTCCTTAAGGGAAAGTAACATAAGAGTTCGATAGGGAACTCAGGATCGTAGGCTGAAAATTGGTCACTATCTAATAACTGTACAAACTTTATGTTTTTCAAATCTTTATACCGCGCATTTATTTCAAATAAATCTTTTTCGAATATATTATTATAGATTTACTTGAAAAAGTCCTCGTGCTCAGAACGTTTCATTGGTAAACTTCCGAAGAAATCGACAGCTTTCTGAAAATTAATTTCGAGGTCCTCATTTCCACGGATTTTTTTTATGAATTCAGTACAGTTCGCAATTTCTTTTATACACTTCTCAATATCCAAGGATTTCTGTTGAAGCAAATTATGTAACACGTTAGCTTGTGCGAATGTAGATGACAATAAATTTAAAAAAAAAAGTTTTAAACTCGCTTAAGAACTGTAAGTAACCACTAGCAGTCACAGATGTATTTTCTCCCCAGATGTGCACTGTATCACGCAATTAAGTTAAATCTTGCTTTTTCAGCTAAATTGAGTAACTGATGTTGAAAAAAATGATGCTAAACTAAATAAAATTGCAAAAAACTGCTTCGTTTCTTTAACACTTTGAACTGATTTAGAAAGCACTAGAGTTTACACATGAGCATTGCAGTTTATAAAAAGAGCATGACTATGTACTTTTTTTATCTGAGCCTGAACTCCATTGATTGGACCATACATTACAGGTGCACCATCATAGGTCTGAGCAACAAGTTTTGCACCAATACCAAGTTCGTCAATTACATGTAAAACAACTTTTGTAATTGGATCAGCATTTTGGTTATTACTTATACTCGTATCAAAAAATTTATAAAAACGTTCTTCACACCCTCCGTTTTCCTTAACGGAACGAACGATGAAAGCTGTGCTTTTCGAGATATGCCTGTAGTTTCCTCAAATTGCACTGCGACAAGCTTGGTTTCCTGAATCTCTCTTTCAATCTCCCTTATCAATACATTATTTATTGATTCAGTTAAGTCATTTTGAAAATTTGCTGAAGTTCCTTTAAAAACTATGGAAGTTTCCAAGAATTGTTTAAATGCTTGATTGTATTTAGCTGTATATTCACATAAATTAATTTAATTTAATTTAAGATTTAAAACTGCCTTTGTTTAAGGATTGATTGGATTCATAATGACCCCTGAATGGCAACTCATGAACAGCCAAAAAAATTGTTGCAGCAATTAAAACTTCAAAAGCCCTTCTATTTTTTGACACATTTTCATTAAAACATTGTGCAGAAATTTTTTTTTAAAGTATTCAATGGCAGAGCATTTGTTATGTGTGAAATGGAAAGTTTGTGCTTTGGGATCTTCTCATGCAAATGGTTCAAATCAGTATAACCAATAGTGCTCCACACTTTTTCTTTTTCATTAGTTTGAAAAATTAAACACGGCCAACAAAATAATTTATTTCTCTTAACCGACCCCGTCCACCAATCATGTTATTTATATAAATCGAAATTAAATTTTCTTCTTTTGTACGTCGATGTTTAGTTTTCTAAATTTGGTGTAGGCCTACCGGCATCAATGATTGTTTTTTTTTCGTCATACGCATAAGAACTAGAGGTTTTTTTCTAATAAATTATTCACACGATCTTCAACTTCACATTCACTCATTGTTCTGATGTTATAAATATCTTATTTTCTTCAAAATTAAATTTAGAAAACACACTTTCGCGTAACAAAGCAAAAGCACCGCACGAAGTTGTAACCACTTGAAAAATAATACATAAACGAAAAGCAAAGTTCATATGGTATTCATAATTCACATTTTTCTTATAAAACTTGGTGTTGGTGTATTGTACCAAATATTGCACCTACAATAGAAAACAAAATAACGTCGCAAACTCTGGTGCATAGCTTTTTTTCGCACGAGCGTCGATATATTGTAATGCATAGTATATGCATAGAGCTATGAGCCAAGGCGCTTAACGGAAACAAAACAGAAAAAAACAGCTACACAAGAAAAGAAAATAAGAATACAACCTGTGCACAGAAAACTGTAGCACGAGTTCACTACAAATTCATCAAAGTACAGATTTTATTTAGGTATGTCGTGAAGGTGACGACTGACGATCCGGATGGATACTGCGAAAATCTTGTAGGTATATATAGTTTGTAGTTGGATGAATTGATTTGATGAAATCAACGGAATACGTGCACAGCGAGATTTCGTGCTAAGAATTTTGAATGAAAAATTATAGAAATTAGGATTATGAATAAGGTTTAGGCTCAGTGATGGAGGCTTTATGGGTTGTGTAATTGTGCATATTTGTGTCTGTTATTTTTATTACTAGTGTTCGTTAAGGTTTTTTCTTTTGTTACATCAATGCACACTTTTCACACCCTGACGAGACGCAACTGCACAAGAGACATGGCACGCTACCCGTGTTTATGAGTACACAAAGCTTTATGCCTCCAATTGTTATGTTTTTAAAGCCTCAATTGGACCCAATTGTTTTGAACTCTCCAATGGATTTAGCCAGATACAAACAAATTTCGTTCTGACGATTACCCGGAATGCCCTCTACGATGCACTCAAATCGATCGATTTCCCAAGTTCCATCAATGAATACAAATACTCCCGTAGCGACTCTGTGGTTCTGTTGCGACGAGCCTTTAGGAAACGGTGGACTTCGGTAGATGATATTTGATGACTAAACTCGTCTTTAAGTGCCGACATCAATGTTTTCCAGTCTATTATCTCTTGCAACGTTTTAATAAAAAGTTTAGCGGCTCATTTAAGCAGTTGCTTGACGTAAATAAATCTTTGTAGCTCGCTTCATTCCACTACGACGACATTCTCCTCGAACTCTTGCACCCACTGATTACTGTCGGTATACCCTGAATTGTCAAAGTACGCAAGTGAATCCTCTATATCTGGAAGAGTGAAAAAAAATTCTGGGTGAACGCGCTTTACTGCTATTTGATGCGAGTTCTTTATCAACCGAATCCTCCTCATTCTGTTCTGGTCTGGCTAGCCTAGGAGCCTGTCTTGTAAAGTCGTTTTTAGTCCATTCGTCGGTAGGTTCAGTTGCCTTAGTCTTTCCTTTAATACGTCCACTGTCAAACCTAAAATCGTCTGTTCATCCATTTCAATTACAATTAGTATATTAAAATATGCCAAAATTAACTTATCGGATTATCAACTTATCTTATTAATACTTAATTTAACTCCAAAACAATTAAATTTTATCTCATTCACAACACTGGAAACTTTAAATCTAGCAACGTTCAACTTCAGATGTATGTAGTAACTGTCGGAAATGTTATATTAGGTGTAAAGTCAAATGCAGTTGGGTCAGATAACATTGTACCTTAATTTATAAAAATTATACTTCTTTCTGTCTTGCATCCTATCACTCACATCTGTAATACCATTATAATGACTTCTGTTTTTCAAGAAAACTGGAAAACAGCAAAAGTTCCAACCTTTAATAAATCGCCAAACGGGAACCCGGTAGAATGCCGGCCTATAGTAATTTTACCGTTCTTAAGCAAAGTTTTTGAAATTATAATAAGTCGTCAAATAAAAGCACATCTAAACGCTAAGAACATGATATTGAAATACCAGTCAGGATTTCCTGCAAATTTGAGTTGTACTTCAGCTCTCCTAAAAATCTGCGAAGATTTGCGTGCTGGTTGTGACAATGACAAATTAGGTTTAATAGCGTTTTTAGACTTTTCAAAAGCACTTGGCTGCGTGAATCATGAATTCTTACTAAAAAAAAACTTAAATATCAATTTCTGTTTGATAACTCGTTGGTTAAACTGATATCCAACAGATCTCCGTACGTTTTTCATAATAACAAGCACTCATCGTGTCTTCCTGTCTGTTCAGGTGTACCTCAAGGCCCTATTTTAGGACCGCTTTTATTCACTTGTTTCGTAAACGATATCTCCAAATGCTTTTCTGATTGCAGCTATCATATATATGCTGACGGTGTACAGATATATACACTCTTTCCAAGTGCAAACAAGCATCAAACGCTGAAAATGTTCAACCAAGAATTAAATAATGTCTATAAATGGTCACTAAACAACGACCTTAAGCTAAATCCAACCAAAACAAATGCTATGGTAATAAATGCCGGAAGACGTACAGAGTTTATACCTCCATTATTTTTGAACCATTCCCCAATAAAATACGTTGACCACATTAAGAATCTCGGAGTCTATTTGAGTTGCAATTTGAATTGGAACGTTCATATAAATAAAATTGTTTCAAAAATTTATGGAGCACTCCGAGTTCTTAATCCCACTGCGAACTACCTTCCAACCAATAATAAACTAAAACTTGTAAGGGCATTTATTCTCCCGATTATTCTCTATGGGTGTGAAATATTCGCAAATATGGACCATGATTCTGCTAGAAAATTAACAGTCGCATACAATGCCTGCGCGAGATACATTTTTAATGTAAAAAGAAATGAACACATTTCTTCATATAGCAAGCAATCCGTCGGCTGTTCCTTGATTGGCCTTTTAAAATGTCGTTCAATTTTATTTTTGCATAAAATTCTAGCAAAGAAAACCCAGAATATCTATTCGAAATTGTAAGCTTTACAGCTGGTAGCACCTAGGTGCAAGTATTTAAATACATCTCGGCAATTTCTTGCACATTCAATTCAACTTTAGAATCGTTTGCCCTTAGCCATCAAGCGCATGAGTAACACAAGTTCTTTCAGAAAAGAAGTTTTTAAATATTGTGCTGAAAACTTCTAGTAAAGTCCTCTTATGTATCCCAATTTCCTGTACTTCCTAATTTATATTTCCCCCATCATAGATACAAACATATATATTTACTTCCCCCCTCCTTTTCATAATCTTCTTTTTAATTTTTCTATCTTATTATGCTCTCTATATTTCTTTTTGTAACTTTCCTTCTCTATCTATTTCTTAACTCATATTTGTTAGATACTCGTAGTATCTTATTGTTTCATTTCTTTTTTTTTATATATTTAATTTGAAATATTGTTGAAGCTTGTTCCATTTTTTTCAAAAGATGTTATAAAAATTTTATGTGAGCAATGAATTAGAATAAATAAATTTGTATTTATTTTTATTTATTTAAACTTTGTCATCACTTGTTAAATTACGCAACTCTGGTTTAGATTCATCACAACTGTTCTCTTCTATTCGCGTCAGTGGTTTTAGCCAGACTGTCCTAGTTCTTTTTCATGTTTTGTCATTTCGTATGTTTCGTTTTATATTTTAATCGTTAGTTCTTCCGTTCGCCTGCTGTCTCGTGATTCTAAAGTATATTGTATGCTTTGTTTGGTTCCTAGTTCCACATACACGTTCCCCTCGCATTCCAAGTTATAATATAATAGGTATCCATGGTGACATATGGTATTTAAAAATAAATGATAATTTCCATACACAAAGAATTAATTTCGGCTATAAACAGTGTATTGGAAGAATCGCAGGGAACGTTGTTGCTAATGTTGTTGGTGAAGCTTTTAATGATATTCTGGAACCAATTTCAGGGTAAACGTTTGTTTGGGAGTAATGCTTCCACTACTTGGCTAAATATGTGATATTCGAGGAGATTTTGATTGAGAGACTGTCTTAAACTTTCCAATTTTTTCTTCTAACCCAATGTACGCTTGGCAAGTAATGATGCGTAGTATGCTCCTGTAATGGTTTTTCCTTTTTGAAGATAATCGATTAAGAAAACTCCTTTACTATCCCAAAAAACAGTCGCCATCACTTTCCCAGCCGAAAAAACAGTTTTTGTTTTTTTTGGAGCCGGCTCGCCCTTTGCAATCCACTGTTTTGACTGAATTTTTGTTTCGGGCGTATAATGGTGTATCCAAGTTTTATCTACAGTAATTAATCGGCGCCAAAACTTGGATTTATTGCGCCTAAACTGCGCCAACAGAGCGTTGGAAATGTTCATTTCATTCGAACACGTTTTTGGTCTAACTTAAGCAAACGCGGCATCCAACGCGCGGACAGTTTTCTCATGCCTAAATTTTGATTTAATATGTAACAAACACGTTCTTTTGACTCTATCTACTACTATCTCTCCCACTTTAATTCCTCGGTCGTCTAACACCATTTGGTGAACTTTAGCAATGTTATCGTCAGTGGTTGCAGTTTTTGGACGTCCCATAATCTCCCAAGCTCTTACGGCCACATTTAAATTCAGCTGCCCAAAATTTCACTGTGGTAAACGACGATGCAGGGTCCCCATATACAGAGTATATACTTGCGTAGGCAAGTATTGCCTTTCAAAAACAAGAATTTAATAACAGCTCAATTTTTCCCATTTTCACAAAAAACACTCACATCGACTCACTCAAACGACTGTCAACTAAAAACAGCGCGTCCAAAATGACTGAAACTTCGGTAAATAACTGTCGGAAACTTTTCAGACAACGCTCGTACTTTGTTTGTCTTTAGTTCTGTCATTAAATTTGTGGGAACCGTAACAATTGACACATTTGACTGCATTAACTTTGTCGGACTCGGCACAGGTGGCACAGTATGTCTTGATATAACAATTTGTCTCCCCATGGCCAAACATTTGGCACTTGTGGCATTGAGTGAGCTTACCTTTTAACTTTCTCTGGTAACTCGACTTAATTTGTGTATGGAAGTGTAGGGAAAAAAAATTAAATAAGGTTCTTTGTTGTAATAATTAAAAAATGAAACTCCTAAAAATGAATGTAAGATTTCATGTATATTATTGTAATACACATGTAATAGCATTTATTGAATTACTCAAATTTAGGAAATTTTAGCAAGTCTTAAACTGTCGCTGAACATCGAAAATAAAGATTGCTCAACATTGGAAAAAGGGATTTTCATTCGTTTTAATTTAATAATCTTTTTAATTTCAATACATTCAAGATCGAGTTTAGGGAGTTCAATTTCAAGACTAGTAGGGTCCATATCCTCCATACCGTTCAGAACAAACTTAAATGATCTAAGACTTTTGAGGTTATGCGAGAAAAATTGGCAATTTTCATTCGTTAGATTGGCAATAACAGAATTATATGATTCAGTGGATTCACACATACGATCTTTATGCCAATAAAAAGTGTTTTTATGCATTAGTCCGCAATTTTTAAGACTTTAAGCATCTTGTGAACGCATTTGATTTCTGGAGCTGTTTTATCTTCCATATCATCATCGTCATTATTAATGTCCGGGAGACATTAAAGAGGACTCCAGTAATTTGTACTAGAGTCATTCTTTCGAAATTTAGCATTTTTCATAAGCCACGAAATTATTTACCTACGGACAAGCAGTTGTCCTCGGCTTCGGGTGATCTATCGCGTTTAGAATTTTGATAGATTTTTTTTTTGTACTTTTTTACCTACTAGGTAATTCACAAGTAGATGTCATGTGCAGACAAAAACTCCTGGTGGACTTTGCCACTCCGAGTTCATTTCCAAATTCTCCACCTACATACGCCACATATGCGGATCTATATACTCGTATATAGCACCAGATCCACTTTCTCGTATCGCAGCTTTAACAAACTCGGTAATCAATTCATAATAACCAATTTGCTGTAAATACAATTGATAGCATATTCGATGCTGAAGATTCCAATGACATTGTTATTTTTTTTTAGAAGATTTTAGCTTGCCAAAGCTTCAATGGGTTCAATGCGATCAGCAATTTTTTACAACGATTAATGTCACTTCTCAAAAAGAAGTCCTCTTCACTGATTGCCTTACTGATTCCGGACTATAAGTTGAGTGGAATCACCAATATCATTGGTAGGCAACTTGACTTTATCTTTATCCCTGATACAGACAACTGCGTCTTTTCAGATAGCAACCACCTTCTATCTAAGTTAGATAACGGCCACCCACCCCTTCCTCAAGATTTTTCATATGCCAATGATCTAAAAATTGTTTCTTACGAATACTCTAACATTTTCAGTTATCATAGAGCAAACTAAATAAATCTCTTAGTGATGACATTTTTATTTAATTTTTGATTACCCAGGGCTTACAATCAACGATGCTCTATCACACTTTTATAATTATAAAATTATTTTGCTCAAACTAAAGGCTCTTGGCTTTCAGTCTAATTACATTATGTTAATTAAATCCTATTTACAAGATCGACAATATAATATTTTATTTAGGTCCTGGATTTTTAAGCCTCATGGTCGACATCTTGGTCATTTGCTATTCATACTAATGATCAATGACGTTGATCGTATCATTGATAAGCTCATATATGGGGTGACCAGATAAGAAAGATAAGAAAAAAAATTTAAATGAAACAACAACGGCGTGAAATATAAAATTGATTCTGGCTTTATTTTGAAGCTACGTTCATGCTATTATGTGTGCTATTCACACCATACAAAAGGCCGCCTCAGCTCCGCTGCCAATGCTTCAAGCGGTTGGTCCAATTTTTGATGACTGGGTCCAATAAGTACGGCATTATTCCGGCAATTGCGTGTCGAGTTCGTTCACAGTGGTTGGATTGTTAGCATAGAATAAGGACATGATGTAGCCCTATAAAAAAAAAATCGAGTTGTGTCAAATAGCATGATCGCGGTGACCAACTGATGAACGCTCGCTGTGAGATGATCCTGTCGCCAAATTTCTCCTTCACAACTTTGATCATTGCGTCGCTTGTATAGCATGTTGTGCCTTCTTGTTGGAACCTTAGCTCGGATATGCCGATGTTGTCGAGCTCTGATCACAGAAAGTCGGTTAACATCGCTCGCTCTGTACTTGAGACCGGGGCCCCAATTATCAAGGCTTCACCCATCAATGACCTTGTATAATAAAAAGCGGGGGCAGAGCACATTACCGGTCTTATCGTAAACATCTTCAGAAGACGCCACCGAAAGTTGCGACGATTTGATCAGTTACGAGCTGCCGGTCATAGGTCTTGTTGGTGGCAGCATCACCAGTAGTCCCTATCAGGACGTAAATCGCGGTACCATGGGAGTCAGGAGCCCCTCGGATTCCGGCCCGGACCTGACTTGTTGAGCTAGGCCCCTTGTGGGAGCATCATGGTGGCTGCGGTTTAAATCTAAAGTCGCGGGAAGGGTCTTCCAGTTGGTTTGACCTAATGTAGAGTTGCAATAAGTACTGGGTGCTGTGACCCTAAGAGCAGTATGAGGTTTTAGATCGGCCTCGACCCATACCAAGGGTGGAACACGTGCGTCCAACACAGTTCCGAATTGGTATCAAAGGATTGACGGAGAGCGATGGCAAGGCGTATCCTTGCTCTCATGGATGTACGCGCATCCTGTAAACCTAAGTCAACATGACAAGTGTTTACGTTAAAAACCGGAGACTAGCTGTACTTGAGACCATTGACGGTAACGGTGTCTCCTTCCTCATTTCGAAAAATATAAGGCCCGATGATGCAACCATGCAACAAACCTCACCATCCACTCAATCTTTGTGGATGTATTGATGCTTGGCCGAACACTTGTGCGCTCCAATAATGGCAATTTTGCTTGTTGACATAACAGCTGACCTAAAAATGGGCCTCGTCCGAGAAGATGATTTTTTGGTCAAAATCTGAATCTCTGGCAAACGTTTCCAGCGCCCAGTTAGCAAACTCACGACATTATCTATGGTCGTCCGGCTACAATTTTTGCGTCAGCTCAATCTAATATGGATTTAAGCCAAAACCCAATCTCAAAGTAAGCCGAATTGACCCTCTGGCGATGCCCAATTCAGCTGATCGGCACCGAATCGACATTTCTAGGTCTTGCTTCATACTGGCCGCTACGGTGGCTGTGTTTTCTTCATTTCGGACCAATATCTGTGTGGTTGTTGGGTCAAGATCCAAAAAAGTGTACTCATGCTCAAACTTTTCCACGGTGCGACGAGTTGCCTGTACAGTGAAGCCATGATGACGACCGATCTCAGGAGGAATTCAGCTGGCATATTTATAATTGAACCAGAATTTCGGAAATATTTTTTTAATAGTTTCCGCATTTTCCGCGGGCGTAAAACGATGCGTAATGTAATGGCAAACCTACCTGCATGTTCTGGCAACTGAATGTCATTGACTACTTTGATAGCTATTGAGACATAAGAATTTGAAAACCAATCATTGCTATCTTGTCACCCTATACATATGTTATTTACGCAATTGATATGAAAATCTTCAACCATTTCTCAACCTACTCTGATTGTCTTTTTCTGCAGGATGGTCTGGGCAGATTTCCTGCTTGGTGCATAAATAGTTTGCTTGAGCTCTACGTTAGCACGTGCCAAGCAATAACCTACACTCGTATGCGCTTCCCAACTTAATCACTTTAATAACTAAATTATATGACCTGGGTGTTACTTGCGATAGAGAACTCAATTTTCATTCCCATACTGCGACATTATAAGTGTATTCATACCCACTTGAGTGTTAAGTTCTTTTAAAAAAAAATAAAAAATATTGACAGTACTCGTATCATAAATAAAGCCAACTCTTCATTTAGTGTTATCAAGCACTGGTTAAAGCAATTCTCCAATCCCTATGATACTAATCAATTTTTATGATCTTTGTTCTCCTGGAATATGTTAGCCAAGTTTGGTCACCTTGCTACACCACCCATATTCTCAGGGCCAAGGCCGTACAACGCAGGTTCTTCCGATTCGCTTTACTAGACTCACAACTTAAATTTACCACCGTACACAGATCAGCTGAAACTTATAGGTTTACAGCCCCTATCCGTATGCCAGAAAGTTGCCGACATTCTCTTTGTCCATCAGATATTAGCAGGTAACATCAGCAGCCCCTCTTTGGTTCGTCTTATCTCTCTTAACACGAACCCACATAATCTTACGTCTGTACCACTCTTTCTACTCTATCCTCGCCGCGCAAATTATGGATACCAGGAAACAACATTTAGGATGCCACAGTAAATTCACGGTGTGTAAACCTTTTTTCGATTTCCACATCAAAAAAATTTTCATTAGGTACTTCCTCTAATTTACTCGTTGGCGTCTGATGCCAGTAAATAAACCGGGGTTTTCTTAATTTCGCGATATCAAAATCTCTCCCGTTGGCGTCTTGTGCCAATAGTTTAAAACTGCAAAAACTGCAGACCGGTACGAACCGTGGTTCAAACGTTACAATAATAATTTATTTCTCTTGACGTTTATACATACGAGTATATACATCAGTTCGTATTGACATTTCTTTCTCTTCCTTTTGTGGATTCTTTCTTGGGGGGCATTCATTGTTGTAGACCAGTGATGCCAACATTCTCCCCCCGCTGAACGATTGGTCTTCAGTACAAAGTTTCTCCTGTCTATCTTCTTGGCTCTGCGTATGTCCCTTTCTTCATTATTTACATGCAAAGAGAATCTCATTAGTGGATATACGTACAGATTTAACAAAACAAGAACAAGAACAAAAGGAGACAAAATGTAAACAAAGTGATCGTGCTGTCCTTTGGCGGTTCCCACATGACCCATTTTCCTTTTCGTGTGTGTTTCTGTTGTTATCCGATTCCATGATGTTCTCCACCTGGTGCAATCAGCTGTTCTATTATGTTTCGTGAGATGCACAATTCACAATAAAGTTCGATACACTGGAATGATATTTCGATTGATTCGAATTACAAATGTATGTATGTACAATGTGATATGAACGAGGTGATATTTTTCACGCCGAGTAGATATAATTTAACGTCGCATGAGCTTAAGTTTGTTGCAAGTTCATATAACATTGAAGGGTCTGATTAAATGTTGGATTAATATAATTATGTTGTGTTTGTAATGAATGTTCCGAGGTAAATTGGATAGAGTATCTGAATGTTTGTTTGATTACTAGAGATATATAAATATGTTGTGTGTGTTTAAAATAATAGGCGGTTTGTCAAAACGACTAACTGCCGTCTACGCAATTTTTTTTTAATATAGGTTGGTGGATTGTAATTGTGGATGAAGCTTATGTGTTGACAAAGTGAGTATGTTCTATGGTGACTGAATTATTTGCTGTTTAACGCTTTTCACCCCGGCTTCCCACAGACCTCTGAAGTGGGAGACGCAGGAGGAATAAACTTCCACTGTATCCTGTGCGTTGCTAATACATCCGCGATCTCCCACGAAGTTGGTACCACAATCGCTAAAAACCTTACTGCAGATTCCTCGCCGTGCCGTGAATCGCCTGAAAGCTGCTAGAAAGGCTTGTGTTATCAAGTCACTTACTGCTTCCAAGTGAATGGCTTTAGTGGCCAAACACACAAAAATAGCCAAGTACGCCTTGTAGCACTTGGCTCCGCGACCTTTCCACGATCGTACGCTAATTGGCCCCGCGTAGTCGATACCCGTGTGGGAAAAGGGTCGGGGTCTCTGAACTCTAGACGCCAGAAGTTCTCCCATCTGTTGCTGAGCCTTTTTGTGATGGAAGCGGAAGCAAATGACGCATTGGTGAACAAATCGTTTGACTGCTCTCTTTGTTCCAAGTATCCAGAACTTGAATTCCTCCGTGCAGTGTTCTTCGGTGAGCATCTCTGATGATCAGGTTGGTTAAATGATGTGATGGCTCCAGTATGATGGGATGTTGCTGGTCATACGCGAGATCAGAATTTTGGAGCCTTCCTCCCACTCTGAGAATTCCTGCACTGTCTTGAAACGGGTTCAAGGGTACCATACCTCTGAGCTTAGGGATCCCTCCTGGAAACATCTCTACCAGGGCAGATCGAACTACCAGTTTCGCCGTTGACTCCAATTCTGATGGACGGAGGTAGCCAAAAGCCCTTTTAGATCGTTGGTCCCTTGAGTTGCATGCAAATCGCCTGCAATAGCTGATGACCCTTACGAGTCGGTTGTAGTCGGCTGACCGTTGAATGAGTTCTTTGTTCAGGTTTGGCGCTATGGCTGCGAAATGAATTGTCTTGGCTTTCCTGCATCCTTCAATGGCCAAGTCATTCGGTTGAGCTGGCATTTGACAGTTTCATTCCTCTTGTAGAAAGTGAGGTCCGTTCCACCATAATGTTGACTTGATCAACGCAGATGGAAGCATGCCGCTAGATGCTAAATCTGCCGGATTTTCTTGAGTCGGTACGTGTCTCCAATTGCTGGACTCTACTAAACGCTGGATTTCTGCCACCCTGTTACGCACAAATGTTTCCCATTTTGACCGAGAGCCGTTTATCCAAGCTAGCGTGATGGTTGAGTCAGTCCAAACGTAGGTTTTCCATTCGGGTCTTTCGAGAACGGTATTATGGTGGATTAGCTTTGCTAACATAACCGCACCGCAGACTTGCAGCCGTGGAAGACTTACGGATGCCACTGGTGCCACCTTTGACTTCGCAATTAGTAAGTTCGTGTGAACCTTTCCCTCTTCGTCTTCGACTCTCAGGAGTGGCAGATGTTAAAACAGCAAAGACAGTCATCAGGCGTGCTATTCGCAAGCTTGCACCATTACCTTCTTAGCCTCTTGAAAGACGTAGCTTCCAAAGAGGGCGGAATGTTAGATCCTAGATATATTATATGAGTACATACATACATTTATAAAAATTTAAATTTTATGCTCGCACAATTGTAGGCTGTAGTTTTTGCTTTAGAAGTCATTCTGGAATATTTATAATTATAACACTTTGTAGAAAACATAGAAATTTTGAATTTACCGCCAATCGCGATGACCACCATATTTGTTTTATTCGATGTTTAAATTATGTAGAGAAGACCGCTTACTTATCATGTTACATTTCGTAATAAAGTTAGTTGCCTGAAGAACTCATTATTGAACAGATCACCTTTCTTTTGCTCGTTTTGCAAGCTCTTTTCTCTCCACTCGCTATAGCCATTTTTTCTTAGTAAACACTATATTCGATAGTCTGAACTATAATTAAAGTAAGTCGTATCAACTAAGATTTATCCATCAATCAAAGATAGGAATCTCGAGTTGGCGTTGTGAAAACTCTCGCAGCGGACAGGAGAAGACGTTCTCGTTGAGCTCGATGCCAACACCAAGAACAAGGTAGCCTTTGGAAGGTCACTGGAAAATATCTTTAGCAAAAATGCGGCTGTTCGTAATCTTGAACCGAAAACAGCGCTCGAAATAAGGGATATGGACGAACTGTAGAAGAGGTCCACCAAGGTGTAAAGAACAGAGTTAGTGACCCCACACTCGACATCCGATTTCTAGTCACTAAACACAGCCGAAATGGCCAACAAATTGCCACAGTAGAGTTAAACACTCGAACAGCCGAAGAATTAATGAAATGGCCCAGGATTAAAATAGGATGGATTCACTGCAGAATCCGCAGAAGGGTTGTAGTCTCATGCAGCTACAGATGCTTCGGGTATGGTCACCTGCATATTTCCTGCGCAGAAATAGATCGAAAGAGCCTGGAACGCTGTGTTAAATGCGGAGAACAGGGACACAAAAAAGAAGACTGTATGAAAAGCGCAAGGTGCTGCTTATGCACTGAGCTAAATAACCCATCACTAAGACTGGATTACGTGCCAGGGTCAGGCAAATTTCAAGTGCTTAGAGGGGCACTTGGAAGAGCAAAGGAAGGAAACGCCAAATAAGCACAATACTCCAAGGAAATCTCCATAGAAATCGAATGGCGGATGATCTCCTAACCAAGCTCATAACTGAGCTGAAAGCAGACATAGTTATCATCAGCGAACAGTATAAGAATAAATAATGCCCAAACTGGACCACAGACACACTGGGAAAAGCCGTTATTTGTATCCCGAACGCGAGAAAAATTACTGTTAAAGACCAAGGCAGTGAAAGAGGCTTCGCCCGGATGAGACTGACACTAATAAGCTGCTATTTCCCCCCAAACGAAGGCATAAGCGAGTTCCGAGAAAAACTGGATGGATTACAAGTCTTTATACACGATACAGAGCGGAAGTGCTGGTCGCCGCGCCGGTGACTTTAATGCTAGAGCACAGGAATGGGGTATGCCAAATACAAACTCACGCGGAACGTACATACTCGAAATGGTCACAAGAAGAAGTACTAACGTAGTCAACGTAGGCACACGTCTACATTCAGGAGACCTGGATACGAAGAGACAATCCCAGATATAACCTTTGCATCAGAACGAACTTCGGTCAAGATAAAAAATTAGAGAGTTATAGAAAGCTTCACAGGCAGGGATCATCAATACATCGCTTATATAATACGCAGCCAAGAACGCGCCATCAACCCGAAACCGAAAAAGACTATGGAATGTTAACAGACTCAATGAAGAGATACTCAGATCTGCTCCCGAGAGGAATGTAAATACGGCCACAGAAATGGCGGGGAGTGCTGAAACAAATACAGAACCTACGATGCAGCTTACAGTCAAGCATGCGACGCATCGATGCCTCGCGTCTGTTTCGGAAACCAAAACAAAAAACCAGTGTACTGGTGGACCGACGAGATCGCTGCCCTCCGATGAAAATGCCTACACCTGAGGCGCAGAATCACGAGGGGGAGAAGAAGAAATGCGGAACTCACTGCGAATACAGTAACGGAGCTTAGTAACGCAAGTACTGAGCTCAAGAGAGCAATAAAACAAAGTAAAAGGCACAAGTGGAAAGCCCTTCGCCGATATGTGAGCAACGATCCTTGGGGATTAGGCTATGAGCTATAAGATTGTAATGCGACAGCTGGGAAGATGGATGATAAGCCCAGACATCAGGGAGGAAAAAATTGTTAACATAGTGGACATTTTATTCACAACTCACCCCACCAGACCCCCGATATCTCCACGACTCCACTAGAAGAAGTTCCAATATTCAAAACCCTGCAGATGCACAATAAATTATTTAAATAATTAAATACACAAAACCGAAATAGTAAAGGTCGCAGCCCTGGGTAACACAGCTGGCCTTGAACTATAAAAAATTAAATAAAAACTATTATAACGATTCAAACAAAAGTCTTTTCTCTCTCTCTCCGTACTATTACACGGAAAGCACGGAGCAAGCAATCGTAATATATATATATATAATATTATTATATATATATAATATATATATATATAACACTTGGTGGCAGCGGTGGGATTCCCGTAACGAACGGATCCTGCTACCAACTACGAGTCTATACTGAACTCGATGCGTACTGGGGCTAAACACCAGGAGTAAAAAAAAATAAAAAAGTGAAGAGTGTCAATGACCTGGTTGTATTTGGTAAATCACCTGCAGAAAGAAAAAAGGGGTAGACCAGCAAAAAAAAAATTTTTTTTCAACAAAGGCAGAACAAAGAGGCAGGACAGAACAGCAGCAATAGGAACTCCTCCATTCAAAAAAAAAAAAAAAAATCAAAAGAAAGAGTAAATATTGGTCATAAGAAATTTTTATGTATTAAAAGCAAACAAAATTGGCATTTATAAGAAAATTGTTTACAAAAAAAAGAATCTTTTAAAGCTTTGAGCCTGCTAACGCTGTCCCTCCTTCCCCCTCCAAAATTACTACTCGTAAACAGTTTGCAGTTTTTTGAACATTTACCTCGTTGGGACGATTATTCAGACCCTGTCAGAGTATAAAATCAGTCCTAACGACATATATAACCTGATCCTGGCGTTCAACGGAAACCCGGAAGAGTTAAATAAATTCATTGCATGCGTTAACATTCTGTTCACGTCAATAAAGAGAGAAATAGAACACAAGCTCTTTCTAGAGTTTATGAAAACTACACTTCAAGGGCCAGCATTCGTACTAGTCCAACTGAAATCCTTCTCTAAATGGAACGACTTAGTATCTGAATTGGAGAACCAATTCAGGGAAGTACAGTCGCAGTCATCGGTACAGAATGAGTTGCTGAGGGTGCGACAATGGGCAGACAAAACAATCAGAGAATTCGGTAATTGCATCAGCCGATTACTGATTCACCACCACCAACGACGAAGCTGTCCGACGGTTCTTAGCCGACGAAAACGATCGTCTGGCCATCCAAGTTTTCGAGGATGGATTAAGGAACCAGATCCTCAAATTTATGGTTCAAGCACACGGTGAAAATGACCTGAAACGAGCAGTCTCCTACGCGAAGGAGCATTCGGCTCATCTCGAGCGGACCACTGCATCACAGGCAACTAAATCAAATTCTTCTTCCAGGCCCGTTTGTCAGACATGTAATAAAGTCGAACACACATCGGCCACTTGCTTCAGCAAGCCAAACTTAGCTACGTCTTCAAACAAAATTATTTGCCAAACTTGCAATAAGGTAGGGCACACCTAACATATTTTAGGAACCCCAATATTGTTCACAAAAAATCCGTCTGCCAAACCTGCAACAAGGTGGGACACACTTCCGCCAATTGTTACCAAAACACGAATTTTCCAAATTTCACTCCACAGGACATCAAGAAAGAGGTGCAACTCTTAAAATGTATTGTGGCTACTGCAAAAAGCCTAACCATGGCGAAGACGTATGTAGGACACGTCTGGTAGATATCGGAGTTTTGCCCAAACTAAACCCTTTTCGGATAAACACTCCTGACACCGGTCAAGTAAATCTCTCGCAAAACGCTCCCCTCGAAGTTAGGCAATTCGCCACCAGCCAGTATGGTAACCAGCAATTCCTAAACGGAACCAATAAGGGAAACGGGATGACTCGGGAAGATGCAGTCGAAAATCTATCCCGAGTACAGACCCAAGCCGATATCCATTAGTTACATTAACTACGCTCGTATCATTCTGTCCTGAATATAAAGAGCCAGTGATACGAGTAAAATTTAGTCCATCGGACAAATATTCGGCAACGTTCTTGCTTGACACAGGCGCTGACATCAGCATAATTAAATCAACAAGAACAAAGACCAACATTGCAATTTTAAACAAATGCTTTTTATCCACGATAGCGGGTGATTCAGTTCAAACTATAGGGGAAATAGTTGGAACTATAGAACTAACGACTGAAGAATACTCGATCCCGCTAGAACATTCATTTCAGGTGGTACCTAGCAACCTAAACCTATCATTCGATGGCATACTTGGAAACGATTTCCTGACTAAGTTTCAATATTACATCGATTATCCCAAAAGAGGGGTAACATAAAAAACCCGAGTTATACCCAATACGAGTGGTTTGATCAACCCTAGAAGCAACGGTACAGAGCTGGCCATGCGAACTTTGTTGATTCCACAATTAACCCCGACTGTCAACTAGGAATCGGTGTGGAACACATGCAGTCTCGATGGTAATCGATATCCGATACCGACTGTCAACGGATCGGATCTGATGATTCACGGAATTCATGCCTGGACCTAGCCACTACTAATTAGTTAGGACCGAGGACAATAAGAAGAAACTCCCGGCCAACAGTAAGACTATGGAGAATTTAGCAGTTAGGACCAAGGAGAATAAGAAGAAACTCCCGGCCAACAGTAAGACTAAGGAGAACTTAGCAATTAGGACCGAGGAGAATAAAAAGAAACTCCCGGCCAACAGTAAGACTAAGAAGAACTTAACAGTTAGGACCGAGAAGAATAATAATAATCTCCCAGCATACAACAGTAAGACTAAGACAAGAGAGAGCTTAGCTGTTAAGACTAAGGCAAATGATAGTACTAACAGAAAACTCACATTAAACAATAAAATAGAAAAAAGAAGGGTCACCAGTTGAAAAATAAGGCAAAACCGACCATTACCCATGAAGATCACAACGACTAGTTCAAGGCCATTCGAAAAGATAGACTTAGATATAGTTGGACCGTTACCAACTAGTTATGCGGACCATAAATGTCTACTAAACTTTCAAGATGACTTGACTAAATATTCCGAAGCGTATGCCTTACCAAATGCGGAGGCTCCTACAGTCGCAAGAGTATTCGTCGAGAATATTGTGTGCCGATATGGCATCCTATTCTCACTACTAGCAGATCAAGGTGCTAATTTCCTAAGCAAAATGTTTACGGAAATGTGTTCACTGATGAAAATCAAAAAACTAAACACTACACCTTGTCATCCTCAGACTCACGGAGCACTCGAGCGCAGTCACAGAACGCTAATTGAGTACCTACGTCACTACGTCAATCAAGATCCTCTTGTATGGGATACATGGACTCCCTACGCGATGTTTGTATATAACACAACTCCGCATTCAAGTACTGGCTACACGCCTTATGAACTGCTTTATGGATATCCAGCCAACGTCCCCAGCAAGTTTACACAGCAGCCAAAAGTTTCACACAACTATGAGAACTATGCAAACGAATTAAGGGCATGATTGCAATATGGATACCAAGCTCCCAGGGAAATACTTTAAAAAAAAAGGAAAACTCAAAACAATATTTCGATAAAAAATCGAATATCAAAAAATTCAATGTCGGTGATAAGGTACTATTAAAAAACAATGCTAGAAAGAACAAGCTGTCTCCATTATGGGGAGGTCCATTTGAGGTAGCAAAAATTCTATCCAGTGAGAGCTCCATAATCAAAATACTCGTAAGAAAAAAGACCAAAGCGATCCACAACAACAACCTTCAACCCTTTTAAGAATAGAAATCCAAAAAATTCCATTTAACAAAACGGCTCTAAATCTTCATGATTTTCAACAAAATTTCTTCTTCTTTTACAAGAATGGAGTCTAACATATATACTATTCCGCTAACTCAAAGTGGACACTACTAAATACGGTATCACAAACCGAGATCCCCTTATGCCGTGGGATCATCAAACAAATGCATCAATCTCAAAAACGGTTATTTTCGTCCCTTGAACCATATGTGGCGAACGAAATCTGTCAAAATAATATGACTGTTTCGCCCTCCACGAACGGGCAATAATAACATTGTCAGGACGTTGTTACCTGAAAACCAAGGACCTAACCTTGGACGCCTTCGACGAAAGCTCGTCAACTAATTATAACTCTTTCATTTCTCCCTTAAACATATCAAAATTCCTACCCAACTCCTCCATTAACACCCTAAACTTCTCAAAAACATCAATAGTAAGATACGCAAGTCAAACTGAATTAGAGCTCGTCTCTAGGTCAATAAAAGAACTAAAAATAGAAGACTCAAAAAATTTCCCAGTAGATAAAAACAATGCTCACCATTACATCTTAATCTACGCAATAATTCCAATAATATTAAAAATGGCCTTCCGCAAACAATACAAATCATACATACAAATACAAATCATAAGTCTAACGAAAGAACTACCAAAATCGATAACATTCCAATTAACGACACACCTACCTTTATCCAATCCTCAAATTAAAAGAAAAATAAAAGAAGACAATCAAACAATTTTTCTTCCCACTAAAATAAAAAGAAATATGTGTGGAATGACTCTATGAATTGGAACGTCAACATAAACGTCGCATTAATTTTTTTTTGCGGGAATAGGAGCTACCAGCGAAGACGTTAACACGACGCGCACTACTTCCTTTAATTCTCTTTAATATCCTTCCTTTTTATACAAGTTAAATTGCTTAGTTTTTTTTCAATTGTTTAGTTTCCTAATTTAATAATAAATTGTTAAGAATTAACCTGGAGTTTTACAAACTGGGGGCTTAACCGGGATTCGCAGCAGCTCAAAAATAAAAAGAAATGATGCAGAATAGTACGACGGTGGAATCAGAAATTGGATTTTCGGAATTAATTGCCACAATTTCGAGCGAAAGCAATCAGACGACGAAACGACGGTTTGATGATGTGGGAAACGATACACAGACGACAGTGGATGTGACAAACGGGAAAGGCGAAACTGCAAATTTACATAGTCGATTACTCGATAACCCCACCTCTCCGAAATGAAATAGAGCAGTTAAAACAACGGACTGAACGGGCAAGCTTTGAAGACGCCGTTAATGTAATTTCAATTTTCAGTGGAAAGGAAGACGTAAGGGTGTGGATCGAGGAATTCGAGACGGCTGCGCAATTAATGAAGTGGGACAATCTGCGGAAAATTTTGTTCGCAAAGAGGTTGCTGACAGGGGTAGCGAAATTGGAGTTGAAAGCTGGGCCATCAATAACAACGTGAAACAAAATTTAGGATTGATTGCTTGAAGAGTTTGACCAAGTTATCTCTGTCGCAGATGTTCATAGACAATTAGCAACTAAAAGGCAGTCTCAGAGTGAATCAGTGGTGGAATTCTTTTACGCCATGCGCGAACTGGAGGCAAGAGGCAATGTGGACGATCGCTCTATAATACAATACATCATCGAGGGAATCGACGATTCACCGTCCAAAATGTCCATGCTGTATGGCGCTATGTCGATGTGCGATTTTAGAACCAAGCTCTGCGACTATGAACGTTTTCGTGATTCCTATAAGGCCCAACATGAAGGTAGAAATTCAGCACTCTCACAAACGACGAAAGCGAAAGATAAACAAGGCCAACGATGTTTTAATTGCGGAAGAACAGGCCACAAAAGCAAGGCCTGTGAATTTAAGACCAGAGGACCAAAATGTTTTAGCTATGAGAGCTTCGGACATATTTCAGCCGATTGTCCAAAACGCGAAGATGACTCCAAGACAGTACATTGAGTCAAGACGAACGTCAGTAAGCTGGAAGTGAAATCGGTTATCGTCAACGGTACTGAAGTGGTGGCGCGGATAGACACAGGCAGCGATGTCACGGTAATGGGGTCCGATGAATATTTTCGAATTGGATCACCGCCAGGATAGCCAAATAGCCAAATGCCGCAAGGGCTGTCACAAACAACGACGGCAACATACGGTTACTTTGTTGCAACACTTAACCGAGACGGATTCAACTACAAACCAAAAATCTACATCGTGTCATCGAAGTCTCTAAGGCCACCGCTATTAATTGGAAAGGACGTTTTGCGGGGAACAAGAATCACCTTAGCTGACGAGGGTGTGCAGGTTGAACCTTTGAAATCGAATTGGTGCAACTGCATGCAGGTGAGTGCAAATAATTCTGAAATTTACGTATCGGAACGATGTTGAAAAGCTGATCTACGAGTATTATCCGGAATCAAAGAAGACGAAAAACGTTCAAATGAAAATTGTGCTGACCAGCGACAATCTAGTCGCTCACCGACCACGCAGGTTGGCACCAATAGAAAAGGAGATTATCCAAAAACAAATTGACGATTGGTTGAAAGCAGGTGTTATACGTAAAAGCACTTCAGACTACGCCTCGCCGATTGTACTGGCAAGCAAAAAAAAAGGCAGCAAACGTTTGTGCATCTTAGGTCTTACCGGGTATTTTCGAAGATTCATACCATCCTATTGGCTTATCGCCCGACCGCTGACTGATCTGCTGAAAAAGGAAGTAAAGTTTCACTTTGGATTAAAGGAGAAAGCTGCGTTCGAGGAGCTGAAAAGGAATCTTACCCAGGAGTCGGAACTGAAACTATATTGTCCAGAAGCAGAAATGGAGTTACACACTGATGCTTCCAAATGGGGTTTCGGGGCAGTTTTGCTTCAAAAAAGTGAAGGCCATTTCCATCCGATCGCTTACTTCAGCAAAAAGACATCTGAAATCGAACAGAGGTACAGTAGTTACGAGCTAGAAACTTTGTTTGTCGTAAATTCGCTCAAAAAGTTCCGGCACTATCTACTGGGACTACGCTTCAAGATAGTAACTGACTGTGCAGCCTTTATGGGAACCATCGAGAAGAAAGAGTTTTCCTCGCTCTTAGCCCTTTGGGTACTTATCCTACAACAGTTCGAATACACCCTGGAGCATCGAAGTGGTGTGAAACCACGACATGCGGATGCACTTAGCCGTTGTGCTGTAAATGTGGTAACAAGTGAGTTCCTATGCAGAACAAGTAAAGCCCCAGAAGACGACGATCAGGTGACGACTTCTTGTGGTACCAAAGAAAATGCAATCCGAGCTGTTGCGAAATATGCACCAGGATGGACATTTTGCTTTGAAGAAAATGATGGAGCTAGTCAAGAGAGATTACTATATCCCGCAGTTGAAGAAGAAACTGGAAGAGGTTCTGTGTTCCATGCATATTGGCCGAGAAAAAAGCAGGCAAGCAGGAGGTGTTCTTATGCCCCATAGACAAAGAAAGTGAGCCGATTCGGACTTATCATGTTTACCATCTGGGCCCACTTTCAAGAACGACCAAACAGTACTCCTACATCATTTGGATATGTAGTAGATGCATTTTCTAAATTTACCTGGCTGTATCCAAAAAGAACAAAGTCTGCAGCAGAAGCCATAGCAAAACTGGAGATTCAAAGTGCAACATTTGGAAACCCTCAAAGGATTATATCGGATCGTGGGGCCGCTTTCACGAGCAACATTTTTGAAGAATACTGCCGAAACAACAAATTTCAACACTTGGTGATAACTACTGGCGTTCCGAGAGGCAATGGCCAGGTGGAGCGGACCAACCGGACAATAATATCAATCCTGGCCAAACTTTCAGTCGAGAATCCGAACAAATGGTTCTCAGCAAAGTCCAACAATGCATCAATTCTACTTGGCAGCGAAGTGTTAAGCACACTCCATTCGAGCTTATGTTTGGCACACAGATGCGGAGAAACGCTGATCCTGAATGGTAAGTTTGGTTAACGAAGAGATCGAGGAATTGTTCATTGCTGAGCGAGATGAAACAATATACCAGGCACGTGAAGCAATTCAGAAGGCACAACAGGATAACAGCAGAGCATTCAATCGCAATAGAAAGCAAGCTACAATGTACAACTTAGGGGACTTGGTGGCGATCAAGCGTACACAATTCGGACCAAATCTAAAGCTAGCAACGAAGTATCTTGGGCCGTATAAAGTGCCATCAGTCGATAAACACCATCAGTACGGGGTCCAAAAATTGTGTGATCGTGAGGGTCCGAACATATCAACAACATGCGCGGAGATGATGAAACCGTGCCGACAAACCGATTTCGACACCAGTTCGTCCGAAGAAGAGTCCGCCTAGCGGAGTTTCAGCTGGGGTCAGCTGATCACAGGAGGGCCAGTTTTGGAATGACCCTAAGAAGTGGAACGTCAAATTACAACGTCAACATAAACGTCACATTAATTTTTTTTTTGCGGGAATAGGAGCTACCAGCGAAGACGTTAACACGACGCGCACTGCTTCTTTTAATTCTCTTTAATATCCTTAATTTTTATACAAGTTAAATTGCTTAGTTTTTTTTTCAATTGTTTAGTTTAGTAATTTAATAATAAATTGTTAAGAATTAAGCTGGAGTTCTACATATATATCGCCAAACATAGCAAATTACTTAACGTAAATTACAAAAAAAAAAAACAAAAAAAAAACCCTTATCATAAAAATATTCAATAATCAAACCAATGTATAAAAAAAAATAAAATCAATCAAATCAAATGAAAAAAAAAATATCTTATCAAGAAATTAAATTATTCAACAATGTAAACCCTAGAAACTAAGAAAAATCTATTCCTCTAACTAATGTATTAGAAAAAATGTATGAAAAAAAAATCACCTTACCATGTAATCCAATAATGTAGTGCTAGAGACTAAGAAAAACTTTTGTAAACCTTCACACCCACTGTCACTTTTTCAGAAAATTAACCTCTTCAAGGATAATATTCTTCTGATTAGGGGGATGGGGTGTAGTACTCCGCTACACTACTATATTCAAACCCCATAAGCAACACTTGCATCTTCCAATAGCAACAAGTTCATCATAATTCATATCCGTAATCGAGACACAAAGTCCAGAACAAGTGATTCCCTGTTTGTAAACACTTCAATGCATTCACCCCGAACTGTGCTATATGGGTCAAAGCCAAAAATGCCGACTCGACAATAACAACACAGGGCATGCATTAAGTGTCGTTGCACTTCGCCAGCAAGCAGTTGTACACAAAATGAATCAAATTACCGACCGATCGTACAAACGATCATGAAGGCCGACACGAAAGGGTAACTAACTGGGATACTTAAACATATACAATTTTTTAAGCAATACATCATGATCGAACAAGTCAAATGCTTTTGTCATATCAATGAAGAAACACATGGCAAATTTTATGATATTGATACCTGATAGATCTACCTGACCTAAAACCAATTTGATTGTGAAAAAAGAATTTACTCTATTTAAAAAGGCGACAATTTGCGACTTAATGAGCTTCTCAAAGAGTTTGGACAACGTTGGAAGCAAGAAAATTGGTCTGTAATTAGAAACAGTCTTACAGTTTTATTTCTTAAAAAAAGGAATGACTTCTGCACGTTTAAGTGTTTGTAGATATCAGCCACTCAAATTAAAAATGTGAGAAAGAATATCAGCTACGTACAGAGCAATCCTTTTCAGCGAAAATTATGTATGCCATCATTAGTGCACGAGCGTTTTTGCTCCAATGAAAGTATGACCTTGTACCGTTCCAAACAACAAATTGAATGAAAAATAAAAGTATTAGATTGCAAATTTTCAGCAAAATTGACAGACTTACAATTACAGCTATCATATGGCTCAAGGGAGTGTTTGATTTTTTCTGAGGTTTCAACAAAAAGCTTCTTAGAATTAATTACAACGCCTTTTGGGTTAAAGAAAACAACTCCGTCGACTTGTAAAATACTTATGTCTGTATAATTTCTACTTTTCCCTAAAATGCTATCAACCAATTTCTATTATTCTCTGACATTACACATACTCGTAACTCCCTGAAGAAAACGTTTATGGTAGGCCTATCGCATTTTTTTAATTTCCATGTAAAGTTTATTAGATAATTTAAATTAATAATTTTTTAGGTTTTGATTGTTTAGGTGTTTGTTGCACTTAGCCAAGAAATGGTGTTTTTTTTATTCGTCTTAAAGTTTACCTGTCATCCACAGTTTATGTTTTTTTGTAAGCGTTCAGTGGCAATGAAATACATGCATGTCCCTATTAGCATGGGGAAATTTATTTTAGACCTTGTTATGATCAGGTTATAATTTTGGTTAGAAATAATAATATTGTAAATAAATAAGCCTTAATTTTTCCTAGAAATGCCTATAAATAAATGATCAATACAATTTTTAGTGGAGATAGTCACGCGAGTGTGTTTCAAAAGTAAGACTTGTAAGTCCATATGAAGCCATAAGGAATCTATAGTTTTCAGTATCTCGATTAGTACTATCAAGAAGATCAATATTAAATTCACCGATGACAATTTAATTATAAGCTTTGATTTGCGCTATGATTGTATTCAATTCCTGAATAAAGACACTTTTGCTTTACCAATGCAATGCAAAACACTGAGTATTTAATTTCTATTTTATGCAGACATAAAAGGTATTATACATTTATGATATCAGCACTAGCAGCACATATTTTAAGGCAGAACAAACGCGATTAATAACGTTTTCCAAATAAATGCCCGCACACCCTGCTGAATATAATATAAGTTATTGTGTAAATCTTTTCCGTAATCATAAATCCAAATTTCGCTTACAACATAACTTCTGGTAATTTAACAATGGATTGAATGTGTTCTAACAATAAATGAAAATTTGGTCTTAAACTACGAATATTTTGGGGTAAACAAAACGATATAGAGGGATTTAAGAGACGGATAGAAATATTACAAGGTAGAATTCATAAACAGTCTAAATCAACAGCACAACTTATTCGTATGGGTTTGTCACCCTCCTTCCAATGCCGCCAGCATCAAGTACCGAATACCAGTGGCAAGACTGACAATGTGCCATCAAGGATACGGCACATCAGTTGCGCCGACCATCAAGAAGAAATCCTTTGTTTGACGAAGAATGTCGGTAAGCACAAACAGCTACACAAGAAGCGAAACGAGAAGAACAACGCATTCACCAGAAGAAAAAGCGCGCGAGAACCGCGCGATCGAAGGTATTGAAAAGTGGTGTAGTGATAGCAATATCTATTGATATACATATATATGTATATATGTACAATATATATATATATATGTATATAAGTTGGATCGGAGAGATGGTTGCGCTGTAAGTCTAACCGACCACATTTTCTTTGTTCTCTCATTCTCCATCTCTCTGGTGCTCGCAATTCTAACCACAGTGGTAGATAAATAGAAATCATATGAGTCAGTCGATGACGAACCAACGCAGAGCGCGGTACCCAACCTTCACATATAGTATATTAATTGTCCTAAGTTTAATTAATCAATTTAATTTTTTTAATAAACTGATTTACCCACAAATTGGGGGCTCAACTGAGATCAGTTCAAGTTTGTGACAAAAGGACATCTGTACATCGGCCGAAAAAGAAGAAGACGAAGACGAAAAAGGAAGCGCGAAGAAGAACAAAAAGAAAAAAAATTTATATTGTATGAGTTAACGAAAAATTATACAAAAGTCAGCAACACGCGCACACAATTTCGTATCAGGCGCATTTCCCATGTTGTCACCAGATCCCTGCACACCAAACACCTTCAGCCAGTGTAGACGATAACCGCAGCACCAATGCACAAAACACCTTTGCTGTGGGAACCAACAATTTGCAGAATCAGCTAATTGTTATTGTTTAAGGTATTAATGTTTGTTAAGAAAGTTCAGTTGTACTTTGAATGGACAGAATCGCTGTCCGAAAATAAAGTTTTTTTATGAAAATAAAAATATAAGTCTTTAATTGGCGCCCGAGCAGGGACCGCGGTCCAGTAGCTGGTATAACAATAAGCCCTAAAATAGTGCAAGTTTGTGACTTTAAATCTGTAAGAAAGCCCTTAAGCAGTGCATACAGTGAAACCCGGTGTAAAGTCCAAACATATCAATGAAAACGTGGTCTCAAAAAACCCTATAAAGCCCTCAAGTAGTGCTAAAAGTGCCCTCAAGTAGTGCCCAAAAAAAGGTAAAAAAAAATAACTAAGTTCCCTCAAGTAATGACAAATAAAACAGAGCCCTCAAGTATGTAGAATGTAAACCTTAATCATCTCGCTGGAATCAAACGCACTCAATTTGGCTCTTATCTGAAAATGTTTCCCAAATTACTACATCCAAACAAAGTTCTCCCGCAATGTCCAATATGAAGTACGAACAAGTAGGTGCCTCACAAAACTACGACTAGCGTAGGCTTCATGAAATCCTGGATGAATGTTACGCAGTCTTTAACCAAGACCTACGAGAAAGGCGTAATCAGTCCTCTTGATGATAATGACCAGATCAAAACTACTTCCTGAAACACCACATATACGACTGCGGTTTACCCAGCCAGATAATTACCATGCTACGAACACCAACCCCTAATGAAGAAGATTTTCCAGACGTTCCGAAGGTTCTGCTTATTTGGGCTAAAAATTACGGTTGGCAAATATTTTCCCAAGAGATGAATTGATGCCGCCGAACCGATTTCTAAGTTGATAATTCAAGAAACTTTTGGCAATGACTCTGTACCCTTTCAATCCTTCAAACAAGTAAATGCACCAGGATGGCTGTAATTTTAGAAAACCAAACCAAAAGAGTGTAGTCAAAAGTAGGCAAAAAAAAAAAACAAATAAACAATAAATCACAGATTTGAATTGTTGTAGGATTAGAAAGGGAAAACATTCCGAGAAAAAGAATAACTTCATGAATCCTATGTTGAAATCTCATATTTCACAACACCGTTTGTTTAATTATACATATTATATACTATCAGCTAATTCTCCGCGGCCTCACGGCTTACCTATCAGTATGATAATGAGTAAGTAAACTAGTAATTTCATAAGTATTTGTAAGTATTTATAATTGTGTCCCTCTGTGAATACATGTAATGGACATACATATGTACATAACGATTGTGTGTATTTTAATATCTATCATAATAGCCTTAACAAGCTTTTATTGACGACTGCGGCTATCTTTATATTGCGGTCGAAAACTTTTCAACCTTCGTACCTGTGGTTTTCCAGTCAAATATAAAGCAATCACACTATTACGTTTGAATTCCATCGCGGATAAAAATTTTTCAACAGAACTGAGCCGCAAATCATTTAAAAGGCTTGTAATAATAAAATTATCTATCATGTGTCAAAATTTGAGCTCACTGTCATGAACGGTTTGGAAATTATAGCAGTCTTAAGTTGGTTGCAGTTCGAGTCTATCAGGGTGTAGTGCTAAAAGTGCCCTCAAGTAGTGTCTAAAAAAGATCAAAAAAAATAACTAAGTGCCCTCAAGTAGTGATAAATAAAACAACTTCAGCCAGGGAAAAGAGGCCCCTAAGTAGCTTGCGACAAAAGCAAAAACGAGACACATCAGTCAGCCGTCCTGCATCCAGAATGAAGATTCTGATTTTTATGTAAAAATAGTAATAAGATTTTAATAAAAAAGCATATTGACGAATTATAAATCAATTAAGTGTGAACAGAAATTATTTCTACTATTTTGACAATTTATAATTAAGCATATTTACGAATTAAAAAATACTTTAAAATACGAGTGTATAAAAATTATTTCTAATTTGTTATTTTCCAATTTATAATTAAGAATTTTTTTTCCTCATAATTCTTATAATATCCTACTTCCAACAGAATTAAAAACACACAAATTACAGTGAAAATAGCTTAAACTTATACCTTTATTCATATATATTACCTATAACTTGTTAAACAATTAATTAGCATTATTATACCCCAGTCTTTGAGCTTTGAACAAAAAACTAAAGACGGCTAACAATAATATCTTACGACCATCCGTACTTGATCCTTCCGCCGAATCTAACCCTTCCCAAGATAACCCAAGTACCTCTCATAGAAGGTAAAGAACTGATGCAACCCCAACGTCAACTCCTGCCCTTCAGACCCTTATTGCTACTATGATATATGATGTCCTACGGAGAGA
This sequence comes from Volucella zonaria, assembly GCA_963966105.1. Taxonomy (NCBI): domain Eukaryota; kingdom Metazoa; phylum Arthropoda; class Insecta; order Diptera; family Syrphidae; genus Volucella; species Volucella zonaria. The sequence continues at coordinate 131,162,948 of OZ014530.1, read as the reverse complement.
AGGTAGATCAATAGTTCACTCGATCATGAATCCACACGCGGATCAGTTTACGGGAAATGATCAATCTATGCTACCTGAACAAATTAATAACGTTAACGAACTAGACAAAATTCCTGACGTAGTGCGTAGCCTACGTGAATTCTCCGGGCAAGCGGGTGAATTCAGCTATATCCTATGAAAGGATCACCCAAATACTTTGGCATTTTGAATGTCATCAGAAATAAGATAGTAGGAAACGCGGACCATATCCTTGAGTCGTACAACACTCCTCTGAACTGGGACTGCATTTCTCGGTGCTAGACACTGCATTACGCAGACAAGCGAGATCTAGGTACCTTAGAGTACCAAATGACTATCCAAGAGTTCTACCAAACAGTTTACGCTTACTTACCTTTGATACTGAATAAAGTATCCTGTATGGACGTGACTAACGAGTCCCTTAGCTTACTAATGCAAACCTATCGAGATAAGGCTATCGATACGTTTATAAGAGGCTTTAAAGGTGATCTACCCAGACTCCTTGGGATCCGAGAGCCTGTGGACTTACCTCAAGCTCTTCATTTGCGCCTTAAGCTAGAAAATCAAAGCTATAGGGCACAATATGCAGAGCCACCGCCACTTCCACCAAGACGAGTAAGCCACAATAATTACCCCGCACTAAATCGTCAACCATTTTACCCCGAATTAACTCACCTTCAGAGAACAGCCCATCAGCAATACACTAATCAGAGGCCAGCACCACATCAAGGAATTCAAAGACAACCGAACAACCAAAACCAATTCCAGCAATATCAGAAAAAAAGGTTCAGCAAAATCAGCATTTTTCTACAGCTCAAGCTCCACGACAACCACCACCAGAGCCAATGGATGCATCGACAATCCGAACAAATGCAAACCAACCACAGCGTAGTAACTGGCCACCAGCTCCCAAAAGGCCAACGATGCTGCCATGACAGCAGGTGCATCCTACTAAACTACAAAGATTTTACCACGTTGATACCCAGTTGGTACGAGTATCAACAGAAGAAGAAGTACAATATGAAATGGAAGAATACGCGAAAACTATAGCAAATGACACCCAAGAAAACGGTGAGACGCTTTAAGAATATTTTGGGCAGTCACAACAATGCTATGACGAGACGGAACAGTCAGCTGAACTGAGCGATATACATTTTTTAGATTAACCGACTCCTCGCTGCCATATTTCGAGTGTGCAACGAAGGAGGGAAAAAATCTTAAAAATTCTTATTGATACGTGTTCCAATAAGAATTACATTCAATCTTCTCTCATTAAAAATTCTTTTTCCAATGAAACCCCTTTTTACGCCTATTCCGTTGGTGGTAATCTTTTGATAAGTCAACACACCTTTGTTAACCTATTCGGATTGAAAGATGTAAAACTTAAGTTTTTTCTTATGCCTCAACTCAAATGGTTTCACGCCATACTGGGAAACGATAGCCTGAAAAGCCTGTCTGCAATAATCCATAAACAGAAAAACTATATGGTCATCAGAGACAAAGCCAACAACTAATCTCCCAATCCGTCAATGCGATCATTATTCGAACTGGTCACATGTCTCCAACACAAAAATCCTCAATAGACAAAATCATCCTTTTTGACAATCCGGATAAAAAAATTAACTTATTCAACCATCGTCAAAGGAGAAATAAAAACAACGGTTGATTCACCAGTATACTCCAAATTTTACCCTTACCCCATGTCCCTAAAAGACGAAGTTGAAAATCAAGTATAAACGCTTCTGAACAACGGCAGCATTAGACCTTCACGGTCCCCATACAATTCACCCGTGTGGATTGTTCCAAAAAAAGCCGATGCTTCCGGTGAGAAAAAATACAGGCTTGTAATTTACTATAGGAAGTTAAATAGCATAACTGTGGCCGATCGATGTCCGATCCCACAAATAAACGAGGTCCTCTCACAGCTTGGTCAGAATAAATGGTTCACTGTCACCGACCTAAAAAGCGGTTTCCATCAGATCCCCTTGAAAGAATCTGATATTGGAAAAACGGCCTTCTCGGTCAATAATGCAAGTAATAGTTCAAGAGAGTGCCATTTGGACTCAAGAATGCTCCATTGCTGCAATATTTCAGAGAGCACTCGACGACATCCTTCGCGAGCATATTGGCAAGATATGCTACGTTTATATAGATGACATTATCATCTTTAGTCGAGATGAAGCAACACACGAGTAAAACGTCCGAACAATTTTCCGCACTTTGCAAAGCGCAAATATGAAGGTACAACTTGATAAGTGCGAGTTCTACAAACAAGATGTAGAATTTTTGGAATTCGTTATTTCATCTCAGGGATAAAGACCAACCCGGAGAAAGTAAAGGCGATACAAAATGTACCATATCCACAAACCCTGAAAGAACTTCGCTCCTTTCTCGGACTATCAGGGTATTATCGCCGATTCATTAGGGATTATGCCAAACTGGCGAAACCCTTAACAACACTTCAGATTTCGAATTGGTGACAGACGCCTCAAATTATGCCATAGGAGCTGTTTTAGCCCAGGAGAACAAGGCGATAATGTTCATTTCGAGAACATTAAACAAAACTGAGGAAGGCTACGTGGCGAACGAGAAAGAGATGCTCGCCATTGTTTGGGCTCTTAACACGGTGAGGAATTACCTTTACGGTTCAGCGAAAGTCATCATACACACTGATCACCAACCCCTTACCTACTCCTTAAGCAACAAGAATAGCAATACAAAATTAAAAAGGTGGAAAGCGCTTTTGGAAGAGTAAAATCATGAGCTTAGGTATAAACCAGGTAAAATGAACGTCGTCGCCGATGCACTTTCCAGACCACCAATACGTTCAGAAACAAATAGTCTTACACCAACAATACGCAGTGATGAAAGTTCATCTGAGCACTTAATATTCAGTGTGGATTGTCCCATAAACGTTTTCAGGAACCAAATTATCCTTAACACCGGAGATAACCCTAGCCAACAATTTCAAATAGTATTCCCTTCCTACCACCGCCATATAATTACGGAACGTTTCTACACTAGTAATAACTTGATTGAAATTTTAAAGGCACGTCTAAGCCCAGCAGTAACTAACTAAAACGGAAGAACGAGAAATGGGTTTGATTCAGGAAATCTATGAAGAATATGTCACTAAATATCGCATAAGATTTTCCCGAACTTTAGTTGAAGACGTTGTAGATGATCAGAAACAGGAAGAAATAATAATAAATACCCACCAATGTGCTCATAGAAACAAGCGTGAAAATAAATTGCAGATTCTTGAAAAGTTATATTTTCCAGCCATGTCACGTAAAATCAAAAGAAGAACTCTGACTTCAGTAGACAAATTCTCCAAATACGCTTAGGTAAAGAGAATCCAATCAAAAGCTGTTGAGGACATTAGACAACCGCTTAGAGACATAATTTTCGCATATGATATTCCGAAAACCATAGTATTTGACGACGAAAAATCATTTAATTCCATTCCTATATCTTTTATGCTTGAAAACGAGTTTGGTATACAAATATATAAAATACCCCCCTATACGAGTTCATCAAATGGCCAAGTAGAGCGATTACACTCGACTCTTGCTAAGATCATGCGATGCTTGAAAAGAGAAAAGTTACACATATCCTTCAAGGAATTATTAGAAGCAGGCTTAAATCCATATAACTTTTCAGTTCACTCCGTCACAAAAATGAGACCAGTTGATCTGTTCTTTAGTAGAAACATCGGGTCCGACCACTCCCAAATAGAAAAATCCCTCTCAAATAACAAAAAAAGATTGAAGGTAAAGCAAGAAAAGGACTTAGTTTCTCATAACAAAGGTAAACCTCCAATTAGAAACTACTCACCTGGTGACATAATCTATGTCAAGAAAAACAAAAGGTTAGGCTCTAAACTCACCCCCCCGTATACCCGAGAAACCGTAAAAGAAAATAAAAAGACAACAGTGCTTACTGAATCGGGTAGAGAAGACCATAAATCGCATAGAAAGGTCTAACATACACTCCATATTTTCCTCTCTCTTCCAGATCCTTTTACCTGTCTACCTAGCTAACGTACAAATACTGGACTATACTAACTCCCGACTACTGACAATAAATACTTTAACAATCCGACTACAGACAGGAACATTCAAATTAATACACGAGATCGACCTTTCCAAATACATACAAGTCATAGAATCATCTGGAAACGCATATAGCCATGACTTTCAGATTATACAGGAAAAAATGAATAATGTGCTAGAAAATAAATGAGGTAAGAAAGGAAACAAATAAGATAAACAAGCATATGAAAACCAATGATAAAATATTAGAAGAGTTATTATTTAGTATCAAATACAAACTAGACATAATAAAAGATGAAATTACGAATATTGGATATGCTTTGCACTGGGCAAAAGCCAATGTAATTAATTCCTACTTTCTACCAAATATTGAAATAAATACAATTAAAGAAATCATAGAGAATAAGCAAATACCTTTTACAAATATTGAAGAAGCAATAGAATTTTCGGAAGTTAAAATTGCATTCAATAACTATACATTAATCTATACAATATAGATTACCGATTGTAAATCAGAAAATTTGTGAAAGAAACATAATAAAAGCAATAAAGCAAAACGAAACTATTGTGTCTATAACTTAATTCGTGCGGTTTGCTAAGAGATGGCGTAGCTTGTATTATTCCATTGGAACATGCGTTGGACATTACGACAACCCCAAGCGCAAAAAATCATATGTGAAACCCGGCCAATCAGCCAAATGAACAGCAAAGCCGAATATCCATGGCGCAAAGGTAATGCTCTGTATTTGGTGGGACCAGATGGGTGTGTTGTATTATGAGCTGCTAAAACCGGGTGAAACCATCAATGGACAACGCTACTGAAGACAATTAATCCGTTTGAAGAGAGCAGTGGCTGAAAAACGCCCGGAATATGCGACCAGACACGAGGCAATTAATTTTTCATGACAACGCTCGGCCACATGTTGCTATTCCGGTTAAGAACTATTTGGAAAACAGTGGATGGGAAGTCTTACCCCACCCGCCTTATAGCCCAGACCTTGCCCCTTTTGACTACCATTTGTTCCGGTCGATTCAGAACGCCCTCACTGAAATGCGGTTCACATCAGAGCAGAATATCAAAAATTGGCTTGATTCATTCTTGGCTGCCAAGCCGGCGCAGTTCTTTTGGGATGGGATCTACAAATAGTCAGAAAGATGGATAAAAGTCATAGCTTCAGATGTACAATACTTTGAATAATACCATTGTACATGTTTTCCTTAAATAAACGTTCAAATTTTGAAAAAAACCGCGCGAATTAAGTTATATACCCAATATAATAAAAACAGATTTTAACGAAATAGTAAAATGTAAAAGCGAAATGTTTGGTATAAGTACCTGATGTAAAGCAATTAACAAATTGTCTATTTGTTCGTATTCTAACGTTGTTAACATAAGCATAACTAACTTAGTAAGAAGTCCTCAAGCAAGCTGTATGGCACTTTCCGCATGAAAACTACACCAAGCAGTAAGGTTTTTTTGGTATATTGTTGTTGGAGCATCTCCATTTACTTGCTTGACCAAATTTGGCATATTAAAAATATGCCCTGCCATTGAGGACAATTTTCCGGTGAAAGTCCGGTTATCTAGATCTATCTTCAATTGAGCCCTCTCACCGAAACTTCGGCTTTTATTCAACCGAAATAGCAACTTTAATTGAATTAAAAGAGCGTATTATTGGAGCGTCATCAAAAGTGAGGCATCAGTTAGCATCAATAAACATTCGCAGTAAAATCCAAAAACGGTATCTAGCATGCATACAAAACCAAGGAGTACACTTAGAGCACCAAGACCACATAAAATCATTTTTTATTCATAGCCTTTGGAGCTTAAAGCAAAAAAATTTTTTTTAAAAAATTTCATCTGCTGCAACTATCATAAAATCTATGGATTTTTGTGCAAACTTAATTAGGTTTTTTCTTTTGTTATTACTAGTTTCACAAGAAAAAAATAGTAAAACATGTTAATTACGCATTTTCTGGAGAAAAGTGACTTCAAAGTGAAAAATTAGCATGGGCAATGAGAATGAAACAAGCTTAGGCTAAGGCCACGCAGTAAGCGGCAAGCGGCAAAAACCTGAGCGGCGAGCTTAATCGGAAAGTGGTCATTTACTGAGCGGCAATTCTTGAGCGATTAATTGTGAAAATGTCGTTATCGAGTGCTGCTCGCCGCAGTGTTTTACTAGAAAGTCGCTTTAAAATTCATGGATTTATCATAAATTTAATAAAAAGAATATTCAGTGTCCACCATATAAACCGAAAAAGAACAGACTATGGAGAATTTCACCATTTGTATAATAATCTTCGACAACATGAAGATCGATTCAGGCAGTACCTACGTGTGTCGATACAATCATTTGATTTGCTGTTGGATAAAGTTCGTTCTAAAAATACAAAGCGAAGGAAACCAATTTCTGCAGAACATAGGCTTGTTTTAACATTAAGATAAATTAAAAGAATCATTTTTTATTGTTTATTGGCTTTTAATTCGCCTAGAATAATTTTTTGAAATTCTCCTCTGAGCTCGAGTTTTTCAATTTCATCAAATTTTTCCATAAATGGTAACAAGCTTTGGAAAAATTTCATGTCTGGATTATCTTAAGTCCTTCTCATGTCTTCTTTTAATATTTCGAGACGTTCTTTCTCTATACTAAGTAATTGTTCGCCCACATCTGCTTTTTTTGGTCGCTTTCGGTTTTTATTCGGGAAGAAGCTAGCCGAACTAGTGGTTGAGCACGGGGTGCTAGTGGCGGCCGCCGGGCTATCGGTAAAATAAATTTCCTCGCTCAACAAATCCTCAATAATATTTGAAAGATTCGCCTCTTGACCGAATTCGTAGTCCTCCGGCTCGCGCAAATTGCCTTGGGTGGGATCCGAAGCAATGGTGTCTTTTATAAATGACATCATTTCAAAAAATGACCATTTAATATAAAAATCAACAGCTTCGGCACCCGATTTCATTGGTGGCAATTTTTGAAGATTTTTTCTGTAGGTGTCCTTCCATTTTTCTTTCGCTGTTGGTCTTGAAAATAAAAATTAAAGTTTTGTTCTGTTACATATAATTTTTAATGTTTGTAGGTTTCTCGCTACGGGACATTCATTTCGTGATCTAGCTTTCGCTTCTCGTATTGGCAAAAGCACAGTCAGTAACATTATCTCAGAGGCATGTGTCGTTATATGGGAAGAACTTGTCGAGGAATATATGTATGCCAAAGCCAACTAACGAATATCTTAAAACAGTTATAAATGGCTACTCTAGGCGCTGGAAATTGCCCAACTGTTTTGACAGCGTTGATGGAAAACACTGTCAAATAAAGTGTCCCCCGAATTCCGACGCTCACCCCCATGTTCTGCATTCCACTTTTTGTGAATTCAACCTCTAATAGTGAAATTAGGTGTTCTGCATTCCGAACGATTGTTAATAGTATGTTCGAAAGTGAAAAAAAATTGGTGTTCAGCATTTCACTCGATATGACAACAGTGAACTGGATTTTCGAATATGGAAATTGGTGTTCTGCATTTCGAAAAACCTTTGTTTCTATGTGAATTAAAATCACTTGCTTTTGCTATTGCGAATTAAATTCACTGAGTTTCGTGATAAGGATTTGGACAGTCACTGCGGTCACCAAAAATAATTTTAATAATGTAAGTAAAAGAAATTAGATTTTTCTTTAAAAATGTGTTATATTCAATTCCATTTTATAGGGGAAAACATAAAAATCAAAGGCAGGAAACTATCTTTCTAAATTATATGGAGGAGAATGAAGATTTGGCTAAAGGGTTTGCCAAGGGAGACAAAGTGTATGTTGAAGAACTGTGGAACAAACTGGTGCAGCGATTGAACAGCGAAGGATCCCCAATTAAAGATATGAGTGGGTGGAAAAAGGTAACAAATTGAAATAATGTTTTTTTTTATTAACGAAACAAAACAATTTCACATATTTCTCGTAGGTGTGGATAGACGGGAAAATAAATATAAGGAAGAAGCTTGCTCATAAAAAAAAAAAACAAAAAGTACCGGAGGTGGGCCTAACAATTTTCAACCAATTTCGGCAACGGAAGATGCCATCGCCAAAATTACAGGTATATATACTGTTATGGATGGAATTAAAGGCACAACAGCTTTTGGCACTGAAAACATTTTGGACAATTCTACCATGACTGAAGAATTTGAGCAAACTCCAATTGAACTTTCGACTTCACAAAGTCTAAGCAACAAAAAAAACATCAGGCAACACCTAAGAGATAAAAATTTGAATACATACATGGATCACGCTTAAACGTATATCCGATGTATTGACCCAATCTGTAGACATCGGAAAAGAAAATAGATCAAGTTTGAAGCGAATATATCGTTCATTAGAGGAAATTACTCCTATAATAAAGGAACAGGCTATAGAACAAAAATGTCATCATTTAAGACTAGAACATCTTTTAAAAGAAAAAATTAAATCAAAAGAAGAAGACTGGAAATAGAGGAGATAAAATTAAATCATCAAATTAATTAAACTAATTTGTGTTTTTAAATTAAAACAATACGACTTATGTACGTTATTTAAATTTATTAGAATGAATTCTCTGCTTGAATTAATACCATTATAATGAAATAAAACAGATGTTTATTTTTTCTTAATTTGTCTTTTATTGAACGAGATTTTGTGCAATTGAATCCCTTATTCTTCTGGCTTCCTCAAAATGCTCTCCATATTCATTACTGTTGAACTTGTGTCCAATTTCTTCCATTAATGGTGGCTCTTCTTCGACTTCTAAATTAAAAGTCGTACACATGTTATGAAGGGCACAGCAAACGTTAAAGATTTTGGCCACTTTAACTGGTTAATAATTTAAATTATTTAACAAGCATCTAAATCGCGTTTTTAAATTGCCAATTGTTCTTTCGACAATGTTTCGAGTAGCTGAATGCTTTCTATTAAAATTAGATTGAATAGTTCCTGGTTGTGCAAACCTGTAGGGAGTTAAAACAAATCGCTCTAGACTGAAACCTGCATCTCCAAGTAGCCATACACCTCGTTCACCAGTTTGAAATTTTTCTACGAAATAATTTCTCGCATTCCTCATTTGCCATATTAGAGCATCATGGCTTGACCCAGGACGTGTCGCGTCAACAGCTCTAATAAATATTTTATGGTCGCAAATCTATGAACAATAATTTCCGTTTTGAATTATTCGAAATTGTTAACCACACTAAAAGGTACTTACAATTAAAGCATTAATGCTGAAGTATCCTTTCCTGTTATAAAATAAGTTAGAATTATTCGTATATGTGTCCCATCCAAACACCCCATTACCCCTGGTTTTCCGTACTTTTCGAAAAAATACCTCTTTTCGTCATTCACTGGTATACTTTGCAGCTTTATCCACTTTGGACACAACTTTAATTGCAAAGCATTTAACGTCTCCCCGATAACTTTACTGACTGTGGATCTACCAAGACCAATGTCAAAATTTTTCCCAACTGACCTTTGATAGCTTCCTTCAGCCAGAAAACGGAGTGTTTCTGCTAGTTTAGATATCAGAGGAATAGATGTTGACTTCATCTCTGACTCCACTTCTCGCAAAATGTCTACAAACATTACTTTGCTCACCCTGAAACTGTTTTAAAAACTGCAACGAATTATAATATTAATTATCTTTTAACTTACATTTGCATTTAACTTACACTGTTTCGGGGAGATTCAAAACGTTAGACTTATCTCACAAAATCTTCCGCCTCACTCTTTCCACTCGGTTTTTTTCCCGGTTTTCATTCTCACTGACTATTAATATCAAAACAGCATCCATTTCTCCAAAATTACTTTTAATAACTAAAAAAAAACACTTTTAACGTAAGATTTCAAATAATTTTAAAATGATTTTAAATTCACAGCTGATTTTGACAATTCGAATAAAATTTCGAAGTGGATTCAAAAAAATTCGAATACACTCGGAATGCAGAACACCTAATTTTATATCGAGTGAAATTGAAATTCGATTTCAATTCACTTTCACGTGGAATGCAGAATATGGGGGTCACTATTTTAATTACCTTCACTATTTTTCAATCGTACTGCAAGCGGTGACCGATGCTGAAAAAAAAATTATTACCATCGAAGTGGGCGGTAAGCGAAAGCAAAGTGATGGTGGAACTTTTGCTGGTTCAACTTTATTTAGACTGCTGGAAGCTGATAAATTTAATGTGCCTCCTGCACAATCATTGCCTGGATCAAATATAATTCTTCCAAATTTTTTAATTAGTGACGAAGCTTACCAACTTAAAACGTATCTGTTAAGACCATATCCACGCAGAAATTTAAACGCACAAACAGAAAATTGTAATACACCACTTTCAACGGCAAGGAAATGCATTGAATGCGCATTTGGAATTTTATCCCAAAAATGGGGGTTTCTGCAAAAAAGTATCGAGACAAAACCAATCACTGCAATTAATTTAATTAAATGTGTCTACATATCACACAATTTTCTACGAGAGCGAGAGGGCGATAATGATCTTGATTACATCCAGGTAACAATGCAAATGAACAATGACGAAACTCTAGAAACAACAGTTAGCCAAGAACCAAGCGTGCGTTTTAATAGAAGTAGTCAAACAGCGTTAAATATCAAAACTGAACTCACTAAATATATTTGGACATTAAACCAAGATTAAAGTGTCCATGTAAATTGAATAAAAAAAATGTTAAAATAAATAAATTGAAACTCACCTGAACAAATACATTTTTCTCCCACTTCACTCCACAGTTTGTCCGTTTTATTTTTATTTTTAAAATCTTTTAATTTATCTTGCCATAATGCAGGACGGCTTTATACCTCTGAAATTAAATTTTCAATATTTATTTTTGCCATGATTTCTGCTTGCCGCTCAGCACTACACTAAAATATAGTAATAGAACAGAATTGAAAGCTGAGCGACTTCGCTCTGCCGCTCAGAGACTGCGTGGCCACAACCATACGATTTCTTACATTTGAATTTTTTTTGCCGCTCAGCTTTTAACCGCTCAGCCGCTCTGCCGCTTACTGCGTGGCCTTAGCCTTAGAAATTGGCTTTATTTAAACGCCGTCACAAAGGCTAGTACTTCTTCTAAATATAAAGTCGAGAAGTTTCTACTAACAGAGCAATTTCCGTTAACATGGGTCAGGGTACAGCAAAGTAAGCCTTTTCTTAAATCCTCGATAAATGCTGTCAACATTGGAGATAGACTCTTACAGTAGAACGATTTTTTTCATTTCCCAAATTATAGTTGACGAATTATGGGGCACCCTGTATAACAAACATGAATAATTTTGCTGAGGTTGATACTCCTGACGATAATGATGATGAAGACGATGAGCAGATGTCAGGCCGGCGTAAAATACTGCCTTTTTTGAATAAATACCATTATGTGCACGCCGCATTCACGGCGATAAGGCTCTATTGAAGATAGATATACTCGTAGATATTCGGACTTTCACCGAAATATTGTCCTCAGTATTTGTGTATATAGGTACCATAAATTTAGTATTACTAGGCTCGCCCGTCGTTGACATTCAACGATTATCCAATTTAGCAATTTAGGAATGGATTTTCGGTGGACATAACCCTTCTTCTTCGCACTTCAATAAAAAGCGTTCCCTCTCTTTCGGACAATCGTCCTGCTAATGTGAACAGGTACTAACAAATACACAACATGATCTATACCCCAGCTATGTGAACGCTCTTTCTCCTTTACACAGCTTTTCTACTAATATATATAATGTTGTTGAACCGAACGTGCATGCGCGTTGCAAATACTTAACACAAAAGCAACAGTTTTCGTGTACATAACAGAACTGTCGTCACTTGTCACTATGTTCCTCTTTTTTTCACTTTATTTAGTCTCTATCCCACTTATTAATTCCTTATGAACCACATGCACAAAAACGATTCGACTGTTCGCTTATCCCTAGCATCTTTCCTTTTCTTGACCATTGACTTTCAAAGGCGAGCAGACTTGAAAATATATATTTTTTTTCTGTCATATTGTAAAATAACCTAATTTTTTAAATGTGTTTACCAAGGTTCTACTCAACCATTTGGCAAAAAAAAATACATTCTGCACATCTCGCGAAATTACCTTTCCAATGGTGCATCATGCCATTCGGTTGAGTAGAACTGTGTATAAGCGTACGACAAAAATGGGCAGCACGTATTTATATATAGATTCAATACACATATTCTACATATAACTATGTATATCGATAGTATTTCAAGTGCCTATAAATTATGTTTTTATTTGATTTTATTTAGTGAAGACTATTATACGTATGTATGTATCTATATGTTTCTAAATAAGGGTTAGTAGATGCTGAATGCTGATGTCAATTTGATTGCGAATTTTGCTTTGACAATAGTGCTTATTTAATATCAAAGCATTTTTTCTTTCTGCGACAAGAGTGATAACTGGCTTTTTATTTCGGTAAGTATCGTTGTGCTTTTTAAACCATCACGAAGTACCTCCTGTATCATCTTTTGTTTGTGTCGCAATCAGTTTGATTGTGTACTTCACACTCTTTAACCACTAGCATCCAATTATTCCAATCATTAAGAAAACGTTAATGTCATCCTTTCCACGAAATTCATACTACTTGCTCCCATTGTCACCTCTTCACAGGAACGGGGCTTTTTAATTATAGGCACTTTGCAATTGTAGGCACTTTTCGTCCTTCCCATATGGAGGTTTTTTTTTTTCTGTCTGTGTTTTTTTTTTTATCGAGACTAAACATATTTCAAGCAATTTGATGGCACGGAAAATAGGATTAGAAGACTTATGGAAGGCGATCAAATCGAAGCACGTGGTATGTTTTAGACTTGGGGTCGAAGACAGCGGCAAGCTTGATTTTGAAACGCTTGAAACGAAACATCGATTTTCAAACGAAAATTGGATTAAATCTTTAAGATTGCTCTAAAAGTACAAAGGCAAGCTCAGACGTAATTCTGAAGCTGCGTCTGCCTCTATTGTGCATGCCACAGAACTGACACCATGCAATATTGAAGTATTTCGTACGGCAGAAACAAAAATAGGATCCATTTGAGTGTTAAATTTAAGTTTACTTTTCTGTTAAAAAGGGCTTGTCGAAGGATGGTATGGGTAATATTTAGAAAAAATCTGTGGGGATAAAAAGCTCAGCTACCACAATCTCAAGGTTTAGCTAATGAAACAAATCACGAAATTTTTAGGTGAATAACGGACAGGCAGCAATTGCCCCACGAAACATTTTACGGTGACACACGATTGATTACTATTTATATGAGAAATCGACATTACGAAATGGACATGTTGATTTATTGTGACACATAATGGTGGATCGAGTCGCTAACCTCGGTTGCTTCGTACGGGGCATAAAAACCTCTGCGATGAGTTTTTTTTTCTTATAGTCGGCGTGATATAGGGATTTTGAGTACCCTTAAAATATTTGCAAATAGTGCGGGCGATGGAATGTTAGGGAGGAAAAATATACGTTGGTCTTAAATATTTGTTGTAATGAATAGAACATAAAGAGATCGGCAGAGCATTCCATAAGTGAGTTGTACGGCTTAGGAACTAATCACGATATTTTAAAGTACGTTCGAAAATGGGCTTGAAGGTATACTGATGGGCACTCATTGCGAGACAGGTGTTACGGTTGAACGTTTGAATGGGCGGAATGCTACTGGAAAATTTGTGTAGAGCTCTGGTGGTGAAAATAGCGATAGAACAAGTGAGACAGGGGATATTACGTCGGCGTTCCGTTGTGTCAATTGACTGAATGATACTAGCACCACTTATGATTTGTACCGCATGATTTTGAATCCTAAGCTGATGTTACAGAAATGTTTTAGAAACACCTGACCAGATGTGAGCCTTGTACTGCAATAATGGGCAGATAAATGCCTTATAAAGGGTCCGCCAAAAATGTTTTTTTTTTGAAAATGCTATAAAAAAAACCTACTGAATATTTTCTCAAATTTCTTTTTTTATTTGAAGCACATTATCGATTGTGTGCAGCTGTATTTCACCAATGGCTTCACGAATATTGTCCTTTAAAGCGTCAATTGTCTCTGGCTTGTCGGCGTAACACTTATCTTTTACGGCACCTCACAAATAATAGTCCAACGGTGTCAAATCGCAGCTCCGGGGTGGCCACACGACATCAGCTCTGCGGCTGATAATGCGATCTTCAAAAACAGGGCGCAAAACATCGATTGTAGCTTCGGCTGTGTGGCACGTAGCGCCGTCCCGTTGAAACCAAATGTTGCCAATATCCTCCTCTTCAATTTTTGTGAACAAAAATTCGTTCAACATGGCCCGATAACGATCGCCATTGACTGTAACGGCCATTCCTTGCTCATTTTCGAAGAAAAATGGCCCAATTATGCCTCTGGACCAAAATCCGCGCCAAACAGTGACTCGTTTTGGGTGTATCGGCTTTTCAATGTATGCGTGCGGGTTTTCTGTGCCCCAAATGCGACAATTTTGCTTGTTTACATACCCGCCGAGATCAAAATGAGCTTCATCTGAAAAGATGATTTTTTTGGCAAAATCGTCATCTTCTCTAAGTCGATCGCAGGCCCACTTAGTGAAGCGAAAACGCATTGGATGGTCAGTTGGCTTCAACTCCTGAACCAATTGGACTTTGTATGGCGTCATACCAAGGTCTTTATGCAAAATTCGTCTCAATGATGTCTCCGAAATGTTCAATTGTTGAAAACGACGGTGAATTGATGTTGATGGCGCTTCACGCACGCTTTCTGCCACAGCAGCAATATTCTCTTGTGTACGCACTGTTTTTGGCTTTTCACGCTTTGGTTTATCGATGAGGATGCCAGTTTCTTTCACTTTTTTCACAAGATAACGAACATACGGACCTGACGGCGCTTCTCTTCTTCCAAAATCCGTACGCAATTTTCGCACACATTCTGCAACATTACCATGATTTTCAAAGTAATGTCGCAATATTTCCCAGCGTTGTTCAAGCGTATACACAATCATATTCGTTCAGCGGAAGGATAAAACTAATTATCTGTCAAATCAGACATGAGCTAAGTGTTACCATTCATGAAATAAGAACTAGTTGAAAAAAAAAAACGTTAGATGGCGGGCCCTATATGTTGAATTCAGATCCAGAGGTGATAAAATACTTCTTGTCCATCTTGAGAGAGCCCAGACACTTTGCAGCCATTTTGGCGACATCAAGTATGTGGTCATTCCAATGTAGGTTGTTAGCGACACACATACTGAGAATGGAAAATTTTACGGTTCCGATGACGCAAATGCCATCCATGGATACTTGCAGGCTGTTTGGATTTCGCTTTAACGACAGCTGCCAGCATAGTGTTTTGGAAGCATTAAATTTCACCCTTTGGTTGTTCCCCATTTACAGTATTAATGCTATTTATATCGGAATCTAATGAGCTCAGCATGAGCTACCGTTCCTGTTCTACAGCCGAAGAGCAAGGATGTGAGTCGGGGAAGGAATATGAAAAGAAAAGAGTACTGTCGTCAGCAAAGGAATATACATATCGGAATAGAAGTAGCACACAGGAAATGGTGAAAATTAAATAGAGTGTCTCAGACAGAACGGAGACTTGGGGCATACCAGTATTTATTTTTGTGAATATCAGACTTGACCACCATCCAAGACGGCTTGAATTGAACGTTCCGAAGCGTAATTTCCAATCCATTGAAGAGATTTGTCAATCCCTAATGCTCGCACTTTCAACAAAGGAGCCTGCTGCTAAACACTGTCAAATGCCCTAGAAATAGCAAGTGCAACAAGATTGACGTCCAATATGCCTGCTTGAACATGCTGAAAAGCGCTGTGTTTCATGGAGTGGCGGTTGCTTTCTGGTCCGGTATGTAAATTGTGGAAATTAGTGATTCCAGCCCTGATGAATTCGGATTCATCCATCAATAGAATCCGCCCAGAAAAGTTGCCTTCCGCAAAGTGTCTTTCCAGAATGTAATTTCAGAATTCCAAATGCTTTTCTGAGTCCCCGTATCTGGGTATCGCCTCAGATATTCCAATTGACCGTTACCGTGGCCGAAACCATATGCATAAATCATGTCTGCGTATCCTGTGTTGAAAAATCCATTGTCGAGGATATTATGAACTAAACGTCAATATCTCGGCTAAAAACTACTAACTGGTTATGCAAATATTATATTATTTCATCAGAGATCTGCTTAATTTTTTTTCAGAAAAAGGACCTGCGACTTTTTTTTACGGTAAAAATGGGTGTTAAGAGGGGTGGTTCCCTTTAAAAAAAAACTTTTATGGGACTTACATTGCGCAATAATAATACATATTTTACGGGAAAAAATACCAACGTAATATTCTTGGGCTGTTTTATAGCTTGAACAAGATTGGAGGTACAATCTCCAGTTTTGACAGTTAAACAATTTCAACTGGAACTCACTCGAATTCACCCGAGATGTATGAGTCCATTATTCAGTTGTACAGAATCTAGCAGCAGAAAGCCAGAAAGTTTGGTGTCCAAGCACACGAAACAAAATATTTTTTTTTATGACACACAACTTTCCGACCATTTCATACTGCTTACAGCCCCATATTTGCACAGCATAAAACAAAATGTTTTCCGCAACTGCCTTGAAAAATTGATATTTACTGCTATCCGTAATGTTATTGTCGGCAAAATATCTCATGTTGCGCTCATTGGACTTTCAGCCTTTACATGTTTCTTCTTTACATGCCTCTCCATATCTAAGATCTTGTTGAAATACTCGCCAAGATACTTATATTCTGTAATAACCTCTATACTCTTCCCTTTAAAATACTTCTTTTCACTAAACGAATTTATTTCTCTACCCGTTTTGAATATTATTTCTTCTGACTTTTATAGATTCACTATCAGATTCCAAATAGTGCAATATCGGTATAGACGGTTGATCATTAGATGCAGGGGCTCAGGTGTGTACGCGAGCAGGCTACGTCATCCGGAAAGAGGAAGTCCTTAATTAATTGTCCTGTATACTCCATACCTCCAGGAATGAAGACAATTAGATCTTCGATGAAAAGCGCGAATAAACTGGGGTTCAGTGTGCATTCTTCCCTCACTCCCGATTTTGTCTCAAACCATTCCGACACTTCTTCGTCATTTCAAACTGCTACTTGTAAATCTCTGTATAGGTTTCGGATAATTTAACCGATTAGTTGTTTTTAACCTACGCTAAATCTGAACATAGAGATTTCGGCTGAGTACATTAGTCACTGGGTTGTTTGAATCTTTAGTAATTGGAGATCGTACCATTTTTTTTATTTCCAGTGATTTATAATTCTCTACATATTGAGACCTGTGTTACTAATAAGCACCCACAAGGATGCAAAAACAAAAATAATAATAACAAAGCCTTCGATATATTAACACCCCAAAAGTGCGCAACTTATTTAACTGATATGAACTTCAGCACTTACTCGAGCTATCGACCAAAAGCAAAGCTTCAACATAAATTTTAACCACAGTCAAATTAGATTGTAGAAAATAAAGGTCATATAGGTTGACTACCAGAAAAATTCACTAAAGCTACATATACTATATGTGTCTATTCCGACTAAAATCTTTAATTTCTCTAAAAAACCAAAGTACTGGATAAAGCTGCTGCACTTGAGCTGATGTTGTGTAATATCACTATTTACTGCTACCAATTTTTCTCCGAACCAAATACTTCAAATTACAAAATTCGTTATTTACCTCTACACTGATAAAAATTTATCTCACTTCTTAACCAGGGTTGTCACTCTATCACAAGGTAAAATGAAATGTTCACATATATTGTGTCATCAACTGACTACCATATACTACATAATAGTTAATGTAGAATTACTACACTACTTGAAGCAAATGCAAAACCTACCTGAATCGTGCGTAACAGTATATGTAGTAGAGTATTTCCTCTCATGGTCATTTAAAGTTCGGGAAGCAAAACAAATTTGGTGATTATTTTGACTTAAAACAGCATCCATGGCGTAATTAGATGCATCAGTGGTCAGGAGGAACATTGTAAAATTGGCGCTTTTCAGGACGGGGTTGGAAGTAAGTAGAGTTTTTAAATTTTTTAAGTATCGTATTAGAGGTTAGGCTATTTTCGCGTAGTCCTTAATAAATTTCCTATAGTATCCCGTGATACCAAGAAATTGCTTTATAGTTCTTTTATCGTTTGGTATTTTTATTGACACAATTGATTTTATTTTATTATTTTACGACGCAGATTTTGTTAATAAAATCTTTTAGAATTGTGTTCATGAGTCGCTGGTGCATTTTTCAGACGGAACGGCATTCTCAAAAACTCAAAGTGACCATTTTTGGTTGAAAATGCAGTCTTGGCTCGCTCAACAGGTTTAACTTCTATCTGATGGAATACTTTAGCTAAGGCGATAGTTGAGAAGTAATTACACTTTCTTCAATTGTCGAACAGTTCATCAGTATGGGGAATCTGTTTTCCATAGTCTATTCGTTGAGCTTCCTGTAGTCTACCACGACACGCCACTGCTTTTTTCCATCTATGCAACCTTTCTTGGGCACTACCCAAATAAGCGCATTGTACGGGCTACTACTAAATGTAATAATTTATTGCCCCAACATATCAGTAATTTGCCTACCGACTTCCACGGAATGTATCTCGGGATATCGATACATCTTGCTGAAGCCTGGAATTTCATTTGTAGCTTCAATTTGATGCTTAACATCATCTGTGAATGAAAGATTATCACCCTCTTTGTAAAACACTGATTTAAATGAGTAAATCAGAGATTTAAGTTTGGACACATCTGATTTATCGAGATGAGTTTCAAACCCTTTGCTTTCGATCTCATTTTCAAAAAAATTGTTCTGAAAGACGTATATGAAAGCTTCTTCTTTCTACTGATCAAAATAAAATTGTCTTTTCAGTTATAAGAGATCGATTTTTATAGTTAATGATAGGATTCAATTTTAACAGTATGTTGTTGCCTATTAAGCCATCGAAACAACTGTGGAATTGGTACTCTAGGAATTCAACATAAAGATTCTTTAAGGCGAATTCGTCAAATATAGGGATTTCATATTTAACGCTAGTTTCGATATTACGTCCAAGAACTTTCAGTACGTAATTATAGGATGGAGTTTTTGAGCTGTAAACATTTTGATTGATAATGCTAAATTTTGCACCACAGTCAATTAAGAACAGCAAAGGTCGATTCGTACCTTGAATAACTATATAGGGCAGCTTCTTTCTTGGTCATTCCGAACATTTTGAGGTGCATTGCAACACTTGCAAACATAACGAGTATCTGACTCATTTAAGGTGATATCCATTGTCTCGATACTTTGTCTAGTTCTATTGGTCTAACGGGATCCGTCATTTGTCGATTCTGTTCATAAGTAATATTTGATTAAATGTGTGAGTTTTGTGAGTTGTTCCTATTGTTTATGGTGTTTGAATTATAATTGTTAGTGTTATTCGTAAAACTGTTATTATTATTATTTAGATTGCTATTGTTTTGTGTATCATTTTTGTTAAATCTATTAACATTCCTACTGAATATAGTACTATACCTGCTGTTGTTTTGATAAGTATTGTTTTGTGTATTTTTGTTATGTGCCGAGTCAAAGTTATTCGTATTGGAATTTGTTCAGAACGTCTGAATAAAATGTTCTGTCTCTATTAAAATAAGTCGAGCTTCTCTAAAAGACTTAAGGTTTCGGAATTGGAGAATGATTTTGGATTCACTAGGAAGTTTATTTATAAAAATCCTTAATGCCATTGTTTCATTACTCTCGGCATTATACCATGAGGGTATGTCTGTCGAGTTTATCCCGCATTTTATATTTAATTTGGTTAGCAGACTTAAGATATTATCTAAAAATGTTTTAACCGAATTTTGAAACTTTAACAATTTAATTTCGTTTACAAGACATTCAATGCTTTCATCAATTGAACAATTATTCTGTAAAATTAATTTTATTTCTGGCCAATTTGCAGGGTTTCCATTGTTAATTAAAATTGAATTTGCGTTATCTTTTATTTTTTGGCGATTTTCAGTGCGAAAAACCTCTCCACACATTATCTAAATCAGAGGCATGGGTATATAGAAAATGTATGTTTTTTTACAAAAGTATCTAGTTCTTCGGGTAGACCCGTATAATTATCAACAGTTTTTATTAAATCTAAAAAATTACTCGTCATGTAACAAAAACTGTATGGTGACAAGTACGAGAATCTGGTGGTGAAGGGCCCTTGATGGAAGATCGGTGAATATGACGAAAGTGATGACGCTTTTGCTGCTTAGGATCACGTGCTGATGTTTGATGAGGAATCAATGCAACACGTGTCTGTTATAAATTATAAGGCATGCGCGGACCAAGTTTTTGTAAAAAACGCTGGCAAGCGAGATCGTAACAATCTCTTCAATCGTGAATAGCATGCCCACATGAATAAAATAATTCTATTGTAACTTTATTTTAAGTAAACGGTTCTTCCCATCGTCATTATTGATATTATGAGATAGCATGCACACATGAACAAAATAATTCTATTGTAACTTTATTTTAAGTAAACGGTTCTTCCCATCGTCATTATTGATATTATGAGATTTTTTTGGAAGACTATATCGGTCGTTTTTTTTTTAGTGTTTATATTATTGATATTATGAGATTTTCTTGGAAGACTATATCGATAGTTTTTTTTAATGTTTATATCTTTGAATTAGTCTACTGCACAAATACCTTGTCAGAAAATGGGGTGTCAATGCTGCTTTTTGCTTTGCACTTTTATGTGGTTGATGTTGGTTTTCACTTCTAGTTTCAGAAGACGAAGTTGGACATAGAATTTGATTAAATGATGAGGAAATGTACCGTGTTTACAAGTGGCTTAATTTTAAAGAAAGCTTGTAATCAAGGTACTATTAAGAATATTAATGTAATAATATTTAAAGCACAGAAATATGATAAATGGAGAAAATCGCATTGCCAATAAATGGTCATCATTTCGAAATTTACATATTCTTCGGTTAAGACTTGTGTTTAATGTACTAAGAGAGTTCTTTAAGTAAAGTGGCATCATTCCCAATAGAAATACTGCCACAAAAAAGTAAAGAACTGGCTATTTTATATTGACTATGCTAATATCAAATCCATACTTCCTATTTATTAAAGCTTATCTTCGTGCTTAATAATCTTCCGCTAAGTGCTGTTTAAATTTACTTAACTTAATTGATTAAAAATTCAATTATAAATTTGAAAGAACACATAAAGGTACATATATGTACTATATTGGAATTCAATTACTTCAGTACTTTGCTTTCTTGAACTTCATAATCTGTATTACTATCATCTATTTGAAATGATTAAAAATAAATTAGTAGTTTTAGTTTTTTCTTTTGTTAATTCTTACCTCACAGAAATTGTACACTTATATATGTTAATATTTCATTTCTGGGGTATTCATCACTATCTTCTACTGTAGTTAGGACTGATACCTATTATTCTTTCACCTACTGAATTATACTCGTATATTCTCACTATTATTAGTTATTCGAATATTCATATGTACTTATTTGAGTTGAAATTGAATAAAATATATTCATCTAGGCAAAAAAAAAGTTGTTGTTGAATCTTTTCTATGTTATATCTTCTTACAGGGGTTCTTCTTTGTTGTTGCGCTTGGTAAATCTACATTCGCACATTACCTGCAACAAGGCGGTGACCAGAGTCAATGTTGGCTGCCCTGAAAGTTCAGATGTCCTGAATACTGAGCATTCCACGTGCAGAATGTATGTACACTCTTTACAAAATACCTTGTCAACTCACTTTATCCGCATGAGATTTTAACGGGGCCTTGAAAAAAGCGAATTCCATTTGCCCACGACATGCTTGACTGTGACACCTGAACCCAATATGAGTAGCTCCTTCTTGTTGTTCGTAGGTTTGTATGTTGCTTGCATATTTTGATCTGTTGTTGAATTTGTAAATTTTTGGGTCTGCAGCTTGGGTCCAAACATTGGCCGTTCAACGGAATGCATTGATAAGTTTTTTTTCTTTCGAAGTGCTGATTCAGGCTGATGATTAACTTGGATGGTGACGCCTGATTTTGATCGTAAGGCAATGTGACAGCTACTGCTAAAAATGTTAGGAACAGAAGGAACTCGGTTAACGAATGCTGATGAATTTTATTTGTTTTTATTTCAATAAAAAGCATCTCATTATTTTTCTGATTTGGTTGGATATATTCGAGGATAGAACAGGTACTTCTTGTAGCTGAAGTTTGGTAGTTGCAGAGTAAGATTTTGAACAGGAAGGTCCAGGCTTGTCATGACACTTTGTTTTCCAAGGAGGAGCATTGTTGATTGATGAATTCTACAATTTGGTTGAAGGGTGACAATTCCAGAACTTTTAACTTGGTGGAGTTGATTATTATTGATCCATATAAATAACTATCTAGATCCCATATGAAGGCTGAATATCCAGGTGTTGTCATGCTGCATTTGTACTTAATATATACTACACCCTGAATGACTCGAACTGCAACCAATTTCAGACTGATATGATATCCAAACCGTTCATGCCAGTGAGCTAAAATTTTGACACATGACAGATAATTTTATTGTTTACAAGAATTTCAAACAAATTTCAGTTGTGTTCAAAAATTTTTATCCGCGATGGAATTCAAACGTGATAGTGTGATTGCTTTATATTTGGTTGGAAAACCACAAGTAGCTATGGTTAGAGCCCTCCAGCATCTCAATGTGAATAAATCACTTGTGTCTCGAACCATAGCTCGTTACCGTGATACTGGCAGCGTTGCAAAACGCCATGGAGGTGGTTATAAAAAAACAGCAACAACGGCAGAAATGGTTCGGAAAGTCAAGGCTCGAATTGAGCGAAATCCGCGTCGAAGTGTAAGAAAAATGGCTCGTGAGCCCAACTTATCATTGGAACGGATGCAACACATACTGAAAAATGAGCTTGGACTCAAGCCATTGAAGTTCCAAAAAGCACACGATCTTACACCGCAACAGAAAAAAGTTAGAGTCGAAAGAGCGAAGGAGTTGCTACGCTTGCACGAAAGTGATGAGTTGCCGAATTTGGTTTTTTCCGATGAGTCGCCATTTGTTGTCCAGTAATATGTCAACAAACAAAATGACCGAGTTTACTTTCCAGAGAGGTCCTTCGAAAATTTACACCTTCGGACGGCCACCAGAACGCAGGCAGCAGCGATGATGATGGTTTGGGCCGCCATATCCCCCGATGGTCGCTCTCCGCTCGTATTTTTGGACTGTGGCCTTGTCTCACAAGGCGCGCGTCAACCAAGATTCATTTCTTCGACGCAATGGATTGCAAATTCTCCGTATGCAAATCCGTTGGATTTCTCTGTCTGAGGTATTTTGAAGGCGAAGGTTGGCACTAAAAAGTTGGCACCAAAGTTTGGACCACCTCAAACAAGCACTTCGTCGGGAATGGGCCAAAATACCGCAGAGCCACTTGCGTGCAGCGTGCGATGCTTTCTTCGGCCGTCTCAAGGCCATTATTCGCGCCAAAGCTGGACATATTGAAAACTACTGATACAAATTGAAAATTAATGTATTTCCCAACATTTTTTGCTTTGGCACAATAAAATTTATCAAAAAATAAGAATATTATACCATTTTAAAAAGTTGGAGTTCGAATCATTCACCCCATATAAAAGGAGCTTCTCGCGGTCGTATGGTAAGTAAAATATTTTAGAACTTACCTATATGGAAGAAAATTTACCTTGCGTACTGATCACAAGCCGCTCGTATGGCTTAATGGCGTTAAGGAGCCAAACATGGAACTTCAGAGATGGAAAATTTCTCTCAATGAGTACGAACTTAATGTTCAATATTTGAAAGGGAAGGAAAATTTTGTTGCTGATGGTTTCAACAGGTTATATAACGAAGGAACTTATGCTAACGATGAAAAACAATCCGGGACTATTTTTCTAAATGAAACACAGTACGATTCGGAATGCAACAATGATGATATAGTGCCAACCGGTACAACAATTCACAGTGCACCAGAGGATTCCAAGAATCATATTCATATTTCTGAAAGACCAGTAAATATGTTCAAAAATCTAATTTGCCTATCATTTACCACCGCTAAAGAAAAATGCTTTTTTAAATTTGTTCACAAAAAGATTCAAAATCATATCCAAGTCAAAAACGAAAGCAGTAATTTATTAGGAATAATACGACGAATGAACATTTTTGCGTATATTGTTCTGACCTCATCCTTTTTCATTGATTTCATTATCTTTATGTTCAAAATTTTTCAATGAACAACAATTTAAAAGTTCTAAGGTCAAATATTATACTTGTAGACATTTTAGATAAAAACAATCTTCTCGACGTAATAAAAATCGAGCATCTTAGCAAGAATCACATTGGTATTAATGAAATGTTCCTGGAATTGAAAGTTAAGTACTTTTATCCAAACTTGCAAACCGAAATACAGAAATTTATAAATAATTGATATTTGTATTCTCGCAAAACATGACAATCATCCTTAGAAATAACAAGCTCCACAGGGTCTTAACGACGTTGTCCATATGGACATATGGTTTCCTGAACGGAATAAAATGTATGTAATGACCATATATATATTTTCAAAATACGCAACAATCTATAACCTGGATGATAGAAATTGGATAGCAATTCTATCAGCAATAAAGCAGAAGATTCAGTTCCTAGGTAAACCAAAGAAGATTATTCAATCAGCTGTGGAAGAGTTTTTAAAAGAAAACGACATTATGTTTCACAGAACTACTGCCGCTCAAAAGACAGGTAAAGCTGATATAAAATGGCTCCATGGTACATTCAATGAACGCTTGCGTCTAAGAAACGCCGCAAACTACAATTCAGGGTTAGACGATAAAATCTTTAACATAACTAATATTTGTAATAACATAATTTACACAACTACGAAGCTAAGATCTAACGATTTTATTTTGAAAAATCTTATAAAAGAGGACATAAACAGACTTTCAGACTTTTTTCAAAAAAAATAAAGAAACAAGAACAGACTTAATGCAGGCAAAAACTCAGAATTTACACAATGCACCAATATAGTACAAAACCGAGCAATCGGTAAAAATAAACCAAAATACAAGAAACTCGAAACATATTTAACACAAAGCAATTACACAACCGATTTATCCACAAAACAAAACACGAAATACTATGGGAAGCAATTGAAAAGAAAATACAAATACGAAAATTAACCTGTAATCAAAAATCCAGATATATGTACATATGTAAGTATGCACATGTACAAAATTATCGGAATACGTTCAATGAATTGACCTTTAGTTTTTCCCTTTTCATTTCTCTATTATGCTCTTCCATCATGTTTTTATAATATTGTACAATAATTATTCTCTTTTGTCAATTTTATGATATAATGAGCCTTATTAACAAGCAAATTTAGTATACAGCTTAAGTATAATCTCCACACTTTCAAAAATGTTTGTTCTAATAACGAATTTAAAGTGGGCTTTGGTGTTAGTATGGAGTTAAATTTTAATGTACTCGAAGCCATGTTTAAATTTTTAAACATGACATTGAAGAAAAGAGTGATGCTAATTTTAGCTAATTTCTACTTATAAGAATTAGACTTGGTATCTTAAATAATTAAATTATCCGTAAAATACTAGTTGAATAAGTCGAAATCGTATAAGTACTATTTTATTTTCAGTTGTTTTGAAAATTCCTTTTCCTTCTTTATAATTTATTGAAATACTTTACAGTTTAATTTGGTATATTTGTGTTTTTCGTGAATGTTTCATTTAATCAATAAATTACTAAATACATCAAAGTTATTAATTTATGAAAATAATATAAAATTCGAGTTTTAAGAAGAATTCTTATGGAATTCACGAAGAAAAAAGTACAGCCTATTAAGTTCAGTATAGTGGAATCACAGTTTTTCAGCTGATTTTGTTTACTTCGGCTTTTTAAATTTTTATTTTTCGCGCCACTTCCAAGTAAAACCAAATTCAAGGTGAATATGAAATGTCAAAGTAATGTTATGTAGTAGTTTCAATAAAAATGTAGTAGACTTCTTGAAAGAAAGAGAAGTTTAAGTAAGAGCTGATTATTAAACAATTATTAGTACACTTTCGACTTAAGTCTGTATTAATATTTAAGTTGATACTTTTTTTAAGTCATGACTAACGATTCGTTGTAAGTAAGGTCCAATTTGTTTTGTTGAATTCAAATTTGAAATATTGTACAAATATCCTACAGGAAAAATCTAAGCTCTTTATTGGAGTGTGGAAGATAGTGATTTGTGATTTGTAAAAAACGTAGTAGATTTTAAATAAAATAGTAACAGAATTTATTGAGAAGGGAAACACAAGATTGCGACAAGTAAAATAATTTGAAAACCACTATAGAGAATATTGACCTTTATTTCTAACGCTTTGTAATACGTAATATTATATATACTTAATTACTGTATTAAAACTTAAAAGTAGATAGGTTTTTGGTGACCAAAAATGCTTGGGGATGGAGGTATTACATTGATATTCTTAACAGTGCCTTGTTTGCAACCGTTTGAGTTCTCCGGTTTTGGTTTCTACCGTAACCACTCGAGCAAGTCCGCCTTTCCCGGGATGTGTGCAATTGATCCGTCCGAGTCGCCATTGCAATGGCGGTAGTCTCTTAACCTTGATGAGAACTAAGTGTCCGCGTTTTGGTCCCGGCTTCCGTCTTGTCCACTTCGGGCGCTCTTTTATCCTGGACAGATATTCTTCGCTCCACTTGTGGCAAAAGTCGTTGGTCATCGATTGGTAGATCCATTGCTCAAGGTAACTTACCTTCTCCACGGCACTGTCTCCTTGAGGAATTTCGAATGTTCTTGTGCCGATTGAATCTACCTTTAGTGGACCTCTATCTCTTTTTCAAGTTTGTGCCCCGCAGTTTCTTACAAAACGTTTGTAGTACGCATCCTCACCGCGTATAATGGATCCTAAAATAAAGTCAGAGTAAACGTTGTTCCCAGGAGAATACCAACAGTCGCAGGCTTGTCGAGTTGTGGATCAGCTAACTTTAAACCCTGGATGTGTTCCCAATTTTGCAGAGCTAAAATTTTGGATTGCAGAAGACCAGTCAGTGAACACATAGGCTGGGGTATTTGTTTCGAAAGCTGTTACCAGCGACCCAAAGGTAAGACTTACATACCGCTGACATGAACCACTGCTAAGTTTTCCCAATCCAGATACCCTAATAAGTGTTCTCCGTTGATGAAGGCCTAGCAATTGTATAGCTGACTCAGTATAAAAGATGCTTCAGATCCAGGATCGGCTAATGCCCTCAGATTAAAATAATTACCATTTGATGACCGGACTCGAACAACTGCTGTTGCCAGAAAGACACTTGGCTGATGTACTTCAGGAGGGACTACTTTAGGTTGGTTGGTATTCATTTTAGTATGAAAAGTTTGTGTACCTATAGTTGTATTTGTATAATCCGTTGTACGTTTGGAGCTGATATTATTATAATGCAGCAGAGAATGGTTTTTCTGCTTGCAGTAATAATGACGTGCACTGCTTTGACATTAGTTCCTCTTATCACTGTACGCCAAACAGTTCCGGCAAACACCGATTCTGTCCACTGCCTTAGATCGTTCACAGATCTCCATGTCAACAAACTTTTGACAAGTCCGAAGGGAGTGATGACCTCTGCCACATACCTGGCATGCAAATTGCTCCTTCCCTACGTGCAAGACCGTTTTCTTCTCTACAGCAACAGCTTTGTGTGAAGAAGAACCGCTGCCGTTTGTGTCACTCGTTCCAGCTACTGCTTCAAAGGTTCGAAAACATGTTTCCAGGAACTCTGTGAATTGTGTTAGTGTGGGCAACTCCTTCGAACTCTCTAACTTCTACTCCTACAAACGCTGAGTAAATGCAGATAATTTCTGTATTAGTATATTAATTAATATGTCATCCCAAGAACCAACTGGTAATCCTAAATTTCCTGCAGCATGGAAAATTTCCTGGGACCTGTCCAGTAGAGACTTTATGTTACCTGCAGTCTCCTTTGTCAACTGCTGCTGTTCAAAGAAAAGTTGGAAATGAGCGTTTACCAACACTCGCTTGTGTTCGTATCTGGCGGCAAGCAGTTCCCATGCTTTGCCATAATTGCCCGAATACAACCCTAAATGGTGCAACAAGCGAGCAGCTTCCCCGTCAAGAGAAGATTTAAAACAGTGAAATTTTTGAATTTCACCCAGCTTCTCATTTGTGTGGACTAAAGACAGAAACACGTCATGGAAAGCCCGCCATTTTGTGTACGAGCCTTCGAAATGCGGAATTTGGATTTGGGGTAACGAAAGCTCATTACAAGAAGTACCTGTGGATTCGCCTTCCACAATCTTCTCCTTAGATGCTGACGTTGCATTGTCGATAGCATCGACCAATTCCCCTCGGTAAGTGAAATATGTTTCTTGAAGCAGATCAAAAATTTCACCAAAATATTCCTCTTCCAGACCTTCTTCAATTTCTCCTCGTCGAATCTTCGCTTGAAGATCAAGCGCGTTCTTGAAGTTCCCCTCTAGAACAAGAAGACGACCTGAAAGGTAGCTGGATGTACGACGTGGTGCTGCTGTCTTTTTGAAGTTGGAGTGATCACGAAGAATCTGCTCCAGAACACCTTTTTGATCTGCACCCGTTAACAACTTCGATATTTTTATTTTTTTCACGGTTTTTATTTGTGATGTGTGTATGTATCAAGTACAATATTTATTAAATTATTATTAAATACAGTTTATTAAGATAACATAATTTAATAAATTTATTTTATTTCAGCAACAGTTGAGGTTAAAATTGATAAATTTAATTTTTACATGGCGCGGGAATTACGATTTTTGCACAACAACCGAAAGTCTTTAAGTTTTATAAAGGAGAAAGAAGGGCAAGACATCGACCGCAAGGGAATCTATGCATGTACTTATTTTTGTATATAGCATATATGTATATATTTTGCACTTTGCACTTGTACTTTCTTATCAATTTTGTTTTTTTATATAATGTTTAATGTTTTGTGTAGTCTGCTAAGTATTCGGCTAGAAAAGGACCAAATGTTGGGGTGTGTAGGGTTATTTTACTTTTGCAAGATATGTGTGTGTGGGGTAGAAAGAGTAGAAAATTGCGTTTTAAAGAAAACACGTTGTTCCTTCTTGAATAGTAACAGCAAAGAGAATTTTTATTCATGCAGAAATTACATCCATCTTTTTTACCATAAGTGTCATACAATAATAGAATCATAACCTTATGTTACGTTTAATTGTTTACATTTTAGATTAAGTTTCAACATTTGAATTAAGTTCTAAGTTCAACAAAGAAAAATATATTAATTTCATATATAAAATTCAAATGAATATTGTACTTCCGAACAGTGACATAAGGCCAAATGGTAGAATGAGCGAAGTTCACAAGTCTCGATCTGATTTTCTTCAACATTCACGCCGTCCACCATCCATTTAACAAAAGTGTCTAGTTTGTAATTTTATTCATACAGCCTCCATCTCTGGTATTTAGCTCAGAACATGTAAAGAAACAGAACTTGATTAAATATAAATAACTTAAAGAAAATGACAATGATAATGGCCAACGCCAACAGCACAAACAAAGACAAAACATCTGATTTGAAGTAAAGCATTCTAATTGAGCGAATGAAAATCGAAATATCAATTGGCAAATATTAACATTATTTTATTTTTCTTACTACAGCAAATTCATTTATATTATTTAAGTATGGTATACCTTTGATAACAGATGCTTACATTCCGATGGTTGAACTATGAAAGAGGCTGAGTTTATTAAAAAAAATATTTAATACCATAATAACAATTAGAGCAATACGAATATAAAGGAGTAATGTAAGAGCGCAATGTAAAAGAGGAGTATAAGAATAAAGAAATGATATGCGCTTGTCGATATGTGACCAAATCAATAAATGATACATCAGTTAATACAAACTCTTATACGACATATGGAATGAGTACAATTTTAAAGTAACGTATGTTAATATACAACAAATAGCGATTAAAATAATATATAGATTACAAAAGTCAAAATAGGATAAGTTATGTATGTTTGTCATATGTGAACACTTAGTAAGTCCCGAACAACATCGGTTGTCCCTATCGCTCCACTGACCTCAATACTTTCGATGGAATTACAGTAATTGGAGTGCGCGGTATTTCAATGGCGAGTTTGTGAGGTGTAGTGTGTATATTTAAATTTCGAGTTTATTGCTATAAATTGATTTATTTGGGAAGTATAATCCAGGTGAGTACCTTATTTGTATTGAGCATTGTTTTGATTCAGTGTGTAATCTGTTATTTGAAATTGATTGTTTGTTTTGTTTGGATTTGTGTAGTTTGGTATGTTAATGTGTTTATGTGCTTTGGGCAATGAATGACCCAAATTTGAATTGTGTAGAGATTCCATGTATGAGTGACCTATATTTGATTTGTGCGTATGTGCTCACATATATTTAGATCATATGTTCTTGGTGGCTGTATGTATGATTGCTTGTAAAGTGTTGTGTATATTTTAAAATTTTAGTGGACTATATTTATGTACATTTAGGTATATTTATAATTTATAATATTGTAATTTTAAGATATATTGATAATAAATAAAGTAAAATTAAGACAATTGTAAGGTGTGTTTAATTTATAAAAGTGCATGAGTGATTTGTTCGGAAACGACTCGCGGATGTTCTCCGTTCTGTGTTTTGATTGTGACCACGCGAGTTAAGTTGTCTGTTCCTGGATGTGTGTCGCTAATCCAGGCCAGGCTCCATTTCGATAGTGGTAACTGCTCATCCTTCACCGAGACGAGAGCTCCGATATGTGGCTGATGTTCAAGCTTGAAGCATTTCGGTCGCTACCGGAGCCTCGCAAGATATTCAGTGCTCCACTGCTTCAAAAATATTTGGTAGAGACCTTAAATCCTTTGCCATCTATTGAGATAGTCCAGTTTAGCATCAATCAGGTCCGAGTACATTATTTAGTGGCTCGGCTATAAGGAAGTGTCCAGGTGTTAATGGTGTGAAGGCGTTGGGATTGCTTGTCAATGGGCAGAGTGGCCTCGAATTAAGACATGCTTCCACTTGTAAAAGTAACGTGTTGAGCTCCTCAAATGTGAATACCTCCGTACCAATAATTCGCCTCAAATGAAATTTGATGGACTTCACTCCTGCTTCACATAACCCTCCAAAGTGGGGAAAAGCCGGACGACTAAAATTCCATTTTATTCTATCCTTTGCAAGTATTTCAGCGACTTCCTTCCAATCACTTTGAACAGCCTTCAGCAATTTTCGTAACTTTTTGCCCGCTCCTATTAAGTTGGTTCCACAGTCCCTAAAGAGTTGTACGCTAATACCTCGTCGAGCCGTAAACCTTCTAAATGCTGCTATAAATGCTTGCGTCGTTAGATCACTTACCAGCTCTATATGGTTAGCCTTGGTTGCAATGCAAATAAATATCACAAAGTAACCCTTAAATACTTTGGACCCCCGTTCCTTCCAAGCCTTGACGTCAATTGGGCCAGCGTAATAAACCCCGTCCTGTGAAAATGGTCGTGTACTGCATACTCTAGGAGCTGGTAAACTGCCTATCATTTGTTGCGCTGGACGTGCTCGGTAGGGAAAGCAAATATTGCAGCTGTTTATAAACTTTTTGACGGAGCTCTTGACACATAGTATCCAATATTTGGTGCGCAAGTATGCCATCATCTTTTGAATTTCGCCATGTAAAATGCTCTCATGTACGTAACGCAGTAATAGCTGAGTGAAATGATGATTCGGGTAAAGGATGATCGAGTCTTGCTTTCCGTAACTCAGATTTGAATGCTGTAATCTGCCCCCGACCCGCAGTATGTCATCCTTGTCAAGAAAGGGGGTTACTGATTTCAGCTTTCCGCTTGATGCAGTCTTGATTCCTGCAATTTCTCTCGTGAACATTTGACTTTGCGCTATCCGTGTTGCCAGAAGTGTAGCTGTAAATATTTCTAGTGGTGAGAGTACATCATAGTTTCTACATTTGCATACTTCTCTACTATTGAATATAAAGCTATTGCAAAGGGCAATGACTTTTGTTTCTGATTGTACTAAGAGGACTTGGATAAAAGAAAGAAATAAACTCGGAATCGAAAAAGAAACTGTTGGTTCAGAACGTTATAAATTTTATTTAAATAAAGATTATACTCATATGTCGGTTGCGGTTGAAATCCAAATGAACGAGAACATTGGACGTTGAGAACCATGGCGACGAACTACCACGCACATACACATAGGCACATCATGCATGGATTATTTTGTTGGTGTTGAAGTGCATAGAATTACGGTGGTGCAGATCGTACGATTGATTCTGATGCACATGCATTAGTGTGAATGTATGGGTGGCGAATCGTCTGATATTCCAAACGGTATGTGCATGACCAAAGTACAGTGAGTAACAAATGTTATCAATGAATACATTATATTTACAAAATATATATAGTAAATACCAACAAATAAATATATGTCCATTCCTGAACAACTGTTAAGGGCCTTATCAACATCGAATGCCTTTTAATTAGTAAACCTATTGTATTTTCTTCTCTAAGTGTACGGTGCGCACGAATTGATCGTTTTTCTATTTCGGTTTTTAATTCAATGTGCTGATGAGGGCAATGAAAATTCCAAGTATTGTGTAGGAAATCTAGACCATTCCACCTGAGCTAGTTTTCTGCCAGGGCTGATGATAGAACTCCTTGTGATGTCAGATCAGCTGGGTTTAATTGTGTTGGGACGTGTTACCAGCTACCCGATTGCTGACGAATGTTGTCCATTTGGATGAAGGTGCAGCTATCCATACTAAAACCATGGTTGAATCCACCCAGACATACCTACGAACATGTCTGAAATCAAGTACAGTGGATGTATACTCCAAGAGAGTGGCCAGGTCTACTGCGTCGCACAACAACTTATTTATTTATTTCAGTAATCTTTCTTTATTACAGAAATGCATTGGTATTTACAATTATGATTATAAACATTCTTTAACTATGAATACGTAGTGGCATTAATATTTAAAAATGTACATACAAAATTAGAAACATATCAGAGCAAAGGAGTACAAATATTGAGAAAAAACAAAACAAAATATTTATTAATCACTGGGCCAACAAAACATTGATTTCATCATGGTTAAAATCAAAAAGCCAATTTTTAACTTTATTTAAAAATCTTCTGATGTGTCTTATCACGCGAATATGTGAAGGGAGTTTATTAACTAATTTAGAGGAAACTATAGAGTAGAAGTTTTTATGTAGTATAGTGCGAAAAGTGGGAATAAAGTTCATTGAATTGCTTCGCAAATTGTGGTTTTCAGAAATACGATTTTGGAAGAAGCCTTCTCTAGCTTTAAAGCTAGTCCAGCTCATATTTTGTTCAATAATAACACCTAGATATTTTTATTCTTCAACAGATTCAACTTTGAAGCAATGAGTGTCGCAGGGACTTTCAGCATTAAAAAGTGCACTTGTTGACGTCAACCTACACTTACCGTTAGATACTTTGAGTCTGTCACAGTTTTTTGAATGGAAGATAAAGTTACAATCTTGAAATATATCGTGATAAAGACTGAAGTGCATAACTTTAGTTTTTATGATAACTAGTAGCTCGTGCACAGCAAACCACATTCTTAAAAGATGTAGATCATAATTTATGTCAGCAGAGAGATTAAGTAGACTAGGTATGCTATAAGTGATGCCAAGATGATCCGCAAAAGCTGTGGGATTTCCTTTAAAATGTTGACTAAATATGGAATTTATGTAAATGAGGAATAATATTGGGCCCAAAACTGAACCTTGAGGCACACTAATTTTAATGCTTGACGGGCTGCTGTATGTATTATCTATCTTGACCTGTTGGGATCTATCCTTTAGATAAGACTCAAACAAACACTCGAAAACCACTGCAGTGGAGTTAATAAAGCATAATACTATGGTTGAACTTGCCAAAAGCTTTGGTTATATCCATGAAGAGTCCAGCACAACATTTCTTCCCATCCAAGGCTTTATAAATAAAGGAAGAAAGTTCTAAGAGAGCATCTTCTGTTGACAGACCTTCCCTAAATCCATATTGTGCTTTACTTAAAACGTTTTTTTTTTTGATACCCCAGCACTCACTTTTTCATAGCTTTTTCAAAGACTTTTGAAATTGAAGGTAGTAGCGAAATGGGCCTATAATTATTTTTGTCACTTTTATTACCTTTTTCGAATAGAGGTAGCACATTGGCAAGCTTGAGTTTTTCAGGAAAAGCTCCACTGAAAACACTTTGGTTGAAAATACAAGCTAGTACGTCAGCAATATTAAGTGCAATGTTTTTGAGTGCACGATTTGAAATATCGTCATGGCCACATGCATTAGAGTTATTTAAGGAGTTGATAACTTTGTAAGCTTCTAAGCCAGTAAATTCTTCAAAGAAAAAGCTTGTTCTATGAACACTGTCATTGACTAGGTTAGATTTAGTACAATGACTACAATACGAAGAATTAATATTAGTGAAAGGCACCATACCAATTGTAGAGAAATGTCTACTGAATATATGACAGACTGTGCTTGGATCATCAGTGGTGATGCCATCATTGAACAGTAGAATGGACCTAGTCATGCTTGAATTGTTGTTATTTTTAATACCATTTATAGTTTGCCTTTCTCTTCGAGGGTTACCAAATGCACTTTGAACATTACTTTGAAAAAAATTAAAACGGGTCATCCTTATATTGTACAACGATTTATCTGTTTGCTCAGCTCCATAGAACGACTTTTTAGAGGAATATTAAGTGGATGTTTTAGACATTTTACCCTTAATTTATTCTTAAGTTTTATTTTCTTTAATAATGGACCATTAATCCAGGGCTTCAGACTTTGTTTCGCTTTATGTGCGTTATCGTATATGAGAAGTTACTCACATAGTTTTGAAGAAAAGCTAAGAAAGTTTCGTAGGCCTCTGAGACATTATCCTTCAGATAAACTTCATTCCAGGCTTCAGAGCTTAGTTCAATATTTAAGAGTTCAAAATTATTTTTTGTAATTTCAGGAGAAGGAAACGCTTTTGAATTTTTTCTAATTAAAAGATCTTTAAAAAAGATGCCTGTTATGCTAAGGTCAAATGTTATACCAGAACACTGATTTAGTGAAACTTTCGAGAAGCGGCAAAAAACATGATCTAGACAAGTAGATGAGCAAGTCCTGGTAACTGTATCTACCAGAAAGAATAGAGCAATTTCTGCTAACATTGAGAGACATGTGTCTATTTTATGGCTAGACGATAATATATCGATATATAAGTCACCCAAGAACACTATATTAGACGAACATTCGTTTTTTAAAAACATTGAGAATTCTGCCAAAAACATTTGAACATGAAAAAAGTGCAATCGGTACATACAAATAAATTTAAAATCTTCACCACAAAATTTGCTGGACACCATCAGCACTATTAAAGTTAAAAAAATTACATTGCAATCAGCACAATTAAAAGAATCACGAATAAAAACTAAAACCCCACCTGACGCATATGTTTCATTACTATTAACTTAATTCGTGCGGTTTGCTTAGAGATGGCGTAACTTGTATTATACCATTGTTATTATTCCATTGGAACATGCGTTGGAAAGCTACTATCATTATACGTCATTTCAGTATATGTCATTCATTTGAAGCGTAAACAACAATAATTTTTTTCACTAAATATGTCGAACTTTGTGCCTGAAAAAGTGTTTTTGTGGGGAGTTCTTCTCCATTACTTTAATATGAAGAAAAAGTCATAGCTTCATATGGGCAATACTTTGAATAATACGAGTACTATTGTACATGTTTTTTCTTAAATAAACATTCAAATTTTGAAAAAAAAACGCACGAATTAAGTTATAGACCCAATATGTTAAAATCATCTTTTTCGCGATTATAAATCCATATTTCACTTATGAAAATCAGGTCGAGTAAAAAAACTACAATAACCCTGCCTTTCTCAACTTTCCTCATAAGTATTCTTGAGTTGTGGAACCATACATATTTGTAGTTTTTATCTAATTTGACCTTTTTTGCTTGAAGAAACAAAGCCCTAGTGTAATTAGTAAAACCATCTTTTATGAAAATTGCACTTTTACTGCCTGAGACAAATAATGATGACTTTTTTAGCTGATTTTTTGCTTTTCATAATTTTGGATTTAATTCCTGCGTTTAAAAATTGCACACAAATTACATCCCTGTATTCCTTTTTCTTTACATTTTTGTTCATGATACGTTTAACGTATAGTTCGTGGATGTTAGTAGAAGTGACAGAAATTCCCAAAACATTAGTGCAGATTGTTTGTACACATTCTTCGGCTTTGTTGTTGCTTACACCAGGTACACCAGAAATTTCAATGACGTTCTCAATGTTTTTCAGCTCTCGCAAATTCATCCTGCTCTCCAACGATGCAACTCTCGATCGAAGTTTTTCATTGTCATCTTTCAGCTGAGCGGGTGAGTTGAGAAAACTACTGTTAATGTTCCTCAGAGAGATAATCTCTTTGTACAACATTTGAAGAGTTACTGTATCGTCTTCGGATGGTATTGGGGGTCATTAACTTTTAGTGACGTAACAGGCACTTGCTGAATTCGCTTTGGTCGTTGCCTCGAGTTTACTGTTGACGTTTTTGATACTGATGATTCTCCCGATTTAGATGGAATTGATGGACTCGATTCATGCAGGGACATGTGACGAAGGGCGGAACACTTGTCACAACGATAGGGTACGTTGTTAGTAACATGTGTTCTAAGTCAGACGAATATAACTTCACACACGACCCGTGGTAGGACA